>CM035799.1:28250257-28892757 GCA_020466265.1 Siphamia tubifer
GACTGAATTACTCACTATGTAAAGTGTGAAGCTCATTGTTTCCACACATTTCTATTATTCATATTTTATTCTTTAAACTAAAACTATAGGTAATTATTTTGACAGATGCGCAAAATAATGTAGTCCAGGGCTGTTTAGTACTGGTCTTCTAGAGCAGGGGTGTCAAACAAGGGCCAGTGTCCTGCATGTTTTAGATGTTTCCCTCTTCCATTACACCTGGAAACCATTGCATCATTATCAGTGTGATGAGGAGCTGATTATTAACTCTTTAAGTGTCAGTGCTGATGCATTCTGAATGGATGATTTAGTTTAAATATTCAGAAAAATTCTTTTTTAGTTTTGTGGATGGAAAAGGTGTCAACAAGTAAGAGGTTTTTATTTTTTTTTCATTTTTATGTTATTTAAACATTTTTTAAAAGCAAAATTAAAATTGCTGGCACCAAATTTCAATACTAGTTTTCTTCTTTAGTATTTTTGTCTTTCAAAAATTTCCACATTATTTGTCATTTTGTAAATATTTATTAGTTTTTGTTGCTCATTTTGTTTGTTTATTTTTAGTATTTTTCTTTGATTTTCTGCCAATTGTGTCTTACTTTGCTCACGTTGCCAATTATTTTCTTAGTTTATTATTCATTTTTGTTTGTGTTGTTGCTCATTTTATTTATTTATTTATTTACTTATTTTTTACTTTTTTACTGATTGCTAAAATCTCAGTAGTTAAAGGGTTAAACTGTATCACACGGACGAGGGAAATATCTAAAACATGCAGGACACTGGCCCTCGAGGACTGGAGTTTGACACCTGTGCTCTAGAGCTACTCTCTTGTATATTTTAAATGTATCCCTCTTCCAACACACCTGACAGTCATTATCAATCTTCTGCAGAGCTTGATGAGAGGTTTATCATTTAAATCAGGTGTGTTGGAAGAGGGATACATCTAAAACATACAGGATAGTAGCTCTACACGACCAGGATTGAGCATCTAGTCTAATAATCTTCTCGTGTTGCGTCAGCTGATAGTTTACATTATATCTGTCAGCTTAGCTCTGCTTTTAGAAAGAAAACAGCTACAACAAAAACACAATTCACCTGTTTTTAATACAGTTTGTGTTGTTAGTAGCTGAACTATAGATCAGTTTGAAATTAGATTTTTTTTTAAAAACGTCTGTTTAGTCAGAACCATGGATCACCAAACAGTATCTTAGCCAACATAATCACAATCACATGATAATTTTATGAAAAGTGGAAATGCTACATGTAGCTCATTTTTGGTCACTGCAGTGTCTAAAGTGTTCATGATGTTCTCCACAGACTCCAGACAAAGCCTCAGTTCAAATGTAGGACGAGCAGATGTGAGTGACAGGTCGCTATCTGATGCATGACGCGTCCCCACACACTGAAGCAGTGGGCTGAGTATGAGCAGAAAATCCTTGCATTGGCGTTTTAGCCCACCACTTGAACTCACAATTTTGACTTTTTATCTCACCATTTAGAGTTTTAAAATATCATAATTAGTATATGCTTGTTGTTTTTTTTTTTTAATTACCTATTTATGACTTTTTAATTTTTCCTAAATGTCATGTCCATACCTGATAAACTGAGTACCATGATCCAATAAAACTCACTTTTAAAAGATTTATTTTTGGATATTTTTGACACGTTTTGCATGTTACTGCCCTAGATGAGGTTTAGCATTTACCTTTCATTTATTAGTGCTACGAAATGACTGCCGTTTGTTTTCAAGTAGCAAATTAGACAGAACAGATAAAACTGAAAACTCAATAAAATGACAGATTACTTCAGTTGAGTCCTCCTTCCCTGGATAGCATGCGGCAAAGAAATATATCCAATGAAATCCACCCTGATTCAGCTTTTCTTTGAGTGCGCTGCACCTGAGTGCCATATTTCGGGCCATAGCAACACAATCTGCAGCTGTGCAGCACGTCAGAACCCTAGTCCCGCCCCTTAGTTCCGCCCCTCGTCTGTCCAGCTGATCCAATCTAACATCTACCTAAAATAAAAGTGACTCACCTTGTAGCCATGTTGGATCTTCTGCTAGTACAGATGCATTGTGGGTAGTTTCAGCTCATATTCAAACTCCTATGTCGGATTTCAGACTGTTTAAAAACAATAGGCACAAAGGGCTTATGGGTAGTAAAAAGTTAACTGCTGTCCCACTCAAAACAGAGCTCGGTGGAAATGAGATTTATGATGATTTAAACTTTCAGATTTATTTTAAAGGGATAGTTCACTATTTTTCACATGAATTTGTATGGGATCAGCGTCTTTACTCTGCTGCACCCACAGTGACTTACCCCCGACAGTGTCCTGGGAGTCGAGTTCTGGTCTGGTTTTGGTCAAAGCGAAAGTAGTCCCGGCAGGTTTCCTTTGGTCAACAAAATAAAACATGTGTCTTCTCAAAACAATATGTGTTTGAATGAGTGTTTTATTTGCATAACAAAACCATCATGGAACAAAAACTCACAGCTTGTAATTGCTTGAGCTACTTTCTCTCAATAGCGATCAATGTATTTATTGTATTTTTAATGCATTTCCTATTTCATCCTCGTCTTAAAATTGTGTTTTAATTTTTCATCATCGTGAAGCACTTTGGGCTACAGTTTTTGTATGAAAGGTGCTATACAAATAAAGTTTATTATTATTATTATCATTATTATAATGTGCGTTGTCACTGCTAACAGCTGTGCATCTGCACGTAGCAGCCGTAAACACTGCCGAACAACTGATGAAAGTAGTTAAAGCAAACTACTACAAACTACTACTTACTGAGTCCTTCTCTCTCTCTCTCTCTCTCTCTCTCTCTCTCTCTCTCTCATGTCTGTATTTGTATTTACTTTAACCTATCCTACATACCAAGTGTGTTCATGGCTAGTCACCCGGTGTCCCCTTTCCCCACTAAGGAGCCATAGACAACAGGATCTGCAGTGACTCAGTTGTGACCTCCTCCCTCACCCTCACCTGTCTGATGGATGGGCCTGAACCCCCCCCCCCCCCCCCCCACCCACCCACCTCCTGTCATCTACAAATGGACGTTCATCTATAGCCTGTCCGTCCATGGGAGTGGATCTGTCCTTCAGTGTGGCAAGCATGGAAGTGAAAAAAATAAAAGCAGATTCATAGATGCAATCATGGACCCATGGTTGATCCACACAACCATATTGTTTTATTTTGACGGGAGCTTTATATCCAACTGTAGGTGTCACTAAGTCATTTATAAAGTAGTTTCTTTCAATCAGTACGATTTGATCTGCAGTGGGTCAGATTTCTCTGTTTTAACGGAAAAAACTAAACATTAAACTTAAAAATAAGTACTTATATAAACTATCCAAACAAAAAAAAATGTGAAAAACCTGAAACAGCTGATATTTCTTCAGAAAAATAAGTGCAGTTTTAACAATATTATGCCACAACTTATCATTTGTCCATGTGCATTATGAATCACAATGACAAAGACACTAATCACTTAGTAACAGAAGTAGAAAATTCTTCAAAGTGTTCTTAATTTTATTTAAACATTTCAAGTTGTTCAGGTTATTCACATTTTATTGTTACAGGGTAGTTTGTAAAAGGAAGTCTTTTCAGAATGTAATGTCATTTTTTTTGCACTAAAACAAAGACACACATTTGAAGTTGTCATTATTTATTTATTGGCATTTTTTTCGCTTTAAATTAAAAAAAAAAATTGAATCATTATTTTTTTATAAAGGTTATTCTATTACAATGTTACTGTAGATTATATTGGTCTGTATGTGGAACCTCAAATAGAGCCTTGACTGTAGAATTTGTTTACTTACCAAATTCATTCCACGGGCCAGATTGGAACATTTGAGTGGCCGCATTTGGCCCCTGAGCCACATGTTTCAGACCCCTGTCCTACAGTGTCTCAGAAGGACAAACAGAACCAATTGCTGGTTATAAATTCAGACATAACTGATAAAAGACCACCACCTAGTGATTAGAGTTAGTGCAGCACTTTTCCAACCAGAGGTCCCGTTAGCTTCCATTCAAAATGAATCTGTTTATATAAACTTGGTTTTTAAAACTAGGCTTTTCTCTCACAATATGGAAACTTTTTCCACATCGTGCATTAGCTCTTTCCATTCCTGACTCTAGTGTCTGTGCATGCTATAGTTTGGTTTTGTTTTGTTTCTTTTTCATGCTAACAAGTAACAGAGCAGTTGTTTTGTCACTGTCTGATGCAGCCACATGTTTTAAAACACACACAAAATACTTTCAATATTTCATGATGATATTTGAAATTCTTTGAAATTTTAATTTGTTTGGCCAAAGTAAAGTTGGACATGCAACCTTTGGTTTTAATTACAGGAGACTTACACTAGATTTAACTAAACAAATAGTTCAGATCCTTCCATGGGTAAGTAATGTAGTGGTTAATAATGTTTCAGCTGGATTGAGTTATTTAATGTAACTGATGCAGGAAGTGTCCTCTCATGTCTGTAATGTCTAAAAGATTGGACATCACCACGATTGATCAGGGTCATCAGGTTTCAGGGAGCATAAGACATCATTTTCACACATTAATAAACCTCCATAAAGTCCAGTTTGGGATGATGATGAGTGATGCACAGGTCTACGTCTCCATTATTAATAATAAAAAAAAATAATGCAACTATGGATGGAAAAATTATGACACACATTATTATACTACATAAGCATTATGTGGCAAAAAATTATGTCAAAGTAAAAGTCTCCTGTAACACTAGTCTACAAGTAAAATGTTTCTGGAATAAAACTAATGAAATGTTACCACATGTGTGTTACTGATGACATAAATGTCCATAAGTCTTAAATGCTGGTTGGTTCAAGTTTATAAGACAAGTCTGGGGTCAAAATGTCAAATTCTTTGAATTAACAAGAGAATAGGTTTTAGTCCAAAGGAATATTGGTCTCAGATCTACTTCAAAACACTGTCTGCACAGTATGATCCATTCACTTTACATGTTCTTTCTAGTGGAATATGTTTATGTATATAATCCATTGTATACATGTACGTAAACCACCATATATGTGGGAAATAAAATAAAAAAATAAAAATTATATATATATATATATATATATATATATATATATATATATATATATATATATATATATATATATATATATATATATATATATATATATATATATATATATATATATATATATATATATATATATATATATATATATATATTATATTTATATAAATTAATTAAGACGTAACTAGTATTTTTGTCATCTGTTTTCTGATTCATATTATTAAAGTATGTATAATTTAACACATTTAATGTCTGAAGGAGATACTTTCTAAAAACATGTAGAGCAGTGTTATCAAAACCAATGGTGTTGCAGGGACATATAAACAGTGTATTTTTGCATTGTAAGTTGATGTTTTTCACTGTTGTTATTATACTGATCCGACCCACTTATGACTATATTGGGCTGAATGTGGCTCCTGAGCTCCACCCCTTAACCCTAACCCTAGTGTAGATGTTTAACAAATGACCAGAGACAGACATGATCTGAGCCCTTTGAGTCCAGATTTATTGATACGGCTGTGCAGTCACATAGCATGGTGGCACATGCGGCCGCTTGGCCAGCATGGGATAGTGACACACATGTGCATGCACATACACGCACACACACTCACACACACACACACACACACACACGCACACACACGCACACACACTCACACACACACACAGATTCATTCCCTCACATTCCATCTGTCAGTTCAAGGATGTAGTGGAAGGTTCAGTTCAGTCAGGTCAGTGTTCCTGCTTTCTTGATTTAGCAGAAAAACTGGCGTTTGAGTCGGTGCATAACCAGTAGTGATTTGATCTTCAGATTAATAGAATGTAAACATGTTTAGCCTGATGGGGATAGAAAAATATAGAACAGCTGGATCCTTTAAGAAGAAAAGAAGTTCTTATTTGTTCATGTATGTTTGGTTAGTTATAAGATCCACTGTATCACTTTGATACTACTTCAACTCTCTTTCTCTCACACATACACACACACACACACACACACACACACACACACACACACACACACACACTCATTGATAGAGCAGGTCACAGTGAGGAGATCAGAAATGCACATTAAGTATTTTCTGGCAGTTTCACACACACACACACACACACGCACGCACGCATACATGCACACACGCACACACACACACACACACACACACACACACACACACACACACACACACACACACACACATACACACCCACTACGTTCAGTCACTAAAACAGTTTGAGATCAGACTAAACAAGGAAACAAAGCATTAAACAACAAATAATCTGTCCCATAGTAACCATTACAAAACACCATGTTTAGAAGTCTTTACATGTCATAAATACAGCTATGTTTCTGATTATGGTTGGTATAAATTCCTGTTAAATATTCATACAATAGGCTATTACAGCAGCAAGTGAAAGATAAAGCGAACTACAAGACTGTACATAAATAGGTCCCTTGGTAGAAGAAAATAAATTCTGCTTTACCAAGTATCAGGCAGGCTATTTTAAGGATGCAGTTGCTTTTTATGCAGCATATATATATATATATATATATATATATATATATATATATATATATATATATATATATATATATATATATATATATATATATATATATATATATATATATATATATATATATATATTTCTATATATTTCTATATATAAATCTAATTTGCTAATTTACTTTAATTATGTTTTAAATATACAGTTTTTGAGAGATTTTTTTTCTGACTTCAGAGCTGGTGGAATCAAACATATTGAATAGACAAATACACACACACACACATACAGAGGGGTGACGAAATGAACAATAAAAGGCTGAAAGGTGTACTTTCGGAGTCAAAAAATGAGCCAATAAACATAAAACACACACTACACTGCACAAAAACAGCAAAAAAAAAAGGGGAAAAAAGTAGAATACACCATAAATATACCATTGGAAATACTATTCACTCTGCAACATCAAACTCCTGACTTTACAGAAAGACTGTGGTGAAAATAAAAGTCTTTAAAGTGTAATAACAGGAAGAGTTCTACTCGGTCCATTAACTGTACCTGGATTAACATGACATCACAAAAACTGATTTTCCTACATGTGAAGTATGTTAAATTGAAGGATATATAGTAGGCACACATTCCGCCAGCTGGTTTGCAAACCACTGACTGTATTTTTTATTGGGTTTTTTTCTTTCTTTTTTTTTAGGTAGAAATTAGTATTGTTCCTTTGTGTGGAAACCAGTATAACCCAGCGTGTTCACTCTGTCATATAAAACTGGGGTTTCTCTTATCCCCCCCTCCCCCTAAAATAAAGACACTGAAAATAATCCACATAGTTCAATAATTACTATTTATATAAATTTGTAAATGTTAAATTATTTTCACTTTTTGAGCCCCATATATACACATATTACTTTATTTAGAAGTATACACACGCCTGCTGAATTTAGGGATTTTCATACTAAAAGTTTATGATTAAGGAGAAAAAAAGTGCACGCATAGTAAAACATATTATGCAAATACTGCCAAAATGCTTCTTTCCTTTCAGTTACGACTATATAGTAAAAGCTGAAGCTGCACTGCGGAAGGTCAATATGTTATTTAATGCACAGTAAGCGATATTTGCATCGTCTATACACAACGTTACAAGCCTTAAAAAAAAGAAAACAGGAAGTGGATACACTTTGGACTTCAGTTCAGTTAATAGTCAAATGAACATATTGTAAACACGTTGATTAGACATAATACATGAAGAAACAAACAAACAAACAAACAAAAAACGATGGAAGAATTATCTCTAACGGGGCAACGATATTGACTTTTTGCTACAGCTTAAATACACATAAGAAGGCATCGAGAAGTGTTTTTTTTTTTTTTGACAATGAAATGTTCAACGACGACACAAAAAAATCTGAATAACTGAGGAAATCAGACAAATGTTCATAGGAAACAAAATGATATTATGAAAAAGCTAAAGAAAAGAGTGTATATTTTTTTTTTACAAAATCTGTGATATGTCTGAAATGCAAAAGTCACGTTCTAATTTTCCACCACTGTATCTTATATGATATCCAAAAATATGGGCTGTAGTATATCTGCTCCTCTTCAGGTCTGTGCATGTATAAATGTTCAACAGTCAAGAGGACGAACACGGAGAACAATAAAAACACAAAAGACTTAAAAAAAAAAAAAAAAAAAAAAAGCGCAAAGTCCAAGGAAAACATGAAGTAAACAATTTGAAAATCTGAGCCACAAATGGTGGTAAGAAGACATTTTAGTAGCGTGAGCGGACATTAGATACTCCCAGCAGGAGCTCATAAAGCACAGGGAGAAAAAAAAAAGTAGAAGCATAATCAGTTATTTTTGGACTTTTCTACATTAAACAAGTGTGTTTATAACTTGTTAGTACGAGTTTCTGTCATGTACTGTACACATAATATACTGTATAAACCCCATGGCAGCTCTATTCGGTGTTAAATCTGCAAACAGGAAACAAAAATATAGGATCTGTACGATGGCTACATGTTGGTGGATAAGCTAAACACACATGTTGAAGTGAGGTTAAATATTGTCAAAGGAAAAAAAACAACAACAAAAAAAAAAAAGGAACATTTTTCGTGTCAGTCTTTGAAAGGCTCCTCATCTTCAGTGTTGCAGCAATGAAATAGTTTGTAGTAATTGTAGCAGGAAAAGAGGAATCATAATATAGAGCCACAAGCTCCAGGGAGAATAAAGATGGAGAGGAAGAAATAATAGAATAAAAAAAAAAAAACAGCAAAAAAAAAAAAAAAAAAGAAGGTGTCATATTCTTTGTTGTCCTGCAGAGGGTGACAAAGCCCAGCGTGGAGTTCTTCCTCCAGTGTGAGTCTGACTTCTCTCATCAGGTGAAAGCAGGTTTAGACAGTGCAGCAGATATGAAAGGTGTGGTGAAGATACCAGGCAGGTGCTCTACTCCATTATCTCAGCTTTAGGAAAAACACAAGACAAACATATGTAGGAATGAATTTGAGAAAACCAAACAAACTCATACTAGCTGCATTTGCCATTAGAGCAGGGGTCTCAAACATGCGGCCCGGGGGCCAAATGCGGCCCAGCAAAGGTTCCAATGCGGCCCCCAGGATGAATTTGCAAAGTGCAAAAATTATATATAGTAAAAGCTGTGGAATTGATTTTAGTTCAGGTAGGGTCTACAGCAGGGGTGTCAAACTGCGGCCCTCGAGGGCCGGTGTCCTACATGTTTTAAATATTTCTCTTTTCCATTACACCTGGAGGCCATTGCATCATTATCAGTCTGATGAGGAACTGATTATTAACTCTTTATGTGTCAGGGATGATGCATTTTAAATGGATGATGATGTTTAAATGTTCAGAAAAATTCAACCGTTTTCCTTTTAGTTTTGTGTATGGAAAAGGTGCCAAAAAGCAAGAGTTTCTTTATTTTATTTTATTTAAACCTTTTTAAAGGCAAAATTAAAATTGGTGGGACCAAATTTCAATACTATTTTTTTTAAATTTATTTTTAGTTTAGTTTATTTCAGTCATATATTCACTTCAAAGCAGCAAAGAGAGAGAGAACAATACAGAATTTGACGGAAAAAGGCTCAGGCAAAATCAAAGATTATTAAGTAAAGAGTAGTTTTCCACATTATTTGTCATTTTGTAAATATTTATTAGTTCTTGTTCCTCATTTTGTTTATTTTTCTACATTTTGGTTTTTTAAATGTAGTATTTTTCTTTGATTTGTGTCTTACTTTGCTCATGTTACAATTATTTTGTTAGTTCTCAGGAGTTAAATGGTTAAACTGAATCACATGGAAGAGGGAAATATCTAAAACATGCAGGACACCGGCCCTCGAGGACTGGAGTTTGACACCCATGGTCTACAGTCAAATGATAGCAGAATAACATATTAAAAAAATTACTCCATATTTTCTTCTCATTTTGATGTGAAAATAATGTAGATTACGACTATAAATAATGACAACTTCAAATTTCTGTCTTTCTTATAGTGGAAATAATAACATTAAAATGGGAAAATATTTATACTTACGAACTATCCTGTAACAATAAAATGTGAAAAACATGAAGGAATACGAACAAACAGAAATTTCTAAAGAAAATTTAGCACAATTTTAACAGTTAAGTGTCTTTGTAGTAGATCTGATCCATAATGCACATGTGTAAATTATATATTGAAGCTTTTTTTTTTTTTTTGAGACATTAAGAGACATTTTTTGTTGGATAGTTTTTTTTTTAAAAGCAAGCTCATAAGGTAACAGGGTTTGTTTGCACTAAAACAAACACAAAACATTGTAATTGTCATTTTTTTTCTAGGTTAATATGCTATTATTTTACTGGTCCGGCCCACTGGAGATTAAATTGGGCTGAATGTGGCCCCTGAAAGGAATGAGTTTGAGACCCCTGCATTACAGTGGTTCATGCTTTCTGTCAAAAACTGGACCAAACTCACCTGCATCACCTCCACTGGTGCTGAACTCATTAGTTTACCCACAGCCAACTGAACAGAACTCAACAACAAGGCGACAGTATCACACACAGAGCATTAACAATAGAACAGGAGTCCACACCTTCACCTGATCAGGACGTATAGGTATAGAATCAGGGGTGTCCAAATCCAGTCCTCGAGGGGCGGTGTCCTGCATGTTTTAGATATTTCCCTGTTCCACATGATTCAGTTTTACTCTTTTAAGTCCTGAAACTTTAGCAGTTCCACAGTAAAAAGAATTAAACTAAGCAACAAAATGAACAAAAATGGCCCAAGACATCAATAAAATGAATATAATAAACTGACAAAAATAATTAGTAACATAAGAACAAATGAAAGAAAACTAAAGAAAAAATAAATAAAATAAAAACTAAAATATAGAAAAATAAACAATGAGCAACAAAATGAACAAAAACTTTGTCTTACTTTGTTCATGTTACAAATTATTTTGTCAGTTTATTATTCATTTTTGTTCATTTTTATTGGGGTCTTTGGCCCTTTTTGTTCATTTTATTACTTATTTTAATTCTTTTCTAAAGTCTCAGGAGTTAAAGGGTTAAACTGCATCATGTGAAAGAGGGAAATATCTAAAACATGTAGGACACCGGCCCTCGAGGACTGGATTTGGACACTCCTGGTACAGAACCTTACGCTGCAAGAAGGTCCATCTGGGAAAAAAACTTCTGCTGGCGGTAATATCTGCTCTAAATAAGAGACACTTGTACTTCTTTGACACTGTGGCTGTGAAAACAAGCCTCCCTTTTGGGGACAAATAAAGTCAATAAAAAATTTAAAAAAAAGTACATCTGTGGCATGTTGGTCCCAAAAGAACCATCTGGGACCCATAGAACCTCAGGGACAGAGTCAGGACTAAACATGGTGAAGCTGTGTTTCAGTTCCATAGTCAGTGTTTCTGATGACATCAGACAGGCTTCAAATGTGACAGTGTTTAAATGTTCAACTGATCTTTTACTTTATTTTAACGTTTGATTGATATTTATGTTGTTTTAACCGTAATTGTGTGTTTTTAACTTAGCACTTTTTCTATTTTGTGTAAGGCACTATGAATTGCACTATACAAATACATCTTGGCTTACAGTACATTTTACCACACACTGAAATTCAGATTGCTTTTATTTATTTATTTATTTATTTATTTATGTTAACAAAACTTCTGATGTGCTTTTGCTTATGTAAGCTAGTGATATATTTTAATGCGAAAAGTAGCTTAGCCACACTAGACTCCTAGCGGTAGCGCATGTAATATAATACAGTAGTCGTCTAGTTACGCTCGATTTAACTTTTGGTTAGATTTCCCTGAAACTGGCCGACGAATCACAGTGAAGTACAGAGTCAGAGGGCGGGCGTAACAAAGTTCTGCTGCAACGATTTGGAACTGGAAATAACCATAGAAGAACAACAACAACAACAACGGGTGGTGATTTTCTTTTATCAAAGATGAGTGAAGAATGTGAGGAAACATCATTAACCTTTAAATTCTTTTTACAGAAGTGACAACAGTCGTTAAACTCCATAATCCACTATTTTGTTTAGTCATTCCTAACTTTCCCCGGACTCCTCTGTGAACTTTCTGGTGTCAAACTACGTCATCCTAAAGATTACGCTGATTGGTTGTAGTACCGTCCTCTTGCATACAGAGGGATTTGAAAAACAACCTTTTAGCCCCGCCTCCCCTGACTATGAAGCGTTCCTAGACCTATACATGTAATGAACAGGGATAGTGTGGCTAAACTATGGGAAAAGTTCATTTTGCTTCCATTTAATAATAATAATAATAATAATAATAATAATAATAATAATAATAATAATAATAATAATAATAATAATAATAATAATAATAATAATAATAATAACCTTTGAATTTACTCTTCTCTGAATATTTACATAAATATAATATGTATAATTTCACTGAATAAACTGGTTCATTTCATTTGATCAAATATCCACAAACTTTTGTGTCATAAATGAAACTCACACATACATTAATATTGGAAAATTAGCCAAGTTTTCATTTCTAATTGGGTCATTTCATTAAGTTATCTTTATACTAGTCTGGTGTCATTTGGTTTTGATGTTAATCCATCCATCTATCCTTTAAGAGAGGTTTAGTTGTTTGCTGTTGCTGCTCTAAAACTGAGGACTTTCAAATCATCACTGACCTGTCCATGTTCAAGTCCAGGTTTAAAAACCTATGTGTTTAGACTGGATTTTAACCCTTAGCACTGACACGCTCTTAGGTTTTTAAATCTTTTTTATTACTGTATTATTGTTTTATTGTTTTGTTCAACAGTCTACTGTGTGAAAAGTTGAAAACTACTCACCATCAACTCTTTTGTTCTTATTTTCTACACAGTCTGGAGATTCAGCCCCTTCAGACAACTCTCCTGGAGAAGACAGATACAGTTTCAAATATATTTATCTACTTTCAATAAATAAGAGTAATAAGAAAACAGAGCAAGAGAAACATTTACAGAGAGAAATGCTGTTTATTTGAGTCAGTAATTTGTGACCAAAAGTATCAACTGATCTAAAATAATCAAATCATTGTGGAATGTTGAGCCGCATTTTGTAATAAACGTCCAAAATGTAATAACTTTTTCATTTCATTTTGTCATAAAGCCGCATTTTGTAATAAATTGCCCAAACGCATTGTGTAATAAATTTTGCTGCATTATGTAATAAGTTATGACTTTGGTGGTGTGGTATTAAAACTAAAGGAGCGGTTTGGGAAACATTCCAAGTGCTTTATATCTTGGCTGGTACTGTTAGGAAAGTTCACCTTGATTAGGAACTAGTTCAAAGTTCAGTTCAAGTTACTCAATATGAATTAGTTCAGTTCATGGTTCATTCTTCCAAATTATAAAAATGAACTTTTTTTTTTTCTTTTTTTTTGTTCTTTTTTTGTGTTATTATTGTAAACTTATGTTGCCAAAATTTGTTCAGAATAATCCAAAAAGACATCTATGATAATGCTGTGTTTTGATCCCATTTTATGCCTTATAGGACTCAATAATATACTATAACCATGCAAAAAAATGTTTTTAAACTACTTAAAAATATTTAGAGAGCAAAATGTTTAATGCTCCCATATATATAGTGCAAAACATTTGAACAGTTTTCACAATCTACAATTAACTTAAGACTGAATTACAATTCACTCAGACAGAATTGCAATCCTGCAAAATTAAAGATTATCCGTAGTTTCCGAATTACAAGTAACTCCAGAGTGTTAGTCGAATTAGGGCTAGCTCAGGTAAATAAAGATGAGAATAAAGAGGCATGATGGGACTCGACCACTTTTTCACGCAAAATATTTATTTATTTATTTTTCGCAGTACCTGGTATTTTTTATTTTTTTTGTTGAAAACTTGGTTGTTTGCAACGTGATACGAACGAAATGTGAACTACATTAGAGCGCAGTTCAATAAATGCCAGAATAACCGCGTTCACAACTTCCCGTTCATTTGGCAAAAGTGAACGAGTCGTTCACGTTCGTCAAAAATATGATATAGTTCAATGAACTTGTTCAGGTACAACACTGTTAGCTGGTAATTAGACATATTAGACATGGACAATATATTTTGGAAACAAAAATGCGGTAAAATGTATAACAAAATGCATTGTGGCAGTTCATTACAAAATGCGGCTTTATTACAAAATGAAATGAAAATGTTATTAGATTTTGAACGTTTATTACAAAATGCAGCTCAACAGGGACCATTAATGTTTTCAATACATGCAAATAATTAACATAAAAATTGGAGTTCCTCAGTTATTTTTTCCTTCTTTTTTATCTTTATAAGTTATGACTCATCTGGACGTTTAAAGACTCTGTAATGAATGTGGAAATAAGGTCGGTCACCTTCTGCAGCACTGATTCACCAAAAAAACCCAAAAAACACATGGAGTTTGACAAATAATAGTTGTAAAAGACAGTTTTGTTTTTTTTTTATCTCAGTTAATGAAATATTTTGTTGTAAAAGTCCATTTAACTTCAAATATCTTCATCTGACAATTTTTGAATTTACTCTGAACTTTTCTGAACATCTATATATTTCATTTCTAACTGGAAAATTGCTAGATTTTCACCAAAAAAATATAAATGGTAGATGTTAATATAATAAATCATCATAAAGGAAAGTTTGTCTACACATAAAACATAATGTGGGTGTCTCATCTAATTAGCTGTAGGTCGTCATGTGCTAATAGCAAAACACTATTAGAGAATTTAATAAAAATGCATGTTGGTTTTCAAATAAAAATCAAACCACTGTTATATTTGTTTTTCATTATTTCTGTTTATGAAAATGTGGTCAGACATAACAGATGCATCATATTTAGCTATTTTCAGTCATTATTCACAATAGAGCAGTTATATAAATGATTTACTTTGTCATCAAAAGCATTGTTTAGTTTCATCTCTGCATTAAAGTGAATTTAGTTTTTGTTTGATACTGTGTCTTCGATAAAGTGAATTAGTGATGAATCACCCTTTTGCATGAATCATCAAACAGTAATAGTCTTATCTACGTCTGATACATGATGAAGAGGCAGAAAAACAGACGTGGAAAAAATAGTGTATTGTGAATATTTTAGAAAACTACTGGAACCAAATTACAATACTAGTCATTTATTCCTTTTTTTTAAAAGTTCTTTTTTTTTTTTTTAATTTGTGTTATTTGTTATTTTGTTAATATTTAGTAGATTCTGTTGATGTTGTTGCTTATTTTTGTTTATTTTTTTCTGCATTTTGTTGATCTATTTTATTATTTTTCTTCAATTGTGTTCTGTTAGTGTCTTATTTTGTTCATGTTACACATTATTCTGTTAGTTTAAGATTAATCTTTGTTCATTTTACTGATCACTTTGGCAGTTTTTGTTCATTTTGTTGCTTATTTTATCTTATATTCATTTTTTTTTTTTTTTTTTACTGTGAAATTGTTTAAGTCTCAGGAGTTAAAGGGTTAACAGTCTCCTTGGCTCAGATAATGACTTAGGAAAGTGGTCTTTAAAAGCATACAGTGCTCTGGGATTATGCAGTTAAAGGGATGTACCATTATGTAGGAGTGGGTTCTTGTGGATGGTGTTGCCAGGTTCTGATCCTGGCTCGGTTTGGTCGCCGTTGCCATCGGTCGGTCTGCTGACCTCTGCCACCTCAGACCCCTCCCCCTCCAGATGGTCCTCCTTTGGTTCAGACAGCTCTGGTTCAACGTGGACCTCCTGGGGGTCCATAGTCTCCTCTTCCTGCTGGGCTTGCTCCTCTGCTTCCTTTTTAGCCCTCTCTTCTGCCTCTGATGACACATGGAGTGGAAAGGCAGGTTAACATTTGTGTGTGTGTTCATATGTGTTTTAAAACTAGGGGTGTCAAATGAACGCATTAGTAGAGCTTAATTAATTAGTCGTATTTGTTTTTTAATCACATTAATTGCATTTTTAATCCTTAATTTTACAGTTTCTGTCTCCGAGTTGCCTTTCTGATGTGCTAATTTAAACCACTGTGATAGATGTGTCTGTTTTATTTATTTGACATTATACAAAGCACAGGAAAAGCAACAAGTTCAGTGTTCAATACTTGTATTATTTAGAAATTTAGAATTGTGTTTGATGTGTTAACTTACATGACTTTATATGGACCTAATGTTTTATTTTATTTTAGAATTATTTGGAAATTGACAAAAGAACAGGTCAATATCACTACTCTACAATTATTTAGAAATTATCTGCTTCAGACATTAAATGTCCTAAATCTTACATACTTTAATAAGATGAATCACAAAACAAATGACAAAAGTGCTGGTTAGTTCATGTTTTTAATATATATGATGGTGTTTTATTCCACATATATGGTGGTTTATGTACATGTATACAATGGATTATATACATATACATATTCCTCTAGAAAGAACCTGTAAAGTGAATGGATCATAATGTGCAGACAGTGATCTGGTAGATCTGAGACCAATATTCCATTGGACTAAAACATATTTTCTTCTTAATTCTAAAAATTTCACATTTTGACCAAAGACTTATCTTGGAAACTTGAGCCAATCAGCATTTAATACTTGAGTTTTCTTTATCATTAACACATGTGGTAACATGCCATTAGTTTTATTCTGGAAACATTTGACTTGTAGTGTAATTCACTCCAGTGGTGAAAATTAAATGTTACAGGCAGCACTTGGGACTAGTCTGAAATACAAAGGAATGTAAAGTCTGTTAAAAACATTAAGTATCTTTGTAAAGCCAGTTTTTTTAGTTATACATGAATCCTTTTATTTGCCACAATAATGTAAAAAACTGGAATGAAAATACCTCAAGTTGTGGACTTTTCTCAAGAATTTTTAGGTGAAATTCAAAAAGAGATTAATTAAATCAATTAATTACAGGTCATAATTAATTAATGTCCTTTTTTTTTTTTAAATCTCTTGAGTCTTGACAGCACTAATCAGAACAACAATGGGCTAACAAGTAACCCTACTGTATAAACAATGTGTGATTTATCAAAAAGCCAGTGGGGTGGCGGGTTTGGGGTGGGGGTGGATCCTCCCCCACTGGAAAAAGCTCACATTGGATGTTATGTGTCTGTGTCCGGGCCAGTGGTCTTCCGTTTGTCCATTTCCATTCATGAGCATGCAAATGAACTGGGTCCATTTCCCATTTTAAAATCAGAAATGGCTTCATTTGTCGTTTCCCATTCTCCGGCTTTGAGACGGGAGATGGCCTGTTATCCGTTTTCCACTTTCTGATTTGAACACAGAAATTAAATGGCCACCACGTACACGGACCCCCTCAGCAGCAAGGAGCTTTTGAATGCTGATGAGTTTGTCATCATCAAACACCATGAGCTTGTCCTCATCCTTCGAGGGACACAGCACAGCGCTCACAGAAATCACACCATTGTCATCAAACCTGCACTTTACATTGTCTGCCAGTGAGGTAAAAAAAGCTCCCAGAATGCACTTGTCCTCTGCTGATCTCTATCGCTGGACTGGCAGATATTTATTCCCTTGAATGTGTTTATATCAAGTTCCTCTGTCAGGCATTTGGTGTTCACACCTGTGATGCCTATAGGTCAAAAAACTATTTCATATATTGTATAAAGTTAATTTAAAATCAGTATAAAAAGTAATTAACTGTAAATTTTAAGGAGTGAGATGTCATATCTTTAAAACATCTTTGCGTTCGCTGTGCATAATTGTTCATGGGGAGTGAGTGCTCATCTCTTTAGTGGAGCTTTGCCTTATTTTCCGTTTGGGGTCGATGTTTTATGTTTAATGTGCTCTGTGATCTTTAACCTCGGATAATTTTCATCTTTGTAAGTGAACAGTTCATATGTTGTAAATATATATGATAGATGTTTGTGTTGTGCAAGAGAATGAGTTAACGGTGATATTATTTCGATCCGAATGCATTATATGTGTATTGAATGTGTCAATAACTAAAATTGTATATGTTCTGTGTGTTGCAGTTACAAACTAAAGAAACTAAGAAACTTAAGAAACTAAATGAAATTAAACGAGAACCAAACCAAGAAAAGTACGCCTTGTTTGGATTCCTTTAAAAAAGTTTGTTCGCTGGTTGCCTCGCTACACAGCTACGTTTCGTGAGGACAGAACAACGCCATCGGAAAGACTCATAGACCACAGGGCCCTAAAGGTGATATCCAAAACCAGAGAGGTTGGGATGATCCCCTCCAACCCTCCTGGCAAATCACACCCAGCCTTTAAACGTCACGAATGAAAACAACTGGCAAATTAACATTGTATCATAAATCAGAATCCCATTGAACTAAAACAAGACAGCATCACCAACACTGAAACTGGAAGGAACCATAAGAAAAGTACATGATGATGGAGGAGTAGAAAGGAGCTGTTAAATAAAACTAATACATCTACTGTTTAAATATTCATTAACCTTTAGACATCAGCTTTTACATTTCTAGTATCACATTGCTTCATTCATGCATTTTTGTGCATTTCCATTTTTATTCTTTAAATTGACCACCCACAGTAAAAGTTAAAGGAAGATGCTGAAAGTCATTTCTCTGGATAAAACACCCCTTGTATTTTAAGTCAGCCCAAAATATCAAATATTAAAAAAAATCAAAACATCCCATCCTATATTCAGCCAGTAAAGGTTTACCATCTTTCTGTGTCACTTTCCCCTACTCTTAATAATATGGTCCATGGCTTTGACGCTCCTCCAGTCCATAAATCAACACCATTAAACAACTTTATCTGTTCTATGAGTTTTGTACCTTTAGCAGCCTGTGCTTTCCATCTCTCCCTGTTCTGATAAACCTCTTCGTTCCATAGCGCCTTGAAGTTCTTCATGTCCACCGTCAGCAAAGAGCTCTGGCCTGATGCACTGCTGTCGGAGCCCATGCTCTTCACGCTGTGCCTCTTGGCGTCTTCTGAGCTAATACTGTTCAGACTGGACAGAACCACAGAGTGAAGATGATGATGATGATGAGTTCATTAAAAGAGTGATGATTTATTTATTTTTGCTTTGTTTTATTAATGGAATTATACATTTTAAATCATTTCTCTGTAGTCTAGTTAAATTGGTAAAGTTCTTCTTGGGTCTGAATTCTTCATTCATTTAAATCCACATGTCCATCTTCAACCATAGTTTTGGGCAATTGAGTAACCTGTAAATGCAAATGACCTCACCTTCTATGGTTATTGATTATGCTTTCTGTTCTGTTTATTTGTTTGTTAATACAACCAAACATTCAGCTCAAAGTTTGGTTACAGTTATGGTGCACTCAGAGAAATGGTCATCTGAAGTTTTGACCTTGCATGTGCAAATATCGTGACGTAACTTGTTATAAAACATTACTGTAAATACAAAAAGAAATTGAAACAGGTTGTAGAAATCTACTTGATTTTTGCCAGAATGAATATGAAGATAGCTTTGCAACCCTTGAACTGTTAGGGTCCAAATACACAAATAACTGTCGCCCCCCAAAAAAAATTAAAGTGGGTTTAGCAAAATATGTCCCTTTAAAGGTATAAGGCCATGTAATTGGCTAATAGGCATGTCTATTATTTACTGGCTTAGTTTTGCACATGATAATAGTAGGTATTTTCCATTGAAAGCACTTGAATCAATTCATATTTTATATTGGGGTGGCCATAGCTCAGGAGGTAGAATGGGTCGTGCAATAACCGATTGGTTCGAATCCCGCTCTGCCATAGTCTATCCATTGTGTCTTTAGGTTAGACACGTCACCCTCCCTGCCGCCAGCACCACTGGTGAATGAATGCATATGAATGTTCAGTGGTTGTCAGTCTGCCCCATAGATGCTGTGGCTATAAACATAGTTTACCACCACCAGAGGGAGAATGTGAGAGTGAATAAATAATGTAAAGTGCTTTGAGTGCCTTGAAAGGTGCTATAGAAATGTAATCCATTATTACTATTATTATTGATGCACATTTTGATTTGATGGAAAAGTTAGAACGTTGCAAAATAATATCAAATAATATCAAGCATAACAGTTTAGGATACTTCATTTGAGCACAACATATACCACATTTATGACAATGGAACCAGCATTGAGTGGGATTACATCCACAGTCTGTATAAAATCACTGGACTATTGAATGTTGATATTACTCATTGGTTTCTCAAGTGCAGTTTTGAAGAAAATGTTTTATACGGCTGTGCATTTTGTCGAAAATGGCCATATTTAGGTAGAGCCCAAGGGGTCAGAGGTGAACTTAACACTAAGGAAGTCATTTAGTAAAACACTGACCTTCATTATGCACTGTGTAGTAAAAAAAAAAAAAATGTTCTGGTTCAACCTTTGAACTGCAAGGAAGTGACGGGTTTTGTTAAATAAATGCTTCTGCAGATGATCAAACTGTCACTCTACACCTGACATGTCAATTGTTCTTCTATACTGTAGCTTTTATTTGTCCTTATGTCTGATAAACAGATGAAACATTTATAGGTAGACCACAATATTACTTAGTAAAGCTTCTAAAGTGAATGAGCTCTGGAAAAAAAAAAGGAAAAGATTAAGTTAGCATTTTCTGAGTTCAGTGTAAGCCTGTGGGAACCAAGGTCTTTTCATAGACAAATATAGTGGTTAGCAACTTTATTAAAACTCTAACATACATTCAGCCTCATTATTTTCACTTTAGAGTTGAAATGAAACAGCCAATGAACAGTATGTGTTACTTTCACACTCTGAGGTGTTTAGTGGCTTATTTCTTTTGATTAAATATCCAGAAATTTAGTGTCACATATAAGGAAGAAAAATATGCAAGTCTCACAAAACGCTTGCAAAAATAGCCAGGTTTATTCTTGTAATTGATTAATTTAATCAAGTAATCATTACAGCTGTCTTGTGCCATTTGGTTTTTCACACTAATCCATCCACCTGTCCTTTGAGAGAGGTCAAACTTTTACCCTATATTGATCAAATCTCTTAATTATTTATCTGTTTATTGAATTTTAATTAAGTAGGTGGGCAGCACGGTGGTGCAGTGGTTAGCATTCGTGCCTCACAGCAAGAAGGACCCTGGTTCGAATCCCACACCAGACCTTTCTGTGTGGAGTTTGCATGTCCTCCCCGTGTCCGCGTATGGCAAGCCAAAGTGTTCACATAGCCGCGCGTTGTGTTTATCATATCACGCGTGCCAGAACGCGTTCTGGCACGCTATCACGCGTTACATTACGCGTTCTAGCATGCGTTCTGACACGCCACCACGCGTTCGGCAACGCGGTCTAGCACGCGTTTTAGCACGCGTTCCGTAACGCGTGCTAGAACGCGCTCTGTAACGCATTCTAGCACGCGTAATGGCGCGCGCAATGGCACGCGTTTTCGCATGCGTCATGGAACGCGTGCTGGAACGCGTGCTATATGGTAATGATCTCCTCCCACTGATTTTCTCCGCCAATTAGTTTGTAGTGCTTCCAGCCAATCACTGTTCAACACAACGAGTCCAGAATAGCTGAGCACTGATCTTACCTTCACAAACGAAGTGCATTCACTCAATGTTTAATTTTTGCTAAATATTTTGACTTTTCCTTCATCAATCTACTTTATTTAACTTGTTCAACTTTAGTTGATTCAGGATTTAAAGTTTTTAATTTAACATGTAATAGGTGTGATTGACAGGACCATTGACACCTGTGGTCTCCCTTGCTCTCTGTTGTACTCTTGAAATTGACACTTGATGTTTAACCATGCATATAGTAATATGCATAACTATGTTCATATTTATATTACCTCCGGGGTATATTTTATCCATATCTTTCTCTATATTCTTATTAATACTTTACACTTTACTTATTCTTATTATAGTCTTTCTTATCTTGTATATTATATTTGTAAGTTGTATAGTTGTATATATTATTTTGCTTTTTGCATCTTTGCACGGTCTTAAGGGAGTGTCGCATCCATTTCACGTGTGGATGGACAAATAAAGAATTATGATTCTGACATATTTCATCTTCTATTGTTTTGCACCTTTTACTTGCATTGAGGATTAAACTGCATTGCTATCATCTATCGTCTTACTTCGCCATCTAGTGGCAAAACATGCAACCTACAGCCAGCTCATGTGTTAGATTAGCACAACAGAATAAGAATTAAAATACAATAAACAAACCCTTAAGAATAGACACACTAAAGTTGAACAAGTTAAATAAAGTAGATTGATGAAGGAAAAGTCAAAATATTTAGCAAAAATTAAACATTGAGTGAATGCACTTCGTTTGTGAAGGTAAGATCAGTGCTCAGCTATTCTGGACTCGTTGTGTTGAACAGTGATTGGCTGGAAGCACTACAAACTAATTGGCGGAGAAAATCAGTGGGAGGAGATCATTACCATATAGCACGCGTTCCAGCACGCGTTCCATGACGCATGCGAAAACGCGTGCCATTGCGCGCGCCATTACGCGTGCTAGAACGCGTTACAGAGCGCGTTCTAGCACGCGTTACGGAACGCGTGCTAAAACGCGTGCCATTGCGCGTGCTAGACCGCGTTGCCGAACGCGTGGTGGCGTGTCAGAACGCGTGCTAGAACGCGTAATGTAACGCGTGATATGAGAAACACAACGCGCGGCTATGTGAACACTTTGGCTTGCCATATCCGCGTGGGTTTTCGCCGGGCACTCCGGTTTCCTCCCACCATCCAAAGACATGCACTGATAGGTTAATTGGTTAATCTAAAAAATTGGCCATAGGTGTGAATGTGAGAGTGATTGTTTGTCTATATATGTTCAGCCCTGCGATGAACTGGCGTCTCATACAGGGTGTACCCCGCCTTCGCCCATTGTAGCTGGATTAGGCCCCCAGTGACCCCCGCGACCCTAGTGAGGATAAAGCGGGTTCAGATAATGAATGAATGAATGAATGAATTAAGTAGGTACCTTGCAAGCTAATTCCATGCAAAATGTCACAAAACCTCTTAATTCAGGTACCAATACTGGTCAGATCAATACATAACTCGCATTTGAAATGGCTCACTGAACCTGAATGGGTTGTGACATGGAGATCATGATTTGAATTTATATAATCAGTAGTAGCAAAATCAGTTTTGTTTGTTGTGTCTCATGCTAACAGCTTATAAACAAATATAGGCCATTGTCCACTTGATGTTCACAGTATAGTCATCTACCAAATAGAATATGCAAACAATACATGGTGTAGTTATCGCCTACTCAGTTTACACCAAAATACAGTGGTGGAAAAAAAAAAATTTCGGACACCCCATGCATTTGTGAAATATTGCATGAGCAATATGGCCTAAAAATAAACTAAAATCTGAAAAAAAATTCTGAAAAAAATGCATTTTTGATTTTTTTTTCTCGTTTTTTTCAGTAGTATAGGAAACGAAGCTAACGCTAGGCTAGTTTTACTGGCAATAATAGGACGTAAAGTTCACTGGAAAACTGTTTAGTCACTAACATATGAGGAAATGTAATGTTAGTGCGATGTACTACTGATATCAGATGCCAAGCCCAAACTGGACATCGAAATGGCAACGCTCGAGCTGCTGCTGTACAGCGTGTGTTAATGCTCAGGAATAAGCATTGTATGTGCCAGTATTCTGGAAGCGTAAGGAGGAGGATGGGGGGGGGGGGGGGGGGGGCTCCGGAAGTTCCAGAGCACAGTAAGAAGAGTTGGAAAAAGAAATACTCACGTTTTATATTTTTTAATTTGGCCACAACAAAAAACTCAAGCTAATCGCCTACATGAGTGTGCAAAGTCAAAGAATGACAAAATATTAGTTACCTCCACTAAAAATGTTCTGCTTTCATCAGGGTTTGTCTGTTTGTTTGTCTGTCTGTTAGCAGCATAACTCAAAAATTTGATGATGATGGGAAGGGCGGGTGCATTTCTAGTTTTGTTATTTCTTTCTTTTTACCAATAGATCTGTGTCTGTCTAATGCAGCCCCATGTTTTTGAAATGCAAAAAAAAAAAAAAAAATTCTCCAAATATTTCATGATAATGTTTCAGATTATGTCAAATTTGAAGTGTGTCTGAAAACTTTTTTCTCACCACTGTATGTGACCAAATGACCAATACTAGCTTCTGCAGAGCCATGTGTCAATGGGTCGTTGAAGGAGGGAACAGACAGGTGGATAAGCAGAGGGAGCGGAGGTAGTTACAGGTGATTTAAAGCAGCTATAAAGGTTTTGAATGAGCAGTCCAAGGGAACCCTGAAGCGCCCAGGTGTGTATGTAGACAGGGAAACGGAAATGCTATCTGAGATTTCCACTTGGTTAGCTTTAACTGGAGACCCACTGAGTGATGCTAATGACTGCTGTTGAGGAGAATGGGGAGGCCGGTATTGATGTGCAGGTGCAGCAGAAGATGCAGAGCCAGTCAAAGTCTCCAAGCACTGCCTCATTTCCTAATAAGCACACTTCACAAGGCAGAAAGTTTAAACAAATAAAAGAGGCACAGTTTTAATCGATCTTTCTTCGGGTAGTTAAGCAGATGTGAGACGAGCTCTAATTTTTTTCATAGATTCAAAGTTTTAAATCACGACACACTGCTTTATCTGCAGGAATGCTTTCATTAAAATTGCTTGATTTTGTAAATGGAGACTCTATTGTGTATGCCGACGCAGTAGGGAGGCCTACTCTTGATCAGTGCTGGCAAGGAAAACTTGACTAGCATCTCTAAAATGTCAATTTCAAGGTGTGTGGTCTGCCTGATGAAAGGTGAAGATATTTCCATGGGCAGAAATGAATTAGTCATGGAAACCTCATCAGTTGCACTCAATACGTACATTAGCTGAGCTGTTATTACGGAGGTGATGCTGAGGTTTAATCACATCATGGAGTATTCTGTTACTCAGAGAGATGTTTGTAGACTGGGTAGAGAGATGGATAGTAGAAAACATGGTCTTTTCTGTTCATACCTACTGATTAAAAACACTTGTACTGTGATTTGCATAGTCACCCACTTCCATACACTCCCTCCTTACACAGCTCTACAACAGCTCCTGATTGATCATTTTGTGTGAAGATAAAGCACTGCAGCTAACCTTGAGCGTCGAAAGCCTGCAAGACCTGAATGGGTGGCCTCGTCAATGAGCGGTGTGACAATACGTTCCATCATGTCTGTCAGCACAGTGAAGGTGGGCACCACAATAAAGTCGATGAACCCTGCAGATAAGAATATGAACAAATTTACAACATATTGTTAGGTTTTCAGTGCAGCGCTGCAAATAAAGAAGACACATTTTTCTTTTATTCATAAATGACATAAATATGATGAACACCTTATCAGAGTCATTAAAACAATCTCTGTTCATTTTACATAGTATTTTTTACCTTTATATACTCTATTCCAAAATGTTTATAATACACATGTTTGGTATCTTTTTTTTTTTCAGTGCAATTTCATCTATGTCATCTGCCTATTACTGTTTTCCACTTTAACCTACTATATCAACATAAAAGGCCAAGGAACACACAGAAAATATAAAATCCATTTTGAAAATTGTGTAATTTATTGCATAACTACAAAGATGCTTAAAGAATATTTTCAAAGATTTTAAAAGTGAATATGAGCGCTCCATATAAGGTTTAGAAATTAAAACTATACTCGTGTATTTGACATAAAAATCTGTCTTTGCATAGTTTTGTGTGTGTGTGTGTGTGTGTGTGTCTGATCACAAGTAAACAGAGACAGACAAACCCTGGTGAGCACATAATTCCACCATTCCTTCATTACATACAGAGCAGGGAGAGACAAATGGCAGCTTAGTTTGATAGAAATATCACTATTCAATCATTTCAAGTGGGAGCTCATAATGACTGGATGGTGTTTGTTCAGTCCTCTTCATCCCACATATTTATTATTCTTGTGTTAGATAATTTCATTTATTGATTGTAATCAGGGTGGGAAAGGTGTGATATAGTAAAAAATGCACTGGGAAAACATCTTGAACCCACCTTTAGGTACTTAAAGATTAACTTGAGTAACACTTCATTTGGTAACTCGAACGTCTACCAGTCACTTCTGGTAGGTTACCTGTACTTGTACTCAAGTATGACTTTCCAGTACTTTACTGTATACAACATTGATAAAGTGTAAACTACTATTAGCTTGCAATAGTTAACTATTAGAATAACTATTGCAATTGCTGCAAATTTTTTGGAGGAGAAACAAACAAAAACCCCACAATAAGAAGTGATGCCAGGTACAACTTGCACACATTTTACCTGATTCTAATCATTATAAAAACACATTTTTGATGACTGTGACCTTTGACCTACATTCACCAAAATTCTATGAGATCTATTCTGGACCATCTTGCACCTTTCCTGAAAATTTCATGGAAATTGGTCCAGTACTTTTTTGCGCAAACCTGTTTATAAACAGACAAACCAACACTCTCTTACTCTCGCTCTGTCCAAGCGTCGGTTTCTGACGCACAACGTGTCCCTCAATGTCTAATTCAGACGCAGTGGGTTTCTAACCCGTCCACAGCATTATGAGACACTTGGATTTAAAACACTTTTTGCTCGGGTTTAGTGTTAGGGCTCTAAGCATCACATATTAAAGCAGGTTAGAAATCCACTGTGTCTAAATTAGACGCCGAGGGACACCTTGTGCGTCAGAATTTTGACGCACTGGGAGTGAGAATGCCCTGGACAAACAAACAAACCAACTCAAAAACAATACTCCTCTCCCCTTTCGAGGCTCGAGATAAAAATGTTCTGCTGGTGTGTGATTGCAGGCTGTGGTTACAAAGTGGATTTTCGATCACGTACCAATCTGGGACTGGGCAACCATTGTGGACTTTCGGTCACAGAGTGGAGAGAACGGGAGCCCAAGCTCTGCCTCTTTGTCCCCCTGAAGGAATAAAAAAAAGTTATCAGTCAACCATCTCAGCCTTCAGTTCCCGAATAATGGACTCTTCCCTCCAGGCCGACACACATAAACATACATGCACACAACCACTGTGCACGCGCACTCACACTGCTGCCGTACACCGTATGCTCATACTTCTATCAACAGGCTTTGGATTTTGTCTGGCCCCCGCTCCGAGTGTTTTTGAATCTCAAATGTGTTTCATTTTCCCATCTGATTTGGCACAAATAGATGAGATGTGGGGTCAGAAGGCAATGTTCTTCAGTGAAGTCATTTATCGACAATTCATATCCCGAGAGACAAAAGCCTTGTGAAAGCAGTCACGGTAACAATAGCACTGATTATGAGAAGCATGTGGATTAATAATGGAAGAGATGAAAGTGCTGTGGCACCAGCTAAATGACTGCCCTTCTTGCTGACATTTAGAAATACACAAGTTGATATTTATAGCCAAATACAATGTTTTATTAAAGAGTTAATGCTCTACATATGAATTTGCTGTGACACAAAAAAAGGACAATGAGATAATATAGTTATATATCTCACTAATGTAAAGTAGTTCTGTCTTAAAGAAGTCACACATAGGTTTTATTCTTTACATTAGATTACATGGATGGAACACAGAAAATGAAAAAAAAAAAACGGTTTACACTTCTAGAAAGAAAATGTTTGACTTTATTAGACATTGGATAATTCTTAAATCACAAACTCTAATATCTATATTTGGATATCTACAAGTCTTCAATTAAACTGTTAAGCTGTCACTTCTGGATGAATATCTTAAGAGTTTTAATGAGGTTGAAATACTCCCATCATCTACATCAGGGGTGTCAAACATGCGGTCCGGGGGCCAGATTTGGCCCTTGAAAAGGTCCAGTCTGGCCCCTGGATAACTTTGTGAAATACAAAAATAACAGTGAATGTACTGATAATTTAATTTCAGGCTCCACATACAGATCAAAATGGGTCAGATCAGTAAAATACTATCATAATAATAACCTATAAATACTCACAACTCCACATTTTGCTCTTTGTTAACTTAAAGATTTTCATGTCATTTTACTGTATTTACAATAAACAAAGTTTTATTCCACAAAAACATGAATAACCTGAACAATGAAATGTTTGAAGTGTAAGTTTAACAATGTTCTGCCTGTCATTAAATGCTTTGTGTATTTGTAGCTCCACTAATAAATAATCTGTACATTGTAATTGACGTGTAAATGATAAACTGGGACATAATCTTGTTCAAAATGCATTTAGTTTTCTGAAGAATTGTTGGCTTATTCATGTTATTCACATTGTTTTAAAGAATAGTTGGTAAATGTGAACATTTTCCTGACATAATTTAACTTTTCTTTTTGGTCAAAAACATAGAGGAAAACATGGAGTTGACATTATTTATATATTATATTATTATTTTAGTGGTTCGGGCAATTGAGATCAAATTTGGTTTAATGTGACCCCTGAACTAAAACGAGTTTGACACCCCTGATCTATATAGTTTCATGTTTTGACCCTATTGATAATCTGATAAAATCAAACCTGTTTAACCTTCTGGTATTCTGCCCATAGACATCTATACCCTCCCAATGATCAAAAGTGCATAAATCTGCACAGTGCGATAATAATATTTTTTCATAAATGTGGTTTTTAACTTCATTACTTTTTTTCATTAACTTCAGCTATTAACATAAATGTCAAATGGTCAATAAGTGTCTTTTAAATTGCATGTTTTTATTGTTTTATAAAAATCAAATCTGAATTAAAGTTCTGGAAGTGATCCTAAATACCACCTAACGCTTTCAAAAATTTTAAATTGAATGGTTGATCTGTTATCCAATAGGCTCAACAACTAAAACACACAGAGGTTTTTTTTTTATATGCATCTAATTGTGCTTCACCACACACTAAAATATCTTTTGATTCATGATCCTCCACCTGCATGTGCTCACCTGTCTGAAGAACTCCTCCAGTAGGGAGGTGGTCCAGCGATGGTGGAGGTCCCAGCTTTTGGCAGGATGGCTGATATCTGCCGTGTGCAAGAGCAGGGACAGAGCTTTGGGCTTGTCAATGCTGCAAACAAGAGGAATGGCAACATTACACAGTGGTAAAATGCTCTAGGAAAAAAATCATCCAATTGTCCCAGGTTTCCTATTGGTCATATTTGATTTGGCTGTTCTACAACATGAGAGATTCAATTCAATTTCAATTCAATTCAATTTTATTTATAAAGCTCCAAATCACAACAAAGTTGTCTCACAGGGCTTTACAGAAACACAATCAACTAAGATAGATAGATAGATAGATAGATAGATAGATAGATAGATAGATAGATAGATAGATAGATAGATAGATAGATAGATAGATAGATAGATAGATAGATAGATAGATAGATAGATAGATAGATAGATAGATAGATAGATAGATAGATAGATAGATAGATAGATAGATAGATAGATAGATAGATAGATAGATAGATAGATAGATAGATAGATAGATAGATAGATAGATAGATAGATAGATAGATAGAAACATTTTGTGAAATCCAGTGCTTTGGCACAAACTTCTATATTCTATATTAGTTCAGGGGCCACATTCAGCCCAATATGATCTGAAAAGGGCCAGACCAGTAACATAATAACAGTAAAAAGAGTACAATTATGTTATGATAATGTTTACATATATAATGTTTCCCCCAATATGTGAATAACATTAACAACTTGACATGTCTTAAGAAAAAAATTTTCATCCTCAGTCTATCCGTTTATCATTTACACATGTGCAGAACAGCTTCCATTTCAAATACAAATACACAAAACATCTAGTAACAGGCAGAAAAAAAAAGATGGCTTGTTAATATAAAGATTTTTAGGTAATTTGAGGCTTTTTTTTACATTAAAATCTGCAGTTTTCATTATTTATGAGTGATTATGATCATATTTTACTGGTCTGACCCAATTCAGATCTAATTATTCTGGATGTAAAACCTGAATTGAAATCATTTTACACCATTAATATCTTCATTGTTATTCATTCTTCAGGACAGATTGGACCCTTTAGTGGACCAGATTTGGTCCCCGGGCCTTATGTTTGACACCTGTGCCTTAGACTGTCTGTATTATTGTGGGAATGCATTGCAACGTGTTTATTTTGTGTTTAAGACTGAGGTAATGTAATTTGACATACCATCCATTTTTCTCTGAGGAAGAGTTGCCTGTGTGTTTTTCATTACAAAACACACTTGTGCAGAAGCATAGCAAGTCATTAAATATGTGCAGTCATTCACAATTTCCAACCCTATTTACTGATATCTATCCACCTGGTTTTTATGTGCAGATGTCACTTCAGTCGCTGTTTCTATTGAAACACTAACCATTTCATCTCCTACCATCTGTGTCCCAACAATGACTTCCTCTCATAGTCACTTAGATCTTTTTCTCTGCCATCCGGATCCAATCAGAATCAACTCAATTTCAAGAAGGGAGCCAAATCATGCATCATCAATGCAGTAGTTGGTGCAGCTGAACCAAAGGTTTTTTCAAATGTTTATTTTATTAAAAAACTATGACTGAAAAAGTTACATTTTGATTTCAGGAAGAAAAAAAACCCTTGTCTAATAGCTGCTGTTCTTAATTGATGAGGATGATGTCTAATATCCACTAAAATTATGTGTACTCAAATCAAAGCACAGCAGCAAAGCCTGAACACATTAACTCATACAGATTTAAAAATATAAATATATGAATATTTAATCCTATCATTGCATGACTTATATTATACTAATCAGTTTAACACGATGCATCATCTCACCACCTCAGACATCTGCGGTGTCTGAGCATCACTTGATAACCATATCAAAATAACATGTTTAATGGACTGAGGCGTGAAAGAGCAGGCACACAGCACTGTGGAAGACAAACATACAAATACACACACACACACACACACACACATCACAAGGTTAAACAGAGGTGAGAAAGAGTAGCTCTGATTTTGTTGCGTTCCATTTGTGGCAGATTGGGTCTTAAAGTGCACTCTAAGCAGGCATGGAGCATGCTGGGTTGAATTACTTCACAGAGTCTATTCAGCAGTACAGCTTCCTGCAGACTGCAATCTCTCAATCACCGTCATGCTTGCGTGTGCGTGTGTGTGTGTGTGTGTGTGTGTGTGTGTTTGTGCATTATATAGTATATCTTGATGACTGCCTGCACAGTCAGCACTGTTATTCAGAATTATATGTCAGAAGGATAATATTGTTGATTCCACATATTCACAAACAGCACCCGATGCCCATTTCACTGACTTCTGATTGAGTGGTTTTTAATGACAGCATGTGCTGGACATTATCACAGTTCCAAGAAAACCCCCCCAAGGTCATAAAGTTTCTCAGAGCTTTCTGTTGTCAGAGCTGCTGCCGCATCAGCAGCGATGACTCATCACATCCAATGATAGTTTGCTTGATATCTCATTTCTACTTCATTTGCAAACTGTAGTTCTTAGTCTCTGCTATCAGTCACTATAGAGGGTAGCGTGTTCACAGTGTGACTGAAGACAGTTCTGGCTCAGTGTCTTTTACAACAGTGACAAGTCTTGAGTTTGTCTTGCTATTTGGAAAACCAGCTGTTCGTGGCTACGTACAATTTTGTGTCGACACTTATTCATCTTTTGTTGATTCATTGATTCATTTAATGTGCATTTTGGGGTAAAAATAAGAACTTACGTTATAGTCTATTCATTAACTAACTTGATTCACATTTGCTATTTTTCAGTAAATGTGAATAGAGGACATAGAAACAACTTTTTTCAATAAATTCTGACACATTAATTCAAGTGTTTGATCTACTCAGTGCTCAGTTGTTTGCTGCTTCTTCACAGATTGAATGACAAAGTGTGAAAACATGTATGGTCCAGCAGGTCAAGTGGAGATGTGAAGACACTGAATTCATAACAAAATGTAAAAATAAAATAAAAATAAAAAAAAATAGTTGCAAAACACCATCTGACCACCCTGCTTCTTTTACTACTCATAAGAGCATTCATTAGACTCACGTGTAATATTAACTACAGCACGACCTGCAGCAAAACTTAGATTATCTGATGTAAACATGGTTTGGGGAAAAAACCTAATGTGTATTAAATGATACTTGCTGATCATTTTTACCATAGACTGTATATAACTAGTGGACAGACAAACCATGATGTAATGAACTGCCATTTTGAGTTCAGTGGTTGTTATCATGTTTGATTTGAAACTCAAGCTCGAGCTAAACTTTTAATTTGAGACTTTAATTTTATTAATGGAGGAACAATTTAAAGAAGCATCACTTATGAGGTGTACAATCGGACCTTTTGGATGAATGTGTGAAATGTTAATGAATCATTTTAGTTCAAGTTCCACATTCAGCCAAATTTGATCTGTCAAGTGGGTCAAGTGAATTAATGGTGATGCCTCCAGTGGTCATTAGTGGAGTTACAACTTTAAAATACTTTTATTTTAGATGCATGAGCTTCATATTAGAGCATTGATATGACAAGAAGCGAAAAGTCAAGCCAGTGAATACCAAGAAGATAGACAAATAGACAAAATATTTTGTTAAATTATAGACTATATTTTTGAGGGCTGCCAAAATTAATGCAGATTAATCCATCATCATGATTAAATGGAACAGTTATTTAGTTTCAAGTCCTTTTGTTGAAACTGTTGAAGGTGTTGAATAAACATGTTAATTGCATAGATATATTCATATGTTTGCATATGTTTTGGATAATTTATTTATTTTTTTATTATAATTTTTAGTTTTTGAATGTGGTTGGAGTTTTTCCTTTTCCTTATTTTCTGTTACTTTTGTATATATTTTCTCCTTATTTTTGTTTCTTAATGTATTTTTGTGTACTTTGATGAAAAAAAAAACATACAAAGAGAGAACATTCAACCAACATAAAGTGCTTTGATCATGATTAATCAAAATTAATCCAAATCAACCTAGTGATTAATCTGATTAAAAAATTTAATCATTTGACAGCCCTTATTTAATTTTTTTTTTAATTTCTCCATCTCCACTACTCTTAAAAGTAAGGTGGCCAACAGGGGTAAATGCATTGCATCGACAAAACGCTGCAAATACAAGAAATATGCAGAACCAAAAACGCAAACACATTAAACAAATAACAGAAATGAAGCAGAAGCAAAAACGTACAAACTACCAAAACAATTGCAAGAGAGAAACGCTGCAAATTCACTCCACAACAAAATGGAAATTCACCAAAATAAAACGGAAGAAGAAGAAGACGGTGGATGAAGATTATGATTATGGTCAAGTGTTTAAAAAAGAGGAAGGGAAAAAAACCTTGTCACGCTAATCTCTTAAATTAATGAACTCCATCTTCATCCACCATTTTCTTCTTCTTCTGTTTTATTTTGGTGAACTTCCGTTTTGTTGTGGAGTGAATTTGGAGCGTTTTTCTCTTGCAGTTGTTTTGGTATTTACAGCATTTTTCTTGCACATTTGTTTTAAGGGTTTGTACGTTTTTGCTTCTGCTTAGCTTCTGTTATTGCAGCATTTTTCTCTTGCAGCTTCACTTGTGTTGCATTTGTTTAATGTCTTTGTATTTTTGGTTGTGCATATTTCTTGTGTTTGCAACGTTTTGTCGATGCAGTGTATTTGCCGCTGCTGTCCTAAAGGATGAGGCCAACCTGTTGTAGCCTCTCTAGCACCAAACAAGACAATATTGAATTACTATTTTTTATCATGTTGAAAAAATAAGTCAATTTATGAAAGGTACATCTTTTTTGTTTTGTCAGTATAGAAGACTAGAGTTGCAAACCACAGAGTACTGTAATATTTCTGGTGGTGGATGTTTTTCACTGCAGTGTGTAAATAAATCTCATCTGGAGTTCCTGCCCCATAATTCAACAGCTGACTCACAGCACATACACACACACAAACTAGTCTGTATTTGTGCCTCAGTGGCCCTTTAGCAGAGATCATACTGTATATCTACTATATAATGCATGAATGTTGATGTTGGTCATGTTAGGCAACAATACACTCATACCATTTCTATTTTTAATGGTGAGTAAATAATACCTTGTTTCGTCCAGTCCACACATTATAAAACAAAGCTGAATGTCACATTTGTCTGCGAGTATACCGCTTCAGGGCAGGGTTAATTGGATTGTAAACAGTGGGTGGCTAGTAAACAGCAGCTGATGGCAGGGTTAATAGAGATGTAAATTGTCCTAGGGAGTAAAACAGCAGTGAAAGGGAAAAAGTAACTGACCCCTCAGGTTGTTGCAAAAAGTTCTTCATCGCCTTGATTTGCTGGAAGTGGCAGGACATGTCTGTGGCTAGAACCATCTCCACCACCAGAGCTCGCAGTTCTCTGTGTGAAGAAAAAAAAAAAAAAAAAGGACAGAAAAGGAGAAGAAAATATTAGCCATGCACTGTATAATGAACTGTCAAACAGGCAGGTAGTAAAAGGCGTCTTATTTCGGAAGTCGCTAAAGTAAATTAAATCAGCCGACACAGTTTTTGAGAGCTATTTATAATATCTGCTTTGACATGTTCCAGCTTGTGCTATCAGAAATCGGATTGCAGCTGTCTCCTTTAATGTATCATCACACAGAACTCATCCATTTAGCAGTTAGTTGTTAAACCTGGAAGGTAATCCTCTGTCTCCGATTTTGACTCCACTGAACACAGAAAAAAGAAAGTTCTTGTAGAGTTTTCAAAGGCAATGGCTGCATTAAGTTCTTCCCTGCTTCTATCTCTGTTCCTGACTACCCGGTGTGGTGCAGGCTGGGACACCCTGTGCAGTACTAGTTTCAAGCAGTGCAGGACACCACATGATCAGTTTGGTAGTTTGGAAGACCGCGGTGCTCCAAGATGGGTGTGGTGGCACACTCTAAAAGCTCACCAGCTGAAACCAGGTCTACTTCTGGTACAAGGCGAATGCAGCCGGTCGAGTGGCAGTGTGACTGACCGGTGTGCAGAGCAGAGGACGTACACAGAGGAGAAGCACCGTCAAAGGTCGTCTTATTTGGGACTGTCTGAACTGGAATGCAGGTGGGCCACATGAATAATGACTGGAATACTGCCGTGCAATGCAATTGTCAATTGTCAATATTTATCATTACACAGGAACAAATTACATCTAACCCCCGAGGTGGTCCACATGGTGACACATATCGTGGCCCCTGATACGCTCCCCAGTGGCACTTGTACTCTCTCTCTCCTGTCTCTTCTGCTCTGCCAGTTTTTGTTTGTCCCTTCTACAGACATCATTGAACTGTTTTTACATTGGGCAACGGTTCTTAGTGTATCAGTGCAAACTTCATTAATGATATTTGTGACCTCCTCCCAGGATACTTTTGCTTTATCAGCCAATGGAGGTCTCCTCACACTTCCATATATTTGGGCACAGCGAGCTTGTACCTCCCGGTCCAAATCATCAGTCTCCTCCTGAGAGAAGTTTGAGTGGCTGACTCAGAGTTCTGCACGGTTCTGATTTTGACAAACCGCAACCGCCCGTACCCGTCATGTTCAAACCCGTATCCGACCCATTTTCCGATGAAAAAAAACCGCTATAAATGAACCCGATATCTGACCCGAACCCGGAAGAAAATGTCAGCTTAAATACAAAATGTCAAACTTAAATACAAAATGTATTGCCACGAATATACTGAACAGTGACATAGCCAAGGCAGAACCAAATAAAAATGTTGTTAAACAGGAGCAGACAAATAATAAATTCAAAAACTATTTTTATACGTGAGCTCACGCGCGTGCACACACACACACGCTTGAAAAACGCATCAAGAAGGAAGCTGACAGGAGGCAGCTATACAAGTCCAAACTAAAGAACAGTTTTTATTTTTTCTATGAATCGCAAATTAGACCAGCGATCACCCACGTCCGACCCGAACCGAACCCGTATCCGACACAGCACAACATTTTTCACCCGTTTTGTGAAAATCGGCGGTTCACCCACGGGTCACCCGCGGTTACCTGAACCCGTGCAGGACTCTGGGCTGACTGTGGTGTCCATGACGAAATTCTGAAACTCGCAGTGCGCCTCGCTCCAGAGCATTCAAGGGCAAGAAGAGGCGCTAATGTGATTGGTGGAGATCTGAATTGGCTATGTTAAATCCATTGCACACCCTTTCTCCTCCCTCATTCCCACTTATGCCAGTGAGAGGAAAGGAGATGGAAGGGGTGAAGACTTGTGCCAGTGTGCATGGCAGGAAAAACATGTCAAACTCGTCTGGACACACCCCGTCTGCAGAACTAGAGCCCTTTATCTCTATGAATTTTCAATCCTTTGCTCTCAATCCCCCCCTGACCTCCAGTCATCCTTGGAGAGGTTATAGAGGATGTTCATCTCATCGTCATCTTGCAGTAGGCGGTAGGCGGCGCTGACATGGTGACTCTCCAACACTGAGCGATCATTGTACAAGATAGCTGTGTCTGACCTGAGTAGAGGAGAGAAAGGAAATCACATCTATGGTCATCAGCTGCCAGGCATCACATTTATTCATTCATTTAAACTTTATTGACAACACAAAAACTTGGTCCACAGGGCAAAAAAGGCAAATAAAAAGATCTGTCGTGTTTAACAGTTTTCCTCCAGTGTATAGTACTTTGTAATTTAAGCGATGATGGTCATTTGTCCAGGACAACAGATGGAAATTAGCTTCTCTGCTAAGTCTGGTGCATAGTCTGGTGTAACTAATGCCAATACACAAAAAAAAAATTATATATATATATATATATATATATATATATATATATATATATATATATATATATATATATATATATATATATATATATATATATATATATATATATATATATATATATATATATATATAAAAAATCTTTTATATATATATATATATATATATATATATACATATATATACATTTCACATTAAAGCTCAATTGCCAATGACACCACAGTTTATATGTAAAGCTTCCAGAGATAATCTGTTACAGAGCTAATCACAACGGGCCGCCTGTTGGGGAACCCTAATGTATTGTAAGTCAGGGTTTGCTTCAAGCTTGTCCTCCAAACACAAACTGACCCTGTTCAACAAGGAGTTCATTTGGAGTCCCATCATGCCCTGGTGTTATTACTGCACTGCAGGCAGTCTCCGTGTATATGTGAACCCCCCCACCCCTGCCCCCTGCCACAAATTCATTGATTTGGTAAGTCACAGCCATGCATTTTTGATTTTATGATCTATTACCTTGTCTGGATGTGGAAGTTGTTTGTGGTCCCTGTGTGCTCGTAGTCATGCACAGCTGCTGCAAAGATCATGGCAAAGATCTCCAACTCAGTCAACCAGTGCTGGATACAAAAGGAGGGAAGAAAAGGAGGAGGAGGAGGAGGAGAGGTGTGGTATAAGATGAAGAAGGGGAGAATATAGACAAATGTAAAGGTGAAAAGAGGAGGGGGCAATGAGAAGGAAAAGACAGAAATATTGACAGACGAAGGAAGAAAAATAATGAATATAAGAGGAAAGAACAGACAGAAATTCAAGAAGAGGAATGGGAAGCCAGTGAGTGGAAAAGGAAGAATGCATCACATCATAAAGATATGCATGAGAAAAGTGATATAAAGGATGCAGCAGGAAAAATTTGGCGTAAGGAATGCATTACCGTCAGGGATGAAAGGAAACAAATGGAAAGGGGAAGGAAAGGTCAGGAGGAGGAAAAAAGGAAACTTAAGATAAGAAAGGCTTACTTTATAAATTCTTACTCCTCCTTTAAGTGTTACTAAGTATAAAACTGTTTAGTTTTATTATAATATGATTGAAGGTGCACAGGAAGTTACAGGTTCTATTTTAACCTATTTCATACAATATTTAAAAAAATAAAAGTACTAGCAGTAAAAGTGTGACAATTCATGTTCCATCACACAGAAGGACATAAAGATAAGCATAAAATACTCAGTGGTTAATATATGTTCATTCTACCAACCTGCTAAAAAAAACACTTTACTTTTCACATATTAGACATTAAGGTTTACAAAGCAGGCTCCTTTTATTATCTACTGACACTCCAAATGTTATCAGAGATCACAATACATTTCATGTGGATAACATCAGCATTTTTATGTCAAAGCCAAAACCTCTCTAGTCTATCCACTCAGTCTATTCTGGTCATTCTGATTTTGAGACTTTTTCAATGATGTTGGTTAAAAGATATAGTTTAACACATAAAACTAAATGGTGGTATTTCATAGTGATGATGATCAGAATGTTCAACACATTTATAATGAATAGCTAAATCCCCAATAATATAGAATTGGGGACACCGCTTCAATTCCCTAGACTGGTGAAGAGTTGTTGGCTAATGTGCCGTTGAGCAAGGCACTTAATTCTACATTTGCTCCCTGGGCATCTGATATGGTGAGTCCACTGCTCATAGTGATACATGCATGTATGATCTAGTGTTGGGTTAAAGGGAGAAGACACATTTCACTGTGTGTTGCATGTGTAAGTGTATGAACCCTTAATTCTTATACTGTGTACGACAAAGGTGAAATGTGTCAGCCTTTACAATCCATCTCCTCTAAAGACAAGGGGAAGCATCAACAAAAAAAAAAACAAGTATGTAACAAATATACAAAATATTTTCTGAAAACACAAATGAATGTGCCTGTGTCTTTGTGCACAGCTGAATCACTTGTTTCCTCTTGTCTGTAGATGAGAGGTCTGTATGGTTTGTGTTAATTAATCCCTGAGTGTTTTCTTGCAGACAGAATGTTTATGTGCACTCCAGTTGTCTGGAGGTGCACTCTCTGCCCAAAGGTGCATGCCCAGAAGAATCTCAAATCCTGGTAAACAAGAGGACAATAAGAAAATACAGGTAGTGCAGTGTATCTGCATGTAAATAGACATTCACAGTCTCCTGGAGGGAGATATTACATATTACATATTTACATATTGCACCTTTAAGTGATCACACATATTATTTTAATTATTATTAAATGATTAATATGTAATATTCAGTATATATATTTGGGCATTGATACGGGCTCTAATATTTAAGTATTTTCGTCATGCAACTTGAGATGTGCAGGCATTTGAGTGCACTTACTGTAGGTACCCAGATGGGACTTAAGCTCACTCAATATGAGCGACTAATCAACAGTGGGGGGTGGGAGTCATTAAGAACGGGGGGAGCAAGATGGCCTCAGTATATTTCCTCATGGCTCTGTTTTATGAATGACCTGTTGATTGTTGATTTAATGGAGTCTGGAGGGCCTGAAAAATGATAGATGCAGTTCCCTTGCTCTCCTAAGAGCCTGTGGTTCTAGCACTAATGTGGTTTACCCCACAAGGCACTGCCCAAAGAAACGCACAATGTCGACAGCTGTCGCAGCCACCCTATTAAGGTGATTAAATAAAAACAGTGGAAGCGGGGGCGGCTGGTTGGTTAGAGATGCTGAACTCAGCTGTCGCAAGGCCAGGGCTTTTTTTTTTTTTTTTTTTTTTTTTTTGGCCTTATTTTCTTTTTTGGAATGAACACAACATCAAAAATGCCCTAAAGTCACTCTAGTGGGAAGCAGTGAAATATAGGTAATAAAAAGCAACATGAAATATTGAAAGTGGAAAAGAAGTAACAGTTTGGAAAAAAAAAATATGAACATAAAGGCACAGACTGTGAAAAATCTGTCACATTAGACTGGTTAATTGGGATTTAAGAGTGGTTTCATCACATCTCTGTGTCTTTTCATCTAAGAAAGAACAGCTCTTGGATTCTCCATTGTAAAAAAAAAAAAAAAAACATCTATATTTAGAAGCTGCATGTTTGACAAAGCTGTAATTAGTCTGCTGACAGAGATGTTCTGAGTAGCATGTTGACAATATGCTCTTCATTTCACAAATGAGCTTTCCAACTGAACACTCCAGCAATGCTTGTACACTGAAGTGCTCTCTGCTGGGTTTCATCAGGTAGGTGTGAAGTAAAAAAAAAAAAAAAAAGGAAAAAAACTCAGAAAGCATCTGTTATCTAATTTGCACATATTCTACTCACCACCATGCCGGTCTTGAGCAGTAAGTAGTGTACAGTCTGTGTGACATCAGCAGCATGCATCAGGTTGTGGTAAGGGTTTTTATGTTTGCTGTATCCTACTTCCAATGCTTCCACAAATGACACCACTGCAGAGATTGGGATCTGATGGGAGATAAGAAACACTGCAGAAACATCGACATTATGTAAGGCATATCTACAACCTATTTGCAAATGATGAGCCCCGTAAAAATATGCTGTCATAAAATATGGACTGTGAATCATTCAAGCTCCTGCAGTCAGCGATTACATATTCATTACCGCTTCATTGCCCATGTCATTTACTGTGAATGCTGTCATTTCAACTGGAGTGTCCTTAGCCATTAGGAAAAGAGCTGTACCACAATCAGATCAAGTGAAGTATGTCAAACTCACCTCGTAAAATGGCCCTTGTTGAAAATCAACATGAGCCCAACATAAATAGGCTCTCTTCATGTTTAAACAACACATGCAAACAGGTACGACATGGATCCTGCGTTTTTGGAACTTACCTTGAAGCGACTAATGAGGTCATATCTTGTGAGCAACTCATAGAATATGAATTTAAGGGCATGATCTCCACTGGCTTCATTTAGAGCAAACACGTCAAATGACCACTTGTCGACATTCTGTGTGGAGAGAAATAATTCACACTGTGACACCTAGCGGAAATAATAATAATAATAATAATAATAATAATAATAATAATAATAATAATAATAATAATAATAATAATAATAAAAGACTCACTGTATCTAAGACAAAGAGCACCCAAAGGAACCCTGAAGCTACTATCCTCATAGGACAAGGAGCTTGACTTGAAAGACACCCTACTGTTTTGCAACTGTCAATATCACTCACTTGAATACTAATATTTATTATTACTACTCCGACCCCTGAAGGGGAGGCAAGGGCTATTGTTGTTTTTGGTTCAGTTTGTTTGTCTTTTTGTTTGTTTCTTAAGTCTTTGTTGGTCACACTACAAAAAAAAAAAAAAAAATATATATATATATATATATATATATATATATATATATATATATATATATATATATATATACTGTATATATATATATATATATATATATATATATATATATATATATATATATTTTTTTTTTTTTTTTTTTTTGCTTTTTCCATCTCACAGGGACTATTATAACATAAAACATAGATTTATTTATTTATTTATTATTATTATTTATTTTTTATCCTGAATTTAACTAAAGTATTAAAACTGAAACTTATTCCTTCACCAATCTTACTAACGTAATTTGTGACTTGGTTCAAATTAGATGTATTAACTCTTTGTATCATTAGTATAGTGGTTGTCAAACATTTTTTGTTTCCCTTAGAAACATATTTTTAGTCCAGTACTCTGACAGTTTTGTAAGTTTTTATCTCATAATTTTGACTTTTTATCTGACAATTTTGCCTTTCTTTTCAGAATTTAAACTTTTTATCTCATGATTTTGACTTTTCATCTGATAATTTTGACTTTTTTCAGAATTTTGACTTTTTACATCATGATTTTGATGTCCAAAAGAAAAGAACTAACCTGAACATATCATTGACTGCCCAAGAAGTTTGGTGTCAAAGGACTTAAATTTAGATTAGAGATCAGTGTTCAAAGTTACCTCTACCAAACGGTTGAGCTGACCAACAAAGGGTTAATACTCTTTGATATTGTATGCTGATGTACATTTGAATTATCCCGCGAATATTATATGAATTATATCATGCCATGAGTGTATTGAATTTCCATTAAAAACACTTTTCAGCAGCAGCGCAGCCTCCATTGTTCTTGACCAGGTAAGAGACTGAATAGAGACGCAGTCAAACCTAAATTAAATGTAAATCCCACCAAACTACAGAGACATCAGGAATAGATAATATTACAACAGGTCCTCTATGTCTGTTAGAATCAGGTAGGCCATTTGCAGTGGATATTTTCAGAAGTGTAACATTGCACATGATTCAAATCTTAGATGATCTCTGCAATTATTGGTAATTACCCAGAGGTCAGTGGGTAACTTGTCCTGTGTCAATATGGAATCATTCTAGAGACTAATCGAGATTGCATTGGTAAAACACAGAGTGCATAACGTCCTTGAGATTGTTTACCTTAATTTTCTTTGCACAACATAAGCTAATTTTACAAAAGTTAATTCTCTGTACATATTACAATATCTTACTTGTTTCAACTTTGGAATTTTCCTATTAACTGATTATATTTAAGAATGTGTGGCTCCATTCTCCTAGGGCTGTTTGTTCACTGTTATGCTGTAGTGTGTGTGCGCGCGTGTGTGTAAAAGTCTCTTTTTCTTCTATATCTCTGTTGGGATGCGTGTGCACATGTTAATACCTTAAGCACAGATATGACAGAAGAGGGGTAGCTGAGTCCCACCATATTGGAGGTACGTCGGTACATCCTGTTTGGAGAAGATAAAAAACATCAAATGAAGCTCACTGCTGAGTGTAAACAGCAGAGGTTACCTCGCTGCCTCAAAACCACAACCTTGGAGAGACCTCACCAAGACTCACTAGAAACCAATGAATCAACATAGAACTGAATACATCTGTGTTATTTTCAGATGTTAAATGAATACAGGATGTGATATAGAGGCTACAATATGATTAAAATTATGATAAGTATTATATAGTGGTGCAGTGGTTAGCATTCGTACCTCACAGCAAGAAAGACCCTGGTTTGATACCCACACCAGACCTTTCTGTGTGGAGTTTGCATGTTCTCCCCGTGTCTGCGTGGTTTTTCTCCATGTACTCCAGTTTCCTCCCACCATCCAAACACATGCACTGATAGGTTAAATGGTTAATCTAAATTGTCCATAGGTGTGAATGTGAGAGTGATTGTTTGTCTATATATGTTCAGCCCTGAGATGAACTGGAGACTCATAGAGGGTGTACCCCACCTTCACCCATTGTAGCTGGATTAGGCCCCTAGTGACCCTAGTGAGAATAAAGCGGGTTCAGATGATGAGATGAGATAAGTATTGTACATATAGATGTTGACCAGTACATCTCACAACCAATATTTCTGTCCGTATATTTAATAATCATCAATATTTTGTAAGTTTAATGGGAGATTTTTGTTCAGAAGTGGCATGTGAAGAAAGTAGTTGGTTAGTATTGGTAGATTAGTATTGACAGTGCGAGCATGAAAACTATTTCAGAAATTCAGAGATAAATATTTTAAACTCAAGGTCATGGATAAAAAATACGAATACAAAAACAAAAGTGAAGCTGAAGAGAGTGTGGAAAAAAATAAAAAAAACATACATGTCAAAGTCGTACAGGTCAAAGGTTAACCATGTCTGGAGTGTCTGTGCTTTACACTGAACCAGTGTAAATGTAAGAAAAAGCAATACAGTGTTGTCTTCATTTTAGATCAGACAGCCCATCTTCAAAAGGGTCAAAGCACTAATAAGTATGACTGAGGTGAAACCCTAGCATGAAAGGGAGGGAAGGTGTTTCAAATATTTTTCCTTTTTTAATAAATGCGTTTTTTAATTTTTTTTTATTTTTATTAATTTTAGATGTCAAAAAGTATTTGCAGCTCCCAGTGTTTTCTTTTCTATGGAAACCAGGTTCAAATGGCTCTTTGGCTGTTAAAGGTTTCCGACTCCTGAGCTAGACAATTATGCTATGAGGCTAATGATGTGCAAATACACACTGTTTAATTCCTCCAAGATATAAGTAAAGTTAATTGATTCAAATACAGCTTCCAAAGTTAGTGCATTCCTGTCTACTCGAATAAACTGCTACAAAAAACTGGTGTCATTTTCAAAGTAGGTGTCAGCACTAACAAGAACTCATTATTGCAACTAAATATCAAGCTGGCTGATTTGTTTGTGTGAGTAAATGTATTTGAGATTGAAAAGGTCATGCTTGATCGCTATATTGCACCACACTCTCCCACCATTTCATTCTCATTTTCTCTTCTTTGATTTCCAATCTTTTTTCATTGTACATGTCTGAAAACAGCCTGTCATCTGTAAAAACAGATTAAGAAAGATTATAGTGCACATGTTTGAGGCTTACTGATTCGTATGCATGTTTCATGTTAGTGTGTGATAAAGCACAGCCTTGGAGCTGTGTCTAACTCTCTGAATGATTGTGCTTAGCCAGGCTTTCCAAGGCCGTGATGATGTATGGTTAGAGAGTGCAGAGGATGGTCGCATATTTCCAACTAGGGTCTGAGATTGAACATTTAAAACAAAACACCTGCTTTCAAAGTTAGAAATTACTACTTTTTAGGTGTATGCATTTCCCAAAATCAAACATCTGTTTCAATTTCATCTAAATGTACCGATCAAACATTCAATGAAAATAGCTTTATTAAACATGACTTTTGTAATATATTCATGAAACATAATTCTGCTTTAAATGAGGGAAACCTTTTTAAAATGCTCTGCATCAGTAATGTAAAATGTACGTGCAGGAAAAGGCCTAAAATGTGTGTGTAATGTGGTTGTCCATTTGTTATGCAGGCTAAACTAAAGATGTTGATGGAAGTGCTTTCTTTAGATGGCTCCAGGCTACGGTGTTTAGGTTGACTGATGATACAGTTGATTGGAAACCTTAGAGGAGGGGAAATTGAAGGTGATAATAGGTTTAAATTATTTAAGATGTGACTGGACGCTGCGTGCTTGTGCATCTTGCCCAACATACCAAGACAGCACAGGAACGCATCATACCTCTCGACAAAGATGCCAGCCTGAACGGCGTGGACGATGCTGCGGAATCGAGGCTTCTCCTCGTTCCGTCGCAGCATGAGGCCCATCTGTCGAGTGAAGGTGGAGGCCAACCAGTCCCGCACCTCCGAGGGTACCGACTCTGACTGGATGTCACTGAGCTCATCCTCTGTGTCAACCAAACGCCTGAGAGAAGAGAGGAGGAAAAGGCAGAAAAGAACCAGAGAAAGGAGAAAAAAAACCAGACATGGACAAGTTTACAGTTGATCAAAAAAGGGAATAGAAGTGAAATCTATGAGCTGTCCATCAAATAATAACACCTCTTATGTAACAACAACACATGATGTCTTTAAATCCAATTGTGTGACATAATTCTCCACAGCCACCCTGTTGTGTTGACATGAACAAGAGATCAAGAGCAAAGCCCATTGGCCTTCACTTTCTGAACTAAAACATGTTCTTATAGCCAAGAGAAAGCATTCGCATCACTGCTATAATCACACTGCAACATGAATTTTTCACTGGACTGTTCATCATCCTCTGTCCTGGAGTGGTCATGCCTTTGCTGGCCCTAATCTGACTGAATCTAGATGATGGAAAGCTTACATAATTCCATAAGCTCAGGCATATCTGGGATTTTGGACTGACACAAAACTATTGGCAGACATTTGTTTACTTTAGGTATATCTAACAGCTTTATAAGTTCTACGCAAACATCACATTTATTTGTGATCTGCTTAAAAAAAATACAGGGTTGTTATAACTAAGACTAGAACTAACAAAACACTTCAGTCAGAGACAGCAGACCTCCGCCAAGGCTTGATATGATGCCATATGACGTCAAAACATGATGTGATGGAGCCATAGGTGTTGACCCATCTGATGTCTGAAGGTGAGATGATGTGAATGGAAAAAAACACAAGATTCTATCTTGTCTGAATCCTGAGATATTACCACTGATGTGTTTTAGATGTTGACCTTTATTGCTCAAAATCTAATTGGTTCTTCATTGACCCATTCTCTATCATTCCTGAAAGTTTAATCAAAATCTGTTCATAACTTTTTATGTAATCCTGCTGAAAGACAGACAAACATGTCTGTCTGTCTGTCTATCTATCTATCTATCTATCTATCTATCTATCTATCTATCTATCTATCTATCTATCTATCTATCTATCTATCTATCTATCTATCTATCTATCTATCTATCTATCTATCCATAGCTACCTACCTACCTAGGCGGAGGTCTGCACTCTCAGAGTAAAGGTAAAGTACTTTATTTGTCACGATACATTGTACAATGAATCTACGATGGCATGTAAACAAGTATGTGTGCATGTGTGTGTGTGTGAAATGTTTTCTTATGGTATTAAGGATGGTTATTGCTGTTGGTAAAAAAACCTCAAAATCTAAATCTGTTTGTTCTTGTTCTGATTGCCCAGTATCTTTTGCCCGATGGCATCAATTGGCAGTGTTCAGGATGAGAGGTGTCCTTCGTGATGCTCATACAGGGTTAATAAGAGTCATTAATGTTTAGCGTGGGTTTACTCAGTTGTTGCTATTGTTCTATAAATGAACTACATTAGCACTTGTTCTGCTGAAGAAAGCCATGGCTTTCTTACCTCGTCTCCTCAATGTAAACAGATTCCAGCACAGATGCCGCATACTCAAGGTTCTTCTTAAGGTCAGCGAGCGAAGCCTCTCCTCTCTCCAGTTGCTTCACCAGACATCTTAATCTAAAACAGAGATTCAGCAGACATTCAACAAATGGAATTACTTCCCTCCCATTTTGACATGATGAATTAATTGCAACTGATATTGAATTATTCAGGTTCCTGCTACGTTGGACATGATGTTTGATTGATTTGGTTTTTTAATTCGTTTTTGTGGGGTTTTTTTTGGGGTTGTGTAAGAATAGACCAGTCCTTATTTTGTAAATCACAGTGCTGTTCCAATGATAAGACATAAAATACAAGATGATCTTTTAGTTGAGTTTGATTGTGGGTTTGGTTATGAATAGCTCTTAAACCACACTTTATGACATGTTCCAACCTTAAAAGCAAAAGTTCAAAAGCAAATGGATATAAATGACCTCAAAGTCACCATCCTCCCTTTTTTAAAACAAACAAATTCAATTTGAGTGAAAGAGTTAGGTTAAAAAAGTTGTGTTTGAATGGGTCACATTTATCTTCAGCTTTCATATCTGCCACTTCACTTGAGCAACGACTCTCTTCTCCTTGTGTTTTAGGTTTGATGGAAGACTCCCTCTGCCTCTTTAAAAAACTATATGTCTTTGACTGGCCCTACTATCCAACTGGCCTTTTAGATAAAACCCTGTGCGCCTTGTCAAACACAGGGATAATTAATAACATTAATGACTGTATTCCATCTACATGCGTCAGCTTCAGCGCTGTGATGCTGTGCACACGGACTCACTACTGGAGCTTTTAATTGGGATGAAGGCATCAGTAATGTTATTAGTTCCACCTGTGCTTTTCCTCTTATAACAAGGCCAAATATCTGCAGTGTGAAAGGTTTATTCAATTAATGAAATACAGTTCTTTGATACCTTCACACTCTGCTGGGACTTTACTGCTCCTCTGAAATTAATAAAATTTTAATATTACATTTCTAGGCTCCAGTACATGGCTTTTGATACTATTGACAACAGTCAGCGGCAGACTCAATATATGAAATAAAACCCAAAATTCAACTGAATGTGGAATTAAATGTTTGACATCAGAGACTGAACCAGCTGGAATGAAAAGTATAATGTTATTTCACATGGTTTGTAATTGTTTTTGAACCCACAAAAAAAAATCTGTACTAATGAAAAAAACATATTTACTTCGATTTCACTCCAACCTCTTGCAATGTGCCACCTGCTGCTGCGCTGGAGGTCACACACCCCCTTTCACGGCAAATGCCCACAGAGGCCATGCTTCTTGTTGAATTATTAAACAGGTTGGGGAATAGCAGGTTTCAGATGCTCTCATTGATTCCATTTCCCCCAGTTGCAGCTTTACTGACTATGGGCTGGTTGGGAACTTTCGGAGCATTTATGCTTCTCTTCTCAATGTCTAAAATTCAGTATGAAATTCAGTTCAAGTGAATTGCTGAGTACCATTAAAGCCTCTTTTCTCACAGCAGATACAGATCTTTTTTTTTTTTTTTTTACATGTCAAGGAAGAAAACATAGGTTTAATTGGTAGTGTACTTTAATCTGAATTGTTGCACAGTTACTTTGGTTGTATTTCATTTTGTTTTTACATGACAATAAAGTACTGAATTAAGCTGCATTGAATAAAATAGAAAATCTATACATAGGTGGGGCTGCTGCAGGGTTTACTACTGTGTATGATGGTTCACTGGAGCAGCCTTTTGGAGGAAATTAATATACTGTAATATCAGAAACAGAATTCTTTATTTGTCACGTGTGAATGTGCATCCACAGTGAAATGAAAGCGACACTCCCCTTAAAACTGTGCAAAGATGCAAAACAACTATACAAATATAACAATATACAAAATATACAAGATGAGAATGTATAATAAGAATATAGAGAAAAATATGAATAAAAATAAAGCCTAGAGGGAATATAAATATGTACATAGATATAATGTACATATGTCTATATAATAACCTCCACTGACACCGAGTTTGCCTCCTCCCTCGTGTGATGACCCTCGCATGTACACCGGTAATGTCTGAGTCTTGTCCTGTCTGCCTTGGCTGGTTTACTGGTTCTGACCCGGATCTCCTTTTTGGCCTCACCTTTGCCCTGTTTCCTAAGTTGCTCCCTTGATTAACCCCTGCCTGGTGACACATGTTGAAGCAGCTTTGTCTGCAGTGAATTAATCATGTTCTGTCACTGCATCATCTTTTCTTATGAGTGAATTCTAAATAAAGATGAATAACATGCAAAGCTGCAGTGATAACAACCAAGACATATTTTTTTTCCTTTTTTTTTATTATTATGTCTTAAATGCTAGAAACTGCAAAGTCCTGATTTCCATAAACATGCCTGAAAGTCTGTTGAGGCATTTAAAAGGACACGTGTATATTATTGATGCATATGTTCCTTTAAGTATGACAACATCTGGCTCATAAGACCTAGATAGCTCTTCAGCTCCAGTTATTTTAAGAATCATAAGGAAATGAATGGACAAAGGGTAAACTGCAACTCTATAGTCACTGCACATGTGTTTGTTTGGCAATAATGATGGTTATTAAGAACAGCTGTGGGCCAGAGAGCTTCTCTAATACACAACAAAGGAACAATATAATAACCTTCAACAAAACCCTATTTCAGAGTTTTCTTCACCATATGACTCCAACATATAAATCTATTTAATGTGTCATTGTACTTCACCTAGCCTTGACATGCTGTGCTCATTTTGTACATAGACCTAATGCAAGGTTTTTGACAGTTTGATAACTTTTTTTTTTTTTTTTTGCTTCACTATAAACTAAACTAGATGTCGAGTCACATTTGTTTGTTCAAGACTAGACCATTTATAGCATATTGACAACTTTAGAGTGATCTGCTTTATGCTTCATGAGAAAGATTAACAATTTATAGAAAGAATCAAAATCTGCTTGGTGGAAAAAAAAGGAAACAACAAAAAAGAAAAGATATATATATATATATATATATATATATATATATATATATATATATATATATATATATATATATATGTATGTATGTGTGCGCGCGTGTGTGTGTGTATGTATGTATGAGATACAGCCTTATTGTCAAACGTACTTGGTCAATTTTCCTCAGTATGAAACCACTTAATATTAGTATTTTTTTAAAGACTGCCAGGAGGGATAATAAATCCATACCGCTTCCAACCAACACAAAATTGGCTCATTTCACATGCTGTCATTACCAACGGAGGCAACAAGTTGGGTTAATAGCTTGGGTCAAGCCTAAAGTAACTTCTGGGCATGAAGCCAACTGAGAAAATTCAGTTTAAACCACAGAAAAGGGTGCAAGGCTGGAAGAGCAACAGCCATGTAATTGGCTATGGTTGAACATTTAGTGGGGAAGCACTGGACTAATTTACCCGAATCCCTTCATTATCAGCTTTTCACTCCTGGACAAAGGAGTTCAATCTCTCACTCTAAAGTAATTTTCTAGCTGTGCCATGAAAAGTCAAGAGAAATCTTAAAAAAAGTTGCTGTCATTATACTAGTGATGTCCAAGGCTGTTAGCATAAGCAAATAATTCTGATCCTTCTATTGACCAGAAATATGTAATCATCATGGAAAAGGACTTCCTGCCAAGTGGGGTATTTTTACAGTAGAGTTTGATGTGGGTTCTTCTGTCGGTGCCATGTCATAATCCCCTGGACCCAGGCAAAATGCCTCTAGATAATAGGAATACCCAACACAGTGAGATAAAAAGGATAAGTGAGTGAGTGAGTGTACACAACCTGCCTGACCAATTTGCCAATATTTCAAGATTCAATAATGAAAAGTATGTAACCTAAAAGGACAGAATGAATAAACAGTACACATTTTTTTACAAGAAATTTGTCCAGAAATATCAAGCTACATAGAAAGTAATCAGTCTGTTACTGAGTTTCTGGCTAGAATGACAAGTCATTATCATGTTTATATATAATTTATGTCTAATGTACAGTTGACCTTACTAAATAAATAATCTGCCATGAATGAAGGATTATGGCATCGTTTTGTTCTGTTTAGGGTTGTCCAAGTGGATGTCTTCTATGTAGCGACAGTAAAGTTAGACCATTTAACCAAAATATCCCATCAGTGAACCTTTCTTTTGAGTAAAATACGTACGTTTGTCATCTTAGCATCAAATGTAGTAGACAGGCAGGATTTTGTGTTGGTCAGGGTTAGTTAATAATTCTGCTGCAGACATGATGAAAACAACCCTTGTTTAAAGCTAAAGGTAATATTAGGAAACATGACTTTTGTTTTTCAATTAGGCATATGGAGAACAAACATATTGACTGACTGCTTTTTCTTTTTTTTTTTGGAGGAAAACACACAGAGACATTTTGGTATGTAATAGTTGATTAGTACAAATGTAGACTATTTAATAATGTACAGTGCATGAATATGGACATAAATGAACATGAATGCTGGTACTGGTAAGTATAAAAGTATAAAATGAACATATTAATAAGGTATTTTCAAAGTAGTATATGTACATAAAACAAAGATGACAAGGGTGAAATAGTTTTATTCTGATTATTATTATTATTATTGTTGTTGTTGTTTGAGTTGTGCTTCACTGTGGCCTACACAGTGTATGTAAAGGGGTTCAATGTCAGCTCATAAAAATAACTGGATTCATACGATGCATTTTGAAAGAACGCAATAAAGCAACAGACAAAACAACAGTAAACAGTTAAACAGTAAAGCAAAATAAAATAAAGGCATTGTGCAGAATGTTAATGGAGGATCCACGCTATACATGTCAATTATACAGTAAGTGAATAAATATATATGAGTCAATGTTATGTAAGTAAAAGAAAAAGCTATAAAAAAGTTTTGAACCATTAAAGGAAGTAAAAAGTAATAAAGAAAAAAATCTTAAAATTTGGGTTTAAGAAGTGGTTGAACAGAGATTAGTAAATTAATGACCTGTATTTCAATGGTAATTTTGACTTGAGAAACTGTGACAAAAACACCTTTTAACTTCAGCCTCCAGTTACACAGATGAGCAAAAGTCCTAAAAGTGCATATACACAGTGTGAGTGTTTACATGCTAGACCAGAAGTTATAGATTTTCTTTTCTCACAAATGCATTTCAGCCGCCTAAAAAAAAAGCAGAGGTTAAAAAAAAAAAAAAAAAAATCAATATGAGCGTAAATGTGTGCTACATGTTCCATATTTTAGCTCACGGTCCAACAGCCTGTTCCAACTGATGCCCTTCACTGTTTTTCACCAGATCTTTATTGAAATCACGCGTGTTATTTCAAAGAACATAGTGGTTGTTTGTTTGTTTGTTTTACTATGTGAATTTGGTATTTTTTGTTGTTTAAACCATAAAGATTCAGAGTTAGTTTTGTGGTACTTCCCAAATATATTTTTCTTTCTACTGAACCTGTCTTAAGGGAGATATATTTTTCTTTTTTTTAAATGGAATTATGCCTTTTTAATCATTCCCCTGTGGTCTACACATATCTGCCAACACTCCCGTATTTCAGACCCATCTCCCGCTCCCCTGCTGTTTTGTAATTTCTCTCTCTAATCTCCCGTACTTTATTAGGTCTGAACGTCAAAAACTAAATCTGAAAACATATCATTTGGCTGATGTTCTTCAGTTGCCAGAGATCATGTATGGAACGTATACTGTACACATAATTTGTTGACAATATCGTAACTCATATGTGTGGTTGATCTCTGCGCAGGTTGAAACTTTTCCCCTGGACATTATCACACACACACACACACACACACACACACACACACACACACACATAGAGGCCAACGATGGGCAGCTCAGTTTTAATGTCAGAAAGCACAAAACATTAATATGTTTTAAGATTCTCAGTTCTCAGTTAAATTCAACCAAGGGATATATTTGTCACTGTGTGTGATTAAAATGACAATTAATTAATAAAGTTAATGTGAATTTAAAATTAAAAATAGTAAAGTTAATGTGAATTTCACAATACATGCCATCCATTGAAAAATAAAATTATATTTCTCAATAAGTACAGTATTAGAGTATTTAATCATGCACTGGAAAATAATGACATATCACTTTACCATCATTTATTAACATAAAAAAACATTGGCTCACTTGTGTCTCCTGAAAACGTAACACCCACCGCTAGCGCAAAAAATCTCCAGGATTCTGCTACTGAAGTGTTGGCAGGTATGGGTCGATATAAACTGTAAATGTTATGCTTGGGTCTGAGTTCCTTATTAATTCAACTCCATGTAGAAAGGTAGTTTTGAGTCCTGGCCCTTTAAATGCAAATTAGCACTTCATCCCCCCTCCACCCCCAACACACACACAAGTTTGTGACTGTGCTGAGTAACTTGTGTTTGTTAATACAACCAATAACTGAGCATTTTAGGTACAGTAATTGGCTCAAAGTTGTATATATTTTCAGTACAGACTACAGCTTCTGTTAGTGACAAACAATGATGTCATACTCAAACAAATTATCATCTGAAGTCTTGACCTTAATGTTGTCACACACTGTAAACCGAAATGTTCAGAATAATTAAATATATTAAGTTGTGAATACTCAAAGTTTCAGAAATAGTCCTACTAACTCAAATGTGTTAAGTTGTTTTCACATGTTCTTCTTTTTAAGTACTTTCAACTATTTTTTTTTATTATTAAGGGGAACTATTGTGGATATAAGTGAACATAACTTAAAAAACAACTGCAACTACAACTGAGTAGAAATAAGTCATTAAATGCTGAGAGTGATATTGTACTGTTATTTATAGTTTCAAATAAGGATGATTGAAACAAATAAACACAACTGATGTAGTAGATGATGAAATATAATTTCAGAGTACTCCAAATAACCAAAAATATCTATCACACCAAAAAAAAAAAATTACAATCACAAAACACAGTACTTTAATAAACATCTACATTTTAAGTTCTGTAAACTTGTATTTTTTTAAGTTTCATCAATTTAAAATATTTTTTTGAGTTCTTCTAACTTATTCAGGTTTAGAGTGCAACAACTAGTTTTAAAAAGTAACAAATTAAGAAGGAATTCAAAAGAAATTCAGTGAATTTTTGCTAAAATGACTATAAAGATAACTGCAGCACCTGGAGGGTTCAAATTTAAATACACAAATAAATGAACCAAAGACTAATAACAGTGGGTTAAGCAAAATATGAGCCATTTAAGCCACTTATCACCATTACTGTATTTACTGTATTTTCCTAGATGTAAATTCCTATATTTAATTTAGAAATTCATGAAAACTCAGACTAAATAAAAATGTTATTATATCAAAACAAAAAAAACTGAAGAAAAAAGGGTTTTTCCCCACAGCAAATACATCATTAACTCAACATAAACCAAGTGTCTTCAATCACTGTCATTGATCCAACTCTATTTTTTTTTTTTTTTTTTTACTGTTGAACCAGTGTTGTAGAGGGTGGTGTCTACAGAGCTGCTGAATGTCCAAATGGATCATATCTGATGACCTTGAAAAGATGACAAACTGCATTTACACCATTTATTTACATGTATTGATATTATTAGTGGATAGTTTAGGTCACCAGTGGAGGTTTGGGTCTTTATGAGTTAATACAGGAGGTGCCAGTTATGAGTGAACTATCCAAAAACACACATGATGTGAAAATAGTCGACATGTTGTGTATAATCAGTCTCACAGGATGTACTGCTGAAATAAACCTGTCAATGTGCAACTATTTCTGTGTGTTTTTAAAATCCCTCTGGATCCTTTAAAGAACAAAAACAACTCCAAGCTGCACTGGCACACTGAAAATGACCATTTTTTTTTTTTTTTTAAACTGAGAAACATCATTATTATTATAGATTTGGTCCTTTTAATACAATAAAGCAACTTCTCCCAGACTGTATTTTGTAAAAGCGCTGTTGTCGAATCCTGTGTTTAGACCTACACAAGACAAGTGTAATTTGTTCAAGGAAATACAAGCTGCTCTAACAATACTTTTCTCTGTTCTAGGAGGGAGAAACTCAATAGAACAAGTAAAAGAAATAGAGAAGTTAATGTATAAATCAAAGGAAATTCCAAACTGGGACACAAACAATGGCTCAAATACAAAAAGCTATAAAGAAAGTCAGGGTAGAAAAAAAAATGAGGCGACATATTATCGAGTTACTGCACCACAGTGATGTAGAGATTTTAATTATTCAGAGTACAGACATAAAGAATCAATATTGTATATGTTTGTTTTTCTTCTTCTTCAGTGTCTGATATAGAACCTGATCTACTTAATCAAAATCAAATCAGATTTGATTTATATAGGGTCAAATCACGACAGAAGTTTATTTATCATTATTGAACACAGTAAAACTACAATTTAGCTGTTTTTCTCTCCAGCACCATCATGAAATAAATAAAACACAATATTCAAACGCAACAAACAGAATGTAATAAAAGCTAAAACCGTCAATCTAAATGTAAATAAATATCTATAAAATAAATAAATACCTATATAAACATATATACACAACAGATAAAATCTATAAAATTAATTATAACATAGTGAAGACACTGGTGTATAGATGTATATGAATGTTTGGTGGTGGTCAGATGCACAAAATGTCAGCCATGTTTCTGTCAGTCTGCCCCAGGGACACTGTATCTACATATATAGTTTACCACCACCAGAGGGAGCATGTGAGAGTGAATGATATACTCAATATTTAATAATGTTTCCTTGTCGCTTGATGACTGTGTTGTTCTTGGCAGACACCAGATGAAAAACCTTGGTGTTATATTTGACCAGACACATGAAGGTGGTGACTGAAACATCATTTTTTCATCTTCGAAGGATCGCTAAAATCAGGCCAATCCTGAGTGACAAAGATGCTAAAGTCCTCATCCATGCCTTTATAACATCTCGATTGGACTATTGTGATGCTCTTCTGTCAGGACTACCTAAAAAAAGATTCAGGGTCTTGCAGATGTGCCTCAGGTTCTGACTGGAGCTGGGAAATATGGTGCTGGCTGCTCTTCAATGGCTTCCATGTTATGTTGGTGCTGATTTAAAGGTGCTTTTATTGACTCATAACATTTTAAATGGAGCAGCACCTTCTTATCTAAATGATCTGGTCTCATTGTATGAACCTTCTGACTGTGCCTGATGTCAGGAAAAAGACAGTTGGAACAGTCTTCCTCTGGACATAAGGCAGACATGCTCTGTGGATGTTTTTAAAGCAAAGCTGAAGACCCACTTGTTCACTTTGTGTTATATGTCTTGATTTGTTTTATTGTGTTAATGTTTTATGCTTTATTGTTTCTGACTGGTGTTAATCATTTTATTGTTTATTACCTGTACAGCACTTTGATTACAAATGCTATTATTATTATTATTATTATTATTATTATTATTATTATTATTAGTAGTAGTAGTAGTAGTAGTAGTAGTAGTAGTAGTAGTAGTAGTAGTAGTAGTAGTAGTAGTAGTAGTAGCAGTGGTAGGAGTAGTAGTAGTAGTAGTAGTAGTAGTAGTAGTAGTAGTAGTAGCAATAGTAGTAATAGTAGTAGTAGTAGTAGTAGTAGTAGTAGTAGTAGTAGTAGTAGCAGTAGTAGTAGTAGTAGTAGTAGTAGTAGTAGTAGTAGTAGCAGCAGTAGTAGTAGTAGTAGTAGTAGTAGTAGTAGTAGTAGTAGTAGTAGTAGTAGTAGTAGTAGTAGTATTAATGAATGGTGATGGTACCAGTGGATCCATTGTGTCACATTCTCCACTGTGCACTTTGAGTATGTGCGTACATAGAAAAGTGCTATATGAATCTTATCCATTATTATTATTTATATTTGATACATCTGAAAGGGAGGGGGAAACAGTTTGGATGCATAATTGCATACACATGGTGATGACTATTGTCCATAAAGAAGACAACAAAATAATGAAACAAGATACAGAGAACACATTTAGACCGCTTGTGTATACAATTTTTTTACCTCCTATTCTTTTAAAGGCTCTTCTTCTGATGATTGTGATTAAAAAAAAAACACTAACTACGTCAGTGACACAATTCTGTACACTATCCATGCCTTTAACATGACAACTAAATAAAGAATGAGTCATGGAACACATTCCATGACAAAACTCTTCAAACCGTTACATTTTTGTGCATCTGGATCATTCCAGCGCACTGTTACCGTTAATGCAGAACAGTTTTTTTTTTCTAGTTTATTGTCTCCTTGATAGAGCTGCACAGTATAGCATCAAGCATCGACATCACAATGTACGTGTGCGCAATAGTCACATCGCAGATCTTGTAATGTAGGAGACAAATGAGTTCCATATTTTCTCATCTAATTATAAGGGAACCTGACAAACACACAATCATTCTGAACCAGTTTGAAGTGAATCACTGATAACAAGACTGAAAAATTAGCAACAAATATGAAAAAATCACCCAAAACCAATGCTCAGTGAGAGAAAGAAAAGCAATATCAGTTAGTGGAATTATTTCAGCTACAACAAGAATGATATTGAAACATATGTTCTGTGTCGACCACTAATCTGTTTGACCATTTGTGTCGGCACCACACAGCTGTTATATACTCCTGAGTATTTTTTCATATCGATATATAAATCGCACGGTTAAACAAATCCAAATGTCAGGTTTTTTTTCGAATACCGTGCAGCCCCACTCCTTGACGACAACAATCCTTAATTAAATAGGACAGTTTCTAAGAGTTTGCACCTGTTGTTATTTGTCCAGTGAAATAACCACAAACCGTAGTTCAACCCCACATGCAAAATTCTAGCTTGCACATGCAAATTAGGATCCATAGATTATACTGTACAGTACAGATATACACTTCAATCAACTTGGGTTTATTATATTATTGATGTGAATAGGAGTAGGATTAAATAAGTGTTTCTTCTTCGCACTCCTTTTCGAGTGTAAATCAAATTATTGTATATTTTCTTATGTGTGTCTGTATTATGTGAACTAATCAATCAATCAATCAAACTTAATTTTGTTTTGCGTCCTATTTGATTTGTGCTGAATCGTATTAGGTTTGAAAATGTATTAATTTAATTCATTTAAATGTAATTCCATTTATTTTTGACAGTTTATATTGTGTATTTCCCACACATCATTAATGGCCTATGTGATAAGTGAGAAAATGCGAATAGAGTAAATTAAGGTCAATTTAGTCTGCGAAGTGTCATAGATATTTTTACCCCCATCGCAGAGACTTTATATACACCTCCCAAAAAGTGTAACCACTGCAGACAGTGTAGCACACAGGTGTCAAACATAAGGCCCGGGGGCCAAATGTGGCCCGCCAAAGGGTCCAGTCTGGCCCCTGGGATGAATGTGTGAAATACAACAATTACACTGAAGTTAATCAATAATCAAAGTAGTTCATATCATTGATCATTGATGCCAATTCAATCTAAAGTGGATTATTATTTTTCTTAAGAATTTACAGGTTGTTCATATTTGTTTGTGTTACGTTCATGTACAATTTGTAGATGTGACCATTTTTATTGGAGAATTTGGCTTTTTTCTTCACTCAAAAACACAGAAATCTTTGCCGTTAACATTATTTCATACATTTTTATCTTATTATTTATATTATTTTACTGGTCCGGCCCACTTTTTACCATATTAAGACGAATGTGGCCCCTGAACTAAAATGAGTTTGACACCCCTGGTGTAGCAGATAGCATCGAAGAGAAGATAAGAAAAGAGATCTCTGATTGGTCCATTCTACATCTGCTCTGCACACATTTCCACTTCCCTACTTTTCCGTCTCCCATTCAAAGGGCGTACAAACCATCTTCTAAGACACGTCCTTTGCATCTCTGCCACCTCCAGTACCAATAGTTCTTCGATTTCTAGATTTCTCAGCTGCATCTCACTCAACGTACGCAATCATCCAGTCGCCATTGTTGTTGAATGACCTTTTTATCTTCTGTAAGCGGAACATAAATATTCCACCCACCACACCCACACCCCCCTTGCTTTGTGGCAGTGGATACCAGCGACAAGCTAACTGTGATATTTTTCCCATAAGAGCATGCAGAACCCTTTAGAATCTGTAAATGAATGAGTAATTTCTTTCACGGTGTGTTTTAGTTCTATTTAACATCTTCATGTGATGACATTAGTGTTTGTTTATTATTTTATTTCATTTCCTCTGTGCTTGGTTAATTTACTCTGGTGTCACACACTGAAAAGAGGGAAAAAAGCCTGTTAATAGTGTCTAATCTATCCATGTGTGTAGGGCTCTGGTAATGTGAGACAAGCATACAAATAAATTGATAAGGATTCTTTTAGTAAGACTTAATTGTTCAGGGTTTTTTTTAAATTCTGCCTTGTGATTTTGAAATACAATTTACAAACACATTTTTTTGGTAACACTTTATAATACCTACACACAATTGACTATGTATTAATAATTTATTACCCATTTATAAATGGTTGTTCATTATGTATTAACCATTTGTTACCTATTTGTTAATGTCTTGTTAAGATTCATACTAGTGTAAATGTAAAATTGTATTATTTTTTAACCAACAGGTGCAGTGTTTACCACTCTTTCTTTGTTTACCTGTAAAGCAGATATACAAACACTGCACCTGTTGGTTAAAAAAAAAAGAATCTAATTTGACATTTATCTTTGAAAGACACTAGTATGAACCTTTACAAGACAGTAACAAATAACTAACAAATGGTTAATACATAATGAACAAACCATTTATAAATGGGTAATAAATGGTTAATACATATAATACATACAATACATGTGTGGAGGTATTATAAAGTGTTACCATATTATTTAATCCTTCAGTTTTCGGCGAGGTGGTTGATGACACATTTTTCTGAACAGTCAATTCTAAAAGCATTTGTTATCAGCTAAAACGATAGCATCACATAGCTAACCCCCCCTCCCCCCAAAAAATAAATAAAATAAAAATAAAAAATTAACAAATCCTATTGTCAGTGGATTAATCAGGACAGTGATAGAGTCAGACAAAAACATGAGCCTCCAGCTGTTTGTCTCTACATCTGAAGATAAGGGATTTATTTGTTTTCCCACATAAAGGTGAACAGAGAGCACAGGGAGGAGATTAGAGTTGAAATATTCTGGTTGAGAGCATTTTACTCCTCCATTCTTATTGCCTGCAGTAGTTTGGACTTGATCCGCTCAGGGAGGAAAATAGCAGAAAAATCAAAAGTCGGGAGGTGATCTGATGTCTTAGTACCACCTCCATAACAATCAACCTCTACCCAACTGTTTTGACAGGCAGAAGTGAACACTGACAGTGGAATTAAGCAGCAACAGCTAATATCTGCTTTGTCACAATTAAAATAGTAAAAGAAAATCACAGCTTTTCTCCTCATGCCCACCGGGAACAACATTTAGAAGAGAAATGTATACTCTACGTGATAATAAAAGCAGGTCTGTTTCTGTTTTGTGAATCAGCAGCATCAGTCACAGCCTGTTTTCTACCAGGGCAGAAAATAAGAGAGAGGATAAATGTAGCTAGGGGGAAACGAGGGGACTGCCAGGATGCTAAAATTGGTCACCGGCTCCGTTGAAATGACATTTCAGCCCTGACGACATGCAATCAATGGTCTGGGGTCAGTGTAATCACCCAGGGAGATTAGCATGCCTTCAGGTTCTGGAGGAAAAAGTGGAAAAGGCCTGTGAAAACATGATGACTCAGGTAAAACAATCGGACCAGAGAGAGAGAAGAGCTTTGTGGATAAAATGCTTGAGTTCATTTACATTTTGACAAGACAAAATAGTTTGTTTAATCTACTTATTTTTGGTTTTAGTCCTTGACCAAAAGTTCAATAACATGAAAACGATGGGAAATAAATCATCAGGAACTGAAATATGTATCGTCAGATTCATGCCATAATTGCTTAAGTCATTTTTTTGTGTTTTCGGAAAACGAGAAAAAAAACACATTTTCTAAAAGTCACATTCATATTTTTTTTATTGATTTTTTTCACAAAAATATTCAAGCAGATGAGAAGAAAAGTATGAAAAAAGAACAAAATTGACTTAGGCGGATTATGCCTTTGACTTAGGCACTTTTTCTGAGAACATTTTGCATTTTTTCTGCCATTTTGCATACATTCAAACTGCCTAAGTCAAATAGTAAAACTGCCTAAATCAAATGAATGACTTGGGCAGGTATGTTTTTGCACTTGTTTTTTGTTTTTTATGAGTGTTCTGATTGGTCAATGACATAGGCAGATAGACAGGATGATGCAGCAGTGGTAGGGGAGTAAAGTTATGCAAAAATCTCAATTTGACCAAAAATTGACTTAGGCAATTATGGTAGGAGGCTAATGAGATATATATAAATTCAGGTTGTAATTCTTTTTTTAAACAACGACCAATTACCAGGTCTTTATTTTTTTTTTCAATTCAACAGTGTGGAGCAGTTGGGCATTCGTCTTTGAGAGAGAGAGAGAGAGAGAGAAGAGAGAGAGAGAAGAGAGAGAGAGAGAGAGAGAAAGAGAGAGAGAGAAAGAGAGAGAAAGAGAGAGAGAGAGAGAGAGAGAGAAAGAGAGAGAAAGAGAGAGAGAGAGAGAGAGAGAAAGAGAGAGAGAGAGAGAGAGAGAGAGAGAGAAAGAGAGAGAAAGAGAGAGAGAGAGAGAGAGAGAAAGAGAGAGAGAGAGAGAGAGAAAGAGAGAGAGAGAGAGAGTAGTATGCATGGATAACTCCCTCCCCCTGCTCTTATGTTTTATTCCCCAGTTTATTCATCTCCATTCAGCTCCTTATAATTTATTGATACCCCGTCTTGTGTCTTAAGTTTCACTTTCAATACAGTATGGACTGCACCTCCATCTGTGGTTCTGTATGTACTATTGAATTCAGGTGTGTCTGCTGATATATATGGACAGAGTTGGGTGAGGTATACAATATATTTATCTACATGAGGACATTCATAAATTCTAAGGTTCTGTTCAGTAATGTAGGCTACAGGTGTACGGAAATTCAGTCACAACCTGCCTCTCATTTCTCATTTCATGGTTTTTAATCATTGATGAGATTGTTGTCTCTCCCCCCCGTTATGAATGAAATTCATTCAGCAGAATTGGGGATACACACACACACACACACACACACACACACACACTAATCGCACCCTCATAAATTCACGTCCAGACATAATCAGAGTAGTTTCCTCATCCATACAGATAAAAACAACTGTCTTGTTTGCGATGACACTTCAGTTGAAAACACATGACGCAGAGACTATAATTAGCCTGCTCCGTGTCACACTCACCATCCATGTTTGTTTGTGTACAGTTTCCCGCCTGCGTCTGTACATTGCAAAAATGTAAAACACCTAAATAAACATGTGCAGAAATTCATTTGTATCCACATTAAAAGAAAATAACAGAACATTTGATAGTTATAAGGGGAAAAAAACCAAAACATATTTAACTATTTGCTTGTAATGACCATACAAGTTACTATTCAACAGTATTGTTTCAACTGTGGCCACTTGTGCATCGTCTTACGTAAAGAATAATTGTCTGGTGAGTTGATCATGGTTGTAAAATAAATCCTCACTGGGTTCAGAGGCCTTGAATCATCTTGAAAGGGTTTTATTTCACAGTAAGAGCTGTGTCACTATACACTGTACATTATCCCATTTATTATGTGGCTATTTAACAAACAAAAAAAATCAATAATTTGACACATTTTTTTTTTTTTTAAAGGACGACATCATTCCTTCCGCAGTGGGAAATGAGTGTAAAACTGAACCAATCTGTTAGAAATAAAGAAGCAAACTATGTCATCACCAATGAAAGTACAGCGCTGAGTGAGACTGTGTATTAAATAGTCTTTAAACTCCATTTGTCTCTGTTGTTGTGTAGTGAGAGCTAAATGTTTGAATGTTTTCATATATTTCTGTAGTCGATTGTGTTTCTGTAAAATCCTGTGAGATGACTTTGTTGCGATTTGGGGGTTTATAAATACAATTGAATTGAAATTGAAATTGAACTGTAACTGTAACTGTAAATGTTATGTTAAATTTTGGGATACAGGAGCTCCACCAGGCTGTTTACTGCTACTGTTAATGGCTCAAATTAAAATTACAAATACTGTCACGGTGCAGGCACACTACCCAACAATATTGGTAAAAACTCCTTCAAAAAGTTTCAATATCTGTTCTAAACAAAGCATTTCCCGTGGGAGGTTGCAAATGACAGATGTGACGAGAATAGCGGGGGACAGAAGAAACCTTAAAAAAGATCAGTGGTTGGCTGAATGCAGCCCACTCATGTCAGAGGATGCCAATCACAGGCACCAGAGAAGGAGTAAAAAAAAAAAAAAAAAAAAAATCTTCAAAAGTACTATGAACATGAGAGAGGAAGACAGAGTCAATGCTTTAGATCGAAACCCTTTGATCACGATTGTAGATCGGAAGGTTGAAATAAATGCAGCCATTTCTATTTTAGTTCTATAAACAAAGAGAAAGCCAACGACTATACGTTCATAACCTTTATCTCAATGATGAAGCCTTGATGAATTTTATAATGTACAGTTTTTACTTTATTTTATCTACAACCTAAAGCCTCTGGTTTTTTTTTATGCAAAGCACCAGAAAAGTGCTTCACTGTTATTTTTTTTCCCCCTATCACATTAAACAGACAAAACTAGCTGTGCTGTAATCACTGTAATCCCCACAAATCAATATATTACTATGACAGCAAAATGTGTAGTATGTACTGTATTTTAAATTATTTCAAATATTGCAGCAGAGAAGAGCTCAATGATCTGACATAAATACCTTCATGTTGACTCCTTAGCCCTATCTAAGACTAGGAATATTTTAATACATTTATTTCCCTTGTTCATCATAGGAGCCTTGGTTTAAACCTGTGCAAGGCAGGTGTTTTCTGTTAAACGACTTCAACATTATCTTTAAAGTGGATTTGGAAGGACAACAGAGGTTACATAAACCCTCTGAATATGACAACTGTCCTCTTTATATAAATAAATGTAGTACATATGGTAGAGACCACCATATTCTCAATGAATAAAAATATACTTTACTCAGCTTTTATAAATATAACCACTAAAATGATCAGATATTCATCCTGCAAATACAAAGAATAATAAAAAAGAAATTATTAATTTATTACTTTAGACAAAATTATCCAATTTGATTTTATTTAAATGGGTCATATTTTGCTAAATTCACTTGTATTAGTCCCTGGTTAATTTATTTGTGTATCTGTACTCTAATAGTTAATAAGGTTTGAATTTGAAAAACTATATTTATATTAATTCTGGCAATAATTAAGTGAATTTCTACAATGTGTTTCAATTTCTTCTTAATTTGTTAGGTTTTATAACCATTTACATTACACCATTTGCACATATAAAAATCCGTGTATTATTCTTTTTCAAAATAAAACCAAACATAAGACAACGAAAAAGCAAATGGTAAAACTTGTAAAAGCAAATTATTTGTTTCCCAAACCAAAATGAAAAAATGGATAGTGTTTAAATTAATTTCCCGTTTCCTGTTTTATCCAATTTTGACCTGAAGCAAATTGAATAAACCGGAAATTAATCTTAACAACTGAAAGAAACATGTCCACCAAACTTGAAGATCATTATGGTATGATATGACACGAATTTTCTCCATGGTCATATCTTCAGGTCTTAGGGTATTAGGGTAGTAGGACAAAGGTTTCCATCTTTGTCACTGCGGGTCACGATCATTTCCGGGTTATTCAACTTGCTTCAGGATTTTGCTTCTGGTCAAATTTGGATAAAACAGAAAACAGCCATTATCTGTTTATTTTATTTTTTTCCTTTATTCATTTAAACACAAAAATGAAAACTGAAAAACTGCTTCGTTATCTGTTTGTTTGTTTTTTTCAATTTTGCTTTTGGAAACAAATAATCATATTTTGGTTTTATTTTGAAAAATGAATGAATGAATACTATACAGATTTATAAGGTGTAGATTTCTGATGAACATTTCTCTGAGTACAACGCAATTGTTAGCAGCAGTTGAAGAAAAAAACTGAAAAGATGACCAAACTTCAAACTTATGCGCTAAAGTGTTCATTAGTTAGTTAGTTAGTTAATTTGTTTATTTCAGTTACAAAATTACAACACCATAATTTCATGTTCATGTTGGTGGTATTAATGAATTAATGGCTGAACAGGACAGAGCAGCACAGTCAACCTGGAGGGGGTGGAGTCATTTGCATTTAAATTACCTTTCTGGTGTCATTACTCAGAAATAGGGTTGAAAATAAAGCTGTGGAGTTGAATTAATGAAGAAGTCAAACCCAAACATAGCGTTTACAGTTTATGTACACCACAGGAAAATGTTTTGAAATGCGTAATACCATTTAAAAAAGCAAAATATCAATAAAATCAAAATCAATAAAAATTAGAAAATTCCAAATGGCTCACTAACTTTTAAGTACAACTGTACAATTTACTAATGATACAGGCTGTTCGTTATGATATTTTCACATTGGAGGCCCAATTAATTGTATGCAATGCAATGCATCGTGAGTAAGCAGTTAAAAAGCAAGATTAAATTTTTCCAATGTAAATTAGATTTTTCTAAGCTTTTGCAGCATGAATAAAGGCATCGACCAATCAATCAATCAATCAATCAAACAATCAATCATGCCCTGTTGACAAATTTAATGTATACATTTGTCGGCAGATTGGATAGCTCTTGTAACCCAATTATTTTGCTGCTGATTAACCCTGCTCTTAGTGCTGTGCGATACCAGTCGTTTATGTGGAGACACTGGTACAAGTGTCTTATATGAGTGTGTTTTAATGTTGTTTTTATTATTTTTAATGTTTTTATTATTTATCTCTATCCTCTTTCTTTTTATTATGTGGGTGCATATGTCTGTCTTTTTGTATCTGGACCTTGAGTCTGAAATAAAAGTTGATGATGATGATGATTTATGAGGAATACATGTCATGTGTGTGGTGACTTAAATGACACAGAAGAGTAGGTTTCAGAATGACAGAAGTGACAATGGTAAACCCATATGTATCGACAGTGTTTTGTATAAAATACAAAGTTACCTAGACAAAGTGCAGAGCAGCATTGTCAAATTAGATGAACAGGATAATGCAGAGTCTCTGTAACATAGATATCATATGAATCAAATCCAGTTTAAACCACAGACACAGACTGCAGATGATGCTCCAGATGATGTATAATCTATTACCTTTTTTTTCAGTGAATGGTCAGGCCTGCTGAATTTATTTGATGTTAAATATTCTTGGGCGTCTGACACTTGTGGGTGTGTAAAGGCTTTTAACATCACCTTTTACTGTATATACAGGTTTGAGTACATACATATTCTGCTTATGAATACATTAAAGTGTAGTGGATAGTTTCCTAAATTAAATGTCACGTACAACAGCTGCACATCTGTGCTCATCACTGTCTCCAAAATACGACCAGTGCAACACAATGTTATGAATGAATGATTTTATTATATTTTCAGAGAGGCACATGTGGTTCATGTTGATACCAGTCTGGGAAAAAAGACCTATAAAACCCCAAGAAAACCAAGTTCAGCAGATTCCAGCATGTGCACACTATGAGCTAGTGGGAAGCGATGGACCGTTTGGCAGCAGCAGAGGGTGGCTGTTTGATTTACCAGCGGCCAAGTCATCATTTTAAAAGGCTGGTGCATTCATCTGCCATATGGGTTTTTATTGTCCCGCTTAACTCAGTATGGTTTTCTGAGCTCCACGTGATCATGCACCGTTAATTTAAATAGATATTAATTCAACTATAGCCTCGACAGTTAGAGAACTTTTACTTCACTTTGGATGATGAATGTATGTAATGTAAAAAAAATGTGTTAATCTTATTCCATATAAAATGCTTTTCAAATATAAGATACTAATGGATCAAACCATTTTTACAGAATAATTAATATTTTTCCGAAATGTGTGCTTTTCTTTTTTTTTATTATTATTATTGCTTTATAATGGTTTTAGCAACTATGTTAAAAGTGAAGTGTAAAATCAAAATTTGAAAGCAGGAAAGGTTGAACTCATATATTTTCAAGCAAATCCTTAAAAGGAGACCATTTTAACACTCAGCCTGTTTACATTCACACCAATACGCAGCTAAATGCCTGATTTCTAGAGGTATTGGATTATTTATGTGACTATGTAAACAGGATAATTAAATATGTTTTATCAGATAACAGCAGTAATCTGATCGTGACAAATCAGATAAACACACCTGGATTTCTCCCCAATACTCCGATGTCTTCCTACGTTAATCTGATTTATTTCATTCTTTTACAGACGTGTAACCGCGATTAAAAGAGCAGAAGTTACATAGTGAAACATGAGCAGAAGACAACAGGAAGTGTGTCTACCATCACTACGTACAGTTAAGATAAGACAAGACATGTATTTTGTCTTTATTATTATATACACAGATAATTAGAATGTACAAAATTATTAAAATGTAAATGGTAAGTTCATTATTAACATTAACAGTTTCAGAAAAAAACATTAGACTATGACAAGTCATTAAAAACAATATTTATGTAATGAAGTACTACTGTAACTGCTGTACGTATCATGTAACTAAAACAGAAAATAAAACATGGAAAATATTGAAATATTAGTGCTGAAATTAAAATCATATGTGCTATTTTTGTTGTTATCGTTATATGCGGCCAAACAAATGCACCTTTAGTTGTACCAGGCATTAAAATGAACAAGAGAGACAAGGTTGGTCTAATGAAATCCGATAATGGACTGGAGCATCTAAACCAGGGTTTTCGGATTATGCATGTAAACACATCAGATCTTATTATTATTACAATTATCCGATTACTCTCAGTTATCTGACATTCATGCTCATGTAAACTGGCTCATTGTGAGATTAAACAAAAACTAGTACACTGATTTCCATGCAACTTGTAAAGGTAGGACATGGGTCCAGAGGGAGTTAGAATGTTCTGTTGTACACTGTGTGTGTGTTTGAATGATCGAGTGTATGCAGCATTTGTGTTGGGTCTGCAAGAATCATAAGCCTCTCTAAATCCACACTACATTTCTTTTAATCCCAGTAAGCAATTTGTGAGTTCTGGGAAGTCATTTGTTCTGCAGGGAAATAAAACAAAGCTGACAGCTTAGTGCTGCACAGTCAGTCTGTACACAAGTAGAATTACTGCATGACAACAGTAAGCACTGCATCACATTAACATCAGCAACTGACTACCTGTGTGTGGGTGTGTTGTTCTGTGTGACATATTCATCATATGACAGTTATGTACAACCCAGAATGGAAAGTTTACATGCGCCTTGATGAGATGCATTGGATTCCGTCTTTCACAATTCATTATTTCTTCTTGATATATACCCAACATAATCAAAATGGTGATTTTCAGAAGAGGGGTGGGGGTGCTGATAGGGGGATTATAGCTGGGTTTGTCATTTACAGAAATTTTACACATACTGTATATGATGGCCTGAATGAATATAATGTAGTTTGATGGTATTGAATGAAAAGGGTAAAGGTATCAGAGGTAAGTGGCCCAAAAATATTTCCATTTACAGTAGTGATAGAGCTGCAGTGTGAGAACCTGAAAAGGCTGTTCCCTGAAGAACACACCGAAATTAGCGTAGTATAGTATAAAAATTATTGCTGTTAATCAATTACAGTTTTAATGAGATTAATCACGAGGTTGCTGTGGATTAATTTTTAATAAATTTTGTATCTATATTAATGTTTTATTTTGAGCATTTTTTTTAATTATTTTGAGCACATTAACACATTAATTTTGACAACCCTAATATAAATATTACCATTATATTTTTGTCTCAATTGGCCATAAGGGCAGGACAGAGGTGCAGTGGTTTAGTACTCGTGCCTCACAACAAGAAAGACCCTGGTTCGATTCAAGCACCAGACCTTTCTGTGTGGAGTTTGCATGTCTGCATGGGTTTTCTCCGAGTACTCTGGTTTCCTCCCACCATCCAAACACATGCACTGATAGGTTAATTGGTTAATCTAAATTGCCCATAGGTGTGAATGTGAGAGTGATTGTTTGTCTATATATGTTCAGCCCTGAGATGAACTGGAGACTCATATAGGGTGTACCCCGCCTTTGCCCATTGTAGCTGGATTAGGCCCCCAGTGACCCCTGTGACCCTAGTGGTAATAAAGCGAACCCGCTTTATGATGAGACAAGACATTTTATTATATGCACTTAAAAAAATGACTGGAGAATTAAAAACTGTAAGTGACAATACAATACAAAATTGGTTATTTGAGAAGATTTTTGTGCTAACTATGAAATCAAATGAAGCTGTAGTTTTTACAAGAACTATTTGTTAAGAAAACTGGATTTGTGTTTCTACTGTTTTGAGAAAATAAATCGTTAAATTGAAAATCAATGTCGTACCATTTAAAATGCAAGAGAGCAATATTGAAATAACAGCCTATTTGCTTTAAAAAAAAAATTAATTATAATTTAACAATTTAAGATTTTAAATATGTAAAGTAATGGGTGGCTGTGGTTCAGTTGGTAGAGTAGGTCCTCCATTGACCGAAGGGTTGGTAGTTTGAATCCTAGCTCCAACTGTTTATGTGTCAAAGTTGCCTTGCAAAACTGTACAACCCAGTATAGACCTGGTGCTTTTACAAAATACTGTAGGAACTATGTAGAGTGCAGCTCATTTACTGTTTATATTCAATATTAAATCTACATGTTATAATATTAAATCTGTAAATATGTATGTATATTTTTTTTTTCACAGGATTGTTCTGGCACCTACGGTATGGTCAATTGAGACAAAAATAGACCAAAAGAGTGATGTTAAATTCTGAAGCTGTGAAGAGTGATGGGTCTGAGGCATTCGATTAAACCTACAGTGTCATAATGAAGGGACAATTACGTAGATATGTATTTGATCTGAGGAGATCATCATTAGCACAAATGGATCATTCAGCAGGACAATGATGAGCCAAGGTGTGTGTAAACCTAGGTTCTTTATTTATGGTACAGTTGGCAAATATCCTGTAAAGCTCGCTGCCAACATCACCAAGTAGGCTGATAAAAACTGACTGCACATTACTCATGACGACCGCTAATGATAAGAGACACAACTGGAGGAAAATATTCAGCCATGGAAAAAAATGTCAGACTAATGGCATAGTTCCACCTTTAGTGTATGATTTAGTTTTGCAACCTGACGACAAGTTTAATGTGATCCTAAAGAGTAAAACAGCATCTCATTATTACATTCACCACAACAGGCATACTGCTCACTTATTTATCTAGATATAAAAGAAAACAAAAAGCAGGCATGGCCAATTAACACTGTCTTTCCATGACTCATGCCTTTAATTAGCATAAGTGTGTATTGAGGAGCGGAGGTCAAATAGAAGCAAATGAAGTTGCGGTGAAAAATGTGGGCTCGCTGGAACGCAGACGACACTGTATGCTTGCATAATTAAGGATTTAATGGACTTACTAATGACTGTACTATTGTATGCCTTTCATTTTCAGACTCAAATGACAATATGGATAAGGGATACATTCGAGAAGAGTGTGGTTTTGAAACCTGCTGTAAAAAAAAATTAAAAATCTACTTTTTCATATTAACTAACTAAACTGGGTCTGGTATTGCCAAAGACATTTAGAGTGTGATATATTTGGATAATTGTATAATTTTAAACAGGAAAGTTTCCATTCTAAATGTACTTTTTTGGTTGTATTTTTCATAGTGTTCAGGTTTTGCAGTGAGCAAAAAGTCTGTAAGGTTTTCAGCTGTTCTCTATATAAAAGGTTAATCAAATCAATTTTACAGTGTAATGGTGCATGAAATGATTTCCTTATGCATTTTAACTTCTGATGATTTTCCAGAGTGGCACGCTTAAAGGTGAACTGAAGTGAACGACACAGAATGGCATTGGGTGATAGTGCATAGAATTATACTGATAATTTAGCATTGGCATCCCCTTCAACAATTCCAGAATCTTGGAGAAAATTGAGATTTTATATTTCCCGCCAGAAAATCCTGTGTAGCCGGCGTTCCGTCACGAGAGGTACGCAGTCCTCCATGTTTAACATTGGGAGCAGATTGGTTGTTTTTGGTGCATTTTGTCGTGAAAGTTGACTACAAACACTTCCAACAACTGGGAATATCTGTTCAGGGACCAAGGAAAGCTGACATGGCAACAAAAGAAAAGAAAGGGGGGGGGGTGTATTAATCAACAGTATTGAGTTTCTAGGTATAAATATTAGTTGTTGTCTGTCTACTGATTTTTCTAAGTTTGAGCACAGGTAAAGTTAAAGGAAATGCAGGCAGGCAGCGGACATGGAGGTGACAAAATAAAAGCAGTTTCATGGATGAAACCGTGGATCCATGGTTGACAACAGTCAGTTGATTTTATTTTGAAGGAGCTTTACAGTCACTGACCGGCATTGACAGTGTGTGTACCCCCCCCCCTGTTTTTTTTGTTTGTTTTTTTTTAAATCAGACCCTGACTAATAGGTAACTATAGGTATAGGTAATATATAAGGAATTATTCTGCTATTCTACTTTTGCACAAAAAATGTGGCTTCAGTTCACCTTTAAAATAGTAATAGAGTTTTACATATTAACTACAGATCTTTGTATTATATACCTATGTTCAAATCTATATTTTCCATGTAACATGAATATACTTTTTCTAGACTGATGGAAAGTCACAGGCAAATTGAAAATTTAGTAAAAAAAAAAAAAAAAAATTAATAAAACAGCATTTCTTGATTTAAGTGTTGACCTTTTTCATTTAGTTGGACATCAGTTTCCATAAACATACAATGACAATTATAACAGTTGCACAATCTTAGTATGTTATCATAGTGTAACAACTGGAGATTATCTTGATCAAAGTCTTTGCAAATGAAACCAATGGCTTCCTGTAATGTCAAATAAAAGCACATCTGTTTATATCAGTGTGTGAAATCATGAAAAAGTAAATGGTTCATTAATATGCTAAGCTTGACATTTAACAGACTTTATCTCAACTTTTATTCCAACAACACCAAATACATTTATTTGTGTGAAGTGAAGCAAGTACATTCTCTAAAATCATCTCAGCGTAGCGACATGTAGCTCATATTTGCATAAATACCTAAATGCTTCAGCAGCACCCAGATAATACCTGTGTTATTCTGCTTTATTCTTGATTAGCAGAGCCAACTGAGTGAAGCGGTGCTGGCAAACACCCAACACACTGCTGCATGGCAACTCAAATTGCTCTGTTAAAATGTAACAATGAATGAAATTATAACAAACTGAGTGGTGCAGTGGTTAGCACTCGTACCTCACAGCAAGAAGGACCCTGGTTCAATTCCCAAACCAGACCTTCCTGTGTGGAGTTTGCATGTTCTCCCCATGTGTGTGTGTGGGTTTATTCCAGGTACTCCAGTTTCCTCCCACCATCCAAACACATGCACTGATAGGTTCATTGGTTAATCTAAAATTGCCCATAGGTGTGAATGTGAGAGTGATTGTCTATATATGTTCAGCCCTGAGATGAACTGGAGACTCATACAGGGTGTACCCCACCTTCACCCAATGTAGCTGGATTAGGCCCCCAGTGACCCTAGTGAGGATAAAGCGGGTTCAGATGATGAGACAAGGCATTTTATTACATGCACTTAAAAAAATGACTGTAGAATTAAAAACTGTAAGTGAAAATACAATACAAAGTTGGTTATTTGAGAAGATTTTTGTGCTAACTACGAAATCAAATGTAGCTGTAGTTTTTACAAGAACTAGTTGTTAAGAAAACTGGATTTGTGTTTATACTGTTTTGAGAAAATAAAACTTTAAATTGAAAATCAATATTGAAATAACAGCCTATTTGCTTTAAAAAAAATAATTTAATTAATAATTTAACAATTTAAGATTTTAAATATGTAAAGTAATGGGTGGCTGTGGTTCAGTTGGTAGAGCAAGTCATCCATTGACCGAAGGGTTGGTAGTTTGAATCCTTGCTCCAACTGTTCATGTATCAAAGTTGCCTTGCAAAATTGTACAACCCAGTATAGACCTGTTTGTCTATATATGTTAAACCCTGTGATGAACTAGCGACTCATACAGGGTGTACCCCACCTTCACCCATTGTAGCTGGATTAGGCCCCCAGAAATCCCTGTGACCCTATTGAGGATAAAGCGGGTTCAGATGATGAGACGAGACGAGTTTGTAATGGAAGTTCAGTGGTTTGACACGGAGTAACCCAACTGCACTAATCGACCTCGGTGAATGATGTCCGTACACCTGCTGTCACTCCAAATATCCACATGGGGAAATAAACATACTGTATGCACACCGCATCCATGGATTTCAATGTCCTACATTCTGCTGACCTCTAGTCCTTGCACCATATGCGTACATACAGTGCGTATCCTACAAGAAGGAATGTCCACATGCATTTGTGTTTTAGCATGTCTTTAGCTTCATAGTATCAAATCTGCTTAACTTTATTTTCCAAACACTGCTGTTTCACTGTGCATCAGTGGCCATGACCTGAAAACTAAATTGTGCTGCCTTCATGTGCTATAGGAATTATAGCAAATACTACTTACAAACTTTGAAAGTTGCATATGACATTTTCCAATCGTGACCTGGAAAAAAAAAATTGCTACCCAATCTGCTGTGAAGAAAATAACCTTTGAACTGAAGCAGAAGAAGAAGAAAAAAAAAATAAGGACACAAGTGAATGATAAACACATTTATTAATATTCTGGTGCTGTTAGCTGACTTTTTCTTTTTTTTTTTTTTTTGCAAAAACAAAAAAGTGGAGTTAGCCTGTTCTCTGCACACAGACATGGATTCATAAGTTGATTGGTTAATAAGTTGAATGAATGAATGAATGAATGAATGAATGAATGAATGAATGAATGAATGAACGAATGAATGAAAAAGCTGCAGCAGATGAATTAACACGTTCCAAAACTGTCAGCTATTTTTCATTTCGTAACAAAAGCACTTGAATGCAACCTACTTATAACGTTCAAATCCACAAGTGGAAAAGATCATCTTCCTGATAGCATGTGTAGGCAGCATTAAGCATTTATATTATGAGGCTAACAATTTGCTCTATGTTTACACTGGGATTGACTTTAGACTTTGGAAATAATGCTAAATTAGTCTTTGGAAACTCTGGTTGAATTCCACTCTGTCACAGAGAATGAGACTTTTGGAAACAATGGTATCATACATTGGCTTACTAACTGGGTCATATCAGTCACTACATATTATTCCATTAGTACTCACTGCACATCAACATCACCCTCTGCTACAGTAGCTGTTAATGCAACACAGATACCAAATTACAGGTGTTTCTGTCTTTGCCTCTGCTAGCGGCTGCTCTACACTTATATTCTGCATTGTATCATGCTATGACTGATTACATTCACAGCAGGCAAACCTGCAACAATCCCCACATGTAGTATAGTATTATTATCCTGTCTGCAATGCAAATATGCAAACAGCGATACTATTCAAAAAGGATTTAACCCATAAAGACCCCCAGCAGTCACTGATGACCAAAACCATCTATTGATGGAAAATGTTTAATATCTGTTTATCTACTAACTCATTCAATACATGAAAGTAATTAGTGTAAAATACAGTTTGTCATCTTTTCATGGTCATCAGATATGACCCTTTTGGATGTTCGGAGGCTCTGGCCTGAATGTGCAAAACACTGTCATCTTCTACAACATTGCTAGTAGACAAACACACTTTTTTTAGGCTTAGTTATTGTGGTATTTGTTGAAAATGTCACTTTTTATTCCCTTTTCTTGCTTTTCTCACTTTCTGATTTAATAACCTTTTGATTTACTCTGAGTTTTAATGAATATGGACATGATCAGTGGATTAAATATAAGAAAATACCTAATTACACTGGAAAAAAAAATACACAGGGAAATATTATAATAAATGCAAATAAATCGCTTAATATAGGTTAGAGAGAAAAATATAATTGAGAATTGCCAACAAAGCATTGGGTCTTCATGGATTAAAAAGACCTCTGTATTGTGTTCAGAAAGATACTGTGTTAAATACCATGGAATAAAATAAAACCCACTGCATCATCCTCCAGTGATCACATTAAAACCTGTCCTATCAAACCTGAAACATTCTCCTTCCTCTGACATGTGTCGGGTATTGGAGTATAATCCCAGTCATGCAGTTGTGTACAGATCAGATAATCCAAGAGATTAAAATATGCATTCCATCAGCAGGGACACACTATAGGAAACACACAGACTGTTGTCATAAGCTGTATACAAACTAGGAGTGGGTATCAGTAACGCTTTCTTCAGTCGATTCATTTTAATTTCACAAGGAGACTTTTGAATTTCATTTCCAATTCACTTCAATTTAATTCACTTGTATGTCAGTTTAAAAAACAACAACACATTTTTGTCTAAATTTCACCTAAATGTCTTAATAAAACTAAATTGAAGGCTGTTCTTGAACCATTTGGAGTACATCTATGGGGCTAAAATAAATTTGTATCTCGCCTGAATTTTTTTCCTCAGTAAAACTGTGCGTCTACACAGTAAGAGCTGAAAAACAATATACTGCAGGACCACAGCAGTAGGTCTTAACTAGTTTGCATGAACATTTTACAGCAATACTACAACAAATGAGAATTTGGCACATGTTTATGAGAGGATATGTTCAGGTGTTATCCAAAAATATTACTCTCGGAACACTTTTGGACACAAGTGAATAAAAAGGCTGCTATTCTTGAATGCTTCAGTGTACGATTATCGATGTGGGCGCTATGGAAAGATTATACTCAGATTCACTATAATACTTATATACTGTATATATATATATATATATATATATATATATATATATATATATATATATATATATATATATATATATATATATATATATGTACAGTATATATACACACAGCCATTTGTGGATCTTTATGAATGTTTTGACAATATTGGATGATATATTTTTTGGTTTGGATGCTTTTGTTGGAATATTGTTCGTCTGTGGATAATTATGGGAGATAAAAGGTAAGTCATGCCACTTCCTGTTTGATTTTCATTTGAACATGTTTGAACAAATGAGTAATATTTAGCTGCTGTGGCTGAAAGTGGCTTATATCAGTCAATCTGTGAGAATCTCTGTTTTCAAAATGTACTGAGTTTATGAGATGTTGAACCTGCAGGTTCTGGTGGTTCTGTTTACAATTAAGAACAACTACTCAGGGCCACATGTGGGCCCTTGGAAGTTTAAGGATATTCAGTTATCAATATTTAAGGGAGCGGAAAGTGACTCATGAGGAACTCTATGACTGCTGTATTATTAAAACTTTTTTTAATTTAAATCCAACACGCTGACATTAATACTCTTTTTTTATTGAGCTACAAGGGCCAAAAAGTGATTTCTTCCTTTTTCAGAAGTCACTCCTGAAGTTAAGTTACAATTTCTCTGTATTAAAATGAATTTGTTAAAGAATTGTTCTCAGGATTGTATTAAAAGATACAGGATTACTAAGATAAAAATTGGTGGCCAGAAACCCAGTCCAGAATGAGCATAATGTGCGTTTTTTAAATAACTGATCCTAAACTTAAGATAATCTAAAATAATAAAGTAAGATAAACTAGAAACTCCTGTCTCTTTTCAACACCATAGAAATTAAGGAGCATTTGTTTTTCTCTTGAAGAATCATTGTTACAGTCGTTTCATGTTGGTAGAAAAATATAATGTTACAATTTTAAAGTATAAAAGTGTAATATTGTTTACATATTTATTAAAAAAAACTGTACATTGGGTATATATTTATTTATTCCGTTATAAGAGTGATAACTCATGTGGTTGTACTATAATGTTGCTGGAATTTCTTATGTTATGTTATGTTATTATGTTATGTTATGTTATGTTATCTTATCTTAGCTTAGTTTAGTTTAGCTTAGTTTAGTTTAGTTTAGCTTAGCTTAGTTTAGTTTAGTTTAGTTTAGTTTAGTTTAGTTTAGTTTAGCTTAGCTTAGCTCAGCTTAGTTTAGTTTAGTTTAGTTAAGTTTAGTTAAGTTTAGTTAAGTTTAGTTAAGTTTAGTTTATCTTAGCTTAGTTTAGTTAAGTTTAGTTTATCTTAGTTTAGTTTAGTTTAGTTTAGTTTAGTTTAGTTTAGTTTAGTGTAGCTTAGCTTAGCTTAGCTTAGTTTAGTTTAGTTTAGTTTAGCTTAGACTAGTATACTATTAACAAATGAGGAGGAAGTTATAAGTGTTGCTCTCAATTGTAAAAGCAAATCTTCTAAAGATTGCCATGACATAGATATGGAACTTGTAAAAAAGGTTATTTCAAGTATTGCTGAGCCTTTCACATATATATGTAATTTGTCTTTTTTGTCTGGTCGTTTTCCCCAGAAAATGAAAATTGCCAAAGTGTTACCACTATTTAAGGATGGATGTAAACACATATTCTCAAACTACAGGCCAATTTCACTTTTACCTCAATTCTCCAAAATACTTGAAAAACTATTTAACTCCCGCCTGGAAAGTTTCTTGGTAAAACACAATATAATAAATGAAGGTCAGTATGGGTTTCGTGAAAAACGAAACACATCAATGGCAATTCTTGACGCAGTTGAAAAAATCACTAATGCTCTAGACAATAAAAAATATATAGCAGGTATTTTCATTGATCTCAAAAAAGCATTCGACACAATCAATCATCAAATCTTATTCAGGAAGCTAGACCACTATGGAATTCGTGGAGTGGCGGGTGAATGGTTACAGAGTTACTTAACAAATAGAGCTCAGTATGTCACAATAGGGCAATATACATCTGATTATCTTGACATTACCTGTGGAGTCCCCCAGGGGTCAGTGTTGGGGCCTAAACTATTCAATATTTCCATAAACGATATTTTTGATGCATCACAATCCTTAGAACTCATTCTCTTTGCAGACGATACTACAATTCTTTGCTCTAGTGACAGCCATAGCAATCTGGAGGCTACGGTGAATGAGGAAATGATAAAAAAGTGGTTGGACACAAATAAACTTTCGTTAAACCTAAAAAAAACAAAATCCATTGGCGTTTGAATTTAAATTAGTCATCGATGATGTCCAAATTGAAACTGTCAATGAGAATGCATTCCTCGGAGTGCAAATAGATGATAAACTATCATGGAAAGCCCACATCAGACACACAAAAAAGAAAATTTCTAAAAGTCTCTCAATCATAAATAAAGTTAAGTTTTACTTGGATGAAAATTCTCTCTGAATGTTATACTGCATGCTAGTACTTCCCCACTTCATGTATTGTGTTGAAGTATGGGGGAATACTTATCAGTGTACAATTGATCCATTAATTAAGTTACAAAAATGAGCCACGCAAATTATACACAAGGTGGGATTTCTGGATCATACTAATCATTTGTTTATTCACTCACAATTGCTTAAGTTTCCTGAGCTTGTAGAATACAGCACCCTAATCATCATATATAAAGCACATAATAATATTTTGCCATTCAACCTGCAAAAATTTGATACAAAAAGAGAATACACTCATAAACTGAGAGGAGAGGAGAATTTCAAACTCCCTCGTGCTCGAACCAAGCGTAAACAATTTTGTGTGTCTGTCTGTGCAGTAAAATCTTGGAATAAACTAGCAACCGATTTCAAGCAATGTCATAAAATTCATCAATTCAAACGGTTATATAAATCCACGGCCCTATCTATGTATGAAGTCAGTATGTTCTAAATAATTTTGTTTTGTATTACTGCTTGTATTGTCAAATTCGGAATTAAAATTTTTTTTTCCTATATATGTATATGTATATGTATGTGTGTGTGTATGTGTGTGCATGTAAATATGTGTGTATGTGTACGTGTATGTGTGTACATATGTTTGTACATACATGTATATACATTATTGCATTACACATGATGTACAGTAAGCTCTGCTCTACAAATTGTTTTGTTCTGTCATGTCTCGGAATACACAGAAGTTAAAATAGATCATTTGACAGAAATTGTATAAAAGGGGGTGGGATTAAATAAGTTCTCTTCCTCCCACTCCTTTTCAGGTACTTTTTTTTTCTACATTTTTTTAAATTTGGAGTTTGTAAATTTGAGTTTGTAACTATATATATATATATATATATATATATATATATATATATATATATATTTTTTTTTTTTTTTTTTTTTTTTTTTTTTTTCTCTTTTTTCAAAAGATGTAAGCTATATCTATGGCTATGCTTGATGTATTTCACCTGAAATAAAAATAATCAAATCAAAATCAAATCCAAATCAAAATGTGTTCTTTAAATGGAAGCTCCAGAGATGAGTCTGGATTTGTCTGAGTCTCACAGTTGACAGAATATATTCAGATCACAAATAAGATGGATACTCAGTGCTGAGGATTCAAAAAACATAAGATAAATTGTACGCTTATTTTCCCTATGAATGGACTCACCGTTAAAAATGGGTTGGTCCGGTCGTTAACTTTGACTAGATCGTTAACTAGATCAAGCAGATGTGGAACCTCAACCTCAACAATAACTTTACTTCTTACCACATATGTCTGACAATACTATGTGTGTGAATGTATATGAGTTTAGACATGTATCTAAGGAAGAACAGAAGATGACAACTCCATCTATCTTAATGACCTTAACATACTCACCAACTATTTAAACTAGAACAGGATAAAACATAAATCTAGTCACAAAGATCTCATCGCTAACGTTATTGAAATAAAACAGATTAAACAAATGGATCCTATGTTAAATCATTAACTAAGAACTAATAAAACAATTCATCCTACTTCATCAATATCTGAATTAAAACAGTATTTCAATACACTACAAACATTTCTCAGATTCTAATTTGAGTTTTGGTGGTTCATTCAGTGCTCGTTCACCATTTCCCCAGTTCATAACAGGGTCATTAAATGCCAGTAATTCACTTACAACAATCTAATAAAGGTAAAACCTGGTTTTCAAAGGTCGTTGAATTCCCATGTCAGATGAGTCACACAGACAGGAGATTAGAAAAAGCTTTCTGTCTGCCTCCGTCAGCCACAGAAATAAATACACTCACATGTATGATGAGTATAGATAGACAAACAAATTAACGTGAAGGCTGGTCATTAAGTTTGCAAAGATAATAACAAAACAAGTAGTTCAGGGTTTTCTTATATCTGCTGTGGCTTCAACGTAAGACTGGGCTATAGAGCCAATATTATTGTATTATATAGAGCTATAATATTAACAAACAACATAATGTAGCACATGCAAATGTGAACAGGGTTTTAAAACAGCAATGTTTATATGTTATAAAACTAATGGTGAATGAGGATTGAATGAACAAAAAAATATAGTGGAAAGTATATGCAGTATTGTATTTATCTTTAACCTATGTTCATATGTTACGTAAACCATCTTTTAATGCAAAATATATAAATAAAGATTTAAAATAAGGATTTACTTCAAACCCTTTAACATCTGTCCTTTTACAATATTTTAAAGACAGCTTTGCATTATTGTATTGTGAGTCATAGTTCATAGTGATTCTATCTGAGTCTGTCAGCACTAAATGTTCAGGTTTATATTTTAATGCATGTCATTGTCTGTAACATGTTTTTATGCTACTGTAAAGCAGTAAACGTAGACTTTGAATATATATATATATATATATATATATATATATATATATATATATATATATATATATATATATATATATATATATATATATATATATACACACACACACACACACCAGGTAACATTAACATTTCACATAACAAAACTTACATTCAAATAAAAGCTAAACAGTGTTCAGTGCACTAGATTCTTCATGTCAGTTGTTTCTAAAATAAAACAATAACAACAGCATGAAACATTCTGTCATGGTGTCAAACTGAAATATCCCTTCCACCAGTTCGCTCAGCTACTCTCCCTTGCAGGCAGAACATGAGTCATAGAACTACAGAACACAGAACATCAACTTGCTTTTAACAAATATTTACAACTTACAAGGTAGCACTCTGTCATGTTACTCAGTGATACTGTAAACTACATGAGTCACATGACTCGGCACAAACCCCACATCCCAAGGCGTGTACGTGGAGACAAAACATGTACCACTATTAAAACTTACTTTTACTATGACTATGAAACCTTTGAAATACAGAATACAGCTTAGTCTTCCCACAAGTCCCACAATCTTTATTGCTTGAATTATATATTTTGTTTTACTTGAATAATTCCAGTTGTCACTGATAATTACTATTAGAAAATAAAATTTGAGGCAGTCAACCAAATAATATATATTTTTTCAGTGTGGGCAGCAGTATCTCCAAAAACATGGAGGTGTCATGAGCTTCACCTGCCAGTAAATCAAACTGGTACTGTCACATTTGTGGTATTGCAGTTGTATTCTTACTATTGTTGGTATGTAATTATCGTTAATGTAAGTTAACAGGTAACTGTTACCATGGTAACATTACCATGAATGTACTTTGTTTCTATTTCACTGTTGAATGACTAGATTCTAAATTGGTTTAGGCTTATTTTGTTCATTTGTTCTGGCTTGAAGTCGAAGTACAGGAGTGAATATTTAAAACCTCAATATGTCAAGTTATCAGTGATGATGAGAATGGGGGAATGATTAAACTAATGTTTCTTTCCACTACTTTTCGAGTGTAAATGAAAGATTTTGGAATTTCTTTTTTATTTTTTACTTGCATGTATTCTGTGAATATTCTGAATAAACCAATATATTAGTGGTGAAATTAATGAATAATAAGCCAATGCTACAGGCTGATATCAATACAAGAAGACAAAAAAAATCTGAAATATTAGCCTGATAAATCGGCCAGCTGATAATGTGGCCCATCATTAGTGTGTGCATATGCATGTGTGTGTGTGTTAGAGTCAGAAAACATTAACCCCTACTGTTAGTCGTGCATATTCAGACCTGTGAGTGTTGTGTGTTGCAGAACTGATGAAATGACAAGTCATTTCTCACAGAATGTTTTCACTTCATCAAATTCAACATATGCCTCAGTTTTCTCAGCAGCATGGTCTGAGGGCGGATTACAGTTATCCAGTTTTCATCTCAGTTCTGCTGGAGTTTGCTATCTGCGATTAGAATATGAGTATGAGCAGAGAATAAATGTGGAAATTTACACTATATCAAATTAATTCAATATACTGTCCAACTCTACTTCATAAAGTGTTAAAACCGTACAATTATCATCATACAGTAATCCCAAAACTCACAGCAGGGTGTCTTTGAGCAAAGCACTTAACCCTCATCTGCTTCATTAATGCTCATATGCAGCGGTAAAAAAGCTGTGATAATAGGCATCTACCCAAAGATTAGGATGTGTAATGAAGTGAATGTTAAGTGAGGTTTGGCAGCAAATATTCATACTTTGTAAACTCCGGAGCCGATTAAGGTTTAAAATGGCAGCTCCCCCTGTTACCAAAACAACACACTCACATTTTACAATTAGGTCTAATTGCAGCACAACACATAAAACTTCTTAATGATCTAAGAATAGTGTTTAACCCAGGGATGCTTTGGTTTCACAATCAGATGTTATTTTTAGGAATTGTTCCAGCACTGATTAGCTAGCACCACACTGGATGCCAGCAGCAGGTGTTGTCAGCGCCAAATGCTACTGTTAGGCTAATGATTCGAGCATGGATTTTTTCCAACCTGACAGAGCCATGTGGGCATAAATCTCTGAACAATAACAACCAATCAGGGGCAATTTAGAACTTTTGCAGCAGGAGAAAGTGATTATGGTTGAAGATCTGGGGGAAAATTAAATGATGGACAGAAAAGAACAATATGTTATCACACAGGCAGTTAAGATGTTAATATGTGCCCATATGCATTTGTGCAAGTCCCAATCAATTGTGCTGTAATTTCCTCACTTGATTGTATATATGATTCAATTAAGTCTGATTTTACATTGTTTGGCTGTTACACTGCCAAGTAATAAATACAGATAAGAATATGGTATAATGAACTGTACTGTATAATGTGACTGATTGCAAATGAAACAATGCAAGTAGTTTTATATATACACTAGCAAGTATTTTAAAACATAAAATGGTCTTTTCTAATGTAGGAAAGTGAAACAACTGTAAAATGTGTCTGGAACCTAGTTGTGGACAATATAAATGGAGGATTTCATAAAAGTGACACCTTTCTTTACAATGGTCTGTATAACCTTTTTTTTTTTTTTTTTTTTTTTTTTTACTTAGTTGATAAAATAGCTGTTTTTATAAAATGTCATTTCATGTTGCATTTCTTGAACTCTACTGTTGTCTTTGTACATATGACACTTGTGAACATTTATTTTGGGAATGTTTCCATTTTGCTCTGAGGAAACTATGGGCTGAATCAAGACGGCTCTAACCCTTCGGCTACATTTTGCCCATGTGTGCCCATGGTCTTAAATTATTCCTGAACGTGCAGGAGACAATACTGCTTGCTACTTTTTTTATTTAGGAGTCATGGCTGTAATTGAGGGGGGGGAGTCATGTATGTGCATGAGTACGTATGTATGTGTATATACATTTATATATTTTTTGTTTTTCTTTTCTCTACCTGTTTGATATCTGTTTGAATTGTGTAGCTTAAGATGGATGGTAGGTGGGCATTAATAAGCTTTGCTTCTGCCTGAGCCTTTTTCAGTCAAATTCCGTATTGTTCTCTCTCTTTTTTGCTCCTTTCAAGTGAATATATGACTGAAATAAACTAAACTAAACTAAACTACTTCATATTTAACCCTTGTGCGGTCGTCCGGGTCAAAGTGACCCAGTGTCCCACAAATGTAACTTTTCGTACGTACTGTATGGTGCCATTACTTACTACTGAAAACAGTAAGATATCCTTGGGGGTGGGGTGATGAGTCTTTGGAACTGAACTTTGGAATCTGGGTCTTTAACACCAGCCTGTGCGCCTTGACGGAGGACCGCACAAGGGATAAACAGCTCTGGCATTTAAAATTATCAATAAAAACAAACTGTAGGAAGTCACATTAAGCTGGTCTATGTGGTGTTTATTATAATTTAGTCATCTGTCAGTGGTGAATGGAACTAATATGAGGAATGGAAAACAATGTGATGACACTGGTGTGATGCTATATGTACATTTTAAGTGTAATTAAATGACTACGCTTTAGTAAACCATGGCAGTAAATCCTGTACTGAATATTAGAAAGCTTAGGTGCATCAGCCTTGTCGTTTTGGGCATCAAAACTATAGAAATTTGATTTTTGTTTTAATCTGTTTTAGCTTTTTAAACAGACATGATGGTAATGTCAGTAATAATAAAATACATTTAAATAAAAAAAGATATATACATTTCTTTTCAGGATGATCCCAAACCTGTGCATTTAATCCTTTTAACAAATGTACATTAGAGGAAATGGTGAAACCCAGACAGCACCTCTGACCTCTGTAAACACCTGAGATGAGCACTCAATGAACTGGAAAGAAGAAGCAGTCTTACAGACACAAGAGGTAAATACAGTGGTTAATATGTTCACTTGATAACACCTCAACATATAAAAGTGTCTATTTTGGATGCTGCATTTTCTGCACAGTGATAACAAATTGTACCAATACAACTTTCACCAAAATCCTAGTTTGTGCTGGTAAGAAGTAATTTTGTGGCAAAGTGCAATTGGTATATCAATCAAAACTGTAATGAAGAGACATTTTCTCACAACTGGAGACACATGAATAAAAAAAAAAAAAAATTGCCAGAAAGATGTAGCAAGCTAAGACGAAGAGTATTATAAGAAACAGTGCAGTATGTGTGGACACACCAGGAAACTAAATATTTTTTTTCTTTTAGTTGGTACAGGATAGAGGAGTAATATATAAAAATAATAGTAATAATAATAATAATAATAATAATGAATAAATCTGTAAATCAACATATTTACATACATCACCATGTTTATGGAATGACTTCTCATGACATCTCAACATAATAAATAAAGAAATCATGATATATTTGTGATTTAGTGGAAAAACTGTCAACTATTTTTTGTTGTTTTTTTTTACATTTAGTAAATATCAATAAAGTTTTGATCATATGTTCAATGTACTAACACTATCCAAGGTTGTTCAATGTTTCATGAGCCTTCAGGTGGTAGACGTTGTCATAAGGGACAAACACACCAGACACTAACAGTCATTATAACACATCTTACATCTTGTGTAAGAGATAAGGAATACTCAGATATTCTTTTATCTCTTTATTCCTTTATCTGTGTTATGGGCAGATAGGAGATAGGATAGGCTAAGATAACCTTAAAGTGTATGTTAAGGTGGTTTCATCCCTGGGGCAAAAATGGCATAGATTGTACATGGACACTCACACAGGTCAAGAGAGATAATTCAATGAAATAGAAAATAGTGCTTTCAATTAGATTATGCAGTTGACTGTAAGCCAAAGCACCAACATAATACCAGGTAGTGCATAATGCGCCAAGCCTATCAGAGATGATTATAGCAGTAATCCAGACATAGCAATAGCCAACTATCAATGCCTTAGTATTACTCTGACAAAGACAGTATGTGTATTAACACAAACACAAAGGCTGTACGTCCTGAATTACCTCGATGGTCTTATCAGGGAAGATACATGTTTGGGGAAATCCGTCCTAAAGAGCTAATTTAAGATACAGTTCAGTTTACTCCACAACACACAGAGACAAAGATACGTCCACAGAGAGGAGATATGGTAACATGTCTGACTCCGTCCTTGTCCTTTTCACACCCGCTGCCCCACAGATCGATCAATAAAAGCTGAAAAGTGGTGCTCTGTGACTGAGGGCATCACTGCTCTGTCCTTCAACCCCTGGACAAACAAGGACATATCTGTGCACTTTATTTGGCAACTTCACACAAGACATATTCACAAACATTAGTACACAAACAGAGGACCTTGTAACCTATAGTCCCTGTTATACTCTTAGAGGGAAGATGTACTGACATTTGTACAGGAAAAGAACAATCACTGGCTAATCAATTGAAATCACAAAAGCACAGTTTTTGTAGATTACCTGTTTCTGAACACTATGAACCAATACCTACTTTATAAACTGTATGTTTATACTAACATCACTATATTAATTTTATAATATAGTACCAAATATTTTTCCCTCAAAGTCAGTAATTCCTTAAAATTACCAATAAAACGGGTTATATTAGTTCGTTAGCTGAAGAAAAACTATCTGCCTTGAATAAAATCAATCGATTAATCAAATTAAAATCAAATCTGTCTATACATTCTTCCATTTATCAATACTGACCAATGGTTAATTATTAGTTGAATATTTTTACACAAGAAAATATTTTCCAGACTATGTTGTTGAATAAAGAGATGCTGAACTTGCATCACATTCTGTTCGTACAGTTCACTCAGTTATTAGCTTTAAAAGGATAGTTCACTCTGGGTTCACCATATCGATCAATACCTGTTGTTACTGCTAACAGCTGTGCGCCTTAGCAAACTGGCTGCTACGTGCAGGAGCACAGCTGTTAGCAGTGACAACTCACATTGATCACTATTGAGAGTAGCTCCAAGCAATTACAAGGTGTGAGTTTTTGTTCCGTGATGTTTTTGATATGCAAATAAATCACTCGATCAAACACATAATATTTTGAGAAGACACGTTTTAATTTTGTGACCCCAGGAAACCTGCCGGGATTACTTTCGCTTTGACCGAAACCGAACCAGAACTCGATTCACAGGACACTGTCGGAGGTAAGTCACTGTGGATGCACCAGAGTAAAGATGGTGAACCCATACAGATTCATGAGAAAAATAATGAACTATCCCTTTAAGACCAAACACATATTTTGAGAGGTCACGCTGACCTTTGACCCTTGGCTACTGCGGTGGAAATATCTGTCAATAGACAACACAATAGTCAAGGCCGGTCTGACATGTAAGTGTATTCACCTCTAACCACAGCACAAGGCTAAAGTGTAGGAAGAAAAGGTCTATACTACCATTACTGAAGTAGTTGCTACTTGAACCCGAGTGAACAGTTGCACCAATTTGTATAAAAATCAATTTAAGGAGATATTGAGACACTGACATTCTGTGTTTATGATTCGTCACAGTGAGCTTAACTTTTGACCTTTAACAGTTATGGTTGATGGATGATGTAACATAGCCCTGCAGTTTAACCAACAGCCTGCTCCAGAGGTTAATGTATGAAAAAGAACATGTGACTGAAGGTATAATAATAGGTATAGAGATTGAGGTACAATAATGAATTATAATGATGACAGCTTTTTGGTGTCAGAAGTAGGATAGAATTGCACATGAGTGATGATGCAAAGCTAAAGCTAAATGCTACTTTTTTAGACAAATTATAACATCTCATTAAACATTCAATAACAGAGGCTTAGAACACTAAACAGGACAGAGAGCTGCCAATCACACTTATCAATCAAAGCCCACACACCAGACATCTGAGCCTCCTATCAGCACTAGAATCTTATTAATGCAGGAGTAGTTTAAAGATGGATTTCAGACACATTCATGGACTAGTAGGTCCAAAACAAACAAAAAAATCAAATCAAAACGAGTGTGTTAAATGGAAATTGAATACATGAGTAATCAGAATTAGAATAATTTGTCAATGTGAAAATAAAAATATTGTCTTCTATTTAGCATTTCATTGCTTTTTATTTTTCAGCTTCTTCCACCATCTTTACTGAGACAATTGTGTTACGTACTCTTGACAAGTGATTACTAATCCTGGAATGCATTTACACATTCTTACAGTTCATTACAAAGGTACTTTTTTCCGGTGATGTATTGCCTCATAATAGTGTCAAAAACGTTTTTCTATGCTAATGTCGGTGGTTTTCAGCCTCAAACATTCAAAACACCACAACAAATCAGAGCAATAACATCACATACACTGACAGCACTAATACATTAATGTGAAGTAGGATCTTTGCATGTAGACAGTATGATTTTTCTTCACATCCCATTATTGTAAAATAGTCTCATAGACTGACATCCACTATAAATATACAGTATATCCCCAAGAGACTACAGTGCAGTGCAGTCATTGTATGTCCTTTATTTGTTACTTATTCTTTTTTTTTGCTTGGCTTTGTCTATCTTTGTACGTTATATACAGCAGGGGTCTCATATGTGTGGTCCGGGGGCCAAATGCGGCCTGCCACAGGTTCCAATGCGGCCTGTGGGATGAATTTGCAAAGTGCAAAAATACAACAGTCAAAGCTGTGGAACTCCACATACAGACCAATATGATCTACAGTTAAATTATAGCAGAATAACATACAAAAAAAAAAAAAGGAATGACTCCATATTTTCTTCTCATTTTGATGTGAAAATAATTTCTAGTATGTCCATAAATAATAACAACTTAAAATTTCTCTTTGTTATAATGCCAAAATAAGATTAAATTAGGAAAATATTTATAATTATGAAACACTATGTAAAAACCTGAACAAATATGAACGAACTGAAATTTCTAAAGAAAATTAAGCACAATTTTAACAATTTAGTGCCTTTGAAGTAAATCTGATCCAAAATGCACGTGCGTAATTAATAAATTGAGGTGTAATATTGTTAGAATTGCATGTATTTTTCTTGAGATATTTCAGTTTTTTCAGATTATTCACACCTGTCTTGTTGTTGTTGGTAAGGGGGTGTGTTTGCACTAAAAGAAAGAAAAAAAATTGAATTGTCAATTTTTTTTCTTGGTTATTATGCTATTATTTTACTGGTCTGGCCCACTTGAGATCAAATTGGGCTGAATGCGGCCCCTAAAAGTGATGAGTTTGAGACCCCTGATATACAGTATAGTATGAAGGCAAAGACAGCAATAGGTTCAGGCTTATTCTCTCAGGAGTGTGTAAAGACAGACCACACAATCTGATATATATATATATATATATATATATATATATATATATATATATATATATATATATATATATATATATATATATATATATATATATATATATATAACAGTAGAAATGGCACGTATAGATTAAATCAATGAAACATTGAGGGAAATTGGAGATCATTCCAGTGGCTTAACAAGATATTTACACCCTGGGACACAAAAATAAAGCAACTACCATGTACTTAGTATGATTGTTTCGATAAATCTTGGATCAGAAATTTCTCACTGGTTAGTTTCTTTTATTCTTATGTTTCCTTCTGTTATAGAATAGTGATTGAATACAACAGGAAAGAGTTATTTCCATAAAAACCAAACTATCACATTAAGCCATTAAGTCTTCATCAAACTCCACAGTTGCAAAAATTAGCACTTCATTTCTGAGTTAATTAAGTATTATTGTGCTCAGGGGGAACAAACAGTATGGTGGAGCCCAGTGGAGTTTCCTCTACATCGTTTCTGTGACCCTTTTTAAGATAAGTATCTATTTCAGATTGTTGGATTGGGAAACACAGCCAGCTTCTGCCAGGTATGATTAATGAATGTATGCTACAGTTAAGTCAACACACACACTTTACGTCTCATGAATGACAACTTTTGGCTCTTTTCACAGCCCTCCTGAGGAAGATAAAAACAAATTAAATTATTACAACCTTTGTCACCAGTCTTGTCAAATTTAGATTGAGTCAACAAAAATAATGTTCTCTGGTGAGATAAATCACAAATGTAAAGTAGACACAAATAAGTAATAGCATAACATCAGATAGTATTAGTAATCTCACTATAAAGTACAGTATCTATTCATTATTCATGAGTTATAAATAAGAGATAATCTACTATAGCAGAGGTGTCAAACATGCGGCCCACGAGCCAAAATCGGCCCACCAATGGGTCCAATCTGGGCCCTGGGATGAGTTTGTGAAATGCAAAAATTATACATAAAATATTTCATAATTCAGAAAGTTAAAATCAATAATTTTTATTTCAAAACTAACATAAATCTTACTAATGTGTCCAAATTTTTGAATTTTTGAAAATTCAATTTAAAACATTTCAATGCTAATTAAGGTCTTATTTTTCGAGCAATAAATTCAATGCCTTTTAAGACTTTTCAAGGACCCCTGTCCAGGAACCCTGTTATAAAAACCTTGCATTTGTAGAATGAGTTACAGCAAAACATGTGGGTAGTGCTTCCATTAATGTGCCAAAATCCTCTGCAATATTTTCCTGTTGATGTTCACTCTTATTTACTTAGTGGATTGGATTATTTCCTTCTAACACAGCAATAAAAAAAGCAACACATATGAGCCATTTTTACACTTGTTCATACTTTTACACTGTCAGAACCTCAGTAGTGTGTGGACGATCCATACAAAGGTGTCCCCTCTTCATGCTGGTCCCTAACGTAGTCATATTTTTACGTGTGTGGCTCATCTTGGAGGTGCTGTAGGTGTTGGAGTGACCAACCACACTGGCTGACCCTCAACAACTCCTGTCTGAGGAATGGGATGTCATCCATCCCACAGCATGAGGAGAAGGTGTTAACGTTCATATGGGTCTTCAACACACTACTAAGGGCCATGACAGTGTAAAATGAATAAATGTAATATAACACAACACAAAATGGTAGTATTAAAGGGGAGAAATAACTGGCTGAAAGGTTTCCAAAGGTTTTAGAGATGGATAGATGGATGGATGGATGGATGGATGGATGGATGGATGGATGGATGGATGGATGGATGGATGGATGGATGGATGGATGGATGGATGGATGGATGGATGGATGGATGGATGGATGGATGGATGGATGGATGGATGGATGGATGGATGGATGGATGGATGGATGGATGGGGAAAAAGTGTCTTTATGCTGCTTAGAATCACTCAGAGCTGTAGGACATGTGTAGTAATATTAGATTAGCTGTCTTCACTCATCCACATGTTGACTTTTCTCTATAGTAAAGTATAATTCACATACAGGTCATTCCTCACCACAGCCTTCAGACTGTACAATCGTGCTCAGAATCCCTAAACATACACTTATAATCAATGTTCAATGCAATGTAAATATTGTATATATGTAAACATGCCCACCTTCTCTGCTGCCTCTGATATCTGCACTTTATTTTTTGCTGTTGTAGCTACAACATTTCCCCAGGGTGTGATGAATAAAGCAGTATTCTATTCTCTCTCTTTCTTCATCTGAACCTGCTTTATCCTCACTAGTGTCGCGGGGGTCTAATCCAGCTACAATGGGTGAAGGCGGGGTACACCCTGTATGAGTCTCCAGTTCATCTCAGGGCTGAACATATATAGACAAACAATCACTCTCACATTCACACCTATGGACGATTTATATTAACCAATTAACCAGTGCATGTGTTTGGATGGTGAGAGGAAACCGGAGTACCTGGAGGAAACCCACATAGAAATGGGGAAAACATGCAAACTCCACACAGAAAGGTCTGGGGTGGGAATCGAACCAGGGTCCTTCTTGCTATTCCATTCTATTCTATTGTTTTCTATACAACACTACACTCTATTTACAACAACTAGTAAATAAGCATCTAACAATTTCTAACAATGGGTGGCTGTAATTCAGTTGGTAGAGCAGGTTCTCCAATGTCCAGAGGGTTGACAGTTTGAATCCCAGCCTGGACTGTTCACATGTCAAAGTGACGTGAAGACACTGAACCCTAAATATGGGCCTGGTGGCTTTAGAAAACACTGGGGTGACCATGTAGGTAACTAAGGAGCAGTCTCTGTACATTCAATATTAACTTTACATGTTTAAAATGTTACATTTACATGTTACTCAGAAATTTATTTATGTTTTTTTTGGGGTTTTTTTTGTTTTTTTTACAGTATTGCCCCGGCAACCACAGCTGCTGGTTTCTTACTGTAAAAACAGGATTTGTTTTTACACTGTATGTAAACCCTACAGCCTGGACTGACTGAAAGACGATGAAGGGATGTAAAAAAAGTGTCTTTATGCTGCTTAAAATCACACAATAGACATGTGATATAAGTTTAGTTGTCCTCACTTGTCCACATGTTTAGTTTCCTGTGTCATATATTTGTTCATGCATAACTGCATACTACATACAATAATATATCCTCCTGAGATCCACCAAAGTAAAAGTTTTATTTTTTATTTTTATTTTGTAAAATTCATCAATTGTCTTGTTTGGAAATTGCATCATACAGCAGTTTGTACAGATATTTTTTTTTAATTATTATTTAAATATGTATTTATTTTTAATGGAATGTCCTTTACAATAGACAGCATTTTTAAAGTAAAATGGTGAAAATTGCCTTTGCCACCTGAACACAAGTCACGGTCTCATCAACCCCAGCTGGGTCGCCTAGGCAACAGTGTACTGTACTGTACGTTGTGAGACCCGAAACACCTGATGACCCCAGTAAACAACACTGATGATGTGTTCAGGTGCATCAGAAGATGTATTTAATGACTACTGTACGATGCTTTTGCTACACTATACTATATATTTACAGTACTATTCTATAATATAACATGAACTATACTATTTCATCTTCTATCTCATGGGAACTTCCAAGAATTTTTTAATATCATCTGTTTCATTTCTGCTGTGATCCATGAGACAAATATAAACTGACAGGGAACCTAAAACATACTGTAACTTTGGCTCATATCATAGGTTTTTAAGTAAATGTGAGTAAGAAAGTATAAAACTTGTGTGACAGATTTATTTTCTGAAACATACCATACACATGAGACATATACATATGTAGTCCCCATGCAGCATATGGCTTTTACCGTTCTGTTCTGAACTACTGTGGCGAGTGTTTATTCTCTGGAGAGGATGTTTAGTCCACCGTGTCCAGAAGAGTGCTAAAAAAGCAGTGATAGAAAACAGTCCCCCAACTGCGTCACTGGTGTGATTCTCAGCATTCCTCTCAGATTATCACAAAACAAATGAGATAAATTCACAAAATCTCACATTTACACAGCACACACACAAACCTGGTAAAAGATATGTGCACACATACACAGCAACAGAACAACAACAGGTTTTTATTAATCGTCACTTATTTGACAACAGTTTTTTTTTTTTTTTTTTTCTAAATGTTTCATTTCATGTTGCCAAATTCTTCACTGTCCAAGGTTTATATAACAACAAGCTACAAACCACTACATCATTTATCAAGCCATTATTTACCTGGTTAACCTCCAATAATAGCTGAAGGTGTGTTTAAAAGGGGTCACATTCTGGTGTTAAACAACTTCTCTTTCATTTACATGTACTGAATAACAACAAGAAGCACATGACAAAGGAGTCGACTTATGATCTATTTCAACGGTCACCTTATGTAAAAGATCTGAGCACAATAAGAAGTAAGTACAGTACATTAGTAGCTTTCGTTTCAATGAGAAGCACAGTGTAAATCATGTCTTCCTAATGATACTGAGTGTGGACATAAGGTTTAAAGCAAAAATGATAGGAATCAACATAATCAACTGTCAGGATAAATGAGTTTAAAGGCTGAATTTATCTGTAAAAGACATAATGTGAAACGTAGTATAAGATATAACTAAATGGGAATGATGGAAAAAACAAGATAAGGCAAAAATTATGTAAGAACAGGAATTATGACCAGTGGATATAAAGTAAAGAAGTAGTTTTAGTGCCAGTGCTGTTTTTTTTTTATGTACATTTCAAAAAGATAAAGAAAAGATGTCCAGTATTTTCACCAACCAACTTGATTGTATTTTATAGATATACATTTTTGAATACTGTAACCTCTCAAAAACAATTTTGGAACAGCAGTACTTGGTGTCTTATCCATATATATGATTAATTACATGTAACACAATGTGGTTTGCTATATAATAATAATAATAATAATAATAATAATAATAATAATAATAATAATAATAATAATAATAATAATAATAATAATAATAATAATAATAATAATAATAATAATAATAATAATAAACATTATTTATATTTTTCATACAGAAGGTGTAGCAATTAATTAGCAATTAAAGTACAATTTTAAAATATATTAGATTTGATTACACACAAAATTCTAAAAGTACAAGAATTAAAATGAAATAAAGAACTGATTATCCATACATTTTAAGATTTAAAAAAGTGCAAGAAATAAAACATAAATTTCCATAGATTTGCATAAGACAAGGGTGAAGTAAAAATGCAATAGTAAGTGATCATACATAAATTATAACATTTCAGTAAAATAGAATAAGATGGACTACAATAAAACTACATTCCTGGTTTCTGAATTGTGACCCTTTTATCTCCTTTGCTACTGAAAATAAAAATGTTTTGAATCTGGTTTTAAATATATTCAGTGAACTGGCTTTTCTAAAGTCTTTTGGAAACATATGCCACAACTTTGGTGCATAGTAAGTGAAGGCTGCGTCCCCAAACCTCTGTGTAATATTTCTGGGAGTCGCTAGTAGCCCTGCGTTCAATGACCTCAGTGTTCTAGTTTGTACATAATTGATCAGTGAGATTGCAATGTAACTCAGCCCAGTTCCATTTAGATTTATAAGTGAGAAGTAGTATCTTGAAAACAATTCTGTAAGTTATTGATAGCCAGTGTAGAGAACAAGACAAAAATAGGTGTTTATTAAGAGATTAAATGACTCTCAATGTCAGAACATGACAATCAAAATAAAAGTAATTTTAGATAACTGTTTGTTTCATATAAGAATTTAATTATTATTAATCTATGAGAACCCAGTGTGACTTTTCTGCCACTTCTCAAATGAATTTTTCTCACTATTTAACCTTCTCTAAATTATTTAACACCATTTATGATAATATTATCTTCTGAATTAGTATTTTTTTTTCCAATTAAAATCCTGTATTTTGCCTATGTTTATTTAATTGAGCTATAAACGCTCAGAGAAAAGTCAGAGGTTATTATATAAAAACAGGGGAAAAAAATGAAGAATCTATCTATCATTGAACATAAAACCAAGTCTGTTCATCCACTGTACTTGATCACAGTCCATTGGTTTTAATGGTGAAACAGTGTTATAGAACATGACTGTGTTGAAAACATGATAAACTGCATTTACACCAAATATTTCCATGTATTGATAGGAATAGGTAATTGACAGTTTAGGTCAGTAGATGCTTTTGGTCAATGGTGGATGTGTGTGTTAAAAACAAAACAAAAAAATCACAAAATATTATATCACAATAATTATAGTCATTAGAGAAATTATAATATAAGAATTATATTGATATTATTTGTCACTCTTGTTTTATCTCATGACCATAAGCTCATGCTCCAATTTAAACAAAGAAACCAGAAACACTATAAGAGTTCTTTCTTGTTCAGTGACTCAGTTTATTAGCTCTGCCAAAGGCTTTTATCTAACTTTACCCAGGGTTCTTTGGTAATTTATGCTCATTCAGTGTTCAGTAGCTACTGTTTAACTCTCAGCTTTACTTGCGTTGGAACTAAATACCTTTTCAGTATCAGTTTCATGCATTCAATTTGACTTCTACTTTAGAGATGAAAAGTCCATTTTGAAGACATGGTGTTTGTACTTTGATTATGTCACAGGCTGTGGGCTGCAGCGGTATATGTGATGTTTTAATTTAATTTAATTTAATTTGGTATAGAGGAACAATGTACGTTAATGAACATTTCTGTAAATGCACCCAAATGTGGCTAAAAGGTTCATTTGCATTGGCCGCCCGCCTGCAATAAAAATAAACTACAAAGAATCACAAACAAGAATTAATGGACGCACAACGCTAAACATAACACAGGACCAGGAGAAACAGAGAACATGTAGTATAGATTAAAAAAATAAATAAAAAAAATAAATAGAATACATTATAAATATACTGATGAAATACAGAATATGTTACAAATAAAATACAAAATAAAATACAAATAAAATACAATAAAACAGTTAATGCTCGCAGGTTTGTGTTGTTTTGAGCCATTTTTTTGGTTACCCTTAAAAAAGGAATATGAGATGCACGCTCTTATTGTGGAGGGAAGGCTGTTCCAGATGTTCCCACCCACAACAGACAACACATTTAGCCCAAAAGAGGTTCTTCTATAGGTTCATTTCACTCACAGATCTCCTGGTAAAAAAATTATTTCAGCATGTAAGACCATGAAGGGCTTTATACATAAAACAAGCATATCTAAATGTCTTAAAATTTAGACAGCTTAAAATTTTACGGTTGCTTAAAACTATTTAAACAACCAAGGGCCCACAGGTGGGTACCTGTTCATAATTGCAAACAGAACCAGCAGAACCTGTGGGCTTGACATCTCATAAACTCAGTATATTTTCAAAACATAGATTCTCACGGATCGACTGATATAAGACACTTTCAGAATAATTAACCACAGCAGCTAAAATTCAAACAGGAAGTGGTATTACTTACCTTTTATCTCCCATAATTATCTACAGAGGAACAATATTCCAACAAAAATATCCACACCAAAAAATATATAGTCCAAATATTATCCAAAACATGTCAAAACATTCATAAATATCCACAAATACTCTTTTACATGCAATATATATATATATATATATATATATATATATATATATATATATATATATATATATATATATATATATGTGTGTGTGTGTGTATAATATTGTGTGTATACTATTATAGTGAATCTGAGTTAGGATGACTTGGATCTCGACAACAGTTTGGTTTTGACGTTGCAAAGCACACATCTAAACGTGTGTCATATTTTACAGATAATCGACTCATCAATGGATTCAATGTATAGGCTATATGTGAGGTTCCACTAAGGCTAAAATGAGTGGGTTAGCCTGAAACGAATGAGGCCAGATGATAGACAGTTGGATGGAAGAAAAATCATGAACCCCACCTCACCCAGATTGCCCCATCATATACAGACACACACAAGTGCATACAAAACACTTTACTCAAAGAAAGAGATGATACCAAAAACATAAATAAGAAGAGTCACATCCATCTACCTGCCTCTGCCTCTGGTAACACCCTTTGGACAAACAGCCAGCAGAGACCAGGGCAGAGATATGGGGTTTAGAGGAAGGGTAGATATAAAAAAAACAGATTACGAAAGCAATCTGTGCCATAAATCTACAACATTATCTCCTGCAGCCAGCAGGAAGGGGAAGCCTTGTGAGCTGGGCTGGCACTGAGAGAGTGTGTGACGTCTCTGCTGTAGCCACAACTTAGGATAAAAGCCTATCATTTAGACTTTGTGATCAATCTTCAGAACAGCAATACACTTAGTGCTATAACGTATTTTCGAGATACAGGCAAATAGGAGAAAATAATCAGTGAAGAGACCCTATGCGGCAGAAAAAACAGCAGCACTTATCCAGTGTGTATGCCTTATGAGGTCATTTTAAAAAGAGCTCAGGGAAAAAAAATCAATTTAACAGTGATTTGACTCATTCACCAGCTCCTGAAAGGTGTTTTTTTTTAGCCTGAATTGAACTCATTCTCAGAGAAGTGTACACTTGCATCTGTTTGTGGCTCTGCTACTACAGTGTAGTGACATGAAACATGTGTGTACTTTGTGCATCTACGGAGATATTGTACATTTAGGAACATGCACCTGTGTGTGTTTTTGCTATGTTTAAGTGTAATGACGTACGAACTCAAGGCGTCTTTTGACACCTGGGTGGTTTAGAAAGCTGTGGTGCAGCGTGAATCATGATAACTGAGGCAGATACTTTAGAAAAGAAAAGGAGCACCTGATGTGGAGTAAGGGGAAAGGAAAAGGGAAAAAAGAAGCAGATCAGTTTTAAAAGAATGTAATTAGCCATAGCTTGGAGATTTGTTTGAGCCAGGCAATTACCCCTCTAATCATCAGGTAGTTGGAAAGAGGAGGAGAAAGAGAGAAAAGGGAGGAAGGAGGGGGTAGAATGATCAAGGGGAGAAAACGAGGGTTAATCACTGGTCCTTTAGACTGTAAACCACAGGAAAAAACACAAAAAATAAAGCAAAAAAAAAAAACAACAGTGAAGCCAAATCTGGACAAACTACTTCTTCAAATCAGTAATTATATTTTCGATGCTATTGTAACTTATTCTTTATACCTCTTATTATTTATTTATTTTTGGACCTTTCTTGAGTGATTTATCCTCGATTGTTACAATATTATCCTCCATAGTTAATTTTTTTTCCCAGTAAAAATCAAATATTTTCCTATATTTGATTGAGCAATCATATTGATGTCAATAAAAGCTTAGAGGGTTATTATATCAGGGACAGAGAAAAGTGAAGAAAAAAAAATACTTTATCAGCAAAGATATCAACAACTGAACAGAAAAACAAACATATCCAACCACTGCCATTTATCAAATTACATGGATTTTACTGGTGAATCAATAAGGCACAAGATGACAGTATTTCCACAGTCATTGCAGAACCTCTGAACACCCTGAACATCTGATGATGATGAAAAGATGAGAAACTATATTTTCCATGAATTATTTCAATGTATTGATAGGATTAATGCTTCCAATGTTATGAAACATTTTAGAACAATGGATGATTTTGGTTTCTAGTGGCTATTTGTGTCTTTCAGTGTTAAACTTTACAACATATTAGGGCTGCACGATTCTGAAAAAAATGTGTATCACGGTTTTGTTGATAAAAATTGATATCATGATTCTCTGCATGATTTTTTTTTTTTGAATTAAGTTACATTTTTTATTCAACTCAAACCCAAAATATGTAACTATTGAACTATCATTGAACTATTGCTGAACTATTCATTTATTAAGTGTAATATCATTATATATTGGTAAATAGATTATTATTATCAGTAAGCTTAGTTGATCATTATTGCTCTTTGGCTATTTATTAACTTCAAAATACCATTGAGTATTGTTTATCTATTGTTTTGATCTTTTTTTTTAATCAGACATGCGCTACCACAGTGGTCCCCAAACTACGGCCCGCCTCCACATTTGGTCCGGCCCCCTGAACAATACCAGAGACCATTTACATTTTTTTTTATGTGTGTATTTGTATTTGATAATAAAGTTGGACTTTTGCAGTAAAATGTTCCTTAGTTCTGAACTATTTTCATTATTAATGAAGCAGAGAGCGTGGGGTTGTCTCCAGGATTTGGTTCAGAGTGACAAGGTGTGGGTTGTGGTTCTGATTAAAGAACACAGATACAGATGTCCTCATTGAAGGTTTATTCACTGCGGTCTGTAATAGTACAGAGTAACACACAGTATAACAATATATACATACAATAATAAATTAACTAAGACCGACTATATGAGTCACTCAGATGTATTACATGGGTCATGGAACACACACATCACCTCACAGAAATCACAGATGACAGCTAGCATATTATCATATTAGCTTCAACAACACACTGGCGCTAAACAGCATTAACTTATACAGTACAACATGCTAACATCTACCTGAACTGTACTGTGTTATTTATCTCACCTTGTGGCATCTACACACAGTAATAAACCAGGAATAGATGAATAAAAAAGAGAAAAAGAAGCTGAGATGGCGAACTTGGCACGGTTACCTACAACACAGCGGCTAATAAAACAGGACTGCGTTCATAACCGTTATAACATCAGTGGTGCGTTCAACAGCGTGGGACATTTGAAATCTGTGTGGGCTTTCTAACAATTAACTATTAGTAACTAGTTTAACAAATTAATTTTGACAGACTGCTCATATGAGTCATTAAAGTCAGAGATTCTGCTCTGACAACTAAGCTGAACTTGGACCCGTTAAGATGAAGAAGTTTATGTTCTATGGACCTTTTTTCTGTGAAGAACCCAAAGAGGGTTATTTATTTCATAAATAGTTATTATTATTATTATTATTATTATTATTATTATTATTATTATTATTATTATTATTATTATTATTATTATTATTATTATTATTATTATTATTATTATTATTATTATTTATTTTCTGACTTTTGTTCTGTGAAGAATCCAGAAAACAATATTTTTTTACATTTAGGCACTCCTCCATTCGTCACACTTTTTCTGCTACAAACTGACCCCGGCCCCTCATCTGAGAAGGGAAAAGTTATGTGGCCCTCACAGGAAATAGTTTGGGGACCCCTGCTCTACCATGTAATAAATGAGGCCATAGTGTCTTTAGTGATTTTTTCCTTTTTGTCTGCTGGAGCTCAGTTGTGTATCGTATCCGTTATAGATGTGTGTCTTTTTTGCACATGCATTTTCAGGGGTCTTGTTTCGTACTGTTTGTTCATACTGGTGTTTGACGTGACTAAACAGGTTAGTCGTATTGTCCTGCTCTGCTGCTACTGGAGCAGAACGCAGGTAATGTTGACATGTTAGCCTCACGTTAGCTGAGAAGCTAACTGAACTACCAGCTGTTACGTTTCTGTCTGTGAGCACCCAATTGATTCATGACTGGTCTTAAATGAGTCAGCTTTCTACCGGTGTTGGCATGACTATATTTATTAAGGAATTCAGTTTTTAACTAAATTGTGGAGCATTCCAATTCCAACTTCGAGACGACCGTCAACATGACAGCAGTGGCACTCGGAAAAAATACGAAGCATAATAACAGCATTCCGTTTTTCCGACCTACTTAATAACTTAACTAGCAAAAGCACTCTGAGAGCGCAGACCTCTGCCATTTTCCTCATAACAGACTTCGCCTAAAGTATCTGTCACTCACTCAAACTGTTATGCTTCGTCTTTCTATCTTGCCATGTGACGTGTAGGTCCATTCATGATTGGTTTAGGGAGAATGCTTGCTGCTACACACAATCACATGATGTGCAGGTGATTTATGATTGGTTGAGTGTGGAAACAACAACAGTGGACTTTACGGAAGCAGAAGTGAAGCAAACAGAAGTGTTACGTGGCTCATGGGGGAAAAAAACAAACCGACTCTCATCAAAAAGCGAATCGTGTGTAGGTGTGAACCCAGATCACGTTTTTTTAACGATATATCATGCAGCTCTACAACATATGAAGAAATTAGCTAAACAGCCCCTTGGAAATAACTATTTCACTTCTTTAACCTTGTAAGATAAGATATTATCTGAAATTAATTCTTGTGCTGTGGCAGTTGTTTACAAACAAATAAAAAATTAAATAAATCAGCTATCGGACCAATTGCATGTGAGATTTATAATAAAAGTCAAGGTATAAAATGAATAGATGATGCTCCCCTGAGTGATCTTGATGTGTCTGTAATTGGATTTTTAAGTGATTAACAGCCCGTATCATCACCAAGTACCGCACCTTTATTGCTGATGTAATTTCTGCTCTTCGACTCTGACGAGACAACAGTTAATTTTTTTTTTTTGTTGTTAATTACAAGTGACTGTCTTTGCTTTTATAAGTCAGCTGAGCCACACGTGAAACCAATAAAATTATAATGCTTCTGCTTCAGTCAATGTCAATAAATAGCCCAATAGCCGAGGTGACTGACAAATGGCCCCCGAAACAGAACAAGAGACACGGTGAAGCTCAGATAATGGCATCTAATGGGCTGCCCTTGATAGTCAGCCAATGCCTGGATCTGCTCGCTGATTACTGACATTAACCAAAAAGTTCAATTTTCCCTTGTGACTCTCAGCCTGACGATATCTGTCTTCCCCTCTTATTGCTCTTACTCTTTTTTCCCTCCTCAGTCAAAGTGGTAAATTGTTTCATTCACTGTTCCCTGTGCTGGCATTTTTATGCAAATGCAATTTTGTAAATTGAAATTACTGTCCTTTCCAAGAATACAAAAATCAGCATATAAACTACTCCCCACTGACCTGCCTTGATGCCTTTATGTTGCTTGTTTCTAATACATCAAACTTAGTTGGAAAATCTCTGAAAACATGGCACTGCAGTTCTTACATAGTCTTTCAGGTTAACATCTTTTAAAGAAAAGAAAATACAACTGAGGAATTATATTATTAAATTCCAAGTATTACTAAACTGCAACTGGCCGACGTGATTTTATTATTCATTAGAAAAATATTTGAAGATATAATGTTTTTCTGCAAATCAATTATTTCAAACAAAGCTAGAGATATGAGTCATGCAGTCGGTTTGTCTGAGTTTCCTACAGACATGCATTTCCCTGGGAATATTCAAAATCCAAGTAATTAAGGGCACTACAATACTGTACATGCCCACGCACATAGCTCCTTCAAAGCCACTATTATACTTGGTGTGACACTTTATTAGTTGACAGTCAAAATTTAAGACACATCAAACTTTCAAAGTATGTCTTTCTGATACATACATGTCTGTATAAACCTTAAAGCAGACTTGCCCACATTATCTGATGTTATGTTACCAAGGTAACTTATCCCACGGACTGAGCAGGAACAAAATATCCAACAAGGTTTCTCAAAGATACTTTGGTCACAATGACATACCAGCAGAAATCACAAACATTTAGTTTTCTTTCTTAGACTCAGCACTAGGTAAAATATCATCTCAATCACATCTTATGCTTTAACAGAATGAAGGATCCTCTTAGGTTTAATTAAAGTGTCACAGTTTCACTTCTCTGGCATTAAATTATTCTGGGATTTGAGCTGAACAACAAGCAAAATTAATGCAAAATAATGAAGTATGCCAAATATTTTTAGTTGTGCAGTCTAAAAATGGGACTTGTACACCAAACATCCTTATTATATTATAGTTAATTTCTGCTATTTTGTCTGTTGCGTCTTTGCGTCTAAGCAATCATACCCAATCAGAAGCCGAGTAGCTGCGGTGTCCAGAGCCGCTTCATACGCTTACTTAGCTGTAAGTCAAACATAAATAAACCAATAGTAATCCACCAAAGGAAATCCCACCCCCATCAGCCACGTTTGTGTCAAAACCACACCATGTTTTTTAAAAACTAAAACCAGAATCAAAAAGTCAGGGAGTGCAAACAAAAAGGTTCAAGTCATGATAAAGGAAAAAGGAAACAACCAAAACTGGGAGAGAGGCAAATATTTTACACGATCTGCACATTTTTCTTTATTGCAGTCTGATATTTTTCATTTGAATATTTTTTTTAATTATTTTTTTGATTTTGAATTTAGATTTTTTTTTCTTATTGACACAACACCATAGTATTCCACTTTTAACTACAGCTCTGAATGGATGGCATTCATCAGTGTGTATTTTTTTTATTCATAGGAAAATGAGACATGGAGTAAAGTTGCTGTAAAATGAGGGATTAATTGTGACTTCTCACCATATTATGTAACCAGCCCCTACCTGTTTACTGGGCAGTGGAACGTGCTTCTACCAAAGCAGAGACCAAACCTACACCCCTGGGATATTTACAAAACACACTAAGTGTCTAAAGGCTAAAGCCAAAGTACCAGAGTAATGTCTAGATGCCTGAGCAGCCTGAGTCATTACAGCCACTGAAAACATATTGTATCCTGCTTCCAGGGCTGCAATCTGAACAAACACAGCAGCCCTGGGAAAGAGACAGGGAACATAGAAAATCTTGCGTAAACACACATACAGCAACTCACACTCTCAACAAACTTGGCAACTGTGAAGACGACATCAGGCCATTTAAGACTGGAGGTTTGCCTGGATCAGATGGCAAAACACTTAAACCTTTTAAAAACTGGGCAACAAGGAATGACCACTGCAGCATATGTACAGACTTAAGTAAAAGCCTGTTTCATTCAGTGTACCGCCCAGCTGTCAGTCAGAGTATACAAAAAGCAAACACCAACCTTCTACTTAGTGCTTTGTTAGTGAGTAATTATTGCAAGTGGCTGCTCTTTGGTCATCACTGCCTGTTTTCTAACAAAAAAAAGGAGCTTTCACTTCTGATGACACTCAAAATTTTGGATTCTGCATATTTGTATTGCAGAATGCAACTGTGAACAGCTATATGACCAAAAATAATCCTTAAAAAAGCCTCCTAATACACAAAAACACACTCACGCAAAAGATATTTCCTTTCTTTTAAACCTCCTTTCAATACAAACACGCTTCTCTCTCCCATCTCTTCACCTCCCCCTCTGAGGAGGGCTATCTCTCCCTCCATCTGCGTCTGTGAGGGGTTGTCCTGGTGTGTCAGTAATGACAATGTCCCAGTGTTCCTCTCTGCCAATTAGCCCAACCGTAATTACACAGACACATATGGAGCTGTCAATCATCGGGCTCCTCCACGCAGAAAACCCTCCCACCCAGCGGAGAGGCACAGACACAGGGAGCGAGGACGAGGGTCTCCAACAGATACCTCTATACCATTCCCAATGTCAACCACATGCTGTGCCAATAAGTAGCATGAGGAGCATTTCATTCAATTACTCCAACTGTGCAGCAATCCCACAGTTCACATGAAAATGTCACAATGCTGAATTGGAGCGATACTTTAGTAGTCCTGTTTTTGCTTTAGGCATCATTTAGGGAGTCATTGCAATTTCCTTTTCACTGAGTTAACACAACATGTGCTGATGTATTCTCCAGATTGTTGTTGATTTAATTATCTGTGGAAACAGATGCATAGTGGGGGTTGCATTGTCTTAATATGACACACTATGATGTGAATAAAAAATAAAAAATAAAAAAAACGGGACAGAGGGTGGTATAGTCCAATGGTATATTAAATTTAAAGACATGAACTGGCATTTATTTGACCTTTCAAGGTCACTCCAAGTCAAAGGTCTTCCTATCTATTTCCAATAGTAATTATATCAATGTCATCAACTGTCTTGAAGTTATAGCAATTTTAAACATTTCCCAACATAAATCAAAGGGGATCAATGGGAAAGTGTCAAAATGTATTAAAAATAAAGAAATAAAGGAAGTCCTTTCCCTATATATTCTGCAGCAAATATCAAGTCATTCTGACTGATGGTTTCGGAGAAAAAGATTCATGTAAAATGGCAGACAACAACTATACAAACAATTAGAGTTGATCGGACCTTCGGCCATTGGACAAAACATTCAGTAGTGGATAAACAGAAGCAATCCATGAAGAAAATTTGGGCCAAAATTAACTCAATGTATTTTAATCTAAATATGTGTTCTTCTTCTGAACCAACATGCTTTGGACTGAATACCAAACAAGGCAAAGCAGTTGGAAACATAAGACACTGACAAGATTTGTGGATCCTCAAAAACTTACATAAAGTTTACAACACAGTCAGTTTTATGCCAAAAGCTGATTGTTGATATTAATACTATTATAAACTGAACACAGACACAACGCACTGACTTCTATACTATCATCAGGTTGGATTTGGGTCAAATTTACTGTGAAAATCCTTGCACTCTTTATGTGTTCTTCATTATCTACTTAGTATCTATAGCTCAATACAACATAAATTAATTAATACATTAGCTCTTGACTGTTCACTCTTGAATGAGAGAAAAAATATATACTATAAGTGCCCCTTGTGTGACATTTAGTATAAAATCTGTCAACTGCAGGGTTTCCACCAGTGCATAATAACCATGGCAAGCTACCAGGCCTTACTTCACCCCCCCCCCAGCCATGCTAAAAGCATCACTTTTTAATTTATTTTAAAGATATTAAATACACATTAAAATTAGTGACACAAAAGATGCATTTTATAGCTTCCAAGTAGGTCTTTTTGGTGTATGAGCACAGGAAAAAGATAAAGGAAATGTGAACAAGTAGCGAACACAGAGGCGACAAAATAAAAGCAAATTCATTGATGAAACCATGGCTCCATGATTGATCAACAGCCAGTTTGTTTTATTTTGAAGGAGCTTTATATCTGGCCACAGATGTCACTAACCAGTATTGCTGGTGTGTGTTTTAGTAAAAAATTAAGCCCTTCAAAGTGAGTTCCTGGGTAGATAAAGTTATGGGTTTAATGTACACAGGTTTGAAAAGTGGACCGTACAAGATTCTGTAACACCCTGGGTGCGATTTGCCGGGGGGGGGGGGGGGGGTCGTCACCATTCAGCATCACCATCACCATTTTCAGGAACAGTACAATGCAACAGTTTATTCAAATGCATTTTAGAATTTTTATAGAATCTCCTTTGCAGTGAACAACTTTTTTTTTTTCAATAAAGCTGTGAAAGTCTTGTCCCTGAAAGACTGAGGGTCTCAGGAGGTTAAGAAGAAGGTCAATATATATATATATATATATATATGTATATATATATACTGTATATATATATATGTGTGTGTGTGTGACATCAAAGTCAGTTATTAACACATACATTCCTGGCTGGTTTTATTCCCAAATGTGACAACATCAGGGTCATTTTTTGTTTTTTGCAGATGTGACAACATTTCACAGCTTTTAAATTGTAAAGCTATTAAATAAATATTCTGCACCACAACAAGACAATCACATGGCAATGGGAAGAATAATGAAGGACACTAATGACATGTTTCAGATCAATACAGAAGCATCTCTAACAAATGATACGTAATTCTACATTACACACTCTTCCAAAGGCATTAATTAATCCCTGCTTTCACACTTGTAAATAAATGCCTTTAAGTTCCACTTAATCGAGGGTTGATTTCCCTTGAGCATCCCCAAGAGTACTAAACGAATGAAAGTTTCATAATGAAGGAGCCAACGCGGCATTTAAGCTATCCGTCAGGCTTTCAAGTTACTTAAATTGAATCCAAAACAAGTGTCACCTTAATTTCATTTTGAGAGTGCACCAATTATCCAGTAACAGTGCTGCTTTGACATTTGAGTCAACCTAAGTGACAGATAATGACAGAACAAGTCTTGCGTACCATGCTAAAAGGTGGGGTTTGTGTCTTGGACAGATAATGCAGTGCTAGTAGAAGAGTAGGAGAGAAAAAGAATGATAATAATCATAGTAATAGTGCAACAACTTTTATTCTGAGCTGTGGACTATAAAGCTTTTCGCAAGACTGGTAATGAGTAATGGTCATGAAAGTAATAGGTTTATAATATGAGCTGTGTGACAAAATGATAAATGTTTAGGGAGAAAAACTGGAGAGGAAGGAGAAAAAAAAATATTTAGTGGATGAATGGAAATGAGCAAGGTCCAGTGTCCCAGCAGAGGGTCTTACCTCTGGGACGTCTTCTTGTACTTCCGCCTGCCAGAGAAAACAAATGTAATCACAGTGAGGAATTGATTTAAATGGCAGTCTTGTACAATAGTGCTGATTTTATTGTCAGACTTGTCACACACACTCACACACTTTGGCAAAACACTATTTCTTAACGCTAAAAGCATCTACCTGTGATATGACTAAAGGGTTTCATGAGACAGGAAAGATAAAAGACGGGGGGGGGGGGGGGGGGGGGGGGGGGGCAGAAAGAATAAAAGCATTCATTATATGCTTTTAGGCTTGTATAAAGGAAAAATACTGGCTATGTAGGCAGTTCATAAGGTAGTACCAGTTGATTGGATGATGTAATCTTTGACTCAAGTTTTGGTAAAAAAAATAAATAAATAAAAAAAATCAAAAATCTGAGCATTGTGGCTCATAATGGCTGGTGTTTCTGAAATAACAAGTTGCTTGCTGTGAATGTACTCAGTGGTAAAAGGTACAATTGAAACACACAACAGCTGCTAGTAGCAATAACAAGAACTCAGTCAGTTATTAATCCAGTGCCGATACTGGATTAATAACTCATGGTCAGGGGTAAAGTCCAGTTTTATTCCACAAAGCTTTATGTAAACGGACGTTCAAAGTGATGATCCACTCAGGGAGTGAAAATGTTTGGAACATAGCTTCTAAAAGTCTCTGTTTTTTCTGTTTACATTAAAGTTCAACCTCTGAGTTGCTAAAACAGATGTTTTTTCTCCAGTCGCCATTTTCATTGGAAATGTAGAGAGAACAAAACTTACGCACTGTAACTGAACTGCTTTTAACCCTAACTGAAGACCCCCCCCCCCCCCCACAAACACACACACACACACACACACACAAACACACACACAAAAAGAACAAAAACAAACTTTACCCAGGATTTATCCGGGAAAACAAACCACTAAGATTACCAGAACGTATTTTACCCAGGTTAATAAATTCCTGGTAATAAAATTTCCTTGAAATGTTGGTAGAAAAGGAGTAAATGTAAGGACAGAACATTGTATCTTTTACTCTTATTTAGAGTATATTGAACTGAGAGTAAGAAGAATTTATATGAAACTTTATGTAAGTATGGCATGAAATGTAAAAAGTGAAAATGGTATTTTTTTATAAACTGTGAACAAATAAGCCTGTCTGGAGATGAGTCATTTGAGGACAAAGAAAGGATTGGTAATGTTTTTGATGTACACCACGTGTTATTACTATTAGCTTAAGTTGTTTTACAGTCATTTATATAAACTATAGAATAATATATAGGCTGATCATGTGATGATTTTTGCCTTGTGTAACAAAATGCATCATTTATTGTGGTTTTATTAATCAAAACAACATAGAATTGAGCACAATAAACACTAGTTATGCCGATTACTAGTTTACTTAAAAATGTCTGATTTAAGACTGAAAAAGTTTTAGTTATGGAAAATTACAATAAGAAAAAGATTGGATTGGAAAGTTATTGACTGGAGGTCTCATAAACTACTGCTTGTGTCCTCACACACTGATTTAAAATGAGAATGCATTTCATTACGCCTCGCTTAAATCCCTCATCTGCATAAGTAGTTTTAAGCATAGAAAAAACACAACTATACACACACGCACACACACACACATGACTCCACTCCAACACCTGACATCCACATCTACAGAACCATTACTACACATATATATGCATAGTGTTACCTACACAGTCACATTAAAACATTCCCACTATCACTTACCCTAACATTTGGCCTAAAATACTCCCACACCTTCACATAGAGATAGCAGCATGCTTCTAAAAGCTGAAACACTCTCTCACATACTTAAGGCACTTGCAATTTCAAAGTGGAAGGAAGGATGGACCCACTGCCACTGGATTACATGCACAGATTTATATTCCAGTCAGACAAAATTCACAGCACTTAGATGATTTGTTTCTGAATCAGTCTTCGTATAAATCTTTCCTAGTGTAAAAAAAAAATAAAAATAAAAAAATACCAGTTAAGAGCTGCCTTAAGATAAGTGCAAAAAAGCTCTTAAGATTAAATCAATCACCCAGAATGCACTGAGTGACTACAATTAAACAGAGAGAAATGAAACAGTATGAGGTAGTTTTTTTGAAAATAAGGACGTAAACAAAGAGAATCACCAATGGAGACAAACAAAAGAGAAGTAAGGACGTGGAAAAAAAAATTGGATGAAACATATACAGATAACAAAACAAAATCAGTGTAAACAAGCATAAATAATATAATGGAATTCAGCAGGTCACAGAGAACTAGCAGTATTGATTATTTGTATGCTCCTTGCCTTTGGTTCTGTTCTGGATACCATGCTTCTTTTTCTAATTAGGGCTTTAATGTAATGTCCTCTGCATAATGAGAATGTGGGTTGAAAAGGGTCATGGATATGTCAAGAATTTGTATAATTATAAATGCCACGGTGATTTTTTAAAAAGCAAACCCTGACCCTATACAAGTAAAGGTAAAGGTAAAGTACTTTATTAGTCATTATACGATGTACAATGAAATTTCTCCTCTGCATTTAACCCATCCATGATGCCATTGGGGCATCCTGTATGGAGCAGTGGGCAGACATATGCAGCGCCTGAGGACCCATATCCTGCTGCAGAGCCAGGCTAATGGTCAGAATCACCTGGCTGGAGGATTTTACTCAAACAAACATAATATTTTTGGGGTGAACACACAAAGTACATTCTTAGTGTCTTCATGGATGTTGTGTAATTACATGACTCATGACATTGTTTTCATTTGTATTACTGTGAATGTATTTCAGACGACAGATAATGTTCACAAGAGGCAATCTAGTGGGTTTGATCTTCCTTGGGCTGAATCTAAGTCGCCCTTCATTCAGGGAGCTCTCTGTGATGAAGTGTTGATCAAGTGATTAAATAATTCATTGATTTCCATTAATCAGTGGGTCACGGTGAGGTTGGTCTGTCAGGTGATCTAATTTATTAATGGGAATCTATTGGTATCCATTCACCAATGCAAAAACATAAGGGTCAATTTGTCAAAAGGAAGGAATAAATTACAACACACACTCTTCACGCCTTGATCAGCGGCTGTCACCAGTACTTGACTGTGTTATTGAAGGTTGAGTAGAGGAAGCTGCTCTCTCTCAGCTATCCATGGATGATTGGTGTACACTGCCGAGTACACAGTGTCACAGAGACTGCTGTGATAGCCATCCAGCACATACACTCACACACAATTCATACAGCTGCCAAACAAATCTCCCAAGGATAAGCTGCCTGCACATACAGTAAATGTCACCGAGCTGCCGTACACATGCTCGTACACACATCCAATCTATATCATTCACTCGTGCAGATGCACATGGGCAACCTTTCCCTGTCACATGCACATAGATACACTTCACGCTGTCAATCCCTCCCCATTAAACCTGCACCATACACTTTGTAAGGCATCAACATCTGTGGGGGCTGCCTGTCAGTTGGAGCTCCCTCTCTTCAGACAGAAGCTCTTTGTGAGATTAAAGGCTAATGTGATCTCTGACACGCAACAGGAGCCCTCAGAGCACCCGACAGACTGCAGCGTAGCCATGATGAAAAAAGGACCAGCCCCCCCTTACATTCATCTGACTCACTATCCATCAAATATCCAAAAAGACAGATGGTTATGATAGGGAATTTATGACGGTCACCAAAATGGAACAGACAATGAAGTCATCTGAGGAAACTAAATGCGGCAGAGGATGATGATGATGGTGATGATGATGATGATGATGATGGTGATGATGATGGTGACGATGATGATGATGATGATGGGGGACCCGCATCAGGGTTTTGACACAGGCACATGCAGAAAGGGAAAAAAAACAATGACTAATCATAGAACAATAGCACTACTGTGGTGTGAAGAGAAGAGTGGAGGGGAGGCAGTGTTAAAGGAAACAGGCTGATAGATGATGTTCAGCTCTACAGATGGCTCTTTCACTCAGCTGTCAACAGGAGGAAACTCAATGTCATTCACCTCCAGCTGTAACATTAAAGGGCCAATATGTAATATTTCTGGTTTAAAACAACCACAAATTACCTACAATTCTCAACGGATTGTGAACCCACAACGGTTTTATGTCAAATCCATCATTCTCAAATATTGTAAATAGGTCTAGTATCCACTATGTTGTATCTAAAGAGATGTAGTGAGTTACCACAGCATCCAGTGTTCACTCAATAGAAAACAGTTCAACAGAAAAGGACAAAGATGAAGTAGGACTGTTTCAAGGACATGTTCCAACCTTCAATCTTTAGTTGAACAGGCAGTGGATACATCTGTTTAACAGTAATAGCAGAAGCAAAGATAGCTGAAGCTGTTTCCAAGCAGCCATTATCAACCTATCCTACAAAAAAAAAAAATGTTTTTAACAAATAAAGTATTGATGGAAAACAAATCCACTCGACCAACAGACAAAAGGAGATTTTAAAATGGTGTCACTTTCCACTGCTAGAGACAGCTATTAAAAAGTAAAGGTTGTTTATAATGAATTATGGTTGATACGTAGCTTAGCATTAAACTGTTAAGGCGGTTGTGTAATTCATAGCTTATAATGGTCAGTATTTGCATAACATTACTGATAGCATTAGCATGCATGTGTGGAAAAAGTACAAGACCGTCCCTTGTTTTCTTCAATTTCTTGTTCATTTTAATGTTTGCTACAACTAAAGGCACATTTGTTTGATAATAGCTCAAAAATGGTTCATAAGACTTTAATTTCAGAGCCCATTTTCAATGTATTCTCAATAATAATCATTTCAGTTCTTACATCAATAGCTATGGCATTGTACTGACAAAAACAGTGCTTTCTTTTCTGTTATTTCTGTTTCAGTCACATGATACATACAGGAGTTAGCATTTGATTGCATAACCGTTGTTTTTGATGACTTCCAATGCTCAATTTTTTTTTTAAATAATTGTAATAATAATTTTAAATAACATAATTACCAGGTCATCTGATCATTTCTGTCAAACCAAGGCAATTTTATGAACTTACCAACTCAATGAACTTCATATTCTTTTGATAATTCAATACAGATCTTAAGTGGAGCTCATGGGAATACCAGTAGGTGCTTATATATGGCTTCGGTGTTGTTCTGTCTTTGCTACTATCAGCTTTATAAAATCATATGGGAGGGCAGAGAGATATATAAAAGAGCAGTGTTATCTTTCTTTCCCCAAATCTTCCAGTTGCAGCAGTTTGGCAGTGGACACTGGCATCATGACTCTGTGGTAAAATACTGCCCCCCTCTGTTGACAGGAGGAGTTAATTTCTGAATTTCAATCTGACAAATTGGACCTTTAATTTTTTTATTTTTTTTTTAAATTTATGTACAACCTTGCAAACAGCATTTCTCTCTATTTTCTCCCTGCTGAGAAGGAATGACAAGAGCTGAAAATGAGATAATTCCCATTTCATCCGGCAGCTACAGTGTGTGGGGCTGTCATCTCAAGAGTGAGAGGTCACAGAGGTGTTGATTGGACGGCGGATATGAAAAGCTAAAATTGTAGTAGTGGAATTTTCAACAAGTATCTTCCTGAAAGCAGTGGGGGGAGAAATGAGGTATGAGAAATAAAACGAGGGAGAAAGAAATTGGAGCTGAAGAAGGGTTTTAGATTATTTAAAAGGGAAACAGGAGCAACAGGCTCAATAATAAGCAGAGGAAGAAGGAAAAACAAATATCCATGTTCCTTCTGTCAAATTTACAATTAACAAAAATCTGACAAGTGCATTTCAGATGAAACATAAAAAAGCAATTCATGTCAAGGCTTACAGTGCATACAATTACTAAAACACCATAATCTCCTACTTTTGTGTTTTACTTAAAATGCATGTAAATCTGCCAGTGTGAGCCACAGTCCTTGTCTTGTCATAGTTAACATCACTAGATTACTTTCCTCCTGTCTATTTGAGATACTAAATTAGCCATTTAACAGCTGTATTTCAGTTTAATCTGTCTGTTTTTCATTATTTATGTTTTATCTCTACTTTTATCAGTCTACCCTTGGCTTGTTCTGTCTCCAATGCCACCACCACACACACACACACACACATACACACACACACACACACACACACACACACATACATAATGTAATATCCACACAATGTAAAGCCAGACTCTTTCCTGTATCCTTCTTGTATGTTTTTTTTTTCTGTACTGATTAATGATTTAACTAACGCAGCCAAATGATTACACATAAGCATGTAAATATTTTAATCATATTTCAAACAGCTTGCCTCACACACACACACACACACACACACACACACACACACACTTGTTGAAAACAGTAAAAGTATATATACTCACAGTCCACGCAGCCTCAGCCAAATCTTTTCTATCTGTTCAGGTTGGAGGTACTTCAGTGCAGTGCTTTCAAACTCCTCAATTTCTTTGGTGGGAGACTCCATGTCAAAGATTCACAGAGTTCCAGATGTGCCAACCGGAGATTTAAAAAAAGAAAAAAAAGAAAAAAAAAAAAAAAGAAAAAGAAAAAAAAAAAGTTTAATCCCTCTTAAGTGTGAGCTATGACGAAGACTCAACACCAAGGAGAGCTGCTGCGATGTAGTGGAACCCCGGACGTGACTGAGGTTTCCTCTGTCTTCACTCACATGTAAACTGACAGCTGCGACAAACTGCTATATCTTTCCTTCTCTGTTGTTTATGTGAGAGTGACTGAAACTTAATAAGTCAGTGAAGTGAATTCTGAGGCAGCTGTGACGGTGGTGAAATAGCCAAGTGTACCTCTTTGCTCTTCCTCTCTGTGTCTTTCTGCCCCTCTCTCTCTCTCTCTCTCTCTCTCTCTCTCTCTCTCTCTTTTCGTTCACTTCTCTCCTGTGTGAGCACAGGGGTCCTGGAGCCGTGCCATGCTCTCCCAGCAACAACGGGATGCAGACGGCAGGGCAGCGCAATCTGGGATTAATGCTCACTGCCGAGCTTTCCACACAAGAGGGAGGGAGGAGGAACACCACCAGTCAAAGAGAGGGAGGAGTCTGACTGATAATGAGAAACCATGTTCTGTTTCATCCACTGCAAAACCAGAGGGAGTGAGAGGAAAACAAGTGAGAATGGAGAGAAAAAGAAGAGAAAGACCTTTTGTGGAAGAGAAGACGGAAGTTTTGAATTGAAACTGCTTACAAAAGGATTTCAAAACAGGACAAGCCTTTACTGAGGAGACATCATGACTAAGAGCTTTTGTCCTTTTTACCTTTTAATTCATGAGTATATTTATGAATAATGAATTCAGATTCAACATTTAAAGTGATAAAAGCATCCACACTAATGTGGCAGCTTTACATATTTAATATATTTATGATAATACAGATAATACCCATGATGCAAAACATATTAAATGTCAATCCAGTTGGATTAAATAGTGTGCAGACAGTGATTTGACTGAGATTACACTGATCCATTCAGCACATTCAGGACTGTCCTATATTCAGTGCAATCAAATGCAATCTTATATACAATCTTAATCAAATATTGTCCTCTGTGCCTTTCTTACACACTTCAGAACCTGCACGTGTGCCCAATATATTCATCAGTGTCGCAGATGCTATTTTTTTCAACATTTTATAGTATCTTCACTCAATGTCCAACAAATAATGTGCCATATAATTTCACAATGAGAACTCCATGGCTCATTGAAACACAAATATGTTTAGTACTGGACATTAAGAAAACAAGCACTATTAAATATAAATATTAAAGTGTTTTGGCCTAACCTGCTATTTGCTCTTTTTCTCCTTGTTTTTTCTTCTTCTCTTTGCTTCTATCTCAATTATCACTTTTTCTACAATTCCAAATCTTACAAGGATGACTCAGCCCAGAGAACTCCCCACCCCCACCCCACCCCGCACACACCACAACTCCTTTCTCCAAACTCCCCCACCACACACACTCTCAGGTCTTTCAATTACTTGATGCAGGATGCAGGGATAATGCCAGGGCGCCACCTCAAAGAGCCCCCTGCTTTCATCTGTTCAGATGGGTCCTCCATGAGGATGGAGAGGGGAGGTCGCCTAAGTGCCATGAAGCCTGATGTTTTCTTCAAAGGTGCACTTATCTATGTCTTTCTCCTTCTGTCCGCCTTTCTTCAATCCACTCTTCATTTCACAGTTTTTTTTTTTCTTCTGCCTTTTGTGGAGGTATGCTGGCTCCCAGGAGATCCAGAACCCACAGGCAGAATTGACAGGTCAACTTAAGGCCAAAACACAAAAGTAACTTCACATGTCACTGCTTGCTGTTCACAGATTTATACCCCAGAGACTGATGTGTCATGCCATATGGATGTGCCACAGTGACCAACTAGTTTGGTGAAAATTACGGCGGTGACCCGGAAGGTCATACCCATCCTACAAATTGTTCAACCTGAACATTGGCTGTCAGGGTAATCGCAACACTGAAATACCATGTTACTAAAAAGACCATCTGCAAAGGATGACAAACAGCCATAGCATCTGCTGCAGTACAGTAACAGTTGTTCTGCTTGTCAAGAGGAAACACAACCATCATGGTTTCTCAAGGACTTATTATCTTGATTTTTCATCTCATCTGGTTCTCGTAAGGGTCTGCATATGAAGGAACCACGACAAAGGAATTATGTCAAAGTGGTTTATTTAATTGTACCATAAGTAAGATCTAGCGCTGCAATAAAACATGGATTTAGGAGAAAACTAGAGTGTATTTAGTGTATTTGTAGTTCATTAGATGACTTCAGCTAGGTGGTTATCTCTGCACATTCACAGGTAGCAGTTGATAAAAATAAGCATATGATGATTGAGATAACTGTAGGTCACAAGTCATATTACATATCATTATAACATATTATTATTAGAATATTAAAATAAGAACTACATTAAATATAACTACAATTATTATAGATTTTAGCAGACCCAAAACCAACTCACATAGGGGTCCAATCACGCCCATGGGATGAATTTGTGAAATGCAAAAATGACACTGATGGTATTAACAAGAACAATTTAGTCAAAATCAGGTTTCACTTAAAGACCAATTCAATTCAAGACCAATAAAATAATATCATAGTAACGTACAAATAATAGTAATTCAAAATACTTGTCTTTGTATTAGTATAAAAAAGTTAAACTACATAACATATTCTACATTTATATATTATCTTTTCACAAAAATATGCAATTAGCTTGAACAAATATGAACAAACCTGAAATGTCTTAAGAGAATAATCTACCCGTTTTGTGTATTTGTTGATCCACGGTGATCTGTAAATTATAATCCACATGCATAAATGATAAACTGAGGCTTATTTTTCTTAAGGTTGTTCATGTTACTCATATTTTTCAGGAAACGTCTGTAAACATAACTCCATTTCATAGTGTTATCCCACCCTCTTTTTTTTATTTTTTAATAATAATTCCAAACAAATTAAAAAAAAAAACAGCAAATGTATGCACAAGCTCCATGCATCCCACCCTCTTCAGATCATGTTGGGCTAAATGTAATGTTGATACCCCTGATATGATGTTGTTTGATCTTATTACATCATGTTACTAGGCTGCTGATGTGGAATAAAACAAATACTGGAGCTATAAAATCATGACATTAGATAAACATAGAACTGAGGGAGTCAGTCCTGAGTGGGTGTGGCCAAGAAGTAAACCCATGACATCATGAGTGTCAATCCCTGGGTCAACATTAATAGGATAGGAATGGAACAGTAGCCTTACATCCTACTCCACTTGTAAAGTTAAAACAGCCATTCATGCCCGTCTGTCTATGTCATGTGACTTGTTGACAGACAGATTGTAGCTACAGAAGGGAGAGGTGAGATACTCCATAGATCAGAATCACACCTATTTTTATTAAATTATAAGATTATTTTTTTAACATATCAGATATAAGAACAAAGCAGTCGGAGACAACAGACCACCGCCAAGGCTTGATATGGTGACATATGACGTCAAAACGTGATGTGATCGAGCCATAGGTGTGTTGACCCATCTGATGTCTGAAGGTGAGACGATGTAAATGCAAAAAATGGCGAGATTCTATCTTGTCTGAATCCTGAGATATTACCACTTGTGTTGACCTTTAGTGCGACCTTGACCTTTGATCTTCATTGCTCAAAATCGAAGAGGTTCTTCTGTGACCCATTATCTATCATTCCGGAAAATTTTTTATCAAAATCCGTTTTTAACTTTCTGCGGAATCCTGCTGACAGACAGACAGACAGACAAACGGACCTGAATTTAATACCTCCTTGGCAGAGATAATAATATAATATATAAGATGATCATCATGCTCAATAGTAGTACAACATAAGTAGTACAACATAAGTCTATTAAAAACTCTTCTTTTTTAGGCTGAAAAATCTATTGATTTTAAGATTTACTCACTGACCCTGTGACTAACCCTGTTTGAAATGCAGTTGTTGCAGTAAAGGAATGAGGGATAAGGGAATGAAACCGAATGACAAGAGAACATTAACACTAAAAAAGAAGGGGATCCTTCATCAATAGGAATGTATGATGCACATCTATGTGAGCTAAGTCTTTGCATCACGTTGTTGTTTGTTTGCAGACCTAATGCAGACACCTTATACAGATTAGCCAGCGTTCCTAAGGTACAAATAAAATAACATGCAGTAATAATATCCACTATTCCAGGGCATCTTTAAATAAATGAACAAAGTGCAGTCCAGACTATGTTCATTTACAAGTATTCATTATAAATGTGCTTAGTACAAGTAAATACAGAGCATGCTGCATTAATAAACCAGTCTTTTATTCCACACAGAGTAAAATGAGAATGACAGAGGAAATTATAACTTCAGACAATGAGGAATTACAAAAGCTCTGCAAGATGCTGATCTGGTGTCTGAACTCCAACATGCATTAAGTGTCATCTTTTTTTTCAAGGCAACAGTACAAAACATAAAATTAAAGTATACAGATAGTTTACAATTGAGTCTATGATCAACCAACTTTAGACCATTTCACTAAAGTAACTCAGTTTATATAATATTTATATAATATTTTTCCCAAGAAACACCAACGAAACACAGCATTAGAGAGAACAAATGTTATAGTGAGAGTTGTAAAAGCATTTCCAGTTCACTTTGAAACTATGTCAGGATAAATTAGACTGTGGCAAGCTGCTATAGTACATCTACTAAGCTCATAAAATGGTTCAACACATTACTGAACCATTGCTCACACGTGTTACATCATTTTGTTTTGTTTTTTGTAGCCTGTCTTGTTCAACAATCTAGCCTCCATTATAAGTGTACTGGATACCAGTGGTTCTTTGACAGTTCTAATCTAAGAGTGTTTGAGCCTTACATCTATCCTCCTACTACAGTAGTTGCCTTTAAACCCTAAAGTCGCAGTGCTACTTTTGTGATCATTTTTCCTCTAAATTTACCGTTACGGAAGAGATCCTGGATTCTGGATCACTTTGAAATGTTACATTGTGGTAAATGGAGAATGCATTTCAAAGTGATCCAGAATCCAGGCTCTCTTCCAGATCATCACTAATATCTAATCATTTGTTCCTTGTGACACAACCCAACAAGTCATGAACTTTTTGAGTTATGTTGCTAAATGGTAAATAGACTGCCCTTATATAGTGCTTTTCTACATTCATGGTGCTCAAAGCTCTTTACATTAGCCTCACATTCACCCATTCACACGCACTCATACACCAGTAGGTTTCTAAGGTTCTGTCAGTTCTACTGGGAGACTAAGTTAGGGTTCAGTGTCTTGCCCAACGACACTTCGACATGTGGACTGCCAGAGCCGGGACACAAACCGCCAACCTCACAGGTCACAGGATGACCTACTCTACCAACCGAGCCACAGCCGCTAACTGACAGACAGACGGACAGACAAACTCTGGCAAAAACATAACCTCCTTGGTAGAGATGATATTTACGGGCTTTTCCAAAGAGTAGTTGGAAGTTAACAGCAGTAGAAAAAAAGGAGGTTGACAAAATTTTTACATAATCTAGACCCAACTTCATTAGACATCCATATTGATTTTTTTTTTCGATCTGTATGAAACATTTTATGATTTCTCCTTGTATTTCACCAACAACTTAATAACAGGAGACACTTTGCTCCTCATGTTTTTGGTGACACTTGATAGCCTGACAACTTGTATTACAAGATTATTCAAATTGTCTCAGAACACTAAGGTCCCATATATTAGTAGAGGGTTAAATATTTATAATAACCAACATTTCCTAGAATAACTTCCTCTGATGCATAAAATAGCAGGATCAAGAATTTAGCCTTGTTGAAAGAGATGGCCTGGAGCCGTTGCACCCAAACAGTCTCAACAAATACTTTAATTACATTGCAAACTGATAAATGAAATACCTTGTGGCCAAAAGAACAAGAATAGCAATGTACAGCAAGAAGAGACAACACCACAATGCTGAGTCCACAGTAAAAAGGTAGGCAGGTCTTTTGTTTGTTGTCTAAATTATCAAATATTTTCATTGAGGAATCTAACAGCAATTTTTAATTAGCCATTTCAGGGACATATTCCATGTGAAGCATTAATAATATGTTGTATGGCCATGGCTTAAAACAGTACGAAAAAGGTGCAAATATAGCAGAATGTGATTAAAAGCTTTGCCTTGAGGGTTGGTGGGGCTAGACAACAATAATATGAATGAGTGATGATGAAACAGAATAGAGTTTGTACATTTGATTCAATTTTAAGACTGATGAACCAACTCCCGAGCAAAAACTGATTGTCTCCCTTCTCGTAATGATAATCAAAATATGCTGCTGATTAATTACCAACTGTGATCAAAAAAGACCTAATGAATCAAGTCTTATGAAAATAAATTATTTGTGTGACTATGACAGAGAGAGACTGGCTGGAAATTACACCCTGTGCTGAGGCTTTCTCGTGGCTGTGCTTGGGTTCCCTTGAAGCTCACACAGTGAAATCAAGACATTAACAGCCCCAGCCATTTGGAGGTACATGAAAAATTCAGATCTCATTTAAATTTCCAGGCTAGTCGATAAGGATATCTATGCATCAAAATAGCAATCGCCTCAGCTGTAATGACCACATTTTGGTGAAGAACATCCATCACAAAAAATATTTCTCATATATACTTTGTCTTTTTTTTTTTATATTTGATGTGGTAAAGATGGAAAGATGGGTGGGACAAATGGACATCACCTCAGCGTAATGCTATATTTATTTCCTGAGAGAGACACCAAACGTCCCATTACTGTGTGCTTTAAAAAGATTATGGGTCAAAGTTCATGCACACAACAGCTAAACTGATGACAGAGGTGAAGAAAGATGTAATGAGATGTAAGTATTTGAGCATTCTGCACTTCCTGTAAAAGATCCCCTCTGTCACTCAACTGGAATTATTGGAATTTAAAGGCACATTTGATTCTGAGTGTAAAAAAAAAAACCCAAAACAATAAAGTACAGTATAGTCAACACAGTATATGTCTTCATCACCGCAAGACAAGCATGTTTTAGATTTTCTCATTTTTAATCTCACCCAACATTGTTATTAGTGTGTCTTTTTTTTTTTCTTTTTTTGTGTCTGTGTATTTATCTGTCTGTCTGCCTGTCTGTCCGCAGAGACATATCATGCTATAGCTCAATGAATACTTGAAATATCACCATGAAATTACATGGGTATATACACATAGCTAATGCACATCAGGTGCAATGGTCCATTTGAGTAAAGGTCCAAATCACATTATTGGTTATAACTCAAGAACGGAGGGTCACAGACGATACCAAATGATGTGGAATGAAGTTTTCTACAATTCTCATGATTCGTGTTATCACCTACGACCAACAGTTTTTGAAATCTCTGGAGGTCAAAGGTGACATGTTGCAAAATTAACTTCTGTAACACTGTTTGTGTGTGTCAAGCATAGACATATCACGCTATAACTTAATCAATACTGGATATATTATCATAATATTACACACACTGGCACGTATGTAGCTATAATGAAATGATCAATATTGCAAAAGGTCAAAGGTCAAGGTCGCATTTAGCAGAAAGGTCAACATCACATTATTGGCTCTACTTCATGAACGGGTTGTCATAGAAACACAAAATAGGGGCGAGATTAGACATTACCTGAATATTTGTGGCTTTTGTTTTTCATGTGTTTCATATTTATGGTTAGCAAGATGGCAGACAACTATGTAGTTAAACTGAGACACATTTAACAGACACAAAGTAGTATTAAATGTCCCATTAGCCGCATGTTTCCAGCACTATTTTATGTAAGCTAAATGTATAGATGTTCCTAAGCAGTATCTCATTTTCTAGGTATAATACAGTGTATCTCAAACTGTAGGGGGGGCATGGGATCATTCCTGTGTGTTTTTTGTTCTTCAGATTAAAACATGAAGCAGTTGGAATTAATGTTTTAATGCTGGACTTATTTCAGAGGTGTACAACAAACAAATCTACCATCATGGTGATCAATGATAAGAAAAGATAAAGAGTTTAGGTTTGGAGAATGGGTTTGACGGGAAAAGAAAAATGTGCAATGTTTCTGTTTTTGCACAATTTGTACAGTTTGCAGTCTAACATCATGAGATGTGCATTTTTATGGGAATGTTGTAGCCAATGATAGTGTCATCTCTGTTACCAAAATGTGTTTGCTGTTCTAAAAAAATATAAATATATTGTAATAGTTGTAAGATAATGGAACATTTCCTATTTTATTTAGAAAAAATATTGTCTCAGGGATCACTCTTATTGAGTTTATTTGTATTGTTCAAGCAAAAATGTAAGCTATTTTTAATTTGAACATAATAATATTCCAGGAAAAGTAAAACATATTGCTATAATATTGGTCTTTCTTTCAATAAAAGTTATAATTGCACTACTGGTACAATGTTGTTAGGGTCTCATCCAGGTGCTGATGGTGGTTGTTCGTGAAGTTTTTAACTCATGATTTGTGATTAGAAAACAACTAGTAGAATCTAAAAGCAGACTGGATGACCAAAATAAAGCTAAAAGCAGCTTAAAGGTGTAAATAGCCACACAGTGGGGTGTTGCTCTTAATAGAGATTGGGAGTACAAGCAGCTCATTTATAAAACAGTTGAGTTGTTTTATTTATGTAATACTAGACCAAAAATATCACCTGAAGGGGCTTAAAGTTTATTTTTGGACAATAAACCTGCAAATCCTGGCTCCAACTGTCCACTTGTCAAAGTGTTTCTTGAGTAAAAGACTAAGCCCTAAATTGCTCCCAGTAGGTTCTGATAGTAGGCACCTACTGGTGTATGAGTGTGTGCATGAATGGGTGAATGTGAGGAATTGTAAGGCACTTTGGGCACCATGACGGTGCATAAAATGTGCATTGTAAGTGCAGTCCATTTACAATTGTAAAGTTAGCATGTAAAACAATCCCTGAATCCCATCTGTAAGCATTTTTCTCCATAATAAACCGACTGCTTTCATAACACTTTTAATATTTCCATATGCTACTGTGAGCTGCATTGGCACTGTAATGACTTTTTTTGACATGAAATAAAGGCTTTTGATTGTGCAAGCAATGGATAAGAATAAGAACACAAAGGTTTTTCCATCAGTCTGTTTCTTGGTTCTTCTTTTTTTTTTTTTTTTAAGTCTCAAAAACAGACACAATGACTACATTTGGCACAGACTTTCACTTGGACTCATGGTTAAACTGAGCTGAAAAAGATTTTAGCAGTCAGGTCAAGGTTGGCATGACATTAAAAACACAGAGGACATGCATAAACAGGTGCAGGAAAATATTTTCTGAAACGTCTGTCTGAGGTCTGGTAAAAAAAAAAAAAAAAAGTCCATGTACACTTCAATGTCTTTTAGCACCTGCCAGATTGGAATATTTCAACCTGTTTTGCACCTTACAGTTCTATTTGAGTATATGTCAGTTATTATCAGGATTCTACTTAGATCTTTTTATACTTCTAATTTATAATGTACACCATCCATCCATCCAAAAACAGATCGATTACAGTTTTATCTACAACACCAGTGTGGATATTTGCCACCAATGACTTCACCGGCTGCACAACAGGGGGAAAAAACACTCCCCAAAGGTAATCCTTCATCATTACATTGTGTTGCAAGAATACCAACTGCATTAGACTGAAGCCATGGTTGTTATTTTTCATGAACTATGAAAAAGAAAAACAACACGTTGTCACCTGTATATAGTACAATTTTCTGACCCCTGCTGTATGGTGTTGCAGTTGCTGTTTCTTCCAGAATGCTGATGTGATTTTGACCAAAGACCAAGGACTCCACATTATATAATTCAATATAATAGGGAGTCCCTGCTGCAACAATCATGTTTTGCCCTTTAACTCACAGCTCTCTTGCAGTGAATTTACGCAGCTCAGACAAATTGCACTTTACTCCACCCCTCCCCCCTGTCTCTCTCCTCAGAGCCTCCCAGCCTGGCACTGCTCTGATCCCATTATTATATTAACTGACAATAAGAAAGTAGCAAAGCTTGCAAAAAGGATACTGTTCACATCATGAGTGGGTGTTTTCCAGTGCATGTAGTGTATTTCAATTCAGCTACTTAGACAAAGTGAATATGGTGTCATTGAATGAGGTCAAGAGGTTGGAGGTGAAAAAGATGAGGGCATATCTAAAGAAACCCCCCGTAATGCAATTTCAGCCTTTTAATAAAACTACAAAGCCAGGACTGATGCTTTTAGAGACATTTCAGTTTCTTTCCGTTAAAAGTAAAACATGCCAATATTTGATATAATGAATGATTTATGAGTTTCTATAACTAATTTCCCCACCTATAAGAAATGATGAATGATGTACTCACATTTGATTAAAAGCAACCCTTAATGAGACTGTACTGTTACATACTTCAATCAATAACAAAACAAGTTATTGCAATAACAAACTATTGAGGGCTACACACAAGGAAATTTACAGATTTATCGCAACAAAACCCAAAAGCCCATATGTAAGGATACCAATATAATATGAAGGTTGGAGTTTTTGCTGTTTATTTAGGAAATTCTCCACACATTTGGTAGGTACGGTAATGGTAATCACCTTGATACAGTACATGCAACATTGTGTTTTGTTTTGTTTTTGTTTTTTTTTTAAGAAGAAATAATGTTTCATCATCTCAAAAATTACATTTTCTTCAGTGAGGACCTCCAAATCTACACAAGGACAGAAACAGGAACTCTTTCCTGCCACATACCATTTCACTATACAATACGCTCATCCTTATCTAATGTTTAAACTCAGTTCTAAACATATGTACAACATGCGTTTTATTGATATCTATAGATCTCCACTTTACTGAATAAAAATAAATGTTTCTTTTCACCTTACTATTTGATCCTGTCTGTGTCCAGATTTTATACCAGCTCTTTTTAGTATAGCTAATGTATTATGTATAGTGTGTTTCATAATAACTGTTGCAATATGTTATAAGTTATTACTAAATGTGGTAAAGGGTTTTTTTTACAAAATTGATTACAAATTTTATGTTTTAAATTACAAGATTTAAATGATCTATCTATCTATCTATCTATCTATCTATCTATCTATCTATCTATCTATCTGTCTGTCTATCTGTCTGTCTGTCTGTCTGTCTGTCTGTCTGTCTGTCTATCTATCTACTAAAAAGCTCATTATTTCATGTACATCTAACCTGCAGTCAGTTGTCCAGTAACTGAACTGTGTCATATTGTTCAACACTCATTATTGGTAAACACGTTGGTGTATAAGAGTCAGAACAAGAAAGACAGCTCTTTAGCCATGAGGTTACGCCTCAATCATTTTGATGAATATATCTGCCATTTGTCTGTGTGCTTCCAGTCACAGTGTCCAGTGGAGCCTCATTAAGCTGCTAGTGCAGCTACTGATGGAGGTTACTGCTACATGGGGGGATGTCAGCAGGGGTCTGTGAACCTGTGGCTGGTGCCAGACGAGGGGTCGGTCGTGGGTTGGCATGATGGTGACAGACGCCTTAATCAACTACAAAGTTCACAACGGCACACAGTTTCCAATTAGCCAGCCAATAAATCACACCACTGACCAGTAAGGAATATCTGATTTTGTGTGCATCTCAGTAAATCTACTTTCACGAAATAAAGTTAAGAAATTTTGAGAAACTGTTCATCCCTCAGAGCTCATTAAAACAGAAAATAAATACTTTTTTTTTTTTTTTATATAAAGGACTCTCATCAATTTCAACTCACAGATAAATGAAATACACCTATTAGTCTATAATAACATTTTTTTTAAACTAATGGCTAGTATATTATGATGATCACAAAGACTTTCTTTGTCTTTTCTCTTGGGACTAGAATGACAGTGGAATTCAGTATTATGTTTCCTTCTCTGCCCTTTTAAAATCAAAATTGTAATGTTAAATGGAAAACTAGATTAAACCAATGAATCAACTGAACCTTATGACACAAATCCTGACTGTAATAATAAAGACACCCTTCAGCATAGCATAATATAATGTTTGCATAGTTTCTCTGGTGTTGTGAAAGTGGTAGGAATTTAGAGGACAGTATAACAACAAGCAATGCAATGGCTCCAAGAACTGGAAATGAATACAGTTCATCAATGGTATGTAATTCATTTAATACAATATAATAATATTCTGTTTAAATGTGGTAATGAGAGGCAGGCATAATGTGATTATGTGATACAAAACAGTGCATAAATTAAGTGCAGAGACATAGAGAATAGAGTTAGCAGTGATTCAAAGTCGTTTTCCGTGCAGAACGGGCTACAGGGCAAAATATATGATAAAAGCGTTAGCTTCATACAATATAATTTTAGGGAAGGTGACTTCATCCTCTGTTTAAATATGCTGTAAAACATTGAAACACTAGTAGGTGCTCTAAAACATATAAGGCATCCCTAATGAGCAGGAACAGCAGCATGACACCAGCTGCAAAGATGAGTCATCATGTGTTAATACACTAATGGCTCCATATTGTTTGTTGTCCCTCACTGTGTGACTAAGCATGCACTTGACTCTGTAGCAGTAGTTGTAATCCTAAAATAATTCCAGAGGCTGTGGTGCATTTGTAGTATTAGGCAGCCACTCAGTTTATCTGAAAATAAACAGAAAGAGTGAGGCAAAAGCTGCGACTCGAGAGCTTAAATAAAGACTTGACTAAAAGGCTGCGATTGGTATACTCCATCAGCGATTAAGGTACGCTGAGGGAAATGGACTCTGCTGGTCAGTCAAATAAGTGTGACGGGTTACAAACACAAGCCTGAGGTGTTGCAGGTTTCTCCGAGCTTTCACCTTCCATCAACGCCCGTTTATGACCGTCAATATCCGCTGTCCTTTACCCCAGTCACTCCTGTCCCCGCTACACATCATGTGATCTCTCACCATTCTTCAATAAAATCTAATTATCATAGCCTAGGGGATAGCAGCCAGCTCCAGCCTCGGAGGTGACCTGGTAGTTACATCATTTTATGGATCACTGCTAGATCTGTGCTCATTTAACCAGTCTGCACTATAATCTTGCCATTTGACATGTGGCTATAAAGCCAGTTGACTGTGTGGATTTGGCTTCTATTAACCACTGTCAGCCTGGCCTGAGGAGTCATATACTGACTTTAGTGGGATTTCCTGCAAAAATGCATTGAACATTGTGATGGTGACAGTGTAATATATATATATATATATATATATTGTAACTGTTAGCCCCACTGACAGTAGTCCTTACTTTGCAGGCCAGTAGTCAGTTATGCAAACTGTACAGCCTTAGCCAAAGACTTAGCGGTGGTTGGCTTCTGCTTGGCATTTATTCCTCACAATGGTTAAAGCATGAATCTGTGCCTTAAGCCACAACGTTGCTGTCTGTAAGCGAATGAGCGGAAAAGTAAGAGTGCCTTTAGCCCTATCCTGGACAAGCTGTTTTTCTTTCAAATCTGGCCAGTAGTTTTTAAATGAAGGAACAGGCTGCATCCAGTCAAGCGGAAAATCACTTTCTCCTTGTCACCATGCCACAAAAAAATAGACCTGTATTCTGGAACAGAACAACAGCACTGGTATTATTAGATAGCACAGAGAGGCACCAGTGAATTGCTACTGCAGGGAACCTTGGAAAGTACAAAATCAAAATGAGACAATCAACACTGTAATGGTGTTTTCCATAATCTCTCCATGAATGCGCCGTATACCAGCATTTATGAAAAATCAAACTTTCCGAGTCATTTCTTGTCTATTTTGTACACAATGAAAAGCACATTATAACATAGTAGGGACAGTTTTTAGCATCCTCTGACACATGCTCGCTCCTCGCCACCTGCGGCATTTGTAACACTCCCCCGAGCCATCAAGGTTAATTGGAATCAGGCGTTAAAAGACGTTCAATATTCTAAAAGTGACAACAAATTATGTTAATGGTGGTTTGAAGTCCTTGTTATCAAGGTGGAATCAATCATGCCCATGTCCCTTGAGGTCAGCAGCCATACATAGCAATTAGTACTGTGTGTGTATGTATGTGTGTGCGAATGTGTGTGTGTGTGTGTGTGAGGCTGCTGGTGTTTGTGTACAGGTATCAAGAATGGGGAATGTCAGATGTGAAGTTCTTCGTTCCATTCAAAGCAAAGAGGTCCGACATCAAACCTTAATATCTAACCTTAATAATGAAGTTATTCAGCATTTAATTATCAAATTAAATGAATTATAATCATGGATCTGTTGCTTCAGTATGACAGAAATATCACCAGTGCATCACTTTACTCCTTTATAACAAAATGAGCTGCGCATGATGGTTGATGTCCCCATTGTGGCATGTTTTGAATGTAATTCAGGATAATTATTGTGGCCGTTTGGGGTGGGGGGTTTACAGTTGAAGCAGCAAACCTGATAGCCGTTTTCTCAGTGGCATCTGGTTCATCAGCTGCAGGAAGATCATCAGCTAGAATCTCTTCAGGACTTCGTGGGTCATTGAGGGGGGCCTTCTGCTCTTTACCTTTGATCCCCATCCCTGCTGTGATGGCATTCCACAAAGCACTCTGGGACTTTGAGCCTGAAAAAGCACATAAAAAACCAGCCTCAGTGTTGTTACAACTGCATTTGTCCTTTTAACATCCTTTAATTGGTTTTCCATGTCCTGTGTTAGCGAACAAAAGTGGTTTGTATCTTGTACGTCTTATAGGATGTGACTAAAGGTACAGTAGGAAAAAGAATTAGACGCCTTGGTAATGCTTGGTAATGCTGCCCCCGTGTGGGTGTAAATTGTCAAAGCTAGTTTATGTCTCCAAATAAAGCAGGACCTACTCCAGACCTGGAGGGCCAGTGTCCTGCATGTTTTACATATTTCCCTCTTCCATTACACCTGGAAGCCATTATATTGTTATCAGTCTTGAGCAGAGCTGATGAAGAGATGAGTATTTAAGTGTCAGTGCTGATGCATTCTGAATGGATGGTTTAGTTGAAATATTCAGACAAATTCAACTGCTTTCCTTTTTGTTTTTTCACTGAGTTTTTGTTCATGGGACAGGTGTCAAAATGCAACTAATTTAGAAAAAGGCTAAATTTAAAACTGCTGTGAGTACATTTCAGTTCCATTTTTGTTTTTTTTTTATCAATTTTTTGCTAAATTTTCCATGTTATTTATAATTTGGGAAATATTTTGTTCATTTTGTTGCTTATTTTGTGTATTTTTGCAAAATTTTGTTCTTATTTGATTATTTTTCTTTTTTTTTTTTTTCTCCCCATTTCTGTATTACTGTGTTCATGTGACTAATAACAAGATCAGTAGGTGGCGGTGGTGAAGCAGGAAGTGGTAGAATGAGAAAGATGTAGACACAAATGGAAACAGAGAATGGGTCAGAGTGGTTCGGAGAAAAAGAGTGTCGGATCAGTGAATGAGAGAAAAACACCATTAAAGGAGGGAGCTTAAAAAAAAATCATGAAATCATCTATAGAGAATCAAAGAAGGCTAAGTGGTCGGTAAGATGCATTCGGCTCCAGTTTGTCTGACCCAGGATCATCAGATGAGCTGGTCTGTGGGTGACACCCTAGCCCACTGTGACACTCATCACTCAGATTGGATCTGGAGCTGTGAACAAACCGGACCCGAATACACCGCGGTTGTGACTGAACCAGACCCCAGTGGACCAGGGCTGTGAAATCACTGCTGTGATGTTCACCACTAGGCCTGCTTTGACTCTCTACAGCTGGTTTTATTTCATCTGTGTCTTTGTCTCTTTTTCACTAATCCAAAGCTCTTTTTCTCTGCCTTTTTCTCTGGTTTCCTTTCTGTCTCGTTCTATGCTCCAAAACACTGGCAGCCAATAAGTTAAACACAATAGGCGACAATAATGGTCCTTAATGTTGAATGTCACTGAGGCAGCTACAGTAAATGAACATCCCTGTAGTAGTCTCACATATAAGGTACGTTATATACTATAACTATAATTTCCCAATACACTTTCATAATAACCTGAAACTAATTCTATATTTCCCACAGCGACATTTCAGGACGCTGTGTTCTGAACTGTTCCTTAAATAAAGTAACTGGATATAGTCAAAGTTGCTGTAGAGTCAAACTGCAGCAGTAGGTCTAAACTTCATTAACCCTTTAACAACTGCGGTGGCCGTTCTGAATGTATGATTTATTTTAAATATTCATACAGGGAAAATTTATGAATGTTTTAGGTCAAACTTCAAAATGTGCTGATACAACAGACCTTGTTTTTTCCATGCACATCTGAGCATGCTCAGTGCACCCCCTACTGCCTGTCAGTCTCACTCACTGATATTTGAGTGAGACTATAAAAATGGATGATTTGTGCATTTTTTTTTTATTTTTTTTTTTTTACCTCAACCAAGGAGGTTATGTTTTCAGTGGAGTATGTCTGTCTGTCTGTCTGTTAGCAACATTATTCATTACTTTGAAATGTATACTCCATTTACCGCAATGTAAAATTTCAAAGTGATCCAGAATCCAGGATCTCTTCTGGATCACCACCAAAGTGTAATTATTTGTTCCTTGTGACACCCCCAACACATCCTGACTTTGTCAAAAATCAATCCATAACTTTTTGAGTAATGTTGCTGACAAACAAACAGGCAGACAGATACACAGACAAAAAAACATAACCTCCTTGGCAGTGATTTTAAAGTTGTTTTCCTTGTGTTTTTCTGTTTTTAGAATTTGCAGTGCTGTAGCGATTTGTGTTTCTGATGGTTTTTCCTGGTTTGACGGTGTAACTGTTTTTTGGAGTTCGACCAGGTGTCAAAAACAGCTGAACTGATTTTAAAAAAGAAAGGAATATATTTGGGACAAAATTCAAAAGCTTGTTGTTATGTGTGTTCTAGTTCCTCTTATTGATTTACCTATAGTATATATTGACTAAAAATGTGTAAAACTTAATTTCCTCTCTTTGTCTTTGTTATTCCACCATGTTTTGACCCTAAAACACACAGTAAAACAAAAGCACAGAAGAAAATGAATACAAGCACATATTCATGGCAGGCCTATCACATTCACAGTCACATGTTTTACTGAAATAAGGTCTCAGGGGTTAAATGGTTCAACAAAAAAAAACATTTTTAAACCCAAATGTTGTGTTTTGTGTTGTGTTCCTCTGCAAAAATAATGCATTCTTAATGCATGTCAGACATTAGAAGACAGGCCAGTTCACAGACTTGTCTTAAGCCATCGTTTTGTCAGTCAATACTTTTTCAAATGCAGTAAAGCAAAAAAATGTCACCAATACCACAGGTTATGCTCCACATGAATCTGCAGACGTACACCGAGAAACTACTATAAACACACTTAAAGATACTCAGCTGGCAGATTTAAAGGTGAGAGATCAATATCGCACAGGGCATTGATGCTCGACACATTTAATACGAGTTAAATATCACAATGGAGCCTTTATTCCTTTTATGGTGAGATTAGATCAAAATCAAAACAACAGCTCTGTGGAAAACACTGGTTTAGTCACGTCAAGACAAACAAGATCAAGGTGGTGTTGGTGTTGTGGTTCATTTCCATCTTCAGCGGCTGGCTTGTTAATAGCATGGCATTACAATTTTGCAGTTACCGTGGCAGTCCTACATCCATTAAAAAAAAAAAAAAAGGGAAATAAAAAGGAAGCCTGTTCTGATCTACTGAGGAGACAACACAGGGGACTCAGTGGAGGCAACTTGTTCCCTCTGTAGATATGAGCAATAGATTCTAAAATGACACGGTCAGATCACCTGGTTTAAGTAATTATGCACTAATGAAAAAATAAACATACATTTTATATTCTAGACGTTTACATATAAAAAGACCAGGCTGTAAATGAGCTGTAAATAAGACGTCTATTCATCTCTGTTCTGCTGAACTCTTAGATTTGAAAGGCGAAATGATTTTGAATTCAATTAATCGAGTGAACTGGCTCATAATGAAGCGTAACTAAGAATGACTGCACATTTTTATACTTACGTGCAAAACTGGCCTGTGGCCTGGTGGAGCTGTCCCCATCTTCATTTGCCACTAAAGAGAAAAAAATGGAGGTGAGAATCATCACTGCAACAGAACAACTGTAACTCCTCTGACAGATCAGCTAATGAGAAAGGCTCATACAGTATATTCACAGTCTTGTAGATATTAATATTTAAAAGGTATTGTGTTTTATATTTATAGATGTGAGTACATGTAGTAAGAGTATATGCTTTTAGTTTTGACAATTTCAGGTATAACTGGAAAAGCACCTGCACCAAGGCAGACCTCCCCCCTAAGAATGTAGAGAGGTTATGTTTTTCACAGTGTGTCTGTCTGTCTGTCTGTGTGTCTGTTAGTTAACAAGATAACTCAAAACGTTATGGACAGATCTTGATGAAATTTACAGGGTAGGTTGGTAATGAGGAGATCTGGAAATGATTAGATTTTGGTGGTGATCGGGGTGGGGGTGTGATCATGATAACTCAAAAACTTATGGGATAGATTTTGATGTGTTGGGAGTGTCACAAGGAACGAATGATTACATTTTGGTGGTGATCCAGAAGAGATCCTGGATTGTGGATTACTTTGACAATTTACATTGGTGGTAAATGGAGAATATATTTCAAAAGTGATCCAGGATCTCTTCACGGATCACCACCAAAATGTAATCATTTCCAGATCACCCCATTACCAAAGTACCATGTAAATTTCATCAACATCCGTCCAAAGGTTTTTGAGTTATCTTGGTAACTAACAGACAAACAGACAGACAGACAGACAGACAAACTGGCAAAAACATAACTTCCTTGGCAGAGTTGATCAAGTATACACATGCTTCTTCATCAATCAATCTTCATTGTAATTTTTTTTCTAAAAATTTAACAAAAATGGTGAATTTCTTGTACAAATAATCATTATTTAAATATTAAATATTAAATATATTACAGCCGGAGTCATGAGGTGCTGTTATGTTCAGGACTGTCCTTGATGTGCGTTTTAAAAATGATGATGAAACTACTGTAATTATCGCTGCCGCCACTGGGAATACATAAATATGTGCTCACTAAACACTAGAGTTTACAGAACATGGCGAAATAAATCAACATGAAGCCAACAGCACAGAAAATGGACTGATGACAAACCTGAGAGTCATCATGTCTAAAAGCACAACACAACACAAGCATGAAATTATAGCGGTTGGATCTGTGAATGAACAGCTTGGACAAGTTGTTGAACCTTGAATTGGCTGAATTTCAGCATAAGAAAATCGTGATGAATTCAGCTGTCATCTGAAGCACATAAGGAGACAAAAATGACTAACGCTGTCATTGTAGTACACTGCGACGGCTGAGTGAGAATAAAGACCTCAGAGATTTAGAGATTAACTACCCTGTCAAATCTTTTACAATACCACAAGTGCATTGTTTTCATTGCCAAACTACATCTTTTCCTGATACCTCCTGAGGGATTTGTGTACGTAACCACATGCTGCTGCAGCCTATTTATGAGTAGATGAAAAGACAATTTGTCTTGACTGAAGAGCCTTTCTAGACAAATACAGTCTCTAATCCGTGATAGACGCTCAGTCCAGTTCACCTCGATCAAAAGTCTACAGTTTGACATTTCATCATCACTATACCAGTAATTCAAGCATCCTGTTACATTTAACAGTTTAGGTATTGACTATCTCTGCTGTGAACATTAGCAGAACATGGTTTTCATGGGGATTAAAATATCTTTCCTGTTACCTAGTGATGATGTTGTCCTTCTACACGTCTACCTGACCTCAACTTAATGCATTTTCATGCTTTGAAAAGGCCTTTTAATAAAGGCTTTATCACACAAAAGAAGATCAAATATTTATTGTAAAAATCGTTTTTTGGATCAGAGTTCAGTCACTGACTGAGAGGTTTTATCTGCGATACCAAAATGACTTAATATTTCTTTATCAGTCCACTGTAATATTTTATCATGCACTATAGCGCCGCATTATGTAATGCATAATAACTTATTATCTATTGTAACAGTTATTACAAAATGTGGATGCAGTTTTTTTTTAATAATTTGATGCATTATGTAATAAATTACCAAAAAACTTTAAATTGAACCAGTCGAACATGAAGCATTCCAGTTTAATTAGAATACATTTTTAAAACTGCATTTTAAACATTAATAAATAATTAGTGTAGCTTCTATCTATCTATCTATCTATCTATCTATCTATCTATCTATCTATCTATCTATCTATCTATCTATCTATCTATCTATCTATCTATCTATCTATCTATCTATCTGTCTATCTATCTATCGACTCAAAGATGCTTTACATGAAGTAAAAATAGAACAATAAGAGTCCAACTACAATAAAAAACAAACAATAGAAAACACAGCAATCACACATTAAAAACAGTCAGAATAAAAGTAATCTAACATTAAAAGCAGTCTTAAATAAATGAGTTTTTAAAAGAGATTTAAAAGTGTTGAGGTCGGAACAGTGAACAGTTTACTGAACATGTGTACATATAAGGAAGTGTATTTGAGTATTAAAAAGACTGCACCAATGTCCTCACAGCTGTGATGTCTTGCTATCAACAAAAGGGAGTCATTCAATAGATCATAAAATCAGAATTGAAATTCGATGAGAATTGAGGGAAGAGAAGAGATTTTAGTGCCAGACAGGAAAAAAAAAAGTTTTGTGCCTAATGCTTAGATCTATCTAATGAATCAATCAGAATTGAAGAGAGGGAGGAGAAGTGATTTTAAGGAATTGTGGATGACGAGACGGACGATGGACGAAGTGCGATGACAATAGCTCATCGCGGCTTCGTCCGGATGAGCTCATGACTAAATCTCTGCAAAAGAAAGAGGACATAAAAAGATATATCTTTGTTAAAATGTACCACTTTCAGGGTTTAGTTGGATCTTGGAAGTTAATGTCTTTTTTCAGATGGGGACTTTCAAAGTGATGGGAACAGATAGTGTGAGCAAGGAAAATGATAATCCTCACAGCGCAGAGGAACTATACACCCTTACTCTGGCAAGCCAGTATAATACTAATATATGATTACATTATTCAGTATTGCAAAAACAATAGGAAACTTGTACTCATGACAACATGTTCTTAAATACAAGTGCACTTTATTAAAGTCTGGGATTTCTCCTAGAGACTCTGGGCATTAGATATCAATAGTAAATACAGGAGAAACATTTTACCACACAGCAGTGGTTAATTTGCTCCGCTGTGTTGTAGCATGGAATACAAGGCTACAAGACAACTGGATAATCTGGTGTACAACACTGTGTCAGTGATTGAACAGAGGAGCAGAAGTCACTGGGGACTGTGGTGAAGAGATGGACTCTAAATAAGGTGAAGGACATCATGGACCAGAAAGACGAATTATCCTCTTCACCTCATTCTAACCAATCAATGGAGTGGCTGCAGAGGACGACTCACCTCACTATGGTACAGGGCTGAATGCCACAGAAGATCCTCCGTCTCCACTGTCATCAGACTGTGCAACAGCTTATTTTATTGTATTTACCGTGACCTGCAGTAGTATTGAATTTCCATGCTGACTGAATGAATGACGCTTTATGTTTCCATCTCTTTCAGTTGATTTCCGTCTCAGAAAAGAAAAAAGAAAATATGAAAGAAAATAATAATTCTATTCTATTCATTCATTAAGGTCTAACTGAATATATTCTTATAGAAAATGAAGATGAACTTGTGAAAAAGGAAGTCTGTGTTAATATGCAGGTAAAAACAGGCCGGGACATTGTCTTCCAGTCAAAAGCTTCATATTACATTGTACTGCAACTAATTACTACGAAGCTTTCCTGTTCTGTGAAGTGTGACGCAGAACACTTTATTAGCATTGCTGAAATAGTCAGGCTTTGTCCACAACTCGCACATTTATTAGCCTATAATGAACCATACATTTGGCCCGGGAATGTTAATTAACTGTACGTCATACAAGTTTGAGTTATGACATATTTTTCTAGCAGCACCGTGCTGCCCTTCCTGAAGACCCCTGACCTCTGACCTTCAGCATGCCTTCAGAAAAATGTAAAGTAGCTTCATAATGCACCGCTGATAAACCTCTGAAGATATGACGAACATCTGCAAGTTCAGGGTCCAGGGCTACAACCCCTGAACATTGACACAGAACTTAGAAACGTCATGTCACATGTTTATGCCATCTGTTAATAGTGACAACAGTGCTGATACTATATAAAGATCATATGCAGCCAGTCCAATAAATATTTTACAAGTGCTTTACATTACAGCTCAGCAATAATATAGAAATACAGCTCAATAATAAAAATGGACTGATTAACTGTATGTTACTTGCAAAGTAATAGGGTGGTAGTAATAATTAACGTGACATTTTTAAATGTAACGACATAATCAATTCATATTCATGTAAGCCGGTATATTAAAGAAAGTGACAATTACTAAATAGAAACATAGGTGGGAATTGTGCGGCTGTGATCCACGGTTACCACATATGTAGGACCTTAAGTCATCACTAAATACATCAAATGTGTTATCTTGGAACAAAAGGGAATATGAACAACATAAAAAAAAAAGTTAAGGTGATATTAGCCCGTAAAACTGAAAATGTAAGTTAATCTAAGCATATTACTTTATTATGTCAAAAGGTTAACACGTAATATTAATGAGTTATTACAGGCCTATTATTCGATTAATATCACCATAAACCACCAGTTAATGAATGAGTGTGTGTAAAGTGCTTTGTGCACCACGAAAGTGTGGAAAGGCACTACAGAAGTACCAAAAATCTATCATGTTAAAAAAAAAACGAAAAAAATTCCAAAGTAGCTCTTCGCTTGAAGATGCAGTCACAAAAATAAATAAATAAATAAATAAACAAAATATTAGACCACCCCTTTCTTCACTTTCTTGTTCATGTCTTGTTCTTGCCTGGTACAACTAAAGATACATTTGTTTGGACAAATATGACATATTACTTTAATTTCATATCTGATATCTATGCATTTTCCATGGTTTTCTTGATAACAACCAAAGTCACACCAGCTCTTACATCAATATCTATAGCATTGTACTTGACAAAAAAAACAGTGCTTTTAGGCATTCCATGTTTTCTTTTCTGTCTGTTTCAGTCACATGACACACATTAGTACTTGATTGCATAGCCATTGTTTTTGATTAGTACTGATGGTCTAAGAAATGTTTCTGCAACTCTATAGTGAATTGATCCACACCCTTCTACTGTGTACTTTTAGATCTGCACAAAAGCAGATAAGACTGACCTTCAGTTAATCCTCCACTCGTTCTACAGTCCTCTTCCTTTTCATTACCGGTTCAATATCTAGCTATCATTTTTACTCTTGTGAGAAATGTGTTGCTGTGTAAAACAGAGCGGTAAATACATGTGATGAGGAGGATATGAATACAGTATATATAATAATCACCTCATTTATATACATGAAACTGACGTCAACAGGCCTTTAATAAGGAGAAGGTATAAAACAGATTAAAAATTAATTAAATAAGGAGATGTTTTAAACCTGTATGTCATGACAAAAGACTTTAGTAGAACAGTACATAGTCTCACCATGGAAACGGATGTAAAAGTCTCTGCCGTTGTGTCAACTAATGTCTAATTTTGTCTGCTGATGCTTTTTACTCCATGTCAAGTGGGTGACAAAGAACAGACAGCTCTGTTATGACGACAAATAACCCATCATGGGTTTATTGCAGCCTTATTTGCCATAAGAATAGCACAAACATGAACACATTATCATTAAATAAGGAAAAAAAATGTGATTCGTGATCCTTTTTTTTTTTTTTTTTTTTACAAATTCACTCTTAGAACAAGGAATGGGTGTTAAAACATGACTGTCACATTTTAATCAGAGGGATAGATCTGATAATCCTGTGTACTTCCAGTATTATTTTAGTGACTTGTACTTTTCACGCGTTGTTGTGACAGTGATGAATTCATTTGGAAAATGTTGTAGCATTTGAGTCAAAAAAATTTACATGGAGAGCAAGATACTGAGTGAATGATAAATGATAAATGATAGAATGATAAAATATGGAATGACAGTAAGTATGCAGAAGGTGCAGTATCTGGATATGAAAAAAAGAGGCAACAATAGCTAAATGATGGATTTTTTTGTAATAGCTCAGATGTGCTGCTGAGGACATCAACACTAACAGTGAGTATTTGTTTACATCATGACATTGAATTTAATTATGACTTTATATCAGATGTTACAGGAAAAGAACGTAAATTGCTGTGTACTTTTAATACCCCTCAGCCAAATATAGTGTAAGATTCTGTTGAAAGTTATTTCCCTATAATTTAGATGAGATTATCTTTGTGTAAAAGTTATTACGTTATGTTTGAAAGTACTCAATTATCTGCACAGGGCCCTTTAACTTTAACAAAGTAGGTTAAGATAATGTATTTTCATTAAGCTTCTGCTCCATGTTACAGTATAAATGTGGTGCAGAAATGTCAATGCATTTGTCAGCTATTGTGATTATGTCATTGAATGGTCGGACGGAAAGAAAGAAAGAAAGAAAGAAAGAAAGAAAGAAAGAAAGAAAGAAAGAAAAAGAAAGAAAGAAAGAAAGAAAGAAAGAAAGAAAGAAAGAAAGAAAGAAAGAAAGAAAGAAAGAAAGAAAGAAAGAAAGAAGGAAATGAGGCAGATGACAAAATGATTAATGATCATCTTGAACCAGAAGTTGGCAGAGAGTTCTACAGAGCTTTGTTTTGTACATTTTCACCATCATTGTTTATATTGTATGTCTTCCATAAGAAAAGAAGCCATTTAACCAAATGAGAATTACGGATTAGCAGCCTGTCCATTTACAAGAGCTATTTTAAACTACTTTAAAACTGCTTCTCATTATTAGAAAAAGATCAGTTTTACTCAGCGATTAACAAAGATATTTATAGTAAATTAAAGTTGTTAGTTTCATGGATTATTGCCTGTCAAACACTATATCAGAGGTGTCAAACAAATGTCCCATTGGCTAAAACAGGCTGAAGAGTCTGATCCGGCCAATGGGATGAATTTGTAAAATTACATATGAGGGTATTAACAATCACTTATGTTAATATGGCATCATTTCAGGTTCCATATGCAGACCAATATGATCTAAAGTGGATCAGATTATATTATCATGGTGACCTATAAGAAATGAAAATTCTTCTCTTTGTTTGGAAGTTAAAAAAGGAAAATTAGATGAAAATGATTTTATTTAGCAATTATTGTTTCACACAAAATTTGAAAATCTGAAGAGGAAGAAGAAGCAAGAAAAAGAAGTAAAAAAAGATGTTGATGGTGAAAAAGAACTACAGTATGATGAAGCATGTGTAATTTTACTCATATTCTGTCTGTTACTAAATGTTTTGTGCACGTGTAGGGGGGTGTTCATGAATAATCCCAAACTAATGTTATGAATTAGGACTAGGGGATAGGATTGGATAAGCAGTGGCTTCTTTCTACTCCCTTTCAGGGACAACATTTGCTCTTTTTTCTATTGTTTGTTTTTGGTTTGTTTTATGTTTTTGTATAATGTTTGTGTTTAAACTAAACTAAACTAAAATTCAACTTAACAAACCTAAGTTGTAATGAACATGTGTGCATGATAAATAATGACATAATATTGTTAAAACTGTCCTTATTTGTCTTTTCAAATTGCAGGTTGTTCATGATATACACATTTTTTAAAGGATAATTAGTAGATGTCATTTTCATAGTGCAATTTTAAATTTTTCACTGCTATTATTTTACTGGTACATCCCACTTGAGATGAAACTGAACTGAATGTGACCCCTGAACTAATGAGTTTGACACCCTCGTACTATACAGACAAAAGTAATTCAAGTTTCTTTTCTAACAGGAGTCGTGGATACAAAACAATAATGAACAAGCAGTCATGACAAACCCCCCCCCCCACACACACACACACACACACACACACACACACACACATTTGACCTTATTTGCCCTAACTCTTATCATTGTGAAAACACATTTTCCGTGACGGTAACCTTTGACCTACATTCACCAAAATTCAATGGGATCTATTCTGAACCACCTTCCATATTTTGTGAAACTTTCTTTGAAATTGGTCCAGTAGTTTTTGTGTAAAGCTACTGAAAGACAAACAAACTGAACCAAAATAATACCCCACTCCCTTTCGGGGGCGGAGTAAAAATGTTGTAATATAGTTTTATATTGTAATAAATAGCATATTGATTAGAGCGTGGACGATATGCGTTTATGCCGATTCAATCCTTTTACAATTTTTGGGGGGGTACGGATTCAATTTAAATTGTGATTCTTTGATATTCCTGATTTTTCCAATTTTTCGCTTGCCTTTTTAACACCACACCACCTTATTTAGCTGTTCCTGCTCTGCATTTACCTCAGGATGGTGTCTTGCTAAGTGCGCAGTAATGTTTGTGGTGTTTCCGCAGTATGTCACGTGCGCGCAATTTAAACAAAACTAAGTAATGTTAATCTATATAATATTTATTCCAATATAAAACAACCTCAGGACATTTGTCATTATTGTTTTGCAGCCCAGACCTGTTAGAAAAAACCCCCAGCTGATTTCAATGTGTCCCATTAGTTTGACAATTATTCTACGGGGCTAACGATATTTGGTTAAAGTTCAGTACACACAAGAATTATAATCAGACAAAAAAGAAAACTAAAGAAAATTTTTTTTAAAAATACGTGCTATTGGTTAGTAGCTGTTTCCATCATCACAAATACACTCAAATGCCCTTATTGTTCCCTGCAAGAAACTTTATTCATTTAGTTATTACATATTTGCCAAGAATCAAAAATGTGATGAGAAAAAAAGTGGATTCATAAAAACCAAAAGCCTTGACATTCCTAACTCTTACGATGTTAAAATCTCATTCCTGCTCATGGGGTTTGGATCATCAAAAGAAACATGGAAAAAAAATAAACTAACAAGACACACAGCTGGAATCCAGAGAGCAGAGACTGTCAGCTACAACTTGAATAGAGGAGTGAAACAAGGTGTCCAGCCAGGCAATGAGGTACCAGTGCTAGGAGTCACGCTTCAGAGGAGGTGATCAGCTAAACACTGTGCAGGCTGAAACCCAGGCCCAGTGAGCAATTGATTATGACACTTGTGAGTTACCATGACAACTGCCATGCTTGTAGATAGTATGGCTGTGATACAGACCACGTGTGATCCAGGCAGGTTTTTTAGAAATAACAGGATGTGTCCATGCAAGCAGAAAATCTAAAGTCTATTTTCTACAGGATCATAAAATCTTTCAGCAGTGCTTTTAAGGTTTCTGGAAATTATTTAAAGGCTCTCCTCTTCCTGTTTTTATGTCCTTACAACTGAAACTTTCCCCTCCTCTTATCGGTGTATTCATATCAAACAAATATGTACGTAGAAGTGCTTCCTGATAACACAGCCTTACATAATAGCAATAACAGCACCACTTAGTAGAGCACAGTATTGGCCACTGGCCCTACATATAGTAGTTGACTCTCTTATAACATTTACATCTTTGCATCTGAAACACTGACGACATTTGACTGTTTGGGTTTGGGAAACTATAAAAGGTCATATTCAGCCAGACAGCATAAAAAAAGGACACCTGCTGTACAAAACCACTATCATATGAAGACTTAATTTTGTGTAAAACACTCAAAATAGTGTGTGTCTCTTACAATTGCAGTGTGAAAGTAATAAATATCTGTATTCATCTATGTGATATTAACACCCACATCCTAAATTTCATATGATAAACCTTGTCATACACTTGGAGGTCTTTATCCGTTCTGTTTTGTAGCTGCTAAATCCCCCTTTTCTATCAGTTGCTTCATTATTTAAACACTCAGCGTGTACTTTATGTCTTTAAGTAGTTTGACAGTGTGAAGTGGCATGCTGTTTTCACCAACACTGCAGGGGCAAATGCATCTGATGGCGAACACAAATGATTAGTAATTATTCCATTATTCCATTATTTACCACACCTGGGCACATGTATCAATCCAGTAAAGAAGCTACAGAAGAAAGCTGCGTTTGGCTCCTACAAAACTCACACTGAAGCTGATTTTGACCTTATTTTAAGACATTCCTGTCACCATCCAACACCTCCTTACAAGTACATGAGAACTGCTTTTCTCTAACACATACTAACACAATATCATTTCAAAATGCCCAAAATAATAGTACAAATAAAGCGACAGTATTAGTGACCAAATGAAACCGATATTTTCAATGATATTTGATATAATGTAAGCAAAAGAAAACTATGCAACATAAAAAGAGTAGTTAATGGAAAAGTATTACATATGACAACTGTAATGTTCTGGCTAAAAAGTTGATATATGGCTCCACAGAAGTACGAAGTTGAGTTAAAGTTTCCATTACCTCGCCTGTGCAAGCAACCTTTACACTACAAGTATTGATTTGATCCACTGTTACCATATTGATCGCTGCAGATGACTGCAACTCCATACTCTGAGAGTCCTAGTGCGTGCTAAATAAAGGCATCTTTGAGATATTATGAAATTTTAATCATCCACAGAGGAAAAGCTGCTTTTGCATCTCTCGGTACATTCAAACTTACATGGTTGTGGATGAACTGATCAGGTGTTTACTATCAGTTGTAATAAAACCCATGTGACCACACTGACTGAGGAGTGGCAAGAAAGGAAATGACAACTTTCTTATATTATTTTCCCTTTAAAATCTATGTCCTACAGCAAAAATGGTACAGATTATTTGTAGCCGACCACACTTAACAGCAGATGGGAGAGATGCTTTTCAAAACAAAAGCGTCTACTTCTTCAATAAAAGATTTTCTGACTGAGCAAGTCACTTCCACAGCTCTGTAAGTATCTGTTCACACGAGGCATTATCACAGCCGTGCAGATAGCAAAGCTGTCAAAACTGCTGCTGGTTAACTTGACTGGAGTTTAAGAACTCCAATTCCCCTTCACTCCTCAGGACTGAACACATTCAACTCTATTTTCAACATTCTTTAACACCTTGAGTCCTGCCTCCCTGAGATTAGGATTTTCACAAGCACCGTAAGAAACAAGTAAAAAAAAAAAAAAGAAGAAAGGAAGAAAGAAAAATAACACAAGTAGCACATACGTTCATCAACACTCTGGTTGTCAAGACAATAGAATGAATTCCGAGTGACGTCAGCAGCACACAGCTTTGGTCTGTAGCCCCCTTGTTTCCATGGTGTAGTTGCTTTTACAGAGGCAAGCATCAACTTCGGCAGAATGTACAAATGTGTGGACTTGTGCAGAGAGGCTGAAATGTGATGTGGTTAACGATGCTCGCCGACTGCTTTGCCGCTCAGTTTCTCACTCCGTCTCACATGCACACATGTTTTGTAGCACTGTCACACACACACACATTTGCACTCACATGCACATGGACTCAGCCTTTACTCGTGCCAAATTCTTACCTATCGTGATGTTAAAGCCATCAATGCTGAAGGTAGCACTCCGACCCTTCCTAAACCGATGCTTCCTGGAGTTTGCTTCCATCGCTTAGGCACCCTCCAGTCACCCCTCGTGCCTTTTAATCTGTGTTTAATTGCTCTTACCAGTTGCCGCGTCTTGTTACGTGTTGGTAACTCTCCTCAAGGAGACTGAAAAAAAAAAAAAAAAAAAAAAAAAACTGTAGTCCTCCGACTCCGGTTCAGCGCTGGAGGAAAACTATCACACACTTATCGTTACAGACAGAGCTGGAGAATTTCACTCAAGTCCTTCTCCTCCCCCTTGCCTTTGTGGCACATTATCTTTTCTCTCCCTCTTTCTGCTTCTCACACCTCAACAAGCTCATTTCAAGGAGCTTATGGCTCTTGATTTGTTTTTCTTCTCTCTTCTATCTCCCTCCTCCCCTCCCTCCCTGCTCTCTCTCCTCATCTCTCTCCCCAAGAGGTACAGTAGGTGTGTGTGGTGGGTGGCTGTGGTGGTGGTGGTGGTGTTTCAGAGAGAGGACATCTCTAGAGGTCTTTAAAAGAACGTGACTCCTCCTACTGTTAGAATTTGTAACAAAGGCACTGAGGCTCGGAGTTGGTACTTTATAACACAGGCCTATTGTACTCTAGTTTTGTTCAAATATACAAAAATTAACTCTGAAATCTGTGTTGTGACATGCCAGCATCGGTAATCAAACACTGTGACGTATAAAAAGGTGGAAGGCGAGATAAGGGTGATTATGTATATTGAGCCAAAACTAGTCATTAAATCAATGCTGCTGCTTTTTATTTCACACAGGCACAACAAATGCTCCAAAATACAAACTGCTCTCAGGTAAGAAAAAGTGCACAAACAGCTGTAAATTTGCTTCTTTTTTTTTTTCCCTTTTCTTTCCTTTTTATACATCTGTGGATCAAGTCACATCGGAGCAAGGACACACATCCTATCATTGTAAGTGGCGTCTAGAAAGTGGTGTTCGTTCTTATTCTTACTCTATTTCCTTTTATCAGTGCACATCTCCTAATCTGTACATGCACTCGCATACACACTTGCGCACATTAGATCAACAAAGGATAAAAAGCTCGCCTTATTAGCACCATCTGACATTTAGCGATGGAATTCTTCCATGCTTCCTATTACCCACTGATTAGTGTCTGTGAGTGCTCTTTATGAAGACTCCTGCCTTGTTCTCACACCTTCTTTCACATTCAATAAACATGCTTATAATAGCAGGCTTACCTTCTTTTAATTGTCATTTCATACTTCATTTGAATAATAATCCATTTGTGGATTTTTCTCTGCAGTTTAGCTCTCTGTTTATTTGCTTAATCTCCTACAGTATGGCTCAAATGTAAGCCAAATGCATATCTTTGCCAGTATGCACTTGGCTCATTATTACTAACGTGTACATCTTTTATATTTGTTCTAGCATGACTCTCTTTGCTCACCACACTTCAATAACACATACATAATTAGTTCTATAATTTATCTCTGTGAAATGTTACAATAAACAATCAATGTGACAACAATACTTGATTTAGATTAAAGTACGCAATTCTATAGTTCTATCTCAATTATGCTGTATTTTATAAAGTTACTACATTCATTGTTCATTCTTTACCCTATAATTATGTGTGATCATTTAAGTGTTTGACGTAGTTTAGTAGTTTTTCACACTCATTGTCATTGACTGACAAACATAAAAACTAGGAATGAAAAACTATGAGTTGATCGTTTAATTCTAGTGTAGCAGCTTACACCACTTTGAATCATGTGAACTGATGGGATCAACATTTGTCATTATGACAGGTTCTGAGAAATTAAAAAATTATGAATCTACCAAGCTGATTTAAGGAGCCACTTGTACCTGAGAAGCCTCATGCAATTTATGGCTTAATGTTCCGCAAAATAAAATTTCTGCATAAAACAAATCAATTCAAGAGTTCAGAACATAAGGGGCCATATGAGTATTATACCCCATTCACACTTATATGGAAATGTTGACGAACATTTTCTTCTGTATTTGAACATCTTTTTCTTAAAATAACAATTTTAGGTAACAAAACAGATCTTCTCTTTATTAAAATATCTTACAATGTGTATTGTATCACTCTAGTTTGTGTGGACCAAGAACATGAAGAGATTAGAAAACAAACACAACTCTACACCCTACTCATTTCCTGTTTTAGCGTTATAAACCAAGAGCATCTTTTTCCACAATTAAGATCTCTTGAACATTTTATCATTAAAATTATATTGTCAGACACAACTATCCGAAGAAAATGGACTGGAATGGATGAGTAACAATTATGATAAGAAATGTATGTGCTACAGAATGAAACATTTGATATTAATATCGTCATATTATTTAGATCTTTTCCATCCTTCTAACCACGCCCACTTACAATAGAGGAAGTCAATGGTTACGATTCATTAGCTAAACACACACTACATGATCTTTGTAAATACAGGATGCTTGGGTACAACCTAAACACTGAGCAACACCCTTTGCAAAACAAAGGTAATGTGGACAGAATTATTTTAAAAACAGAGGAGAAACATACAAATATAGAAAGCTACCCATATAGATGTGTGCACGGGGTAATAGTCTCATAGAAAAAGGCACCAAATAATTAAAGTCCAGAATTATTTCACACTAGACAAAAACAAAAGAAGCCAAAAACATGAGACACATCTACATGTTTTACTTCTTCTTCCATTATTATTATGATTCATTCATTAATCTTCTGAACCAATGGAGCCTTTCCCAGTTACTTATGGGTGAAGACGTGGTACACCCAGGGTGAGTTTCCAGTTCAACGCAATGCCAACATATAGAGACAAACAACCAACCATTCTCATGCTGTATTCCAGGCAACTTGTAAGGTGTGTTTTTGCAACGTTCTACCACCAAAAATGCAGTACAATAGCAGTCAAACCTGTGACTTCTAACCCATGTACTCCCAGTTCTGCACTGTGACATCATATAGCCCATGAAAGAACAGTGAGGGTCCCCATGATTTTGGGATTTATGCAAATTGTTTATAACAACAAGATATTACTCTCATATTGTTTATCCACAAATGTTTAGTATAATCAGCAGCTACTGTGGCATTCGCTAGTTTTCAGGTCATTGAGTGCAAGAATAAATTAATACCAAGATGATGTGGCATGCAAGGTATAACAGTTTCTTTTCCCTTATGCACTGTATCTCCTACTCTGCTTCCCTCACATTAGCAAAGAGTAAACACCTCTGAGATAAAAAAAAAAATGATTGTAAATGAACACAACCCATGCTGCTTTGTTTACATCTAGCTCCCACAATTCCTTGCCCTCAGGCAGATTGATGTGACTTGCCTGGAACACTACAAAGTCATGAGTCGTGGCTTGAAGTTGTGATTTACAGGCACATAAACCTGCCTGAAACTAAGCATCGCATTCACACTTATGGGAAATGTTTTCTTTAGGTTGACCAATTAAGACAGTGCATGTCTTTGGATGGTGGGGGGAGCGTGGAGTATCCAGAAAGAACCCACACAAACGTGGGGAGAACATACAAATTCCACACAGAAAGGAATCGAACCCAGGATCTTCTTGCAACAGTGACAACAGTACTATGCACTGCACCCTATTATTCAGAATCAGTTTATTGTCATTTGCATACACCATAAAACAGGAGTAGTAGTAACAGTAGGAATGGGTAGTATGGCCAAAAATGTACATCCCAGTATAATTTTAGCCACTGGCGGTATATGTGACCCACCACCACGAAACCAGGCATAAGTGTCTGGAAATCAAAACTGAGTTATCTGTGTAGATTGGTAGAGTGGAAACTAAGGTTTAAGATGGTGAAAAAATTATGTTTCTATCACAAGTAGAACCAAAGTTATGGTCATTTTAATATCCACAGTTGGACCTATTATGCAATTTGCATATTTTTAGATATTGTCCGTTAAAGTTTTGGACTGTTTTGGGGTAGGAAGTCCTTAGCAATGCATAATAATTCATATCCGATTGACAAAAATTATTCACAGATGTTAAAGGACACTCTGATGGACATGTCACAGAAGTTCTATATATTTTAATAATAGGACAGAATTGCAACGTATTATAATCATTTGGCTTACACCATTGGACAAGAGCATTCAATATAAGCTTTTACCTCGTACCGAACACTTGGATGTTTACGCACGGAACGGAGACCGGTTTGTTCGGCGAAAAGAGGTGGAAGTCGTCTTTGTCTTTGCTCCGCAATCCTTAAACTTTTGTCACCGCTTAAATAATTGACCCAATAAACACCTTTATTGATTGGATTTCAATATAATGACCACAGGAACTGAACATAGAGGTGTTACGGTACCGTTTTTTGATAAGGTGTAAACACAAATAAGGAATCACCTTCCAGCCTAAATTTGGCTGTAGCTCTGAACGGCTCAGCGCGACTTATGCCTGGTTTCGTGGTGGCGGGTCACATATGGTATATATAACAGTATAGTAATTTTGTAGGCTACTATATAGAAATGATAAATACACTATAAATTACATCAGACCAGTTTCTTAGTATGATACATTGGATATTGACGTTGGTAAGTTTTAAGTAAGTTTTGTATGATATGAACGTTATGCACATGAGTTGCCTGGGTGTTATTGTTCCCGTTAGTTTAACAAACGCAAACAATAGCCTACCCTTTGAGTAGCTAAATTTAAATACAATATTAGAAAAATAAAATAATGGGAGCATTATATGATATCACTAGTAATGTTTCCAAATGCAAAGCAACATATTTTGACAGAATAATGTGAATTTGTAGAGATTATTGTGAATTTCAGCTGCTGGTAGGTTATTTCGATGGGGATGCCCATTTTGACAGACTGTGGATGTTCGAAACTTTGCATTACTGCCATCTACAGGATGGACGGTAGAACGGTATGCCAAAAAAAAACCTCATATAGTATGATACCTTGCATACCACCCATTCCTAATTAGTAGTAGTAGTAGTAGTAGTAGTATGATTGGTGTTTAATGGTCACTGACAAAACAGTTTAAATGTGGATTACTCCATACCAACTTAAATACACTACACTTTTACACTTTCATTTATAGGCTCTGGTAATTATGGTTCCACTCAGGGGTGCCAGCCCAAATTTACAAATTTGTTGGCAGTGCAACAGATGAGACTTTGGTGAGGAAATGTCACAGCATTAAAAAAAAAAAAAAAAAAAACCCTCACACATAAATAAATTCCGGGTGAGTATGATAGTTGTGAGTCAATCACAGTCCCCAATCTGTCAAACAAAGACATTTTAAAATAAGGACATACATTACGATAGACAGTAATTAATGTGTTAATATATCTCAGAAAAAAGAGATCAGTCACAATCAGGAGATCTATCCAATTATAACACGGCTAATTTGAGTCACTCAGTGCTGTTCCAGAGGACACATTATACACTTGTTAGATAATTACACTCCATCTCATTTGGCTTGTGAGGTACAGTAAGAGCTTTTTATGTTCTCCTTCCCCTGTCACACTGCTCTTCCCAACCAACAATTCATGTTGCATGTAGCAATTTGTGAGGATCCTAATTTTCCAACACACTCTCTGTGCCTGTCTGTTTTATGGTAGCTTTTATGTCACAGAGAGGTTACAGTATGTGGGATTGTGATTTACTTTTTAAGCCTTTATCAGCTTCATCTACATAAGAGGCACATCAGTGTCAGGATGAATCCACAGCCCCTCCCAAAAAAATACACTTACTTACAGAAAGCATTAGCAAGAGAAATATATTTGCAAACATTAAGTGTATGTATTCATGCAGACATCTGCTGAAGTGTTTACATGGTGGTCAAAGTTTGCTGCAGCTCTTCAAAGCTTCCCCATTTAATGCATTGAGGACTATAGGTGCAGTAGAGGAGATTGCATAACACACTTATCTCAAGGACTGCGCTTCTGCTTTTATTTTTATGATGTTTTAGAAGGCTGTGTTATGTTCATTCTTATATTATCTTGAAAACTGCAGCAGCATACTAAGCTAACGTTATTAGTCAACTGCTTAGTAACTGCTTAGTTGATTTGTAATCCACTACTAGTCTAAGTTTCCGAAAAATTCATGAAAGAAAAACCGTCTAGACTAACTTTAGGTGTCAGCTGACATAGCTTTAATAAATAATCCAATGGCCATTTTAGTAACATGAAAGGTTTACAATTCACTATTAACTAGTGGTTTATCATTCATTATTCATTTGCAGCAGGTCTGAAGATAGCTTCTAAAAAAAATTATTGAAGACGAAACAATATGATATAATACATATTATGAAAGTCTAAAAGTTGATATTGATATATAGGTTTATATATAGGCAAGTCTGGGCTACTTTGCTGAGGCTGCTGCCCCCATGACCCGGATGAAGCGGGAGACGACGAGTACGAGTACGAGTACGAGTACGAGTAAAAGTTGACATTAAAAGGTGTTTTCATGTTGCTGTCCTATTAAATGTTTTTGTGTTCCTTTTTCTACTAGTTACGGTTTAGGTTGAAAAGTACCAATTAAGAATGATCAGTATTAATGCCAAGATGAATACTGATTCATCATTTCAGAATTCCACAGCATTATATATATATATATATATATATATATAATATTTCTACAACTACAATTACACTAATGAACTCATAGTTTTTCTTCATCTGCCTCCTAATAACTGTGTACTCATAGTAGCAGCTTCTCAGAAGCAAAACTGAGTAAATATGTGACAGTTGGTAAACAGGTTTTACTGGACTGAAGCTGGAAGAGGTTGGAGAGTTAACAGAGGCTTTACAAGGTTTACATAAAAGAAAAAGTTGAGAGTTTATACTGCCTGTCTAGTGACTGATTCACTCAACCACAAAAATCCATTTAAACTTAAATGCGAGTGCAAAGAGCACAGTTTAAGCCAACATGATTTTTTTTACTTTCTGTCCATCGTGCTCACACTCGTTCAGAAAAGGCAAAAAAGACGTAGGCTAACCCTTAATCCACTATACAAAAAAATAGATCTCTGCATGAATCTCTCTGTCCACTAAAATTGTCAACAAATTCCAATGTGTACGAGGTCAGTTCTTTTGCTCCATTCTGCCCTTAACTGCTTTTGTCCTCATTCTACATTATCGTTATCTGCCTGTAAATCTTAATGGATTAAAAATAATAGAGAAACAAGTAACTAGAGACAATATGACTGTTATCATATGTAATATACACTTGCATTATTTGACTGCACCACCTTTGGTTTTGATTACAGGAGACTTTTACTTCGACTTTTTTTTGCCACATAATCCTTATGTAGTGTCACAATAAGGTTTACTGTATTTTTTTTCATCCATAGTTGCATAAAGTTTTGATGATGATTGGACCGCTGCATCAGGCTGTAGTTTTGCAGACCCGGCGCAAGTGCAGTGCAGCTGGTCAACGGGGTGTGTCCAGACGACTTTTGAAAGTTTTGCCCACCGTGCACAGTGGCGCAAATCCACCCCTCTGTTCCTCCCACTGGAACAATCCCTCTTCCGTTCCATCTCGTTTCCTCTCACTGGCGTAAGTGGGAATGAGGGAGGAGAAAGGGTGTGCAATGGATTTAACACAGCTGATTTAGATCTCCACCATTAGCGCCTCTCCTCGTTCTTAAATGTGCATCCAGACGCATGCTGCGACACCAGCTGATTGGGTCCGTTTGGGTTTTGTTTGTTTTGTTTTGATTTCACTTAGGAATCTTTATGGTTCTTAAGTTTTGTTATTTTAGTTTTGGGTTTGGGTTTGTAGATGATCGGTGGTTCTATTTTCAAGTTTAATTTCATAAACTCATAACACACACACTCCTGCAAGTTTCTGTCCCGCTCTCGCCCACACACACAGATATAATATATATTTTGTTCTGCTCCCACTGGCACCACAAAGGTGGCAACGGATGACTTGCTCACTCCATACTGTAAACCCGAACGTTCATAATAATTAAATATTTTAAGTTGTGAAAAATCGGTTTCAGAAATAGTACTACTAACTCAAATGTTTTAAGTTGCTGTAACGTATTCTTCTTTTTAAGTAGCTACTTCCAACTAATATTGTTTTATTAAAGGGAACAATTGTAGATATGAGTTAACATAACAACATGTGAGGTAAAAACTTAGTGGAATTAAGTAATTAAATGCTAAAAATTATATTGTTGCTACTGTTATTTCTATTGTTTCAAATAAGGATGATTGAAAAATATAACCCGAAATCTATACCTAATAAGATTAACCCTGAAAATAGAACCACCGATCACCTCCGGGGCTGAGTAGAATATTGTTGAGGTTATTTATTGCAATGAAATGTATCTAATACTCTGGAAACCTGTCTGTGAGGTTGTGGTAACATGTGCGCTCCACGTGCCGGTCTGCCAAACTACCACTACACCAGCTGCGCTGCGCTTAGACCTGCCTTCAGCCTGCAAGCTTGGCGCACTGTCTAAAGTCAGCGAATCTGTCACTGTGCCGAGCTAAATCTGTGGCCACCTCCCACGAGTGCGCCACCACACCCATCTTGGTGCACCGGTCTGCCAAACTAGCACTACGCCTTTCAGCTGGTGAGCTCTTGGTGCACTGTCGGCGTGGTCTAAAGTCAGCAAATCTGTCACTGCGCCGAGCTGGATCAGTGGTCACCTCCTATAACAAGTGCATCACCGCAGCCATCTTGGCACATCGCAGTCCGCCAAACTACTAAACTGCTCTGCGCCGGCCGGAAACTAGCTCTGTACAGGGTTCGCCAACTTGCGCACCCTGTGCTGCGCATGTAAACTAGAGCCCATTAACTCTTCATCATCCCAAATTAGAGTCTGGACTTTTGAAGGCTAATTCTTGTGTGAAAATTGCATCTCATGGTCCCTTGAAGTATTCTCTCACAAGTCTGACCCTGATGACCCTGATGACCCTGATCAATCCTGGTGGTGTCCAATCTGTTAAAGATTACAGACATGAGAGGACACTTACTGCATTAGTTAGATTAAATAACTTGTTCCAGCTGAAACACTATTAACCACTGAAGTATTTACCAATGGAAATATCTAAACTATGAGCTTAGTTACATTAAATGTCACTCTCCTGTAATCAAAACCAAAGGTGATGCAGTGAAATATTGCATGTGCACCTTTTTTTTTTTGGGGGGGGGGGGGGGGGGCAGTGTATTAAACATAATATGTTAAATATTAAATATAATATGTACAAACTATATCAGCAATATATTGATTGATGTCATTAATCTAGGTAAATAACTTACAAAGCATGTCATTTCATTGTATTTCTTTAATTGCTTCACAGTTCTATTGTTAATACATTCAGTTGATCATATTATCCACCATGTCTTATAATTTGAGGATGACTGGGAGTTGAAGCAGAAAGACAAGCACTTAATTCCTGTTTTTCCTTTGATCATGAGCCAGGTTCATTCTGGCGTAAAAAGCTCACATTGAGTATGTTGGTGTTGTAGGAGCTCTAGAAAGCGTGTACTACAACAGCTGTGGTGAGAGGTCCATCCTTTACCCATATATCTAATGAATCTTTGTCATGATCCATTTCCTTCAAGGGTCATTACTAGGGCGACATCACTGTCTCCAGGCAACGAGGAGACATGTCAGACATATACTGCATACATTACACTCTGGACAAGTGGTTAATTTGGCACACGGCACCCTTTAGACCTGTGCACATTTTATAGTCCAAATGATGCACTTTTATATTTAAGGTAGTTTTTTTCTATGCAGTACCTGCTTCTTATCATAATAACACAATTTAATATTTTTGTCACCAAGTCCCTAACAATTTTGGCTAATTAAATGTTTGAATTGGATTGAGGAGAACAGCTATATTTTGCAGAATATGCACTGACAGAAATATGTCAGTTCTTTGTAACAAATCCTACTGTTTGGTGGATTCTGGCACAAAAACGCACCTGCTTGCCTGTGCTCTATGCCCATTGAGAGTGAACCGTTGCTCACCTTTGATCTGACCATCAAACACCAGGACAGGCCATCAGAAAGAGACATTAATTAGTTGGAAGGATAAAGGATAGAAGAGAACTAACTTGGAGTACATGAGATAAGCCTATTCCCCCAATCCCAGTCTCATTTTTATTTGCCGAACCGCAAAATAAACACATCAGTAGAGCAGTTTTGGACGTTAACACTGATAATTAATGTAAATAAATAGTCAAATTAAAACCCTATGATGTGATTTTGGCACTAATTGACTGTTATGTATTATGTCTCAAAACGTCGCATCAGTTTTATGGCTTTTTGATCGTGCAATCTATCCCAGTAGTACTTCACTATTCAAGACAACAACTACACAATCAGACAGAAAACAAAACAAACTCATTAGAGGTCTCCTCTAGATGGTGGAACGATACACAATTTGTCAGTCCCCACACCACTGTTGCCACAGTGACACAGTCGTGTAATTAGGACACACAGGTGCCTTAGAGTTTGTCTTTTCCCCTGTTAAATACTCATTAGAGGGACTTTTAAGGGTAATGTTAGTCTGTGTTTCCAACCTGAGGGAAATGAGCTGACAAAACAGAGGGCTACATGAATCCTGTCATCTGAGCCTGGCTGCATAGATACAGCAAAGAGTGTGGAAATTGTCTTTGACGACAGAGTGTACAAGTCTAGCTAATGATTCTCACACCAGCATGGTTCCAGATTAAAAAAGAGACACAAGCAGGGTTTTAGGTCAGCGGGGCAAAAAATAAATAAATTTCATCACAGCCAGACATTTTGGACAACCCAGCCATCAAGCTCTCAACAGACCCAGCAGATGTGTTAGAAAACCATGGTACTCACTTTCTATGATAAATGAAAACTAATTTACATATACTTTCCAAAAAGAGCAGATCGTGGTGCAGGTTGTGGAGATGTTTTAACAGCAGACTCAAAGCAATTATAATCATAAATAAATATGCATTTAATTGACCTTGCTCAAAATGGAATCCCAGACCCTGCAGATGAATGGATTTACTAAATGTTTCTGTGTACCTTCCATCATCAGGCAGCAAACAGTAGCAAACCTCCTGAAATCTGCTAAAATTAAACCCTGTCTCCAGTGCCTACTAGTACCCTCACAGCACTGATCCGTGCTTTATTATATTGACTGTAGTTATTTCCCTTTTTACTGTGTGCAACACAAAGCCTCTAGTTTCTTTTCAGTTAATCCAAAATACGGCCGTTAGGATTTAACAGGTAAAAAACACATTATATTAGATTGCATTTGATGTTATTGTTATTTTTAAAGCTCATTTCAGATATTTTAACACAATTTTTACAGCCATAAGCCCTGAGATGATTACAAGTTATACTAACAAGTATTCGGAGAATGCCTACACCCCTATTTTGTGCCAATCTCAAATTTCTATGATAACACATTCTTGAATTAGAACCAATAATGTGCTTTTGACTTTTCTGCGATATACAACTTTGACCTTTTGCAATATTGATAATTTGTATATATGCGTCAGTGCGTGTAATATTATAATAAATATATCCAATATTGGTTAAGTTATAGCCTCATATGTCTATGCTTGAAATATACAAACAGTGTTACAGAAGTTAATTTTGTGACCTGTCTCATTTGACCTCCAGAGATCTCAAAATCTATTGGCCGTAGGTGATAACACCAATTATGAGAATTGTAGAAAACTTAATTCCACATCGTTTGGCACCAATCTGAAATTTCTGTAATCCTCCGTTCTTGAGTTATAACCAATAATGTGATTTAGATTTTTTTAGTTAATTGTGACATTGACCTTTGACCTTTACTCAAATGGATCATTGCATCTATTGGGCATTAGCTGTATGTATATGCCTATATAATTTCATGGTGATATCGCAAGTATTCATTGAGTTATAGAATTATATGTCTCTGCGGAGACACACACACCAACACACACACACACACAGACACACACACACACACACACACACACACACACACACACACACACACACACACACTGATTACAGTAATTTCTCCCAACCAATGTTGGACAAGATTAACTATATACAGTCAATGATGACAAATATATATATTACATATTCTTCATATTATTTTTATTTGTATTCTTATGCATTAAGTGCTGTGCTTTAGAGCCAATATTTATTTAATGTGTTGCTTTATTGAAGCTACTATTGCCTTTTAGTTTCATGATGCCTGTTGTCATTTGCAAATCATGTTTTGAAAAACGGTTTAATGCAGTAAATAAAGTTAATTTAAAACATAACTTTGAATGTAAATTTTAAATGTAATATAGTAATATTTTTTCTTTGTTCAGATTGTTCATGAACCTCACATTTAGACTCAAGGTTATTGAGTTCTTTTTTTGTTCACACTTGTTTTCTCTTCTCTGATCCATTGTATATTTTCATGACATCTTGTGCCCCCTCCCCCTACTTTGATGAAGTGTGAGGATGAACAATTAAATGGAAAACATATGTGCCACATGAGCCACAGTTGCTGAACCTGTCATTTGTGACATCAAAGTGACATTAATAACATGTGACATGTTTCACAGCTGCATCTCAGGTTAAAGGTTTAGAGTGTAATACTTTCTCTTTTGTTTTGTTTTTTTCCCCCCCATACAGTTTTGTGTAAATTCCTTTTTAAATACAGTACCTAAAGGATAAATTGTTTTCATTATAAATTCTTGGACACAAAAAAAGGTCACGTGAAAAATAAATGTTGAGAATTATCCTCTTAGACGCGAAAACCTTCCACAAATGAATGCATGTGCACAAACCGTGTTTATTAAGAGCTTCAATCACAGCTTTATTGAATTTGTTACAACACATTTATTTGTTTTAAACTACATTATATCTGATTAACACACTTCTCAAAATATGTTATTAAAATCTGAACGTGGTGTTTGTTTTCTTTACTTTTACATTTCTTCCTACAAAACTGTTTCCAAATAAAAAAGAGTTTGAAAATACTCTACTGCAGCAGAGGCTTCATACTGGATGTGTCCCTTTCTAAATGCACATAAGCAGAATAAAAGAGCTGTTTTTTGGGCTTCATTGTGTGGTTTTCACAACTCCGTCTCAGTAAGGTTATACAATGAACTGAATGCCAAGTGTAATCGCAATATCGGCCTGTGCAATAATATAATCCCAAAAGGCTGCAAACAATCTAGATTTAAGAGGATTTCGGATTATCTGATCACTGAAATGGGGAAAAAAAATAAAAACAACCTCTGATGTATAGTGAAATTTGCTGCTTCCTCTGCTTGGAACCTTTTGCAAAATAACCTCAGACTGAAGGATCTGGACTTTGTAGATGCCTTTCAGAGGATTTTAAATGGCAAGGACACTGAAACATCCAGATGTAGCCTAGTTACTTTGCCTGTTGAAAAATATTGTGTTTTGACTCCTGGTTATTTTACATAGAATCATTACCAGTACCATTAGAGTCTCAGACAAACCCATTGCTTATGTCCACATTAGATATTGTATGTTATATATTTGAACTTCATCATACTTGTTTTTTTGTCTTACTTCTTTATTTATTTTATTGTATTCTATTGTAGTTTTACTGCATGTTTCTTATTCACTCCATGTTCCATTTATGCACCAAACCACTGAACTAAAGGTAAAGGTAACATACTTTATTTGTCATTACACACTGTACAATGAAATTAACTAGTAATATGAACCCTCTTTACTTCCATGACAAACATGATTCTAATTGTGACATGAGTTACTTGTAAATTGGGTAGTGACAGTATATTCTGCACATTTTAAACTTTTTCATCTGTATTTAGGTAGTAGAACTGGTTCAACAGTGAGTATAACTGTCTGATATGACATATGTGCTGCTGCCTCTCTGGGTCAGGATGCTCTTGCAAAAGTAATGTTTAATCTCAATGACACTTTCTTGGTTAAATAATGTTTACATTTAAAAACATAGTTTGAACCTAATGACAATGATGCTGGTGGTAGGCTTGGGTAGTGGTGTGCTTACACCACCTAAATGTCAGTCTTGTCCGCTGAATAAAGAAAAAGGTGTATCCAAAAGATTAATTTAACAGACTACACTCATAGTGTGTCTTATCTGTGATTGGACTGGCAACCTACTGCCCTCCCTATTCCATCAGTGATTGTTTATCATTCCCTCAGAGCTTCACTTGCTCGTATAGCAGCTCACTGTCTGTTGTCCATTTCTGAACAGCAGAGAATTAAATGACCCCCCCCCTTGGTCTCTGCTACACCTGTCAGGGTTTCTGTTTAACACCACGATTCTCTCTATTGAAATTCCTCTGTATCTGTGATTTTTTTTTGTTGAGATCTTGATCTGAGTACTGCCCGATGCGCACACAGGTACTCGAGTCTTTGTCCAAGTACATTGGACCCCAACGTCTTTTATCAACTGCAAATTTTCGGTGCACCAGTACCATCCCTGAGTCCAGTTGAGAAGGTAGTCCTGGATAAAGACTGTGTGGACTCCAGTACAGTACATTGACCTGTGAAAGCAATCTGAGACTAGAAGTGACCTAGTTACCATTCTGGGAATAGAAGTGAGTTAAGCAGTCGTCACAGACCATAGACAACCTCCTCTTGTCTCCTGAAAAATCCTCAGATCCATGCAACATGGGCTGGACCAGGGGTCTCCAAACTATTCCACAAAGGGCGGGTGTGGCTGCAGGCTTTTGTTCCAACCAAGCAGCAGCACAGCAGACTTGAATCAATTAATCAACTGATCTCTATCTTCGAGAGTCGATTGGTCAAACTGTGAACTCTTGGTTGGTTGGAACAAAAACCTGCAGCCACACCGGCCCTTTGTGGAATAGTTTGGAGACCCCTGGACTGGACTTATCAACCAAATCACTGATTAAAATATCACGTACATGTCGCTCTTCTTCTCTTTGCCTCAAACAAGCTCAGGTATGTAGTGTGAAAAGCCCCTAAGCAACACTAATAAAACACGCACAGTCTGTCAATCTCTCAAGGAAGGGACAAAAACCCAGTGAAAAGCAAATGATCTCAGTCACTAAATTAAATGAATTATAATAATTTAGTCCTTTAATTTATATGTATATAGTTTTACTGACATTTGTGTCTAAAGTTGAGGGGAAAATGGGGGGGGGGAAAGATTGTAGTTGTATTTCTTTGTTCTTTTCAGAAATAATTTGAATAAGACTTTTTGATTTATGAAATATGAAAAAAAATATAATTTAATTATTTTATTTTTTTTTACTTTTGGCCAAGTCTCAGTTGTTTGTGTGGTTGGTCTATTGTGCCACATTCCAATCTGACTTTGAACAAGCATAGACTGCATTCTTTTTGTGCAAATTGCAGCCACAGTGAGAACAACTCATTTTATTAGTATTTACTTTGCATTCTTTAATTTTTTTAAGCTCATCCACTGGAAAGAAATATGCAGTAAAGACTTTTAAAATCAGTTATATGCCTTCTAACAGTGCCATTATTATTATTGTTGTTGTTGTTGTTGTTGTTATTTTTTATTATTATTATTATTATTATTATTATTATTATTATTATTATTATTATTATTATTATTATTATTATTATTATTATTATTATTATTATTATTATTATTATTATTATTGTTATTATTATTATTATTTATGTTTAGTTATAATAGTTTGATTTGGATTAACAAGAGAGAGCTGCAGAAGGAAGCAATGCCTTTCTAAATTATCTTTTCAGATCTTACAACTTTAATTGTCTTTTTTGTACAGTAGAAGATATACTATACTATACTATACTATACTATACTATACTATACTATACTATACTATACTATACTATATTCACATACTTTGTTTCCCTCTTTAAACAAAAAACTGAACATGTCAGATTTGTCTTTCACTGAAATATCCAAACAAATTACTGACAATAACAGCTGGTGATAGAACAAACAATTACACCATTAAAAAGACACTGTCACATCTCAAACAGTGAAGAGTCATGTGGAAACAGTGATGAAATGTGACATTGCTGTGAGTTTTCTCCAGCTGTTTTTATATTATATGATTACACAATAACTACAGTGACTGCAATAATGCGATTGTATAATTAACTGTGACATTGCTGGTCATACTGTATCATAATTATATCCAATACAAACAAGTAATAAAACTGATTGTTTCCATTATTTTTCGTAAGAATTTGATATCTGCTCTGTTTGCTGCCTAAAAACGTATACGCATGTCTTATATAAATTGAAGCGTGCCCTTAAATACACTGAAGAAGGTCCAGTTATCTTCCTAGCAGATTAGCCCTTTACAATCAATCCTCTCAAAGTTGTGTGGTATGACAGCCTGAAGAGCAATCTTCTCTTTTGTTATCCATTACAGTACAATTTAGTGCAACTAATTTGCACCATCAGGTTGAATCTAGCTTCTTGTACATCCCAGGAAACCCTTCAAATATGACCTTGTTCCTGTGCCAATAATGCAATCAGCAGCAGAGTAGTTACAGCTCTTCATCATTACTATTATTACAGAATTTCTCTCCAGAAGATTAAATTCACACCTGATTGGTGCTTCAATATACTTGGATATTTCCTATAAAGCTGCCGCTCCTCTGCCCGTCTATTCTGAGCACCTAAAAACTTGTTTGGCATCTCTCTTAATCATGAAGGTGTGGGGTTTGACATGGTCCGAAGTTGTTAGAGATGATGTCACAACTTCAGGACCAAACAGTGGCAGAGGTATCGACAACCTGGGGACTGTGTGACATCAAAGGGACCCAACCAGACAAGCTGATTGGAAGGGAGGTGGCTATGTTTTGCTTCTCAAGAGGAAACAAATGAGCGTACAGTAAACTGAGAACCAAGGAGGAGACTCCTGAAACACACCTGAACATCACCAAGGACCGAGGAGGAAACTCAGCGGGAGTCTACACTGTCATATGGTCATGGAAACGCCACAGTACATATGGTATTTTAGGAGCCGCCAGGGAGGACTGTTGTCCTATGGGACAGATATGCAGGGAGGCAGCGGCAGAAAGAGTGAGAGAAAAACAGGATGAACTCAAGACACCACAGTTTCCTTTAGACTAAGATGAAGTAGGGAGGAAACTATGAGGATAACTAGGGATCGGTATTGTTTAAACAAAGTTATAGCTGAGAATAATAATAGTAATACTAACACTGGCTCCAAGACAATAATTTTCTCAAAACCAATTTTTCATTTTAACAAAATAAAACGTACAACAATACTGTTAATTAGGGCTCTGTGATATGGAAAGAAATCATATCACAATTACTTTTTTTTTCATATCAGACGATATCGATATATATATATATATATATATATATATATATAAATGATATAAATCAAATCACTATTTTTATGGAGCTTAATTTTTCTGTTACTCATAAGTTAGTTTTGAAGACATCAGAGCATTTTTTATTTAAATATTTATTTTCTGTCAGAGACTGAACATGACAGATGTGCTGAAGAATATTGTAGAACAGTTTTCAGATAAATAAAACAGGCACGTGTATTTAAAATTAAACTAAAAGCCTGACAAGGAGGCAAAAGTTCAAGTTTTAAAAGAGAACACAAACAAAACAGACCGCCTTCATGAAACAATACCAGGGGTTTATACCTGGGGTGTGTTCCAGTGGTCCAGAATTTCTGGGGAGAACACTGCAATGCATGTTGTTTTTTTTGTCATACGATATCCCAACACAAAAAGGGGAAATAACTAACATCAAAATGAAAACAACGTCAATGCTGGTATAAAAACTGAATAAACATACTAGTATAGCAGACTCTGTATACAGCCATATGTACCATAAAAGAAAATGTAGCTTGTCTTTTTAAAAATGAGGTGTTTCTTTAGTAATCGTCGAGCTAATGCTGCAAACTCCATGCATTTTTTTACCCAAATAATTCAGTAAAACATATTTTACATGTCCAACGCTACTCTACTAAATGACATGTGAATTTTCAAATGAAAAGGACTATTATTTTTGTTTAGTTCAGTGCGGAGGACACCTACGACATCAAAGAGATGCTTTGGTAGTGGAGATATGCTGCATTCAAGCTGGTCTTCAAAGAGCTCAGTATTCATTCACTGAATACCTTTTTTTTCAGTGGCACATTCACAGTATTCCTCTGAAGTGATCAGTTGATCTCATCTACAGATAAACACATGAACTGGATGTGTAGTATGAAGTAACAGAGCAGCTCTAAAAAAATTTTAAAAAGTATACACTCCTTTAAAAAATACATTATTGTATATTCCTATGACATTCTTGTGCAGTGACAAAATTCTCACTATAATGGTTGCAAGTGAGTTATCAGATTAAATTAATTTCGAGACAGGTCTGTTGTATCTGGAAGTCCTTTGATAGAACTAGCTGACATTGTTTTATACATAATAATATACAATTTCATGTAATTTACAACCTTTTTTTAATCATACATGTTCGCAAAAATGTGAAACCCCTAAAAACAAACTGCACTGAAGTCAACCTGGTACTAATTTCAGTCATTAATAGACTTTAGTTTGTTTTGATATAACTCTACATGCCTTTTGTGGTGGTACACAGACAGTATCATAAAGGAAGGACACAGCCTGATATTTGATAGTTATACTACTTTTCAAAAAACATGCTGAACCATCACTTCATAAAATGCATGTACAATAGTTAACAGCCACAACATTAATAACATCTTAAATGTTATTATACTAACATTTGGTGCTAACATTATAAACACTGACACTAATTTCTGTATGCCTAATAGTTACACACACAGAAAATTTGAAGAAGAACAAATTCTTAAGTTAACTAGTTTTTCTCCATTCCTACTTTTTACGACACAACAAATAGAATTTGAATAGACCTACCCTTTTTGATTTGTGAACTAATTCATTCATTCTTTTTCAGAACCTGCTTTATTCTCACTAGGGTCATGGGTCAAGGTGGGGTACACCCTAGACGAGTCCCAAGTTCATTGCAATACCACATATAGAAACAAAAAACCAAATGCCCTCACATTCAGAATAAATTTCTCAGTGCATGTCTTTGGATGGTAGAATCCACCAAAATATGGGGCGATCATGCAAACTCCACACAGAAAGGCCCCTAGTTGGAATCAGCACCTTCTTTTTGTGAGGTGACAGTGCTATCCATTGCACCAGCATGTCACAAAAAGTGAAATCTTACTAATTAAAGATGAAAGAAGAGTGATTTCTGAAAGAATTTATAAAAGCTGACATCACAGAGCCATGTAAAAAGACAGGCCAATGTCAGAGTCAAAACCATGTAGAGACATAACAAGATGAAAACTGAGTAATAATAACAAGATAAAACTGATGCTAAAGATACATCAAGATGAAAACAGAGTAATAATAACAAGATAAAACTGATGCTAAAGATACATCAAGATGAAAACAGAGTAATAATAACAAGATAAAACTGATGCTAAAGATACATCAAGATGAAAACAGAGTAATAATAACAAGATAAAACTGATGCTAAAGATGCATCAAGATAAAAACGAGATAAAAGGGAAAAAACAGTGAGATTCAACCTGATAAAATTAATATAAAGGACTCAACAACACAAAAACATAAATAAAAATGCTGAAACAATATGAAAATTGGATAAAAGATGCAACAAGCTGAAAATATGACAAGAAAAGTATGTATAGGATGCATCAAGAAAACAATATAAAACTAAAATGAGATGAAAAGTGAGTAAGAGACGTAAGAACATGAAAAATATGCAAAAACAAAGAAATAGAGAAAGAATATGCAAACGACATAAAATGGTTTCATAAAAGTAAAAGTGCAAAGAAAAATAAAATAAAACAAAAATGACGAAAATGGCGCAAAAAACAAACATATTTTCTTAAACATTGATCCTGTATAGACATGGGTTAGGTTTTGGGGGCTGTAAGTGTCATAAATGTCCTGTAACTCACCGGTGTGTGGCCCCTCCGGAGCCTTCTTCTTGGAGCTCTGTCTGTCGGAGTCCTGCCGGTTCAGAACCTCGGACAGGGACTGCCTGGAGCTCTGTCGTCCGGTCTGGATGGACACGTTGAACCGGCTGCTCTTCTTCCTGGCTCGGTCCGACTCCGGGGCCGACTGGCTCCTCTCAGGGTCATGGTTCTCTGGTTCCGAGCCCACTTTGACCAAGGCGTTCCTGGTCCGTGTTAGGGCAGAAGTCACCGAGCCCATTACAAACTCACACTGAACCGCTTTCACTAAGTTTACCTGTTGAAACTCGACACCATTTTTTGCTGCACGCGCCACAGCAAAGCAACAAAAACACCTGTGAGTCAGAAATCAGGGAGCTGGGAACTTCATTTTAGCAAAGTTAGCCAAGAGTAATTAACATGTCCGAATAACACCGACATTTGGGATTAACCCGGGTCACCTCCCTCTACATTAGTGTTTCCTGCTGCTGACACGTCACATGGAGAAAGTTGCTCCGTCGACAAACACCCCGTGGTCCCAGGGGGAAGAGCGGTGAAAACAAAACACTTTAATTACTTATTAAAATTATCACTAACGAATCACACTGTATCCTTTGCGAGACTTTAAACGAGATTCTCGTTTTTAAAATCACGTCTCAGAGTCTGAGATGTGCCATTAGGTTATCAGTGCCATATTATAAGTGTACTTTGTTTCTGGTTAAAGCGTAACCTGCTGCGAATGAATGAGCCATCAGACAGAATACTGACACCCATCACCGACAGATGGCACTCACACACAACAGGTGTCCCAATAGACGGGAGTGAATGAATAATAGTAACGCCAATGAAAAGAAGAAAAAGAAGAAGAATCAGTAGTAGTTTTAAATGGTTATAAATCTTGTTACAGCCCTGACAAAATTCCTTTCTGTTTTTACTTGGAACCAACTATATATATATATATATATATATATATATATATATATATATATATATATATATATATATATATATATATATATATATATATATATATATATGACAAAATTCCTTTCTGTTTTTACTTGGAACCAACAATATCTATCTATCTATCTATCTATCTATCTATCTATCTATCTATCTATCTATCTATCTATCTATCTATCTATCTATCTATCTATCTATCTATCTATCTATCTCTCTCTCTCTCTCTCTCTCTCTCTCTCTCTCTCTCTCTCTCTCTCTCTCTCTCTCTCTCTCTCTCTCTCTCTCTCTCTCTCTCTCTCTCAATATTTTTAACAACTTTAATAGATTGAATAAATAATTTTCACAACAAATACAGGCTACATGCTTTGACTAGAAAATAATTAAACAGAAAAGTATACTATATATATATATATATATATATATATATATATATATATATATATATATATATATATATATATATATATATAGATAGATAGATAGATAGATAGATAGATAGATAGATAGATAGATAGATAGATAGATAGATAGATAGATAGATAGATAGATAGATAGATAGATAGATAGATAGATAGATAGATAGATAGATAGATAGATAGATAGATAGATAGATAGATAGATAGATAGATAGACAGACAGACAGACAGACAGACAGACAGACAGACAGACAGACAGACAGACAGACAGACAGACAGACAGATAGATAGATAGATGAAGAAGAACAACAATAAGAAGGACAAGAACAAATTATTTAAAAATGTACATACTTGGAATATTTGTAAATACAAAAGCACTAAATGTCGCCCATCGGTGTCATTATAATAATGTAATAATACTAACTTTAATACATTTAAAATAATTAGTAATAATAGTAATAATAATAATAATAATTTTCCTATGTTTCTCACTAAATTGGTTCAGTTTTCTTTTTTCTTGAAACTAATGCTGTTCACATTTATATGGATACTTTTCCAAATAAGCATTTCCACCTCTGTTTTCTAAAGAATAATAACATGACCTTCATTTGACACAATGGCTCCAACATCACTATATCACAGCACAAACACCCAGGCCCAGACCCAGAGAGTCTGTGTCTGGACCTTGGGAACACACAAAAGGGCAGACACAATGAATGTACAGACTATACACAGTAAATTTTGCAGTGTTAAGTCAACACTTAGAGAGTTTATTTAACTTCTTCTAGAGTGTATTTGGTCCCATTTTCTCCAAATTAACACTGCAAAATTTACTATGTACAACTTCACCAAATCAAACTAATACAAAGACGCTGTGGCACTAGCAGTTTTATAGACACCTTAAAAACAGCTTTGACATATACTAGGAACATCTTTTTATTGTTCTAAAACTGGAACCATCAACATTTATAATTGATGTTATATGTTTTATAAAATAAAACATAATTATCAAATTATAAAATAATAATAACAAAAACAATTGATTTTGAAAATAACAAAAATGACTAATGAGTAAAATCAGAACATCATTACACTCAAAAACCCTGAATTTAGATTTTCTTAGGTGAGTGTTAATACTAGTACAATAACGTTAGCCACACGTGTGTCTTTTAAGTCATATTTCAGGATTTAAACATAATTTCCCATAATTATAAAATAATGTGTGCTTTCACATCGAACCCTATAGAACACGTCGAATCGAACACATTATTATATTTTTTATCATTATTGCCCTTAATATTCTTCGTGAAACTCATTAAAGACAAACATTTTGATCGTAAACCATTCATACAATCTGTAATACCAGATATTCAATCTAGTGAGATGTTGTCCTTCACTCATTTCTTCAGGCGATACGTGTCATCAATACTGAAAAGACTAAGATAATGGTATTTTCAAACTCTGAGAAGTTGCCTGAAACTCTCCCAAAAATTGTCTACTTTTAACAATAATGTCATAGAGATGGTTCATGTGTGTACGAATCATAAGGTTTTGATTGATGACACCCTGCAGAAAACCTGCCAAAGAAGTTAAAGCTTAAATTAGGCTTTTACTTTCAAAATAAATGTGAGATTGTTTGCTACTAATGTGTTATGGAAGTGGGTGAAATGAGTTGAAAGGAGCAAAAAGAAGGACTATAATAATTAGGCTAGTTGTTACTGCTGGTGGAATTAGTAAAATAAAGTTTCAGGTGGGGCAGACAGACTACCACTGTAGTAGTTTGTGTCATGCTAATGCAGGCAACACCAACCAACACCCAGCAAGATATATTGTGATGGCCTGTTAGGATGACCATACATGGCTGGTGTGTGTAGTGAAAAAATAAAGGCTCAAGGTTGGAAGTAAGGTGTATTTACCTAATAATTTTATATCCTGCCCTGGTGTGTTGTGTTGTGTTATGTTATGTTATGTTATGTTATGTTATGTTATGTTATGTTATGTTATGTTATGTTATGTTATGTTATGTTATGTTATGTTATGTTATGTTATCTTATCTTATGTTATGTTATGTTATGTTATGTTATGTTATGTTATCTTATGTTATGTTATGTTATGTTATGTTATGTTATCTTATCTTATCTTATCTTATCTTATGTTATGTTATGTTATGTTATGTTATGTTATCTTATGTTATGTTATGTTATGTTATGTTATCTTATCTTATCTTATGTTATGTTATGTTATGTTATGTTATGTTATGTTATGTTATCTTATGTTATGTTATCTTATCTTATCTTATCTTATCTTATCTTATCTTATCTTATCTTATCTTATCTTATGTTATGTTATGTTATGTTATGTTATGTTATGTTATGTTATGTTATCTTATGTTATCTTATGTTATGTTATGTTGTGTTATGTTATGTTATGTTATGTCATGTTATGTTATGTTATGTTATGTTATGTTATGTTATGTTATGTTATGTTATGTTATCTTATTTTATCTTATCTTATCTTATCTTATTAGTATCATTCAAATATTTTGTTCATTTAATGTGAGGTATTTGTTCCATCATTCTGTTATTTATTGTTTTTCAAATTTAGCTTATTTTTATTTGCTTTTTTTGTATCCGTTTCTAACTTTTTTTTCCTAACTTACTTTTATCTTTTATTTTTTCGTCTCATTTCTTTCCTCTTCATCATTAGCACAATTTTTGCCTTTCTTTTATTTCAACCACAGTAACCCTTTGATACCAAATGGTTAACATCACATGATGCACTGGGGTTTTAAAATTGAACACATCTTTTTGTATTATGGTCCAATGAAGACTCTATGTAATGGAAATGTGTTGACACTTCTGTCCCTGTAGGGAATAAAGAATTTTATTTCTGTATCAGAGAGCCTCAGGCAGTCTTTTAGCTGGTGCTTTTGCAGTGCTCATTCCCAACAGTTCTTTTTGATTTTTCTGATAAAAATCAAAAATATAGTATTGTGCAAAGGTCTCAGCCAATCATTAAGTGGTTTGTTTTTACAGGACTGTAATTAACATAATATCTATTTCTCACTGTCTTTAATAAGATACAAGAAATATTGTCTTAATAAAAGCTAAATTGCTCCTACAGGTTAAAGTCAGTATTTCCTCTGACCTCATAACAAATCACCCAAACAATAAGAGATATTTGACAATGTGTTGGATGAGACCTCATAAAAACACAAATAGATGACTGCAGTAATTATCATATAATCAACCAAGAGGGAGCAACAGTATAAACTTCACTAAATACTGGACACTTAACCATCTTTATCAGTCTCAGAATAAATAAGGGTATATTGATTATGATAATATACTTCTATAAATTACACTGGGAACACATTTTTTTGTTGTTTTTAACTAATTATTAGGTGTGGAATCCAAAATCAGTCTCAGTTTTTAATCTGTCACCTCAAGTTTTTTAATATGCACGTGCTTGTTTTATGAGGATTTTCAAATATTGACATATAATGAAATAAAACAAACAGCTATGACTGCAATGTTTATTTAACACTCTTATGTTTGTTTGTTTTGGGGTTTGTTTGTTTTTTTACAAAGGATATGTGTAATGTGGACTTACTTTGTGGTTTTGTTTATGTACCTATCTGGGTGTGTCTTATATATACCATTTGCTAACGGATGTGTGTGTAGGCTTTTTTGTTTTTGTTTGTTATTTCTGTTTGGGAAGTTTGGATATATATATTTTTTTATATTTCTTTCTTTCTTTTTTAGTGAAAAAAGTGCATTATTGAGGAAATTTTTGAAATATTTTTGTTTAATAAACAAAATGGAGAAAAAAAACAAAGGATATGTCTACTGTAATTATACTGACCCATTCAGAGCTGCACACACCTCTCACCACACCGTCTCCATGGTAACTGCACAAATAAGTTGCCACGTAGCTGTAGATGAGTCCGAATATGATCAGCTGGCAAGTCTTACCAGTTAATTAGTTGAATTTTGCTTTTCTGGACTGTAAGCTGTGGAGGAAAAACTTCACAGGCTAGAAAAACACTGCAATTTTTTGTTTTAATCAGCATAAAAATGTAACTCAACAGAAAAAAAACCTCACATTTTTCTCTAATATTTGTTGCCTGTGTCTTTTATCAAATCTAAGCTCTTTAACTTGAGTGCGTTTTAAGAGTTGCAGTACATTATCACAGATATGTTTTTCTGAGCTCATGAAACGTGAAGTTTTTAGACATGGATAATGATGGTAAAATGTAAACCAAACACCACATAAAACAAAAAAATACCATATATTAAGCTCAAGTTAAATGCAGAGGGAACATTTTACTGCGCATAGACTTAGCAATTTGTTGATAACACTGTCATCTATAGGAATCATTTTGCTTTGTACTACTCTGTTAAGTAATTTTTTTTTTATATATAAATGACTTCCTTGCCATCTGGAACTTGATAAACATACCACATCACAAATTGTGCACAGTCATAAGGTACATTCGTTTTGTTTTATTGCTGAATACAGGTAATTGTGACATCATTTCGCATACAGGTTTCTTAGAAGTGTGCATGCTGAGTTGATCAAAAATACTAGTTTGGTTACAAAGAAAGAATTTTGTAGACCTTATAAGCGTTTCTATGTTGTGCTGATGCCATAATTAAGTCTAAACGTGTGACAAAAGGCAATTCTGTCTGCAGAGGAGGAAGCAAAATACAGTGTGTGTGGACTAACAGGCTCACTAGATCATCACATATAAAGGCACTTTTAGAAGCTGTTTGCTTTTTGTGTGTTGTTAATTTGATTCTTTGCTTGTAGGTGACATGTGTTTCTTCATATTGCTTTCGTTGTTTGTTTGGCAAAGATAGAAATGTTATTACTCCATGTCGTCGTGGTTCTGGGTTGACTCGTTGATCACCTTAAGAAGAAGATGCAGAACAGATGTGAGCGCAGAGCTGTGCATCAAGGCTCAAACAAGAAGCACAGAATATAAATATAAACTAGAGGGAGAGCTGCACAATTAAGGGATTTTAAATTGAAATTGGATTATTTAATTAAGGTGATGTTTAAAAAAGGGTCATTGTCCAATTGAATTTCATCTGTATGTGAGCAGTGGGAGTAGTGTATTACATTATAAGCTACACATGAAAATTACTTCTGTTGTCTTTGGTAGTTTTACCCAGAAATAAAAATCCAAAATCAAGTTTTTAAATGAAATAAAATTGGGATTTTTTTGGTTAAAATCATGCAGCCCTAAATGGAAGTAAACTAACCTGACCGTCCCTGGTCTCAATGGTTTTGATGAGAACCTTCTTGGTTGATGTGCTTTCAACATGAGGTTTGGAGTCGATCATAGTTTCTACAGTTGAAATGAGAAATAGATTTGTTTGTTTTTATTATTATTATTATTATTATACACAAACAAGAATTACACTGGTCTACAGTTTTGTTTTGTTTTTTTTAGAAAGTATCTGCTTCAGACATTAACTGTGTTAAATCTTATATACTTTAATAAGATGAATCAGAAAACAAATGACAAAAGTGCTGGTTAGCTCATGTTTTTAATATTTATGATGGTGTGTTATTCCACATATATGGTGGTTTATGCACATGTATACAATTGATTTGTAAATATTCTATTAGAAAGAACCTGTAAATTGAATGGATCATAATGTGCAGACAGTGTTTTGAAGTAGATCTAGTAGATCTGAGACCAATATTCCTTTGGACTAAAACCTATTTTCTTGTTCATTCTAAGAATTTCACATTTTCACCTCAGATTTATCTTGGGAACTTGAGCCTACCAGCATTTAAGACTTAAGTTTTCTTTATCAGTAACACACATGTGGTCAAATTTCATTAGTTTCATTCAGGAAGCATTTTACTTGTAGACCAGTGTAATCAGTCAATAACCATAGATGCAGAAATGACCTCTACCTCTCAGGTTTAAAGATGAGAAGTTTGGCAGTGGGGAAGAAATTCTGCAAATTGAGAAGAACATTTCACACATCAAAACACTCATCATTAATTTTTTATAATTAATCAAGCCACATTTTCCTTAGTTTATAACATAGCTAACTTTTTTCCTCCAGTTACCTGCTCTCTTCTCCTTCCAGAAGTTTCCTGTAGGTAGCAATCTCAATGTCCAAGGCCATCTTCACATTTAAGAGGTCCTGGTACTCCCGGAGATGACGGGCCATCTCGTCCTTCATGTTGTGAATGTCCTCCTCCAGACGGCCAATGGTGTCCTGGTAACCACCATTCTCCATGGAGAAGTTATCCTCCATCTCTCTCATCTGACGCTCTAAGGACTCATTCTGGTATTGAAGCCAAGACAGAAACAGAGGGACTCAAAGTCATGTGCCAATAAAAACATGGATATTCTCCACTTTGATGACAATGTATAGTGTATGAAGCTGCCCTTTCCAAAATAGGTTCAGCATGAGTTGGATGGAGTCAGAACTGGTCGTCAGTTTTTAATGCACTTAGACACAAATTACACAATCACATGGATGGAGGGGAAAAAAAGAAGAAAAAAAAAGGAGAAAAAAAGAAAAAAAAAAAAGAGGTGTATGTACATGTGTATGTACATGTATACATGTATATATGTATGCACGTATATGTATATATATATATATATATATATATATATATATATATATATATATATATATATATATATATATATATATATGTATATATATATATATATATATATATATATATATATATATATATATATATATATATATATATATATATGTGTGTATGTATATTTATGTATATAATTTTGGAATAACAGTACACAAGGTGGTGTAAATTGGTAATTAAACAATAACTTAATGTTTTGCTAATGATAGAACTGTAAAGTCAATGTTTTGATAATAGTTCTATAACTTAGTAAAACTTAAGTGCTACTTTTTCTTCTCTCTCTTTCTCACTTTGAATGAAGGTATGCATGTAATATAATGCAAGTCAATGTTTCAAGTTACGCACAACAATCTATTTGATGTGAAATACTGAGACACTTGGGTGGGGATAAACATTAAACATTGTATCATTGTATAATAGAGCAAGTAAAAATGGTATGCTAATGTGATAATGGAAATTTAAAATCATTAAAATGTGTTGTAGGTGGAGGCCTCGTATAAGCCCGTCGAGGGTTTCTTGCCTCTTCCTGGCAGAGATGCACTGTGGGACTCTTTTATGACTTCTGTGATTGTATGCTTTAGTATGCCGAAATAAATACAAAAAATTAAAACTGCAAGCAGCCTTAAAGACCTTTGCTGCTCCTTGCAACTGACTCCCCTCGTGACCGCTTCCCCATGCGCCTTCGAGTCAAATATCAGCCAAATCGGTGTTTATATGTCCGACCGACAGCTATTTTAGGAAAGGCGATTTTGTATGGGGCGCTATAGAGAAAAATCACAATTTCTATTGATAAACTGGTGTAGACCCGGGAGACAGACATCGGAGTCCAACTTCAGCTAAATCTGTGTTTGTATGTCCGAGGTGAATTTGTGCAGTGGTAATTTTTTCCCAAAAACTTCACAAAGTTTGCGACAGCGTAGAACAAAAACGATGCAACTTTTCCAAAAAATTTGGATAACTTTTGATGTCCAACTTATCTAGATCGTGTTCACCAATTTTGAGCTCATTTGGCTGAATGGCCAAGGAGGAGTTTGTTAAATTCCGATAACGGCGAAAACGTTGACTCAACATGTTTGAAATTTCAATCAAAGATGGCGGACTTCCTGTTGGTTTATGTGCGTGGCCATTATAGGGTTTTTTTTTTTTCGTCATCATATGAACTCTAACTTCACTAGGGTGTGATCTGGCCTAATACAAACTATTTTCACTATTCTAGGGGGCGCTGTAGACACATTTCTTTACCAACTTTTATGAAACCTATATATACTCGCAAGTTTTTACACTTTTGAAGTGTGCACAAAATTTGGTGAGTTTTCATGTATGTTTAGGGGGTCAAATTAGAGCTCAAAGGACAGACTCAAGTCAATAGGCCTTGCATCCGCCGTGGTCCGTGGCGAAGGTCTAAAAAGTCTGTGGAGCCCAGTTTGTCTGACACTAGGTATATATGAGCTGCCATCTATTATTCTTGGCAGTAGTATAATGCAGTACAGGTCTAAAGTTACACACTTACAGTTCCTTTGAGGGCATCCACTTCACAGGTAAGTGCCTGAACTTGGCGTCTATAGTCGTTGGCTTCTTGCTTGGCCACCCTCAAAGCATCATTATTCCGGGCTGCAGCTTCAGTGAGGTCAGCAAACTGGCAGAAAAAGATAGAAGAATTAACATAGAAATAAGCCATTTAATAAAAAATCTGACATTAATGGATAATGAAAGTCACACAGAGAGAATTGTATAAATTATGAATGATGTGGTCTTGACTTACAGACATTACACTGCACTTTTTTACTCTATTGGTGATTGTAGTGGTACGTTATTGCTGAGAAAACAGACTTCATTCTGAGCTTGAAGAAACAACTATGTAAAAACAGTTAAAAATAGTATCAAAATTGATTTTTATCCATTTTGTGCCATTTTAATCAGAAAATCTTTGCGTGACTCATTGTTTTATTATTTTCCATGAAACCCAGGAACAGAATGATCACTGATAAGACCATTCTATGTCATATTTTTATGGGCTGATGCTCTTGCTCAGTGAGGTGAGCAAACTGAGACACATAAAAGCAGATAAATATAGAAGGAGGAACTTAAAAACAAGCTGTTCAATAAATAATCAGCCAAACTTTGAAAGAGAATGAATGTGGCACTGCGTGAAAAAGTGTGTAAATTATGAATGAAATGAAATGCAGACGTTATACATAAGTTTTGTTGCTGAGTCAGTTTAAAGGTACAATTCTTGTCATGTCCAATTTCAAATCATAGTTCATGGATTATAACCTTGAATTTTGCTACGTTGCTATTCAGGTTTGGATCAGATGTCCTTAAAAACACATATAAAAATTATTTGTTCCAAAAACAGTTGCCATTTTAAACATCTATCTATCTATCTATCTATCTATCTATCTATCTATCTATCTATCTATCTATCTATCTATCTATCTATCTATCTATCTATCTATCTATCTATCTATCTATCTATCTATCTATCTATCTATCTATCTATCTATCTATCTATCCATCCATCCATCCATCCATCCATCCATCCATCCATCCATCCATCCATCCATCCATCCATCCATCCATCCATCCATCCATCCATCCATCCATCCATCCATCCATCTAGAGGTAAAATGTTTCTATCCAACAAAAAAAATCTACAAAAAAGACAAATCCATACCTTAGATTTGTACCATTCTTCAGATTCATGTATGTTTTTGGAGGCCAGATTCTCATATTGCAGACGGACGTCCCGCAGAGCAGCTGTCAGGTCAGGTTTAGCCATTTCCATGTCCACCTGCACATGCTGCTGCTGCTGGACCTGGTTCTGCATCTCCAGCATCTCCTGCAATAAAACAGTTAATAATAAAAGAAAGAAAAGTAAAATGGAGAAAATGTGAAAAAAATAAAATACATAATACAATATAAGCTTAAACTAAACAGCTTTCTTTTTGTTAATGACGTACATTTTTATATAGAAATAATAGATTTGTGTCATATCTGATTTTATAGCTTCATGTTCAGCTTCTATTAATCAAGATTTTCTTTGAACAACTAAAATTAAGCAAAAGTTCAACTAAAACTACTCAATTCCTTAAAAGCATAATATGACAAAAAAAAATTTGTTTGTACTTTTTAAACAAGAATTTCTATGTAACAATGCTGAACAAACTTCTGAGACTTTAACAGTTCCAGTCAAAAATGCATAAAATAAGTAACAAGATAGACAGTAACAGTCAAAATGTCTAATAAACCAACAAAAATATTAAGTAACATGAACAAAATAAGACACAAATGGCACAAAAGGGAAGAAAAATTATAAAATACAATATTAAATGTAGAAATATAAAACAAAATAAGGAACAAAATAAAAAAAAATAAATATATATTATATCTAAAATTAATATTTACAGAATAATAACTTAACTTAATTAAAATAAACTAAAATGAAGTATAAATCAATAAATAAATAGTAATTTAATTGCAGTAGTTTTTCTTTTTTCTAAATCAGTTGCTTTTTGACACCTGTTTATTTCCTTATATCAGATCCATGACTAAAACTCAGAAAAATCAAAGTTAAAAAAATTGTAATTTTTTTTTTCTGAATATTGATCCTTTCACGGGTTAAAGGGTTAAGAACTGAAATTGACTGAAAAGAGCTGAAATTGCAGAACATTTTTGTAGGATTTTCCAGGATTTCTGGCCTGTGTGACTGTATTCATCACCAGTAGGTTAGAATGAGCAGATTAACAAATACTTGACATTTTTTGGCCATATTATAAAAGTGCATTTATCTTATTAGGTAACTCACAAGCTGTTCTCCAAAGTTTGCTGTTGAGATTTAAATCCCAAATGGAGTTTACCTCATCATGCAGCTTCTTGAGGAAGTTGATTTCATCCTGGAGGGACTCTACCTTTCGCTCCAGGTCAAGTCTGGCCAGAGCAGCATTATCCACATCCTACACAGCAGTGACACTGACTCTTAATAAGGTGACTTGTGAAGGTGACATGAATTATTCATTACATGTTTGCTGACAGAGGAAAAAAAAAAAAAAAAAAAAAAAAAAAAACCCTTTCACTTGCTGTACAAGCAAACTCACACAGCGACCGCACGCACTTAATGAGCCGCTGTGGTGTTGGACAAGGTCATGAGTACATGCGTCCAATAAAAATCAAAGGTAAACGGATCAGAGCAGATGTTAGAAAGACACTATTAAATGTTTTCTCATGTTTTTAATGTGGTGGGCACAGGCATCTATTAAAGCTGTGTTACTTAATGATAGCAGCAAATTTAGCAACACATGCCACAGTAAAACAACTGACACGTTTCATTATAGCCTGTCTACTCTTATAAGGCATCATTCAGGTTGAATTAAAGGAACACTTCTCTAATTTAATCCATAAAAAAAATCCCTTTATTCCTCATTAACTTGTGCAAAAACCTATAATGCACTCTGTAGCAGTCACAGTGAAGGAAAATAATTTAATTTAATGATGACTGTGTTTGTTTTCTTGACCTTGAGATGACTTTTTTTTAAATTATGATTTAGTACTTTATAAATATAACCAAACAGAATAAGCATCTGGGTTACACTACATATGAATAATTGTCTGATTCAAATGCCGTAGAACTGCATGAGATATGTATCTAATGTAGGGTGCACCTTAGTGTGTTTCATTAATGCAGGATGTCTGCTTCAGGAAGTCCAATAGAAAAGGGTGACTGAAGAATCCAAAAAAACGGGAGAATTATTTGCGAAGTCCCAAATCTTCTTATTAAATTACAATGTTAACATAAGTTTTGTTTTTTTTTTATTTATGTAAATTAAATCTCAAATCTTTAGTAACTGCATGATATTTTAAATTAAATGTACACTGTAGTCCAAGATATTGTATTTATAGTACTGTATTATTTGTTATTGCATAGTTTTATTCTTTTCTACTTCTGCTAAACACACATTCATCACACTGCTGTGCTTGGTCAGGGCGTTGGCAGGCTTGTAAACGAGGTATCAGCAAATGAAGCAGCTTTGCAACGTTCTAATGCCACAAACAAAGTGTGCTATTCAGCAGGGTTTCCCAAACAAGCCCGAGGCTGCAAGAGTGACTGTCTGCCTGACTGACTATGGACCCTGCATTGTTGCGTTTGCCCCTTTGGCAGGCTGCGGGGACTTCCCTCCTGCCATTTATTCCAATAAGGCTATGATGCTATCTATTGGTAACTTGCAGTTTGTCCTTAAAAGTATCAGTAAGAAATTGATTTCATTCTATGGTGCAGGAAATAGTGACACAAATGCATCTAATTAACCATGATTTTGGCTTTGATTTCTTTCTGTTTTGAAGTTTCACTACCAAGACCCATCGGAAACTCTTTGCATGACTCATTATTTTATTATTTGCCATGAAACCTGGTGACAGAGAATGATCCCTGACAAAACCATAACAAGCGAGATTTTTTATGCGCTGATGTTCTTTCACGGTGAGACAGCCTGGATCACATGGTGGCTTGTCTTCTCGCTCTGATAACCACATTGGGTCCACACTGTCCAGTTCATTCAGTGTGACCGGTCAGACTTAAAAAGATCGCCTCTCAGTGCAGGCTTGATTTAACTCATCAGCCACAACTTGGCCTTTTGTACCAGGTTTGGGTCAGTTCTGCTCTATGGCTATTTTAGATCATGGCTAGACTTCTGCTGTTGTGCCATCAGAAAAGTGCATTCCTGACTCATGAGTAATAATTAGATAGGGATCACCTAGAATAAGTTATACCAGGTGACGGCATTAAGTTCAAATCACATGCTTTGGTGTCACTTTTTAAAGCAACTTGTGCTTTAAAACTCACACAGGAAATTTGTTCACATTGAGGAAAATGTTACTCGGTTAATATTTAGTCCGTTTCTAAAAAAATAAAAAATAAAAACTCAATATAGAGTGTATTCTTTTTGAGGAAAATACCTTTCATTCTGGAAAAAAATCTCAGTTATACAATATTAACCTAAAACAGTGACACATTTAAAGGACATTAATTGTTTATTGACTCTCTTTCCAAAAAAACAAACAAACATGAAAACTCAAGAGTTGGTGCTGGTTAAAATATCTGTTTTGGTAAAGTGTGTAATACTGTACCTGTCTGAAGCACTGCATATTGGACTCAGCCTCTTCCCTCTGAGAAATCTCATCCTGCAGTCTGCAATATCAGAGTAAAAGTTTTTGAACAGCTTATAAATTTACAATTAAAAGTTGTCACAAGTGCAAATAAGAGACAAAATCACACATAGTACTTGGGGGTATGCTCTGATCTATATATAGATATGTGCATTTATGACTAACCCTGGTGCGATTAAAGCTCTATCATCTAAAACTATATATGTAAAACTAAATTAAAAACATTTTTATTTTCATCAGCCTTTGAAGGGAGATAAAGAATGGAGTCACAATTCTGTGCGTAATCAAATCTTAATGTATTTCTGATTTACTCTATTGAAATTATAATGTATGTATAATAAGTTTACTCTTGTAATTTTATTCTTATTTATTGAAATTTCATAATGCATGTATAATCAGTTCATCTTGTACTTTTGTAATTTTATAATTTTGTGCAATCATATTTTAATGCTTTTTTTTTATTTCACCCTGTCTTAAAATTTTATTTAAATTTTTTAATCAATGTGAAACACTTTAGAATACAGTATTTGTATGAAAAGTGCTATACAAATAAAGCTTATTATTATTATTATTATCATTATTATATTACTTAAGACTTTATTACAGACATGCCACGCCTCCTACTTCTCTCTCATCCTGTCGATATCGTCTGCCAAGTTATCCCGGTGCACTTCTACCCGGGCCTTTTCGTTAGTGAGCTGGTCCACTTGACGTCTCAGCTCCCTCATCTCATCCTCGTACAGATCTCCCACTCGGGACGTTCCTTTCCCCCTCAACTGCTCCAGCTCCGCCAACAGTATCTTGTTCTGCTGCTCCAGGAAACGAACCTTCTCTATGTAACTGGCGAAGCGGTCATTAAGGGACTGCATCTGGGCTTTTTCATTGGTACGGTTCGTTATGAACTCACTATTAATGGCGTCGGACAGAGAGAAGTCCAAGTTTTCGGAGGCCAGTCGGGGCATGGCCGAGCTGCTCCGAAGCCTGGAGGTCTTGACTGCGTAAATGTTCGGAGCGGAGGAAACCCCGTAGGACACCCTGGTGGAGCGTACCGGGGTGCTGTAGTGTCGGCTGGTGTAGGTAGACCTCACCGTGGATTTTTCCCCGCCGAACATCTTTTTATAAGAAGAATGAGGAGCTGATCTATAAGACATCTTCTCTACTTGTTTGTTCTCACACAGGGAGCGTGGTAGGTTTCAGAGTCTTGTCCCAACAGCATCAGCAGAGTGCGCCTGGGAAGGCGTTTCCTAAAGCATCCCTCATTTATAGTCTCCCCCCTATGCAAATAACGACACAGAAACTTGAATGACACCTTGAGAATCCAATAAGAGAATCGAACACATAACGAGATGCGTTTCAGGTTGACACAAACAGAATCAAATCCCGGATCAATTTTTGTGTCCAATCTGCTTTTGTGTACCATAGAGAAAGAAGAATGATCCATGTGTGGAATGACATGTTCAGACACAGCAACAACATGACTAAACAACAGGACTAAACAAACTTAAACCTTGCTGTGTAATAAGATGAAATCACATTTGGGTAATTGCATTGGTTTCCACATAGCACAATAGCACGTGAGTGTCAGAAGATGCAGATTGGGCTATTGATAGCTCTGTGAAAGTTTGGCTCCATTTACTGTGCACAGTAAATTATCCAGTGTAAAAACAAAAAAAAATGCAGTGTCAAAGTATTTGAATTATTTTTGAGTTATTCTTACAACAAACAGAGTGAAATGTAACAAAAATAACTTCCAGTTGTTGGTGAAGATAATTGGAGTTAAAAGGTTTTACACTGTCAGAATTCTTTATTTGTCACGTGTGGATGAACATGCAAACAGCAAAATATAACTATACAAATATACAACTATACAAATATAACAATATACAAAAATGTACAAGATAAGAAAGACTAGAATGAGAATAAGTAAAGTATAAAGTAAGTAAAATATAAATAAGAATATAGAGAAAAATATAAATAAAAATATAGCCTGGAGGTAATATAAATATGTACATGGATATGCATATTACTATATATATATATATATATATATATATATATATATATATATATATATATATACTGTATATGCAGTGTTAAAGTAAACTGATTCCCTCAGAATCAGAATGGTAAGAGTAGGGGTCTCAAACATGCGGCTGGCGGGCCAAATGTGGCCCACCAATGGTTCTAATGCGGCCCGTGGGATGGAGAGCATAATAACCTATTAAATTACTCTATATTTTCTTCTTTTTTTGCCTATAAATGATAACTTCAAATTTTTGTCATTGTTTAAAGAAAATTAGACACAATTTGAACCATTTTCTACTTCTGTGACTTAGAATTTTGTGTTTTTGTAGAACTGATCCATAATAAAACACATGGACAAATGATGAATTGTGGCAGAACATAGTTGAAACCTTGTTTTCCTTATGAAATGTAACTTTTTTTTTTGCATTTGGATAATTTATACAAGTATTTTCATAATTTAATGGAAGTTTTTTGCAGTAAAACAATGAAAAAAATTTGTTGTCATTATTTTTCGGTTATTATGTTTTAATTTTACTGGTCCGGCCCATGGGAGATCAAATCAGGCTGAATGTGGCCCCTGAAGAAAATGAGTTAGAAACCCCTGGGTAAGAGTAAGATATTTGTCAGTGTTAAAACATAATGACTCTGAAAAGCCCCGCCCACCAAACTGAGTAGCATCACTATCTTCCTTGCATTGAAAAACTGCAGTAAATTAACTCTTCAGTATTGAATGTGAATGATACTATGGGTTTTATTTTTCTGACATAGTGTAAAACTTGATTGACACTAATTAGTGTAAAATATTAACTCTTACTAGTGTAAAGTTGACTCTGGAAATGTAATTCTAGGTTTAGTGTAATTTTTACTCTCTGTAGAAAATGAACTCTTCAAGTGTTATATTAACACTGGTGATTTTACTGTATGCTACTTCAAAATAGAACATACACCATCCATGATTATGTCCATGTCAATATTTAATCCTCACTGTTGGCATAATGTGTGTGTTTTAGCATTCCTATCTATGTGAATATTTATTACATTCATCCTAGTAAAGGCAAAGGCAATTCGAGGTGCTTTAGATAAAACATATAAGAAAATTACAATGATTAAGATGCATTAAAAGACAATTAAAATGCAGATATAAAAACATTTAAAAGCAAATGAGAATCTAAGTAAAAGTTCCAATGAACAGTAATAAAAATCAGTTAGAGTTGTAATCAGTTTCTCACTTTTTTTTTTTTGCCCCTTTCACATGCATATTTGCACCACAGGGCAGGGCACATTCATTTGGAATCATCTGTGAAGCCTTATTTCCTAAGGCCCAGGGATACAAATACACTGAAATATTGAATGGTGGTATTTTTTTATTTCATTTTTTTTAACAACTCCTTTGTAAAATTCCTGAATAAAACAGAAAAATACATTTTCCAAGAGAATATGAAATCACAATCATTGAGGAGTGCACACAGGAAAAAAGGGAGGAGTATAAAAGAAGGACTCTAGGGTGGGGTACAAATCAAAGTCATTCAATATTGGCAGGTTTGCTGCAGGCTTCAAGCACATGGATGCATGTTTATTAACTTTTAACCATATAACAGATCAATAATATCATAGGTCATATATGTCCTTATGGATTAATCTCATGTATGTACAGTAACAGCTCTATCTGTGTTCCTGTCCTGTCAGTCCTCTGTGTCTCAGTGACTGTTTGCAGAACAGTCAATGCTGCAGTGTTGCTGAGGTGTTGAGATTCAGTGATTCTGAAGGGAAGGGGAGCTGAGCCAGTGACACTCTACACCTCAGACACACACCGACACTGCTGGTGCTAGAGAAATCATAAAAGAAAGTAGGTGCAGAAGATCTGTTCTGATTTAATTATATAATGTTTGTTCAGTGGATAAAACATATTTCATTCATTATGTCTAATTTGTAATTTGCTTATGTGGGTTATCACATTGATTAAAAGTAAATTAAAACAGATTTAATTCACAAGCAGAAAATGAACACAGTCATAAGCATCAGACAATATTCTGGCTGTGACCAAAGCATTTCAGTGTCAAAACAATAGTGAAATATTGAATTTGTTCATTTATTTCAACCTTAATTACATTTTAACAACCCAGTTTTCAGTCTTTTTTACATTCAGTCTGTTTTCCCTTCATCATGGGGGAAAGTACCATCAGTAAGTGACAAGTCGTTGCTTTTTATGGAGAACTGCATGAAGGATACTAATGACATGATAATGTTAGAGGTGTGTGATGACACAACCATTCTGTTTGAAGTTATTTTGGATACAGACCTGCTTGAAATACTCCAATTTGGAGAAGTACAGCAAATCTAACTCTTACTGAATAGAAACACGAGACTGTTCACTTTTTTTTCTCCACTGATTTTCTCCTTAACCCTTGCAGCGAAGTTCAATATTTTTTCATTTTATTTACTTTTACAGAGTCTATTTTACATAAATAATCCTCATCATGTTTCAGAAATACTTTGGTATTCATATAATAATTATTTGAAAACATGCTCAACCAAACGGTAGAGATGATAGTAAAGGGTCATGAAATGCTAATCACTAATGATAGAAACACAAAGAGTTAATACATCTAATTTGAATCAAGTCACAAACTATGTTGGTAAGATTGGTGAAGGAGTAATGTTTAAGTTTTAATTACTTTGTTAAATTTAGGGTCAGTAAAATAAAATAAAAAAAATACATGTTTTATGTTATAATAGTTCATGTGAGGTGGAAAAAGCAAAAAAAAATTAAAAATTAAATTTTTGTAGTGTGACCAACAAAGGGTTAACTGACCAACTTTCTGTATGAGTCAGTGTCCAACGTGAATATAAGGTAGTATAATTGTCTGTTGCTATATGTACAAAGAAGAACAGCATTATATAGGATATAAAGGTGTATTTAGGATACATCAATAAGGAATAAAGTGCAATTTGCATGCAAATGATAAAGAGCAAAATACATCTAGACTTATGGAGCTGAAGAGCCCACATCAGGGTCCCTGTATGTGTAAACAGTAGAACCCCATTTCTAAAAGTGCCAGTGGAAATTCACATGATAAACACTCACTTAGAGGCAGGAGGGGCCGTAGAAATTCCTGCTCCCAGGCCCATTATGAGCTAGCCCTGCCAGTGTTGGCCAGAGAGACAGACACAGGAGGCCGGGATTGTTTCAGACAGAGCAGGGATTGTATATTGCTGATCTGTCACCTAACTGCAGCAACAGAATGCAGACAGTAGGCCATAATTATTGTTTGTAGAGCGGTGTTTGCCAGTGTTACAGTTTGGGCCAAATAGCTCCCATTCTTGACAATTTTTTTTTGTTTGTTTTTTTCGTTTATAGCTAGGTCCCTTTTCTTTTTGCAACAGAGGTTTCTATTTTCTATAAAGCAAAAGCGCTGCAGGGGAGCTAATTAAATGAACCATCCAACAAGACAACGAAGTACAAGAGGAGTTGAATAAGGCTCAGGGTTAATCAGAGTCAGGGAGGCTGTTGAGGCAGTCCAACACATAAGTTGTATCTTTTTCTCTGGGTGTCATCACTTCAAAACCACAAGCATTGGGCAGCAAAAAGGCATCCTTTGTTTTTATTTCCCATGATGGTGAATCACCAACACTTGCAGCCAGTAACCATAGCAGTCTTCTCCAATATTATTTGGCAGAAGAAAAGCCCAGACAAAGACAGATTGAGAGGCTGTTCATAGATGACCTTTTTCACACATTTTTCTATTTTATTACATAAACTGAAGTAATTGTTAATGTAGAACAGCCCTATACCAAATACCTTCTTAATTATTATTATTATTAAAAAAAAAAAAAAAAACAGAACTATAAATTGATGGGTTTTGTGTTGGTCATGACATGGCATATTTAGTGCTGCGGTGCAATGTGTTTGCTGCGCCCCAGTGAGTACATGGAGGTCACACTAAAGTAAATCTAAATGTGACAGAGAAGAGCTGTAAATCCATGCCAGGGAACCTCAGTGAGCTTTTATAAAGGCTTGTTTGTGATGTTTCTTGTTGTTATCATGAAGGGATTTTCTTTTCTCAACTTCGAATGAAAAGGGTTTCTTACTGGAAGTTGAAAAGATCAGACCTTTTTTTTCTTATTGGTCAGCAAAATAAGCAGTGTAAGAATGGCAATTTTAGGAATAGGACTAACACTGAATACCTTCGGCCCATAGTAACAACAGAAGAATTAAACTACAGGGGCTGTTTTCCAAATCTCCATAGTAACTGACAAAGCCCTTGGAAAGAATCCAGCATGGTCACTTTATAAAGACCTTTCTCCCTCTCTCTCCCTCTCTCTCCCTCTCTGTGTGTCTCTCTCTCTTGCTCTCTTTGTCTGTCACATTCTTTGTTTCCTTCTGTGGATGTGAGTGTTCAGGAAAGAGTGATTGGGTCAGGGACAGGGGATGGAAAACACCCCTAAAAAAACTAGTTCTACCTTCTACTTGGGTGAAATAATCTCAAAAGTACGGTACAAAAGCATGGCACTAACCATAGTCATCTGTACAGACTTATTTCAAGGATAATATCCTCTGGTCACACACACATTTCAAGCCTGGCTGTCACTAACCATCACGTCAAGAGTCACTTGCATATGCCTGACTGCATCAGAGGGCATCATTGAAACCAACTGACAGCTCCAGATGACACTCATTCTCTCCTCTGTCGCCTCACCTGCCTAAAGATAAGGAGATCACAGCGAGACAAGCCCTGACAGTGTGAAGACAGAGAGGGGAAAAAGACATAATAGAAACTCATATCTTAAGACAGTCAGTTCCAAAGTCAGGATAATATAAAGTAAATTGTTTATTGTCACAGTGATAAGCTTATTTAATTGGCTTTAAAAAGGAAACTGTCTATGAGCCACAACTTTGGTTCACTATTGGAGTACAGCTTCAAGAAGAAACAGAATATTGTCAGCCTGAAGCTCATTGAAAATTCACATGCGTCACAAAGTTAATAACCTTGCAAAAGTCAAATGTCACCACAGTGCAGCAGCTTGAAGGCAATAATCATACAGGGTATTATTTTCAGCAGTTTCTTTGCAAACTATAGTGTTGTGTTTTTAAGCACCATGAAAAACTACAATTTTGCAGCGAACATTATCATTATCATCATTACTGTATTCTGTTTAATGGAGTACAAATGTAGTATTGTCAGTATTGTAAGTATTTCCCAAGTGAAATGTAAAAATCCTTCATTTGCTTTTGGTTATTTGAGCTGCAATTATAAATGAACATGAACAGTGTTGTACAAATTCTTATAGCATGACAACTACTGAAAAAGCACTGATGAACAAAAACAAAAACATGATTTATTGAACACTGAACATATTTTACAGACAAATGATAGCCAAACATTTTGCCAGTAGCTGCAAGTTGTAGATTTTGCTTTTACAAGAAAATTCACTCTCATTGTTAAATAAGAAAGATGGTCCCTGGTTAAAAGCATGAGGAATGTGGCAAAGAAACAAAACTGTCTTCTGCAATATTGATCATAACTTAATATCTGATTCATTTGAATATAACTTTCAGATGTGTTATACAGAGGTATAACACAGAACCATATTTCAGTTATAAAAATACAAACATGTTACAATTATTTGACAATAATGATGTCATTAGTTATTACCAAAATGCCATTATAACATTATGTCAGTTTCTTAGATATTAAAACAAATACACGTCATAACACTTATCAATTGTCACATGTCATCAGGTCTGTTGGGAAAAAAAGGTTCAACATGTCTCGTCACCTGAACCCGCTTTATCCTCACTAGGGTCATGGGGGTCTGTGGGGGCCTAATCCAGCTACAATGGGCAAAGGCGGGGTACACCCTGTATGAGACGCCAGTTCATCTCAGGGCTGAACATATATAAACAAACAATCACTGTCACATTCACACCTATGGGTAATTTCGATTAACCAATTAACCTATCAGTGCATGTATTTGGATGGTGGGAGGAAACTGGAGCATGCAAACTCCACACAGAAAGGTCTGGTGTGGTAATCGCACCACGGTTCTTCTTGTTAACCACTGCACCACCGTGCCGCCCGAAAAAAAGGTTCATATTTATGGTAATTAAAACAATTGTAAAGCATTCCTGGCTGTATTACAACAAAACAGTCACAACCATGAGTAAAAGTGCACCCAGAGTACATATATATTTATAAATGATAAGGTATGAGCTCTATAAAATTGGACAATATTGGCCACATCTTAGATGCAATGCTTCCAGTGAGTCCTGTGGTTGCATTGCAGCCCCCTGTGCACTAGATGTCCTTCTTGCCTGTGTCACAGCTGAGGATTCTCCCTCAGGATGTACTTTCCTGTCTGGTACTTTAAACTCAACTGATGCAAATGAAGACATGCTGCCATTCTTATTCACACATGTTCGGGACGTATCAATAGTAGGTGACACTTTGACACCCCTCCCTTTGAAGCTGTTCGTACAGTTCTTGCCACTTAGAACACTGGTGTCATCCATAAAAGGGTCCGAATCACTCCCATGTGGCATGTTGAAGTAGGTACACTTGGGAGTTTGTGGTTTAGCCATTTCCTCCAGTTCTGATGAGGATATGGCTGCAAGTGGACTGTGCTGGGTCTTGGTGTGAGTTGGGGAATCCTCTGATGTAGCGTCACTGGAAGAGTTCTCTAATTGCCCATACATCCCTATGGAGACAGGGGGAGATTTTCTAATAAGATGATTCTCCTTGAGCAGCCATCTACCATGGTCAATCAAAACCCCATCATCAGGTGAATGTTTTTCTGAGGGAAAAGACATGCTTTGCGCAGCCTCCATAGCAGGTTCACTGTCTGGCTTTAATGAACTCGCAGCACTGAAATAAGACAGATCTTCCTTTGACGCTTTGGTTGCCGAACCAATGGTTGAAAAGCTCTTTACGCTTTTTGATTGACTTGTGTTGGACTGCTTGGAGCTAGCCCGCTCCACACTAGTTTTCCTGTTAGGGATATTGTTCTTTTGCACTGAATGTCTGCAGACTGGAAAAGGCCTTTCTGAAGACTCCTCTCCACTTTCTGTTACAATATCTAAAGAGTCCTGAGTTTTGTATCCACCGCTTCCTGAAGATTCTGGTCTGTAATCAGATAAATCCGATGTACTTGGGCTTGGAAGACATTTAGAACCATACGAACTATCTTTTCCTCTTTTTCGAACAGCAGGTTGTTTTGTCTGTACAGTTCTGGTATGATCTGGCTCTATCCTAATGTTACCCTGAGAATCGTACGTGAATATAAGTGATGAAGACTTGAGGGCAGAGTTCACAAAATCAAGTAACTCCTGAGATACTTCCACTGGGTGTCGTAGATGTTCACTTCTCTTTTCAACATTCTCCCCTCCTTCATCTGTTTCAAGGTCATTAACAGAGTCTGTTCCATTATCTTCTTCTTTTGCACTCTGACCCTCAGAGGAATCTTTGGTTGATGACTCAGTGTTGAGATCTACTTTATCAGAATGTAAACATGCTCCAGCCTCGTCACAACTACTACTCCGCTGATGCAAATACGATGCCTCTTCCAGCAGGAGGCTTTTACAGACCTGACCACCTGTAAGACTGTCTACTTCATTATCAGATCTTTCACTTAACTCAACACACCCTGCTTCGTCTTCATCATCCTCTTCCTCTTCATCTAAACTCTGACCTGCTTTCAAATGATTGTCTCCCTGTTCTTCCTTGACTATTGATTCTTCTTCTACACTCATGGCTCTTGTCTCCATCTCTTTTCTATTTTCTCCACCCTCATCAGACTCCTCTTCATCTTCTGTTGGCTTGTTGTATTCATCTTCCTGATCAGTGATCATCCTTTCTTCTGCACTTTTAACCTCTACGTCCTCACCATCCTCGTCGTCAACATTGTCTTGGAGTTCTCTCTCATCCCCCTCATTTATATCTTCCTCTTCCTCGCTTCCCTTCCTACTCACATCTACTTCTTCCTCATCCTCTTCCTTATTAACATCCTCTGTTTCCTCTTCCTCACTTTCCTTACTACTCACATCTACTTCTTCCACCTCCTCATTAACATCCTCTGTTTCCTCTTCCTCTTCTCTCTCCTCAGTTATATTTTCAGTTTCCTCTTCCTCATCTCCTGCCTGTGTATCACCCTCTGTTTCCTCATCTCCCTCCTTAATAGAATCCTCTCTTTGCTCTTCCTCACTACTAGTAAAGGATTTGCTTTCTTCTTCCTTATTTATGTCCCTATTAATATCTTCTACTTCCTCCTCCCCACCCTTCCTCATAATATCTTCCAATCTCTCTTCATCATCTTCATCCAGAATACCATTTTCCGTTACCTCTTCCTCACCCCTCTCTCCAATAGTGTCTTCTGTTTCCTTGTCCACATCCTTCTCAATAACCTCATTGATGTTCTGGGCTCCTTCCTCTTCCTCCGTATCCTCAATAACATCTATATTTTCCTCATCCTCATCCCTCTCTTTACTACTGTCTTCCATTTCCTCATCCTCATCCTTCTCCTTAATACTGTCTTCCATTTCCTCTTCCTCATCCTCATCCTCATCCTTCTCTTTAATATTGTCTTCCATTTCCTCATCCTTCTCCTTAATACTGTCTTCCATTTCATCTTCATCATCTCTCTCCTTAATACTTTCTCCTGCCTCATCTTCCTCATCCCTCTCCCCCAAAATATGTTTGTTTTTGTTGTTCCTCTCCATTGTTTTCTCATGTTTTTCCTCCTCACTTTCTTGTGTAGTGTGCCCTTCAACGACCTCTCTGTCTTCTGTCTCTTCAACACTATTGTCTTCACTTCCATCCTGATCTCCTTCATCTGTTAATCTATCATCTATTTCCTCATTTACTTCCATCTCAACTCTTAAATTATCCTCACTTTCATCCATTCTCATCTCTTCTTCTGTGTCTTCCACTTTCTTGATTGACTCTTCTTCCTCTTTATTTTCACTCTCTGCTTCATCCCTGTCTGTACCTTGCTTTTCTTCTTTATTTACTTCCTCATTTGATTCTTCACACATATTCTGTTCTGCTTTACCTCTTTCTTGAGCAACATCATCTATTTCTTCTATATCCTCATCCTGTTTGTCTCCATCATCTACCTGGTTCTCTACTTCCTTTCCCTCTATCTCATTTTCTTTGTCTGTTAAGGACTTGTCTCGTAGCCTGGTTTCTTTAAAATCAAAGAATGTTTCGTGTTTTACTAAACCTGTTTTTTGTTCTGATACACTCATTATCTCATTTGTGTTTTCATCTTCATGTGTGTAGTCAAATTCTGGTGATTGCTTTGCATTTTTTCCTAAATTGCTCTCTTCTGTTGGAAAAAAACTTTTAACTTGTTGGATGGTTGAAGTAATTTCTTCTCGGAGGTCTTGGGGTATGTTTAACTCATCCATAAGCTCGTCAATACCTAACTGATTCTCATCAAATACATCCCCCCCTTCAGAGGTAACCTCCAGGGCAAATTCTGTTTCTGAAAATTTTGGTGACATCACTTCACTTTCGATTCTTTCCCTCAGGATTTGAAAATCCTTCCAGCGTTCTCTGAACTGAGATGACGCTTTATTTTGCAAATCTGTCAGACTTGCCCTTTGCTCTTCCTCATTTTCAATAACAGAAATTTTCTGCAGGGATTCCATCATTAGCATGGCCTCTGAGTTGCTATCTTCACTTGCGTCTGTTAAACTGTCTCGCAGAGTCATTACTGATACAAAGGACAGGAAGGCTTTGTACGGTGAGCCAAACACAGATGCCACTTGTGTTGGAAAATCAGGATAGCTTTTTGACTTTTCAAGATTTTGGTCAGATGCCTTCCTGATGCATTCCATTGATGAAGAAATTTGCTCAAGCACAGGTTTAATCTTTTCTTTGGGGTTAAACATATTACACTGAGATGATAGTGATTCATCACCAACTGGACCAATTGCCTCAGCAGACTTATGTGATCTCAGTGGGTTCTCCTGGTGTTCTAGTTCTACTCTAAATGTTGGCATTGAAACACATGAACCTCTTGCCATCTGCTGACTATGCACAACAGTTGTTCCCTGGTCCTCATGGCAAAGAGGCACCGACAGACAAGAGCCAGGTTTTTTTATAGCACCATCAGATGATGGACCAAGTTCCTCTGGATTACTTTGCCTTTCACTCTTTTCTTCAGATTCAGAGTCACCACCTATTTGAAACACAACCTTTTTCCGAGGTTCTGAGTTATAAATGTCAGTCTCCTCCGTGTATGGCACTGCATCTGGGCTGACCTTCTCCAGCCAGTTCTCAACATACTGATGGACTTCAGACGGTGAGGGATTGAGCAAAGGCATCGAAACACTCTCATTTAATTCTAATGATTTTTTAGGAGATGGTGTTGTATTTTCGGTCATTGATTTGGGTTTGCTAAGTGACTTTTTCCCAGCCAAAAAAGATTTTTTGGGTTGTAAAAAGTCTGAAATATTCTTCTTCATTTGAGATCTTCCAGTCTTTGTCTCAGGTACATTTACATTATGGCCATTTTCTTTGAGAGCTGCTTTACTTGTGTTTTTGGATGGACCTCTTTTTACGTTTTCCATATTAGCTAATAAGGTTTTCTCTTTGCTAGGTGTCTTCTCATCCCTACTATTTTTTTTTATTTTAGGTTTTTCTACTGTCTTGCTGTTTTGACCACTTTTAGCACTTTCAGATGAAGTGAAACTCTTTTTTCCAACACTGGCTTTGCTGCTGATCTTGTCAGAAGTAGATTTTTTGCTATTCTTTAAAGGACTTATAATGGTTTCCTTTTGGTTCTTTTCTGAACCACTAGTCAAAGATGAACTATTCTGCTTCCTGGCAGATTTACTAACCCTTTTCTTATCACCAGCAGAATTAGCTTTAACTTTATCCTTATGTTTGGTCTGAATATGAGAGTTTGTTTCAGCTTGGGTCTCATTCGCAGACACAGAGGATAAGTCATTGGTAATCTTGTGAGCTGGTGACATTGGCTCTGAAGACAATGAAAAGATCTCCTCCTTCTGTCTTAGTAGTGAGTCAGCAATGGGTGGTTGCCAGGTAGAATCTATATCACAGTCATTGCTGGATAAATGTGACCCAGAGTCAGTGGATGGTATGTTTCCTGGCACTGGAGTGGAGTTGTGCAAAGGCACACTGTCTGCACTATATTGCTGATTCGCAAAGTAGCTGTCATGACAGCCTTGACTCTCGTAAATATGCATCACAGTCTCTCGAACTCCTAGACTCTTGTTTTCTATCTGAAGGACTTCAGCTACTCCAGTTGACTTCATTGAGAAGGCAGAGCTTTTATTGTTTGTTCCTGCTGATGCTGTTTTCCGAGGCCTTGGGATTGGACGTTTGCTGCTGCTGCTGCTGTGTCGGATCACACAGTACCCCTCAGCTGCCCCACCATCAGCTGTCCTCGCCATGTAGGAATAATGTCCCATTGTGCTCTCCTGAACCGCTGACTCTGTCGCCATTTTCACACTGTCAACAGGTGACTTCCTCTTGACATGTCGAGGACCAGGTGTAGGAGTACGTTTGAAATGGGGTTTTGTTTTTTCCAAGGGTGTGGAAGTATAATTCTGACATAACTGTTCATTACTAAAGCCAACACCTCTTTCTGTTACAGTAGGATGGTTCTCTTCTTTAGCTTCGTCTTCACTGATACTAGATGAGTTTTTGGCAACTGCATTGTTCGAGTCAGGTGAACTATTGCCCAACTCGGGAACCAAAGGACAGACTGTCCTCTTGCTAAGGCTGGTGCGGCTGAGTGTGGTTGTCCAATGGAGCATCTCCTCCTCCTTAATGGTCAGACGCACTTTCATCTCGACTGTCATGCTACCATCTTGGTTTACACAGAAGGACTTTTCAATGTCATTGTCCTGAGGTAAAATGCAGGAGCTTTGTTCATTAACAGCCTGAAGAGTTTCACATGTTTCCAAAGACATTTGTCTTTGGTCGATTTCTGACTCAAATGAATCATTTTTATGATGGCCATTGTTCGTGTTTCCATTTCGAGATGCATTTATTTGGTTAACTATGTAACGCTCTGATGACTGGGAAAAATTCTTTGAGCCTCTTCCACTTGAGAAGGATTTGTTGTTGTCTTTGGTTGAACAGTTGTTGTGGATGACAGGGAGAGAAACAGACAAAAATAAAAGATTAAAACATTATAAAATCAAGAACTTCAAATATTAAGTTTCAACAATTATTAACTTTATTACATCCAACCCCAAGTCAGGGTTAGGGTTAATATTAGGATGTTTAGGGTTCCTAAATGTAACTCAAGTCTGTTTGAAGCTTAAATACCTAATATAAATCCTGTGTCAGACATATTGTGAAGAAATAGATAAATGATGCCAATATTTCCATTTGTGTCCAATCAGCTTTGGCTGATTTTAGAATTTGACATTTATTCACATTCAGAAATTAACTTCACATCACTACTGTTCTTGCTTTATTTAAATAAGAATGGAATGGTCTGAGATGACAGATTCTACAGTTTTAAACTTGTCTCATTACAAGTATTTGTTTTCACCGTTGCAAAGGTTACATTTGTCAAGCAGTAGTTTACAGTATACAGTTCACCTTACAGAAACTTAAACAAACTGTCCACCTTTCTTGTGCTTATTATATAAAAATGAATGAAGTGTGATTACTTTTGTTAAAATGCTGCAACTTTCGCTAATTAAGTTGAAGAAAAGTCTCAAAGTCAGATTTCTGGAGCAAAATATTGTTACATTTCCAGTACTGAGAAGTGATTTTATCTCATAATTGGTGCTTGGTTTTGCTGAAAATATTAGATTTGGATGAAACTCTTTTATAATCACCAACATCCATATTAGTAATTATAAGTACATAGACCTAGTTAACTGTAATTGATTGGATTTGTTTTTGTGTTTTATAAAATTCTGCTGCATGTAATTATTGACCTTTTTATGTCATACAGAGTAGTTAAACAACTGCTTTCATACAGGATTACAATAGTAATTTTCCAACATGTGCATGAGGCCTAGAGTAGTTCAACATAGTTCTGATGAACACTTACAAGCTGGAGGTTGAAGCATAGATGATTCCACAGTTTCCATGAACGTGTGACTGATCTGAGGAAAACTGTAGTTCCCTAATCGGAAGGGCTCATTGCCTGCAGCCACAATGACTCCTGAACACAAAATAAGTGCAGCAAGTCCATCAACCTGAAAAAGAGGAGACAAACGATTTTGGAATGGTAACAAATTATTTAAAAAGCATAGAAAGTGCCATAGATTACAGTGGTTACTCTGTCAAGGAATGGCAGAGTTATGTTTTTGCCAATGTTTATCTGTTTGTCAGTTTGTTTGATTGTTTGCAAGAAAACTAAAAAGGTTATGGATGGATTTGGCTGAAATTTTCAGGAAATGTTGAAGGAACAACTGATTAAATTTTGGTGGTGATTGGTGGAGGTATGTGGGTGGGGGGTAGAGGCACATGTGTGTGATGCGCAGCAAGATAACTCAAAAGGTTATGGAAGGATTTGGCTGAATTTTTGAGGAAAGGTTGATACTGGCACAAAGAACAAGTGATAAACGTTTAGTGGCGATGGAGTCTGCTTTGAGTGCTTTTCTAGTCTACAAGTATAAATGCTTCTGGAAAAAAAAAATAATGAATGGTACCACATGTGTGTTGCTGATGAAGAAAACACAAGTCTTAAATGGTGGTAGGCTCAAGTTCCCAAGATAAATCTGAGGTGAAAATGTGAAATTCTTAGAATGAACAAGAAAATAGGTTTTAGTCCAAAGGAATATTGGTCTCAGATCTACATCAAAACACTGTCTGCACATTATGATCCATTCAATTTACAGGTTCTTTCTAGTAGAATATTTACAAATCAATTGTATACATGTGCATAAACCATCATATATGTGGAATAACACACCATCATATGTATTAAAAACATGAACTAACCAACACTTTTGTCATTTATTTTCTGATTCATCTTATTATTGTACGTAAGATTTAGCACATTTAATGTCTGAAGCAGATACTTTGGAAAAAATTGTAGAGCAGTGTAATATTAAAACAGCAAATATGACAGATGACACAGGCCACAACAGAGAATAGAAATGCACTGAGATTTGATTGTAAATAATAAGGCTGTTGGTCCAACTGCAAATCACCTGGAAGGAGGGATTACAGACTAATAACTCACCAGGGGGTAAAGACCTTGATAGAACTTCTTAGCACTTCTAGGAAAAAGGTCTAGAGTAAAACGCTAAAAGCCCTGATTCTTAATTTGGTCATCTATATTTGAATAAATGGAATTTTATATCTTGAGTCAAGTCCAGAAATGATCTAAACATACAGTACATGGCATGAAATCAATGGCAACTTTATAGAGTCGCAAGTATTACTATTATTTCTTTGCAAATGTCTCATAATTTATTGATTTACTGTGTTGGTTTTAATTTCAAATTTTTTCATTTCAATGAAAATGAATGTTAATGTTTGTATTTTTTCTTGTTTTTATTCTGTTTACCTCACTGATTTCATTTGTTTTTTTTCTTTTACTTTGAGAAGTTTACTACAATTTTTTTATTTAGTTTTTATGTAATTTTTCCACATATTATGAGAAATGCTTTGATTCCTCAAACCTGAAAAAAAGGTATGATGTAAAGAATCCATTCCACTAAAATAGAATTGAAGAAAACCATTTTCATTGTTAAAAACATTATTATGCCGTGACTGTTTACTTATGCCATATGTTTTCCTTATTATAACAACAGTATTTCCAATTGTGAAGATAAAGACATCTCCAATAAAATGAAATAAACAATGAATCAACTATAGATTAAACTTAGAGACAGTTTCTTGTAGAATGGTAACTTTTACCTTCAACAGGGTTAATTGGTCACAAATGAAGATATTTTGTTGGTATTATCCTCAATGGTCTAGAAATCATCTAATATAAAATAACTGTTTAAAAACTTCTGATCCACTAATCCTATTACTCTATGTCAATAATTGGTGCAAAATACAGTTATCCATCTTTCCATAGTCATCATATATGACTAGTTTAGACATTTAGTAGGAGAGTTGCACAATATACTGTTTGAGCATCAACATCACAGGTCCTGCAATAATTTTTTTATTTTAATTTATTTGCATCTATTTTTTTAATTTTGTTTTTATTTTTTATTTATTTTAATTGCAATTTATTCATTATTTATTTATTTATCTTTTTATGTGTTTATTTATTTAACTTCATTTACTTATTTCAGCTACAAGAAGAATGACACTGAAACATATGTTCTGTGTCAACCACTAATCTGTTTGACCACCACGCAGCTGAGGATTCTTTTCATATCACAGTATATATTGCATTTTTTAAAAGTCAATTTAAGCCATTGTTCTGTTTCTGAAATTATGACAATTACCTTTAATCTGAACGTTTATGAACATGTACATGATCATTCAATTAAACATGGAAAAATACCAGATTTTTATTGAATAACGGCAAAATACAGAGGGTAATATTATAATAAATGGTGATAAGTTGGTGAAAAAAGGTGTGTTGGAAAATTACAATAATATTAGAGACATAAATGTTAATGCATACATGTACTTTTTGGAATCTAAAGGTGACTGTAGAAGTGATCACAGTGAAGCAATTTACATGCAGAGATGACAATTGTGGGGGAAGGGAAAACCACCACATACTAGCCTCCAGAAGGGACCAACACCCAACAACCCTTCAGAACATCTTGAAGAAGGAGGGGTCGACAGGAAGGTCTCATAAAACTGTGTGTCTGTGTGTGCCCCCCCCCCCCCCCTTTTTTTTGTGTCTCATGATCGCTCTTGTGTCGTGGATGCTCAAAGACTCAGACTGGACTTTCTCACAAGTAACTTCTGTTATCTTAAAAGTAATCTTATGCTGAAATATTTTGTCTGATTGTAAACTATGACTGTGATATTAAATTAATGAAAAGACAATGAGAAGACTCAAAGTGGTATATCTTGACCAACCGCTATTAGGCCTAAATATAATTGAGACTTAATTATATATAAAGTATTAATTAATTAATTTTTCCCAATACAGAGGTTAAATAAAGACAAAGATTAATATGGGAAGTGACTCAAAACTAACACACTGAGTTTTTAAGAATTAAGATTACACATTTACTGTTTTCTAATAAACTTACTCGTCTTCCGTCTGTAGAGTAAAGTTTTAGGACTGGGAACTGTAGGGTGTGGGACAGATAATCCAGCAAGGCTTCAAATGTTGGTGCTGTTCTTCTCTGCAACACAATTGTGCGTCTAACCATAGGATCCTTATTCTTGATGACCGTGAGTCTCTTCGGTGTCCGTACCACTGCCCTCTCATTGACCTTTGTTGACCTTTTGGTGGCGTCATTCCTCCTACCAAACTGTCCAAGCTGCGGTCCAGGGCGTTGTTGTCTCCCTGTGCTGAGGAGCCTGGTGGTATTCCAAGGAACCTGTCGCCGGTTCACCTCATCCAGGTTGAGTGGCTTCACCCTTTTCTGATCAGAGCACACATATGAACCTCCATCGTTTAAATCATCCAAACCCTTGACAAAATGGGTCCCTCGGGGAGTAGTGATTGTCCTCACTCCAAATGGCAAAGGCACTTTCTTAGATAAAGCGTCTAGAAGAGCATCGAAGGTCTTGAAGGTTCGGGCAGTGATGACCATGCGGTGACCACTGAATGTATAGTCCCCACTTTTGTAGAAACATACTCTTTTAGAAACAGAAAGATCGGAGTTGGGCTGTAATAACCTGGATGGTAATGTGTGTCCACTTTCAGAGGACATCCCCTGGGCAGGAGGCTCCTGGGGGGGGGTGTTGCTCATATTGTGATGAGGCAGCTGAAAAACAAGTAGAGTAAAGAGGAGAGTTAGAGTCATTAGTTACACTGGTCTACAAATAAATGTAAAAAAAAAAATCAAGATTCAAGGGGTTTATTGTCATATACACAGTAAAAAAACAAAACAAAAACAAAAACAAAAACACAGGCTTGATGTCATGCAGTGAGATTTTTAGATTACACGCTTCCCATCAATGTAAGAAAAATAATAGTGGGGTTAAGAGATAGTGGGACTAGACAAAATGCAAAAAATACTATCCATGTCCAATCGAAAATTTAAAGTGCAAAATACAATAAATAAATAGATACATAAACTAGAAAAGCACTCTGGGAGCACAAACCTCCGCCAAGGCAGACCTCCCCCTTCTGAATGAAGAGAGGTCCGCTAGGGAGGTTATGTTTTTGTTATGAGTTTGTCTGTCTGTTAGTTAGCAAGAAAACAAAAAAATGATGAATGGAGTTTGGTAATGGGTTCATCTGGAAATGATTAGATTTTGGTGGTGATGTAGGGTGGAGGGGGGGGGTGGGGGTGTCAAGATAACAAAAAAATTAAAGACGGATTTTGATGATATTTTCAGGATGTGTTGGGGGTGTCACAGGGAAGAAAATATTACATTTTGGTGATGATCCGGAAGAGATACTGGATTCTGGATCACATTGAAATGTTACATTGCGGTAAATGGAGAATACATTTCAAAGTGATCCAGAATCCAGGATCTCTTCTGGATCATCACCAAAATTTTATTATTTGTTCCTTGTAACACTCCCAACACATGCTCAAAATTCCATCAACATCCATCCATGAGGTTTTGAGTTATCTTGAGTTATTTTGACCCCCACCAAAATCCAATCATTTCCAGATCTCCTCTTACCAACCTACCCTGTAAATGTCATCAAGATCTGTCCATAACATTTTGAGTTATCTTGCTAACTAACAGACAGACAGACAAACAAACTCTAGCAAAAACATAAACTTCTTGGCGGAGGTTAAAATCAGAACATTGAGGAAGGCAGTGGTATGTAACAGCATGATGTGTTTGGTGGTTAAATGCTTATGAAATAAAACTAATGAAATTTGGCCACATCATGTGTGTTACTGATAAACAAAACTCAAGTCTTAAATGCTGGTTGGCTAAAGTTTCCAAGATTAGTCTTGGGTCATAAATGTGAAATTCTTCAAATTTACAAGAGAATAGGTTTTAGTCCAAAGGAATATTGGTCTCTTTCTAGTGGAGTTTTTACAAATCCATTGTATACATGTACATAAACCATCATATATGTGGAATAACACACCATCATATACATTAAAAAAACATGAGCTAACCATCACCTTTTGTAGATTGTAATTGTACTGTAGAGCAGTGTTATCATGTCATGACCTAAAAAAGTGTGTTTTTCTTAATTCCTTAAAACCTAGAACTATGTCTTGAGGTGACTTCCAATTAAATGTTTCTCTACATCTGACCTTTAATAAGAACTAACCAGTTAGCATTTCATCCTCTGCATTTTTTCAGTGAAAATGAAGCATTTTCCTACATTTCATTTTCAGAGCATGTCAACAGTCATAAAAGCTTGGGGATAAATTCTAAGATTCCTTTACCAAAACAGAGAAAACTGAAGCAAAACTAACTTTTTCAATAAAATATCATTAACTTACTATGAGAACAAGTGCCTGAAGCTGATGTCATTTGTTAAACTACATGGGTTTTAATGGAGAATTAGTCAAATTAGAGAGGACAGTGTTTCCATGTTGTTTACAGAGCCTCCGAACATCCAATAAATAATATCTGAGGACAATGAAAAGCTGTGAAATGATGTTTTGCAGGAATTATTTCAGGGTATCGATAGGTTTTGGATATTTAGGTCTTTTATAGTTAAAAGGGGGGATTCACCAAATTACCAGGAACATGTAAAGGTATCTACCATTCATTATAGTACGTTCCTCTACAATGAATGTAAAATATATATAATACTTTTTTTTTTTAATGTATTATTATTTTTATTATTATTATTATTTATTTTTATTTCTTTTACTTTCATCCATCCATGACTCTGTACATTCGTCATAGTATGACTCAAACCTGCTAAATTATTATCCTGGATCATTATAACACCTTCAACATTTTAGACTATAGAAAAGAAGGACTGTGTTGTAAACTTTCACCACTGAGTTAAAGTAGGTGCAAACAAAACAACAGTCTGTCTCTCTCAATCACTGTATACCTGTTAGATTTCACATTTTCATTTTAAGACCAAACATTTTCTGTTACTGTTATGAACTTTGGCTTCATGAAATGCTAACCTGGCATTTGAAAATGTACAACCCAGAGAAGGTACATGAACTGTATTATATCGTAAATTAACTCCATTTTAAAACTATTTTAAATGGCTGTTGCTTACATAACATATATACAGAACAACATAGCACACAGTGTAAGTAGTAATAGCTACTGTCTTAATAAAAAATTTCTGTTTTATAACATGTTAGAATGAAATTAGAAATAAAATACTGTGGATATATTTTAGAAAACAGTCTAACTTGCACCATTTTATGACATGATTTCACCTCAAATCATGGCCTACTACTATTACTGTGAACAGCACGGCAAGCCTACAGTACACAGCCAGGCCTTAGACCTGAAATAGATTAACCAATTAAACAGATTACCTTTACACTGTATGTACTAAAGAAAATAACTCATTGGCAAACTCATATGTAGATGGAAATGCAATGAACGCAGCTTACCGTATAACTCTCATGTCTTCTTGTTGATAAAGGCTAAAACAAAAGAAAGACTACATCCGGTATTCCTCGGAGCGCTGGTCAAAGCTTCTCAACGCCTCTTGAGGGCTATTCTGGGACATGCAACATCATGACCAATTTGCCTAATCTTTGCTTACACTTAATCAGTATATCAAGAAAAGGTGAGAAACAATGGAAATGCAATGGTAAAGTACTGCATAACACTGAGATGTCAACTTTTATTAGTCTGCAGTTTAATAAAATAAATATTAGGAATAATTTTTCTAAAGTGGGATTGTAATTTTATTTTATTTTTTTAATGTACTTAATGTGTGCTGTATTAGTGAAAATCATGAAAATAAACCTTTGTTGTACCTGATCAGCTATGTGTATTACTCATTTGCACAAAAAGAGAAAAAGTACAGTAAGTAACTCGTACATTTTATATGAATGGATGAATGGGTAAAGTGGATACAGGACTGAAGAGTAAATACAGAGTGATTAAAAGAGGTTGTGGTGAAAGTTCACGAAGCCATATGAGATTTTCAGGTCAAACGATATTAGCAAATCTAACCTGCTCCACACACATAATACAGGTGGCTAGGACTCTGTCGTTTTGCAGGCTGCCTGCCTAATCAGATTTGAGAAGTCTTGGCCTAATAGGGATTAGTTTAAGATTTTGCGTACTTGCTGACAGCATGAGGCAGTGGCAAGTCTTCAGAAACCAATTTTACCTGTCAACAAATACTGGAAATCTACCAGGACATTTTAAAAGATTGTGCATCATTTTATGAATTTCCTTCAAAATAAGAAAAAAATAAGATATTTCTTTTTTTAGTCCTATGAGTGGAAATTCCAGGTTTACAACAGCAACATTATAGCACAGCATACAAGAGTAATCACTTCTACAGTAAAATTAATTCTATATACAAACAAACAATATATAGATTAATATGAATTATTGCACTGTTATTGAATGGTTTATTGTACAGTTTATTGGGAGCAGTTTCTCTTATGGATTCTGACAGCTGCAGGAAGGAATGAACAACCTGCCATTTGTTATTTTATAATGTTTGATTAGAATTGTGCATCCATCGCTAACAAGTGATTGCATCCAAACGTGGGTAGACAACACTGAATGTCTAAAGTTTGTAGCTTTTGATAGACTTGAATTTTGTCCAGAGGTTATTAGTGTAATAGCATCAGAGGGATGAGCGCTTTGTCACTATACAGTACAGCACTTTCCAGGCACTGTGCCAATTACCAACTACCCCTGACTGAGAAAAAACCTGCTAATACATCCCATTAGCATGTGTCCTGAAACAACTGCAACAAAAGTCTAGCCAGAGGGCAAATAAAGACAGTTCACTGTGGGACACGCAATGTTTGATGTTTATATAATACATGTCTGTTGTTATTGACATGTGTTGCCTGTTCTATATTCTGCCCTACAAAGCAAAAAAGCAGGAACTGCATTTTTTTGGGCAAAAATGAATTATTGTGTTTTTTGCAACATTCAAATAATTATTTTTTATGTAACTAAATATCTCATCTCAAATGTGTGTCGTTTTTGATAAAATTGGTGGGTGTTTGTACAGTAACTGCAAAATGTACAAGTAAAGCAATGTAAAAAAAAAAAAAAAAGGCAGTAAAGAACATCACTGTGTTCTTACCAATGTCCATTTGGGGTCCTGCCCCAATAGTTTGTGAATCCCTGTTTTAGACTGAAACAGATGATGTAATTATGTAAAATCATCAACATGTTCATTTTAGTTTCATAAGAGACTGAAAATCAACGTACACAACTATTTTGAAGATTAAGTTATTTTTCAGTGCATCCAGGTTAATACTACTGTATATGTACTGCACTGTACTACTGTAAATGTACTGTACTGTACAGTACATATACTACTGTACATATACAGTAGTATATGTACTATACTACTGTATATGTACTGTACTACTGTATATGTACTGTACTACTGTATATGTACTGTACTGTACTACTGTATATGTACTGCACTGTACTACTGTAAATGTACTGTACTGTACAGTACATATACTACTGTACATATACAGTAGTATATGTACTGTACTACTGTATATGTACTGTACTACTGTATATGTACTGTACTACTGTATATGTACTGCACTGTACTACTGTAAATGTACTGTACTGTACAGTACATATACTACTGTATATGTACTGTACTACTGTATATGTACTGTACTGTACTGTACTACTGTATACATACTGTACTGTACTACTGTATACATACTGTACTGTACTACTGTATATGTACTGCAGGCAATGCAGATGCATTTAAGATTAATAAACACACACTAAGAACACATACAATGTACACTCTCATAATTAGGTCATACAAAAGATATTTGGCCCTTGATGCATCTTAGAATGTGATAAACGTTTGAGATGTGATGCATACTTTCAACACCAGAACAATTAGTGAATGAAATATAAACACCTTAAAGGGTTAAATGACATTAGCTTTGGCATCCCTGTCTGACAGGAAACTAATGGTTCCAGTTAGTTCAACTCAAATACAACAAAACCCTAGCTATAACAAAAAACGTTTTTGAATAATATAAAATAATAATAATATTCAGTTACTGCCAGTGGCGGACTGGCACCAAAAAGAGGCCCTGGCAATTTTGATAGAGAGAGGCCACATTTGTGGGCACAGGCTTTTTAGAGAATAACTCCACAATATTTGCGCTTTTCCCAAATTCAGCCAAAGCTCCGCTTTATATTTTCATTTATTTATTTGTTTGTGATGCCGCCTGTTGTGGCCGCTTGGTGATGCGGCCGAACCAAACCATCACCAAACGGCCACGGTGGCATTTGCCCACATTACCCAATGGCCAGTCCGTCCCTGGTTACTGCCTTCTTACTTGGTATGGAACTTTCCAAAGTAACAGTAAAAAAACAATACAGTCACTGTAAAAAGGGGGTAAAATAAGAAGTTTATTAAAATGATTGATATCTGCAAACACCTAGGTAACATGCAGTAACAATATTGCCTCATGTCCAATAATCTACCTACAACTACTAGGACTGGACAACAAGAGAATGTTTTTCTCACTTTGGTGTCTGTGCAGTTACTGCCTTTTTACTTTGTAGGGCAGAGTAGTTTACAGCACACAGTGGTTTGGTTGATTTCATTAACTTCAAACTATGCTAATCTTTACTAACTATTGTCAATTGTTGATCGGTTTAGGAAGACCCAAATATTCAGCATAGTGCAACTTAAATGGATTATAAAATCAGTACAATGTCTCCACTGGAGTCAAGGTAGGTTTGGTCTGCACAGTTTTTGATCCATCTCCATCATATCTCCCTATCTTGTTCTATAACTTGGTCAGTCAGTCCACATTAAATTAAATATGGCAACATTTGGCATAAATGTTCACTTAGACTGACAGATAAGGTGAAATGATTTTTTTAATGGCCAATGCTACACTTAAATAAATGTAATGATGTACATATTTAAGAGAAATGCATTAGTATCTTGTTGTGCAAATAAGAAAACAAAACAACACATCAGAAAAGAATAAAATAAAAGCCTTCTGTAATAATTTTAAAGCATAACAACTCTTGACTCTTTTCAGGTTTAGAAAATCTAACTGATGACAGAAGACCACATGTGGGGTCACCAGAAATTTCTGGTAATTGATTATATTTATTTATTTATATATTACCAAATACATTGTTATTAATGAGTCACTATATATTTTTCACTATAATTAAAACACCACACACCACATTAATCAACTTAAAATAAAATGTAGGATAGAATATCTGAAAGGATATATCTTAACTGACTCGATCAAGCATTATTACACTTCAACCTGTCTGGACGATAGTCGTAGTCAGAAAACTGAACCTAGCAGAGAATGTAAAGATGTCATCACCTGCCTGGCCCTGCAAAGATATCTCGATATCAAGTTTTGAATGTCTGGGTCACCAGAAATTTGTGATGTTAAAATGGGGTCACAAGGTGGGGGACCACTGTTCTAGTCAATGACAGTGATTTTCAGAGGGAAGGTGCTGTGTGTTTGTGTGTGTGTGTGGTAGGGGGGCACTTATTGAACCCCTTTGAAATGTGTTGAAGCTAACAGACTTCTGTATATCTGAGCAATCAATGCTTCAACAATAAACTACCCAAAATACCCATTTTGACTTGTGGTCTTTAAAAGAGTAATGTAACACACCGGACTTTTATTGTCTCGTTTTGTGGTTTTTCTGTCTGTCTTCCTGGTATTCCTGTGATTGTGAGTGTCTGGGCTTTTATTTTGTTACGTAAGTTCATGTCTCATTCTGTCTTGTTTTGCTTCCTGGCATGGGTGTTTGTCACACCTCCTTTTTTCTGACCCTGATCTGTTTTTTGACCTCGTCTCTGCCCTGTTCCCTAGTGGCTGCCTCGATTAACCCTTTCCTGGTGACATCTGTCAAAGCAGCATCCCCAGTGCAGCGCCCGCATTATTTTAATAAAGCTGTTCAAACTGTATTCTGGTCTATGAAATTTGCATGTATGTCCCATTTGTCTCTGGTTCCGTATCAAGTAATGTATCTGACTAATGCGCTGACTAATGCGCCATTCACATAATGTGCTGTCTTAGGGGTGGCCATGGCTCAGGAGGTAGCGCGGGTCATCCATTAACCATTATTCGGTGATGGTCAGAGGTACTGTAGGTGTGAATTGGAAGCTATGCTTTTGTCAATCTGCTGCAGGGCACCTGTGGCTACAAATGTAATTTACCACCACCAGAGGGACAATGTGAGAATGAATGAATAATGGATCAATAATGAAAAGCACATTGTGTGTCTTGAAAACTACTATAGAAATCAAATTAATTATTATTACTTATGTCTCAGGTTTTGTTTTTATTTTTGATACATTTCTTACAGTTTATGTATCGGCTTGTTTCACAGCCTCCACCATCACATTATACCAAATAAACTAAGAATAACCGCATATACAGTAACGGTTTTGGTGTACTTTAATGACCTCCACAGTAATGATGTCCTTTTTAGGACCTTACTCTGTTCATCGCTGATTTACCTCTGGATCCAAACATTTACAAGACCATAAATGGAGTTCTAATTTAGACTAGCTCACTAAATGTAAAGTGTCATGAGATAACTTACGTTATGATGTGACATAATATAAATACATTTGATTTTATTATGATTTCAGCAGCACAGTGGTGCAGTGGTTAGCACTTATGCCTCACAGCAAGAAGGAACCTGGTTTAATCCCCACACCAGACCTTTCTGTGTGGAGTTTGTATGTTCTCCTCATGTCTGTGTGGGTATCACCCTAAAATGTGTTTGTTAGGGCAAAATCCTCCAGCCAGGTGATTTATATCATATATATATTTTATTTCAGTGTGTGAAGAGGTTTTCAGTCAATACCATAAAAAAAAATGCTCCAAAAAAGATCTCTCACCTTACCTTTAATACTCAATAGAAAAAGTGGCAGTTTGGCGCCATCTAATGACAGGCCAGATTTCAGTGTTGGCAGACGAAAAGATGTTGGAACGTAGGTAAAATTAGAGGAAGCAAACGTCTGTCTGTCTGTTCAGAAATGTGAGTAAAAATAATGTTGTGAAACTTCTCACATATTGCGTAGCTGCCGGATAAACCCATGTTTCTGTTTCGATTAGGATCCCTGGGCTACTCGTGCATCGACTAGTCAGGCCTGGTACACAGCGGAGGGTCAGTGTGCGGTCCCGGTCCGCCAAGCAGCCGCTGCCGCCGCCGCTCTCGCTGTAGTGGCGTGGTCTTTGTCGAACATTTTCTTTCCCGTTTTGTCCTTATTTGAAATTACAGCACACCTGTCAACATGGGGAAAAAGGAGGAAGAGGATATAATAAGAATTGCGAAGAAAATGGATAGAATGGCGCAGAAGAAAAACGGGGTGAGACGTCTGAAAAGAATGAATGCTTACCTGCCCGCTTAGCTGAACAGGCTTGTTAATGTAAGGCTAACGATGGGGCTTGTTAGCCGACAACTATTAGCCAAATGAGCTTCTACATAGCTTCTTGGTCAATCTTAACCAGATTCCCTACATAATTTGGATCTTACAGTAACACAATTCTCACACTCGTATTACATTTATACGTTAAACATACAGTTACGGACTATAAGATTGACAGCAAAGTGCTAGCCTTCAAGTGTGTTTATGTTAACGGCTTCACTAGCAGTTAGCCACATAGCATTAGTTAGCTCTTTACCTTGACACGTAATAACACACTAGATATCGCCAATTAAAGCCAGGGCAATTTAACTGAACTATGAATTATAAAATGACGATATAGTGCTATTCGTTAGATGTAATTGGTGCTTTGGGATATTAAAATGTCTGTGCAGCCGGTATCTAAATATTGCAGATGCACAAGTGTTAGCCGCTTAGCGAATGTAGCTATAATACACTAAACTAACCTCAAGTGTAAAACTATTTAATATCCCACTTATTTATCCAAGTATGAATTAATGATTTGTTTATTTAATCAAATCAAGAAGGGTAGGGGTAGTAGTAATCGTATTTTAAACAGGGATCATTTCAAATGACTCCAGTGCAATACACAATATTGGCATGTTTCGTGTTATTGTTTACTAAGACCATGCTATTGTTGTAGCTGATGACTGCAAGCTTTTGACTAACGGAGAGGTTCAGTTATGGATGTGTTAAGAATTCACTGTCCTTCCTCTTTGCAGGCTGGGGCTTTGGACCTGCTGAAGGAGCTGCGCACTATCCCCATGACTCTGGAGCTGCTGCAGGTACTCTTCCCCCCTTTTGTCCCCATTTGCCTTCCACGTTTTAATTACTGCAGTGTTTACATTTTGACACACTGACACAATGTCTTTCCACAGTCCACCAGAATTGGGATGTCTGTTAATGCCATCCGCAAGCAGAGCACAGATGAGGAGGTGACATCCCTAGCAAAATCTTTGATCAAATCGTGGAAGAAGCTTTTGGGTAATTATTACCTTTGTAGCCTGGCTACACCTTAAGCATATTTCTCATTTATTTATTTTGTCACAACATGATCAGATAAAGCTTTTTGCAATTGGCAACAGTTGTATGCAATTCCTTCTATAACACGTTGTATTCAACAAGCTGTCAGAACTGTCCCATTAGACTTTCTTAATATCACTGGCAGTTATTCTCTACCCACGGGGTTATGAGAAGGTGAGCTATGCAGCAGTACAAGCCAATAAACAGCAGCCAGCAGTTTGTAGTGAATACAGCCACATTGCTCGAAAGCATCAAGTAGAACAAGAATTGTAGAGAAATTACCATTGGTAGTGACTGTGTAAAACAAGTATAATGATGTAATAATCAGTGTTTTAAGTATAGCTTTTAAACGGTGACAATTGCATTTTAACAGGTGTCTCATTAATTTTGGGATTTAGCAAAAGCTGTTCACATTCTACACAATACTTGAAGAAACATACAACACTACACCACAACTTATTGTTAGACATCTTTCCTCTTATATAATTTTTTTCTACTTACCTAATTTTATCGTTGGTCCTCTAGATGAACCTGGAGGTGGGGATAAACCTGATGAGAAGAGGAAAGAGCAAACTACGCCTGTTTCTCCCTCACAGGGAAGCCCAGAAGCAAAAGAAGAAAGGTAAAAAAGGAACATTATCCTACATAGCATTAGCATGGCTGTCAGATGTCATTTGTGTGAAATGTATAATAAGAAACCATTCAGCAAACATGGCACTAGAGGTGTGGAAATGTTTCTATTCTAATTTACATTGTGATGTGGATTTATGCTTCAATTAGGGATGAGTGGTGTTGTGATGTTATCATTTCTGCTTCTCTTTGTCAATGCAGTCTTATCAGCCTTCTTATCGTTGTTTGTTTAGGATAGGGTGGCACCTTGTTCTTGGAATTATTTGCTTTATTTGCTTTTTATAATTTGTAGGAGGCCTATATAATGAATGTTATTTATTACTCTGTTATGCTTATGGTGACATTCATCTGTTTGACTGTCTCATTGCTAGCAAGATAACAAAAAATGTGGATGATTCGGCAAAAATTTTCAGGAAATGATGATACTGGCACAGGGAACTAATTATTCAATTTTGGTAGTGAACGCTGGGGGTATGTGGGGGGTGGGTACACGTGTGTGTGTGTTTCATTCAGTTGATCAGAGCAGACTGCTGCTCGCAGAAGTGAAGGGGGGTAGTGGTTGATCTGCCTTGGCAGAGTCTGCGCTCTGAGTGCTTTTCTAGTTAGGAATTTGCAGAAACATTGTTTTAAACAAATCACTATCTACATTCAGATTTTTTTTTGGCTTTTTTTCTTTGACTGGTAATGTCGGTGGCAGCGCTTATTCACTATTGCATTTGTACCCCTGGCTGACAGTGTAGCTGTCCATAACGAACACGGAAGATGAAGCTAAACATCCTGCTGTTCATGTCTCCGTGTGCACTTGATGAACTTTAATACATTTTATGACAGATTACTCATGTTTCTCCTCAACGATCAAAACACAGTAATGTCCTGTCAGAGAATGAAATTGAATTGATTGCCATATAAATTAGCTCCTTGTTTTGGCTAATCCCTTATGGTCCAAAGAAAAGCAAAAATGAATTTAACAGTAAAAAATGCGGGTTGTTTAGCAACACTAATCTATCAAGTTGTCTCTAAAATGTCCCATCAGATAGATTTCAAATACTATGTTTTGACCCTTAAGTATGTGAAAGACTTGTTGCTCTGTGTCGGTGAGTGAAGCATCCACTTTGCCAAGTTGTTTAATGTCTCTAGAATGTTTGTATGTTTGAGCTCCTTGGACTGGCAGTGTGTGACAGACAGCTGACCAGGCCTGAACCCACATCTCTCACCTGGATCAAAAATTGGAAATTGCATCATAGACGTGTTGGTAACAAACACAGTTGATGAGGAAAAATTAGCCAAACAACTTTTCCATTTTTTTTTGTTTGTTTGTGTTTTTCTCCAGTGTTATGTCACAGTTTATTGATGCTCTGGTTTCAAATAATGTTGCCCTGGGGCCTGTTTAGCATCTCCGTTTGGTACCCATCAAACACTGTAAAGTACAATTAAATCAATAATTGAGACTGTATACCAACTCTTATTGATTTTTCATTTTACTCTTGAGGTATTTACAATTTTCTACAGGCATAGTAAGACAGAGACAGCATCTCTGTTGCCATGGTAATCAAGGTTCACTTCTGCCCATGGCACTGTTTTCAACATCTGTTTCATCTGATGGATGGTTTATGTATAGTTGGTGTTGTTTTTTTTGCTCCGCCAAATTCTCAGCCTTTCTTGTGAGAGGGTCACTCAGTTATTGCTGCTCTGAGTGGAATCGGAGTAAGAGCGGACTTTGGTTCTGTCACAATATCAAACACAGAAACACAACGGTTGTTGGATTGCTGATTTGTTGCCATTAACATTTTTCTTCATCTTATCTCTTTGGATTGAGTTCATTTCTGTCTTGCAGTTGAGGGTTAGTTTCAGAAGCTGCTGGTTCTGGGTGTTGGGTTGTGCATTTTGCACACAATCGTACAAGAAAACCCTCCAGTACTTTTACACAAAACATGTTACAGTTTATCAGTTATACATAGAATTGGTTCCTGTTATTCTTCTCTGTGTTGCTCATCTTTTTTGTCTTTTTGGTTTCTGTATGTGTTGTTGACTGACTCGAGGTGTTTTTTTTTTTTGTTTTTTTTTTATAAATTCTCAACACCTTTGTTACCAGTTAACTTAGGTCACTGAAACTAAACTGCATTGATTAAAACCTCCCACTTTTATATATTTGTGAAATTTATAATGATAAACTTAATTTTGAAGATAACTAGAAGATAACTAGAAATAAAATATAAAGGTGAAGAAAAGGCAAAAAGACATTCAAAATTGAATTAGCGAGAGATCATCAGGTACTTTATTATTCCTGAGGTAAATTCCAGTATTCATCAGCTGATACAGCACACAGAAACAAAACAGGCAAGTGAGTAACCAGATTAATATTAACATGAAGCTCAGTATAAACTCTTAACAAACTTGCTAAAAAAAAAGGAACATTCTAGAATATTGAAGGCAGTACTTTAACATAAAAATAACTTTGACAACACTTTATATCCAGAGTGGAGTAGGAGGACTCCAATTTTACACGACTTGGCTAATCAACTAATATATACAGTTCATAAAAATTCCCTTGTTTAGACTAACCATTTTGAAAAAGCTGAATCTGTGTTTCGTATTTACACTTACTTAAATGTTTTTTTTAAATGTTTTTCAATATCTAACAGTTCTCCTTCTTATTGTTTCCACAGCAGCTCCAGCAGTAACTCCAGCAACAAGAGTGAATCCGTTGATGTTGCACCAAACACATTAATCAACACCTTTCCTCGTGCCCCCACCACCTCAGACTCTATTCGGCTCAAGTGCAGAGAGATGCTGGCCAATGCTCTGCAAACTGGAGGTAATCTTATTAGTCCAACACCACCTGAATGTGACAAGAAAAATTGTGTTTTCCGTTCTCATTGTATTTTCTTGTGTCTCACCTTGTAGAGGATTATATCGCTATTGGTGCTGATTGCGACGAACTTGGGGCACAGATCGAAGAATATATCCTTTTTAATGAATGTTTATTAATAAAAAAATGAGCTGAAAATCAGTATTGTGATTAATTGTGGACTCTGTATGGAATATATGCACGTCCTCTAACATTTTGCACCTCAAATTATATTCCTTGACCTCCTATCACGCATCTTCCAAGAGTTTAAGAACACAGACATGAAATACAAGAATCGTGTGCGGAGCCGGATCTCAAACCTAAAGGATATGAAGAACCCTAATTTAAGGAGGACTGTACTATGTGGAAGTGTAACCCCTGAACGTATGGCTAAGATGACTGCAGAGGTACCGATCATTTACAATAACTTTTCCCCACATACTCTTAAATATCTTGCAACACCTCCTATTCTGTTATACTGTTTTGTCAGAATTGTTCATTATTATTATTATTATTATTATTATTCAATTGATTTCTCTTTACACAGCGTTAATTTCTTGTTTCTTGACACAGGTTAAACCATGTGTGTCAAACTCATTTTAGTTTAGGTGCCCAGGAGACCAGTGTGATCTCTAGTCGTCTAAACCAGTAAAATAATCACATAATAAAAGGCTTTTTGAAATTATTGAGGGCATTATGACTAATAATTCCAAAGTGTTTTTTTTTTTGTTTTGTTTTTTTTGCTGAGACTGCTACCTGGGGGTGTATTAGAGAAAGAAGATAAATACCTCCTTAAAATTGCTTAAAAAAAAGCAATTACTAGGAACTTGCTCAAAACCGATGCACCCCGTGAGGATCAGTGGCTATAATAGAGGAAATCTACTCTATGGAAAGATTTACTTATTACCTACCGCTCAAGGGTTATATCCTCATAAAGAGCTGGAGTACAATGTATAAGTACTAGCCAGGTTTGATTTTCTTATTTGTCAAACAGATGTAACTTAATCGGACTATAATTACTACAATCTGTCATTCAATATTTTTTGTTCAAGCAGTGACCTCTAATTTCTATGTTGTATTGACTGTTGATATAACAAATATAAAGTATAAAAAAAATATAAAGAGAATTTCGTTAAACTGACACCAACTGTTGACAACTACAAAGTCCTTTAAAAATGTGAGTAATGAACAAGCTGAAGTTTCTTCGGAAAAATAAATGTCATTTTATCATATTCTGCCTCAGTTTATCATTTACACGTGTACATTACAACATACAGATCACAGTGGATCTGCAAATGCACAAAACATTTAGTAACAGGTACAATATTATGAAAATGAGTCCTGTCGATATTTTAAAAATTAAAAGATTAATTATGATCTGTAAATAATTGATCTAAGTAATCTTTTTTTTTTTTTTTCAATTTCACCTAAACATTTTTTTTAGAAAATCCACAAGTTGAGGTATTTTCATTTCAGTTCATTAATGAATGAAATGAAAATTAATGTGATTTTTTTTTTCTTAATTCGTGTGTTAATTTGACCCCCGTAGTTAAAATTGCACTTAACTAAAGACATTTCAGGTTGTTCATCTTTATTCACGTTATTCACATTTTTTTTTTATGAAAGCATAGTTTGTAAATGTAAACGGTTTCATGTCATTTTTATTGATTTATAATAAAACAAGGGCAAAAATGTGGACTTGTCATTAGTTATAGATTATTGCGATCGTGTTCTACTGGTCTCCTCATCTTGAGAGTGAATTGGCTCAATGCACAGCTCCACTACTTCTTGAACTTCAGCTGCCTCCTTTATTTTGTCTTTAATTATTGGACACACTGATTAATCCATTTGTGGCCAACCATAGTGGACGCAACAAGTAGTATCAGACGCACCTGAATGAATCACTGTGTCTAATAATGAAAGACAGGAAATGAAGGAGCTGCCTGTAGATCAGGAAAGTAGTGGTGTTGTGCATAGAGTCCATTTGTCTGAATGTAGCCTTTGAACTGATAGTAACATCCTTGATTGGTAATATCTTCTTAATGTCACCAAATTCATCCCATGAGCTGAATTGGACACTTTGGTGAGCCAGTTTTGGGTTCCCACAGGGTCTTAAAATTCTTGAATGTAGAAAAGGTATTAGATTTGATTTGGTAGGTCTTAAGTTCTGTTGCCATAAACTTGTAGGCTGTAGTGTGTGTAAACATTCCTGTTAAATGCAAAGAAAGCAACATTGGTCACTTAGCAGCCTTTGGTGAGAAATGACTGAAACAAGGCATTTTCCTTAATTCAAGGAGTCACAATTTTTGTTAGTATTGGCACAAAACGGACATTAAATTCTGTTCTAAGTAGTCTAAAAAGGGTCTTATTAAGTCTTGTAGAAACCTGTAGGTGCCCTGTGTATGTCTGACAGCTCTGGTATAAGTTTTGTTATTCTTTGGCGTCTGTAGGAAATGGCCAGTGATGAGCTGAAAGAAATGAGGAAGAATTTGACCAAAGAGGCTGTCCGGGACCACCAGATGGCCACCACCGGAGGCACTCAGACTGATCTTTTCACTTGTGGCAAATGCAAGGGGAAGTGCTGCACCTACACACAGGTGAGCATTACCCACTGTGTTGGAACTAAATCAAGAGTATTTATAGTTGATATTAAAGGTTTCACAGTTAATTGAAGCCATTAAATAAAATCTAGCGGACTGGACTGGCTTGATGTGACTCATTTCGTCTTTTATAAATGGTGTTAAATGTTTGTGCATTTTTGCTTGATTCTCAGGTTCAGACTCGCAGTGCTGATGAACCTATGACCACATTTGTTTTCTGCAATCAATGCGGAAATAGATGGAAGGTAGGTTATTTAATATGGACTTTGCTGACACCGTTTAACACATACGTGCATGATTAAGTTGTGCAGGGACCGGCACAGCCACCCCCACTAACCAAGACAGAAGGATGAGAGCTGCGTTTCATTACGCAGCATATAAACATATTTTACCATCTGAAGATGTTTCAGATCAAATAGAACGTACTAAACAAGTTTGGTTCGAAATCCAGTCTACAGACACATGCGAAGACTCCCCTCTGGCCAAACGTAGTTAATAATAATAATAATGGATTAGATTTATATAGCGCTTTTCAAGGCACCCAAAGCGCTTCACATTAGTGTTCCATTATTCATTCACTCTCACATGCTCCCTCTGGTGGTGGTAAACTACATATGTAGTCACAGTTGCCCTGGGGCAGACTGCCATTTCGCGCCTACGGCCCCTCTGACCACCACCCAACATTCATACTCATTCATACACCAGTGTGAGTGACACTGGAGGCAAGGAGGGTAAAGTGTCTTGCCCAAGGACACAACGGACTGACTAGGACAGAGCGGGAATCGAACCGCTAACCCTTCGGTCAATGGACGACCCGCTCTCCCAACTGAGCCATGGCCGTCCCTATAATAGTAGTTGAGGAACAGTGCATTGTTAGCTCAGTCAACAGCAGTACATAGCTTTCAACAAGGTGAAATAAAACTCAAATTGGATGTAACAAATTTGTAGTTGGGTTCAAATATGTTTTATTTTCAATTCATCAGATGCACAGACACTTTATCTCTCATCTCGTTAAATTTCCTGCATTTTTTAGAAGATATACAAATAGAATAAGAGTAAATAAGTAGTATAAAAACTGAACTTAAAGTAGAATATAAAGTCTTCATGTCAGTCTATTTACAGTAGCAGCAGAACTGCTGTACTCAAAAGGTCCTGATGTGAGGAGGTGCAGTGGAACCAGACAGTAACAGTTTTGTCGACAGCAGCAGATAAGCCAGTAGTGCAATGTTTCTAATATTTTGTCTCGCACATTGATTTAACCGACCTCAGGTCTCCCATCATCAATATGCATCCCAGTCTGTCCCAGTCCCAGATTTCTGTTTGTCCAATCACTGCCCCTTTGTCAAACATCCTTTTCTAGTCACTTTTTCAGTTTCAGTTTACAAGTCAAACGAGCAGACTAGACACTTTTAATCCCCACATGTACAATGCAGCAGATATTGGATATTCCAGGTGTGTACTGGAGGCCGACTGATTATAGGATAAATAATCGACATCAGCCAATATGTAGCCTAATAATTAGCTTTTTTTGCTGTGGAGATTCTGTTACTTACTTCTCCTGTGCACGTGTGTGTGTGTGTGTGTGTGTGTGTGTGTGTGTGTGTGTGTGTGTGTCTGGAGAGTTACAAGAAGAGTAAAGTGTTTCACTTTTTACTTCTGCTCTGACAGTCATCCTATCATCCCCACACGCATGCACACGAAATCAGAGACCAGTAACCCCCACTTTGCAACAAATATGGACTGCTAGTCCCCTATTCTGAAACTGAGCCCATGCGAAAATCACGGACTGCTACCCCAACCCCCCACCCTACCCTTACACGCTCTGAGGAAAACACCACATTCTCTGTCGGTATGAATGCCCCCCCTCCTCCTCCAATATCGTTATTTGCTCCAAAAGTCCCACATCGGTCAGGCTCCAGTGTGTACATGCATTCATTTGTGGGGTCTAGGGCAGGGGTATCAAACATATGGCCAGCAGGCCAAAACTGGCCCGCCTTTGGGCCCGATCCTGTATATGGAAGGAATTTGCAAAGTGTAAAATTTACATTGAAAACATTAACAGTCAAAGGTCTTGAACATAATAACATATAAATAATCACTCCAATGTGCTTTGTCTTTTAATATGAAAAAAAATATGGCTAAAAATAATGACAACTCCAAATTCTTCAAAATTTTTAGTGCAACAAAACCATTACATTCTGAACATTTTATATTTAAAAAAAATAGCCAATTTTAAAGCAGCTTATGACTCACCACAATTTTTTTTTTCCCAATTTCTAAAACCCCAGTGATAGTCTAATTAAGACTAATCCATTAGTGTTTCTGTGCCACACACATGAATCAACCACTTCCTTCACAGTGAACAACATTGAAGATGACTCCATCATAAACGCAGTCCGCTTGTTTCCATAACAAACTAAAATGTTGCTCGGGCTATTTGGAAGTTTTGTAGAGAAGTGCATTGTGGGAATGGGAATTCCAGGCAGCAGCAATTTCACGTTATCTTGTTGAGTGCCCAACCCAACAAACCCCGCCTCCCCTGCACACATTTTACCTGCTTTGCCCTGTCTCTTATGATTGCGAAAACACATTTTTGGTGACTGTGACCTTTGACCTACATTCACCAAAATTTGATGGGATCTTTTCTGGGCCACCTTGCACCTTTCCTGAAAATTTCATGGAAGTTGGTCCAGTAGTTTGTACGTGAAGCTGCTTACAAACAAACCAACTCAAAAACAACGTGCGTCTCCCCTCCAGGGAGCGGGGTTACAACCCTGATGGACTGTTTAGTATTACTGATCTGAGACTAAATGTGCGAGAAACCACTTTCGCTTGGTCGTCACTGCCGCAATACACTTGTGACCAAATTTCCAAAGGCCTGAATTCCATTTGTTATGTAATGAAATGGTATTTATGACGCAGTCCTTTTCAAAGGTGTTCACCATGAGGGAAGCAATTCAGCTGAATAAGCACAGGAACACTAATGGGTTAGTGATTGGCTGTCACTGGGCTTTTCCAAATTTGAAAAGGGTTTGTGATTAAAGTTATACACTGCTTTAACGATAAAATGTGAATAACTTGATTAATAACCTCACATTTGTATTTATTTATGTATTTAATTTAATAATCTTATGCCTGTGTTTTGTGCCTTTTTGTAAATTCAATCTGTGATGCATGTGTATAATATATATATATATATATATATATATATATATATATATATATATATATATATATATATATATATATATATATATATATATAATATATTTATTATTATTGGGGTTTTTTTCAGGTTATTTACACCTTTTTAATTTAGATAGTTTTGAAATGTAAATTAATGTTTGGAGTTGTCGTATATATAGACTATTATGATATTATTTTACTGGTCCAGTCCACTTCAGATCAGATTGAGCTGAATGTGGCACCTGAAAGAAAATGACTTTGACACCCCTGGTCTTTTTCATCCCATGCTCTGATGAATCCTGTTTTAAAATGCCAGTGATGATGCTTCTTGTGCTTTAGTTGGTCACCATGACCAGGCTGACTTAAACTACTGTTGGTTATAGTGTCCTCGTACCAGAGCCTGTTCTTTGGATGTTGATGTGGTTTCTGATCTTGTGGCTCAGAGACATAATAAGTAAACAGGCCTAGTTTGGTTCTGGCTTTAGACCCTTGTTTTCTGTCTTTAACATTAAACCATTTTTCCATTAGTATCACTTCTATCTGATTCTACTCACTATGAATAAGGACCCGGTCCCATGGTACTAGATTTGTGGTATCTACTTCGCTGAGGTTCCTATAATATGACGTGTCAGCAGCATAAACACTGATTGGTGGAGTTGTGTCTGTGTCAATGCGTTATATATATATAAGATTCAGAGTTACATTTAACGGTAGAATGTTAAATTCACTCCACAATACAATGATGGCATTCTGCAAAACTACACCATGGTCAGTCATGGAGGTTGAAACATTTCTGTCTTCATTGGCTGACGAAAAAAAAAATCAGCACGATCTTGACGGCACCTTATGATGATGTTCAGGTACGATAGTATCTGTGTGGAAACACTGTCAAGAAATAGTTCCTGGTATCCGAGTAGAGTCAAGTAAAGTCAAGTAGGGCCGATGCCATGTAGTGGAAATGTGGCTTTAGTGAATTATTAAGAAACACATTTGATAACAAAAAAAAGTAGCCAAAGAATCTCCACTCTTACAGATTTTTTAATGAAGCCTTTTATCACTGGCTGCATGATTAATCGATTTTAATTTCAAAACCAGATTTTTAAATTAGGACAATTTTAAAAAAAAAAGAGAGAGAGAGAGAGGAATCGTCACTGTGACGGCCTGCAGTAGTCATACCAATGTAAACCATGATCCACACCCCACTCAAATATAACTGCATGCGCATCACCGGCACCGGCCTCAGCAGAGAAGCTCAGACAGCCCTCTCCCTAGCCACATACGCTAGTTCCGGGGGAATCCCGAGGCATTCCCAGGCCAGCTCAGAGGTCTAATCCCTGCTCTAGCATGTCCTGGCTCAGTCTCCTTCATGCATGGATCCTCCAGTTCAAATATAACCGCATGGGGATCCTTCATATTACGTGCTCCATACATGTACACATGACTGATGCCTTTCACTGACTTAGTGGTAGAACTCCTGTGGGCCCATCACAGAATTTTGGGGGATTTGAGGTAGGATTGTGGGCTACTCCAATACGTGCTGACTTCTGCTGTCTTTTGTAGTTTTACCCAAAAACCACAATGGAAACTAAAGTTTTTAGAGGGGGGGGGGGGGGGGGTCAACATTTTACTTTTAGCTAAAATCATACAGCCATAGTCGTATGTAATTATTCAACTACCTGTTTGTTAATGTTTGTTTTTTGTCCCCTTTGTTTTGTCCTAGTTCTGCTGAATCTGCAGGCATCACTCCAACGTAGCAAAATTCCTGGACCAGGTTCTCTCTGCAAAATATTGGAGCTTTGTATACATGGTACACAAAATACCGTTAAAAGATGCCACTGCAGTTACAGTTTGAATAAGTATCCTGTTCATAGATCATGACCATTGTCATCCCCCACCCCACTTTTTGCCAATGACCCCCCCCCCCCCTAAATCTTTTACTATTGTTATTAGTTGTTTCTCACTGTCACATATATGCGATCAATCTTGTCTCATTCTCTTTTATCTGCATTTTTTTATATGTAGTTTTAACACTTTTGACAATGTTTTGCTTTCCCCTCACAATATTGCGTTGTTTATTTAATTTCCCAATAAAGTGTAATCCATTTGATTAAAACAAGTGCTCTTCATTATTTGTCTCTTAAAAAGTGCCTTCAGCCTCTTCCAGTGATCTGAATCTTTAACATTATCCGAATGCAATTAAGGATCTGAGAGGGAAAAGTGTGTGTGTGTGTGTGTGTGTGTGTGTGTGTTTTCCTCGGTGCGTACGTTTGTCATGGATGGATTATTCAACATATCAAAGTGAATGCTGATGTATGAATATTAATCTGTCTCAGGACTGGATAATGTCATTGGCTGAAACAGAGGAGACACACAATAGTTTCCTTTTTCTCTAGGTTTTTTTTTTTGTTTTTAATTGCCAGGTGCAGCCACTTTATGCTAATGACATATTGTAAGGCCTTGGATCCACTAAAACTGATCCCAGACCAGTTGATTTACTGGTTCCAAGTTAGTTTCATGTGACCAAAATATCTAGTTATTTTAACCTTCAGGCCATTTTTGTATTTAATTCGAATTTATTTATTTTTTTATTATTATTTGTTGATCATTATTGTTGTGCTGCAGTGTATGGCATGGATTTAACCATTTGATGCATGAATTATGAAAACCTTAGTCAAGATAATTATTTTTTCTTAAGTGTTTTTATTCCTCTTTAGGCCTGGACAAAGCAATGTGATCGAAATATTTTTAATGAACCTATTTCTTATGGAGATACAAAAATGTCCACTCAGCTGGAAAACATGTGTGTTTAACGTGTATTTAAAACACAATATCAGAACACCATGAAATAAAACATTTTTAATGCAGTTTTTGTATGAAGTCTGTTAATTAGTCTAATAACACTAAGCAATTGATTTACATATAAACATGTTAGTGCAGATTAGGTATTAAGAACAGACAAGTTGCAGTAATGATATGGAACTAAACAAAACTCATGAATATACAAGAGAACTGTCTACTGTAGTGACCAGTATGCATCGAAGGGTTAATCTCTATTGCTCTTACAGGTCTAATATACATTACAGGCACTTTTTGCATACACAAAAAACTGCTAGAAAAATCACAAGTTTTTTTTCCACATGCCTTTTTATTGAGTATCCTTCAAATGTAGTAACCAAAGCAATATATAAAATAGGAATGATGCACTTTTAAAACAAATGAACAGATGAACAAAACCCATAGGACATTTCAAATATGAAAAATGAAAACACTTAAGTACTGATGAAAATTTGCTGATTTAGATAACTGAACACAAATAAATATAATACAAATAACTTACAAGTGAACTGTAAAAAAGCATATAAATAAATATATATATATATATATATATATATATATATATATATATATATATATATACACTTATGTCTGCATACATTTCTTAATCCAATTCAACTGCTCAAAACTACCAAATATTAAATCATGACACTTGTTTTGCTAAACACACACACACACACACATATATATATATATATATATATATATATATATATATATATATATATATATATATGAGCTATTTTCAATAGAACAATGGAGTTCATACTCTTGGGCATGTCATTGGTTATAATTACCACTGATCTTGTTCAGTGCTGGATACTTATGACAAAAACAGACTTACAGTGAAACCACAGTTTTATAATTCCATGTAAAAAAAAAAAAAAATAGATTTTTAAAAAATATTTCCAAGATTTAATTATATAAATGATATTTAAAAAAGGTAGAAAATATATATTATATAAAACAACAACAAAGTAACATTAACATGGATTCAAAGTCACATTTAAAGGGTGAACACGTGGAAAATAATTGAACTATGGTAGGTTGTGGAGCAGAGCTGAAGTTATTTTCAAAGATTTATGCAGATATAAAAAAAAAAAAACTGTCATCTAATGTTTTCATAGCAGTGCATGTATTTTTGGCTTGACAGTCAAAAGGTTGTAAATGTAAGTCAACTCTGTCCACAGAGTTGACAAAATTTGTTATTTTTACCTCCGCCAAGGAGGTTATGTTTTTGCCAGAGTTTGTCTGTCTGTCTGTCTGTCTGTCTGTCTGTCTGTCTGTCTGTTTGTTAGTTAGCAAGATTAACTCAAAAAGTTATGGACGGATCTTGAGGAAAATTTCATAACTTGTTGGGGGTGTCACAAGGAACAAAGTATTAGATTTTGGTGATGATCCGGAAGAGATCCTGGATCACTTCTATTCTTCTATTCTCCATTTACTGTAATGTAAAATGTCAAAGTGATCCAGAATCCAGAATCTCTTCACCAAAATGGAATCATTTGTTTTTTTCTGACACCCCCTAACATGTCAAGAAATTTTCATCAAGACCCATAACCTTTTGAGTTATCTTGCTAACTAACAGACAGACAAACAACAAACTCTTGCAAAAACATAACCTCCTTGGCGGACCTCTCTTCATTTGGGGGGGGGAGGGGCTGCCTTGGCGGAGGTTTTTGCTCTCAGTGTGCTTTTCTAGTTTTTCCTGCATTCACTTCTTGTCTGGTGGTTGTGCAGTGAGTGACTGATGAGAGGATAAATTATCATGATTTCTAGTGAAAGTGTTTGTTTTTAAAGCAATCTATCACTATTGGAATCAAGTGGAATAATATGAGAGGAATGATTTAGTCACATTGGTGCCAAGAGCCAATCATAGATTTATCATATATTAGACAAATGAATGAACTGGGATGAGAAGAAATAATGTCCAGCAGAGATTAATTTGTAGTGTGAGGCATGAATTTAGGGATGGAGGGGGTATAAACAGTAGGGGATAATAGGGTTTCTGCCAAAATTCTCCTAAATTTTGTATAAATAACACATTTTCTGCATTCTAGAGAATTTTATATTAAGGAAATATCTTTATTGATGTAAAGGAAAACTAATTCTGGACTGTTTTGATTTGTTTTTCATGTACATGTTATTTTTTAGTCTTTGTTTTTCACTAGTGGGGACACAGTGGAATTGTTTTGTTTATTGCATATTTGAAATAAATTGAACCAAACTGAAATTCTGCCATGGAGAAGTAGTGTGTTTCAAAATAAAAATAATTTAAAATTGTATTTTTTAGGTTGAATGCAGACAGTAAAATACTGAAGGAGAGTGAGAAATAGTAATGTCACATATTAGAATATAACATAAATGAGCCTTTTTATCAAACTGGGAAGCATTTATAGTTTTTGTTTTATATTTCTACTGTTTGAGTAACACCCTATGTCAAATAAAGTAGTAATGTAATAAAAGTAGTGCCAATAAAGAAGAAACCAATACAACTGTGATCCTAGTTTTTGAAATTTAAATGTAATTTTAGTTTAGTTTAGTGCAGTGGTTCTTAAATCCGGTCCAGTGTTCTGCATGTTTTAGATATCTCCCTTTTCTTCTTTTTTTAAGTAAATAAAATTAAATAATACAATATATATATATATATATATATATATATATATATATATATATATATATATATATATATATATATATATATATATATATATATATATGCTACATATGTTTTAAATAAACACACAAATAAATATTTTTACAAATAAAAAATTAATTAAAAATGTAATAAAAAATAAATAAATAAAATAAAACAATTGAAAAAAATTCTAAATAAAAATACATTAATTAATTAATTACATTTAAAAAAAGACTAAAATATAAAATAATTAAAAAATAAAACAATAAAAAATGTACAAATAAAAAAAAAGTATAAATAAATTACATTTAAAACATTTAAAATTTAAAATTAAATTAAATATCTCCCTCTTCCATCACACCTGTAAATCATTCTGTCATTATCAGCCTTCTCAAGAGCTGATCAATAACTGAACTAAGTGTGATAGAAGAAGGAAATAGATAAAACATGCAGGACACTCAGCCACAAGGACTGGATTTGAGAACCACGGGTTTAGTGAAATAGTAGTTTGTTTTTTTATTATTTTGAGAAACTAACTAGTTTTACGTTGTCATGATGTTTGTCAGACTTTATGAAGAAATCTGAAAGAGATTTGGTGAAACAATGAATAAAATGTTATTTTATTTGCAAAACTACATTTACTAAAGACTCATTTATTCTTGTAAAAAGAGAAAAATGAATCGCATTTTAATTGCAGTTTGTTCTACTATATTTTTTCTTCACAGCTTGTTTTAATTGTTGTCATAGTAACAACATTAGATGTGTAATCATCAGAGGTGGTAAAAGTAATCACATTCTGTACTTAAGTAGAAGTACAGCTGGTAAAAGTAGAAGTACTGATTCAACTCGTTTACTGAAGCAAAAGTAAAAAAAAAAAAAAAACAAAAAGAAAAAAATTATAACTTCTGAAATGTAATAAAGTAAAAAGTAAAACTGCATTTTTTTGTAATAGATGAAATAAAACGTATTTATGCAGGAAAAACCAGAAAAATAAAAATAAAAAATATCCAAAATAAAGCCTTTAAAAGTGAGTTACTGTGTAGATTATGTGTTTTATTGGGCCATGGTACTCAGTTTAGTCATATATTTAGGAAAAAGTCAAAAGTCATAAATAGGAGATTTGAAAAAAAAAAAACATAATTATAAGAAAAAAGTCAAAATTATTAGATAAAAAGTTACAATTATGAGGTAAAAAGTCCAACTTATTAGATTAAAAAGTAAAAAATTATGAGGTAAAAAGTCTAAATTATGATATAAAAAGTCAAAGTTATAATATAGTCAGTCATAATTTCTGATTTATAACTTATTTTTCATACTGTCACATTTGTCTAGTTTGAAAACGTAATGAGTCTATTCTGAGAATGTAAAGAGTATAAAGTACAGATATTTATACAAAAATGTAGGGAGTAAAAGTAAAAAGTTGTACTCAAGTAAAGTACAGCTACCTAAAAACTGTACTTAAGTAAAGTAAAGGGCGTACTTGTACATAGTTACTTCCACCTCTGGTAATCATAGACATAACATTAGCCTCATAGTATAATAATAACTACTACTACTACTATTACTACTACTACTAATAATAATAATAAGTCATATTTTCCAGGTTATAACCAATGATACAATATAAAGCAGCAGTGTTAGGAGAGTAAAGTTACACAGATATAATAATTTGGGCAAAAATATGACTTGTGGAATTTTGTTATTAGGCTAATGATAAGATAATTAATGAGATCTCTATTTAAACTCCCCTGATTAAGTGTTAATGATAGAGAAAAAAACAAAACTCCTAATATTTAGTGTGAACATCCCCGTACTAAATGCAAACTGATATTTTCCTTCATCTACTTGTCTTTTATTGCTCCTCATGAACACAACAGTGACTTAAACCCCCATCACCCACTGTCATAAAAATCATTCCAGACTCAGTTAAAATTATTGTGCTTTATTTTTTATCTTAATCAAAATGCCCACAGGTCATTATTTTTCTTGGAGAGTAGCAGAAAAAGAAAAGAAGAAAGAAAAAAAAAAACAAAACTAAACCATATACTGTAAACATTCACATTATTTGTTTTTTTTTTTTTTTTTTTAAAATGTATTCTTCAGTAAACTCAGCGCAAAATAACACATTTCATATAGTAAACAGAAGAAGAAACAACATTTATAGGCATCACTCCAAACCATTGGCTTAGATTGTGTTTGAGGTTGATCTGCGCGGTGTATCCATCAGCTCAAATTGCACATATTCAGATAAAGTTTTACTCTAAGACAAGTCGAAGTGCCACCGTGAAACACACAGGTTGGCAAGGAGTTCAGGTCAACCAGCCCTATCCAGTGATCTCTGTTTGTCCTCAGCAAATAAAGACATGTGTCACCCCCCCACACACACCCCTGTCCTCTGCCATTACTGTTGGGTAGCACTACCGAAATGGGGAGCTTAAGTCTCCGCCCCTTCCGGGAGGCTCATGGGGAGCTAAGATCGGAAAATTAATGAATGGTATTCAATGGGAAATAAAATGCGAAAATCCTAACTGGTTTGTCACACACACACATGTTGTACCTGATAATAAATGAGAATTATTGATGTGTGTTTCAACTGCTTCGTTAATAATGGCGCGCATATGACGTCACCACAGACTGAGCAGAGTGTGATGTCACATATGCGACCGACGCATTGTAGTCTCTTACTAAGCCCACATCAAACCTAACATCATATTTGCTCTCCAAAAAAAATCGGGTGGTCGGTCTATATTTGGATAACACTTTATAATACCTACACACAATTCATTATATATTAACCATTTATTACCTAACTGTAAATATTTTTTCTTCATGTATTAACTATTTATTACCCTTTTTGTTAGTCAGAAATGAAGCGTTTGTTCTGGTTTTCTACGAAGAAATAATTTGTAGCCGTGTGAACAAATTCTTTATGATTAATTGTGTATAAGCAATAATTAACACATAGATAGATACATAACAAAGGGTTAATTCATCATGAACAAACCATTTACACATGGGTAACAAATGGTTAATACATAGTGGATTGTGTATAGGTATTATAAAGCGTTACCAATATTTCTTATTAACCGCTATCATATGTGAATTTCAAAGCACTTGTCAAACAGAATCAGAATTTAGCTTGACTCGTTCCATTCACTCCCATTCATTTTTTTTTTTTTTTTTTTTTTTGCAAGCTATGGACCGGAAGTAGAAGGGTGTGACTTAGCCTCCCCATGGACCGGCGTAATCATCACAAGTCAGGATTTGAGACAGAACACATGCGATAATTTGGCCAAGAGGGACAAGTTCCATTCCAACTGGATGGGTGCTCCAGTTAAACCACCTTTATGGCAAGAGTCTGAAAGCAACTGTTGCCCATGAGAAAGATGTCATAAAATTGAATGTCAAGGCACTTCCCCATGTGAGGATCTTGTCTTTGAGTGACGTGTTTGTGAGGCAACAAAGTAAATAAATTAACTAAAACTATCAGAATACACAGAAGTATTATAACACTTGGCAACTCCAATTTTCAGTCAATGGAAACGCTCTCGAGAAACGTAGAAATACAGTTAATGTGGTAGCTTTGGTGTTGCTGCTAACCCAGTGTTAACCTCCCGTTCCAATTTTAGAATGGAAGTTGATTTCTTTGCGACCAAATGGGCTTTTAAAATTTTTTTTTTTTTGTCTTCAGCCAAAAAAGTAAGTGCAGGATCATACTGTACATATATGACTAACTCTGCCGTCACCATATGTCAGTTGTAAATGACTTTATTTCATGGGTCACAGATTGCTTTGACGTTTCCAACCTATTTCCAAGAAACTACCTGGATGGAACAGTACGGTTTAGTGCTAAATCATTAATGCTGGCAGGATAATACAATAATTCCAATTGATTGCTTGAGTCTTTCGGTCAGTGCAAAGGTCAGCTAAACACTAAAATGTAAAAAAAAAAAAATAAATGAATAAATAAATAAATAAAAATGGCTCTAAATGCGAAACATAACTCAGCATAGAATTATTTTAGTCAGTAATATCTTAATGATTTCCTCATCCGGTATGAATAAAACTCTCATTGTTATAATTATAACCAAATTACACTTGTTTTTTTGTTTTTCAGGAAACATTGGGACCCATAAAATAAAGCAAAAAAAAGAAATAACAAAAAAAAAATAAAAAATAAAAAATCACACACTTTAAATATAACTTTTCTGTGTTGGCAATAGATAGTGATAAATAAAAATACTTTTTTTACTGGTAAATAGAATTCCTTCAGTTTTCCTGTCACACTTTAAAAACTATAATAAATCTATGAAGTGTGCAGTTAGTAACACTTGAATAAAAAAACGTGTCTTAAATAGGCAAGTCAAAATATTTGTGGTTACGATTGAGTAAAGAAAGTTAAAATACCCCTTTTCATTGCTGATTTGAGTTTCTTCAGGAAACAAATTGCACACATGTGACAAGAGTTATCGTCACTTTCTGTTACTTCAGTGATAACCACACATATACAATAGGTTCAGTCACACATAAAGTCTACATGAACTGGAGTTGCCAAGTCACTGTCACAGGTACCAAAGTGTGAGGTTGATGAAACCAAGGTAGAAACATACAGTACCCCACAAAGCTGCCTGCAAGTAGAGCTAACATGTAGCCTTTGACTTGAGCTTTGATTTTCATACGCAGTATATAGAACCAGGCGTTTCCACATAAAATACCCACAATTCCATTTTTACTATTTACAAACTCATAAATATATAGTCTACAGTAGGAATCATTTACCCCCCAGACAATCATACAAAAAAAACAACAGACCATAAAAAACTCTTGAACACAAATAAAATAGATTATTTCTATCAAAACAAAGGGGAAAAAAAAAAGAAAAAAGAAAAAAAAAAAGTTTTCATATTCCTTTGGAGTGTTTTGCTATGTTGATCTGTAGCAGTACTTATGATGTCGAGCCCTCGGGAGATTTTGAGACCTGAGTGTCTTCGGTCAGGTGCAGATCACAATAGCGCTGAGATCCCTGGGAGGGGCCAGGCCCGGGGCCCGGTTCATGTAATCCTACACTGAACATATAAAGAAACATTTTTTTTAAAAGGGGGGGGTGGGGGGGTTTGGGGGTGGGGGAGGGGAGGGGAGGATTTGAAAGGGGGTGGGGGGAGGTTTTTATAGAGAGTTAAAAGATCACAGGTTTTCACCACCCTAAGACTCAGGGGACTGCTCTGACAGAGTGTTAAGCAGGTTTTTGTAGGCTGGGGAGTTCATGTAGCGGGGGTACGAGTCTCTTTGCATTAGTGTGTAGATCTGCAGCTGGGCATCGTCAAATGTGTGTGAGGTGGGTTCCAGCATGTTCCTGTTGATGGCCTCGCGCACACGGGAGTCCAGGCTCACCTGTGGGTCGAGACAAAAGGAAAATTAGAAGAAGAAAGAAGAAGAAATCCTTATTTGCCACTATTCATATAGTTTATATAATGACACACACTGAAATTCATCCTCTGCTCTACAGTATTATTTTTAAAGTATCTGCTTCATACATATGTGCTAAATCTTACATACTTTAATTAAAGTGATAGTTCATTACACAGTGCCATACCCCCAACAGTGTCCTGTGAGTTGAGTACTGGTCCGGTTTTAGTCAAAGCGAAAGTAGTTCCGGCAGGTTTCCTGGGGTCAATAAAATGCAACATATTTCTTCTCAAAACAATATGTGTTCGAATGACTGATTTATTTGCATAATAAAACCATCACGGAACAAAAACTCACACCTCGTAATTGCTTGGAGCTACTTTCTCTCAATAGTGATCAATGTCACTGCTAACAGATGTGCACCTGCACGTTGCAGCCGCAAACACTGCTGAACAACTGACGAAAGTAGTTTTCTAAGGCGCACAGCTGTTAGCAATGACAACGTGTATTGATCGCTATTGAGAGAAAGTAGCTCCATGTAATTACGAGGTGTGAGTTTTTGTTCCACAATGGTTTTGTTATGTAAATAAATCACTCATTGAAACACATATTGTTTTGAGAAGAAACATGTTACATTTTGTTGACCCCAGGAAACCTGCCGGAACTACTTTCGCTTTGACTAAAACCGGACCAGAACTCAACTCACAGGACACTGTCAGGGGTAAGTCACTGTGGGTGATGCTAACAGATTCATGTGAAACATAGTGAACTATCCCTTTAATAAGGTGAATCAGAAAACAAATGACTTTAGTGCTGGTTAGTTCATGTTTTTAATATATATGATGGTATGTTATTCCACATATATGGTGGTTTATGTACATGTATACAATGGATTAGTAAATATTCCACTAGAAAGAACCTGTAAAGTGAATGGATCATAATGTGCAGACAGTGTTTTGAAGTAGATCTGGTAGATCTGAGACCAATATTCATTTGGACTAAAACCTATTCTCTTGTTAATTCCAACAATTTCCCATTTTGACCCAAGACTTATCTTGGAAACTTGAGCCAACCAGCATTTAAGACTTAAGTTTTCTTTATCAGTAACACACATGTGGTAACATTCCATTAGTTTTATTCCGGAAGCATTTTACTTGTCGACCAGTTTAATCCATCACTATCTTAAGACTCAATACAGACTGGGAGCAGTGGGCTGTTATGTTAGGTGCTTGGGGGAAAATGTGGGGTTAAGTGCCTTGCTCGAGAGCAGCTAACAACATCTCCAAGGAGACACCCCCATCAGCAGAGAATGAACTTTGATGGTTACTGTTGAAACTCAGGCTGGGGAATATGAGTAATTATCACAATACATTTCACCTTATTAATCTCTTGACCTTCGGAGTGAACATTGAAGAAACCAGATGACTCACTGTGATTTTAAACACATTTTTATGATCAGAACATGACTAATGCTTGCCCAGCGGTGAAACATTTCACAAACCAAGGGGCAGACCATTCAAAGCAATTATATCGACAACATCAAAACACGCTGGAGTAAAATTAAAGGTTCAGTGTCATGTTTAGTGATATCTAGTAGTAGAGTTGCAGATCACAGCAAACTGAACACACCTACTCTCAGCTATAGTATTTTATGCTCTGGAATTTTTTAATTTTGGGGAAAATTAACACTACATGTAAACATATACCTGATGCAATGTGACATTGGAGACTACATACTGTAAAATGGAAAAAGAAAAATAGAAATTGAGTGTGTGCTTTTTAAATTAGCAATTAAAATATTTGTTTTATTTTAGTTTATTTTAAGCCTCTTTTTACTCCTCATTCACTGATTGGGTTGCATTTTAATTTAATTATACTTGTTACAATGAGACATATTCTATTCTATTCTATTCTGTACATGGTGAACAAGTTTGTAGTCACGTCTAAATTTAAATAAGTAAGCGTGTATTTATTGGATTTATAGGGGTGGGAAGGTTTATATGAATTTCTTCTATTAAATGAATTTAATATGTAATTATGTAAATTCTGATAATGTAAATCATGGTCTTCTGTCCATTTACATGTTAAAATCAGTATTAATCGTCCTGGGACTACAGGTGGAAATTAGCATTTTTGCTATAACCTGGTACAATGCATCTTTCCTTTGTGGTCAATGTAAAATTGTACACTGTCCCTGTATAAAATAAAATGAAATGAAATGAAATGAAAACATCCACTTCCCCTGAGGACGTAACGGGCTCATTCTAATGAAACACACACACACAGCTATTCTCATTTTCATCTGATTGTACTCTAATGAAACCTCAACAAATATATTCAATTTCTGCAATTAGAGCCTCTTACATCCCCCTAAATCTTCCACAGTGGACCTTTAATTAAAACAGCTAAACACTAAAACATCATTGAAGTATTTTAGGTGAGAATGTGAGCAAAATAAAACTGAAAAACAGACTTTTTGACACACATTTGAACTGGAACCATGATCATTTCCCATCATTTTACCCTCCACATTGGCTGGAAATCTACAAAATTGCACTAAATCAAAAGAATTTAAAGAGTCAGACCTCTTTAGGTGACAGAATGGAGATGTAGTCCTCGTAGATGACCCGAGCCTTTTCTTCTATCGCACTCTTAGTGGTTTCTTTGCAGAATTCCTCACAGGCTAACCAGAAGAGCATATTTTCCTCACTGAATTCAGTGCGAAGAAACTGTCGAAAGGAGTTCCTCCCCGCTGGGCAACACATCAGCTTGTCAAATGACTGCCCCCATGAGCGCACCTCCTCCAACGTGGGTTTAGGACTGCAAAGAGTGCAGACAATATGGCAGTGAGCGATTTTAACACGGAGCTGAAACATTGAGTAGATGCAATTACTTTGTGCCTTGGTTTCAACTGACCAGTCTTCACAGTCTGCGGTCCCTTCCTTGACGTCATACGATGCTTTTCGGTTCCTATCATCCCTGTCTTCATTCCTATTGGACAGACACCCGCATGAAGATTTAATAACCCTAATGACTCTGTTATACATTTTATATCATGTCATTTACCAGCCAGAATAATGTTAATACAACACATATAGATGTAGGGACATATGTTTTCCTAGTGATAGGTGATAAGCAGAGGATATTTTCATTAGTTTTCATTTTTATCTTGTGTTTCAAATTGGTTTTCAATTTCAGTTTAGATTGAGTTAGTTCATTTGTGCCCATTTAGTTTTATTTTGATATTTATTATCCAAAAATGACTAGTTTTAATCTTAGTTTTCACACATTGGGAAAAAAACGCTGATTTATGAAAAACCAAAAAGGGTAAGATATACACTGTAGATTTTGCAGTGTTAATTTGGAGACAATGGGACAAAATACACTCTAGAAGAAGTTAAATAAACTCTCTAAGTGTTGATTTAACACTGCAAAATTTACTGTGTATAAATGTGAGATAGTAAATGTGACTTATGAAGCTATTATCAATGGTTTTATATTATACAAAGGCATTCATTAACTTACACACTGGATCATTAACATTGGGCTAATTTCACTTGCAGTTCTACATTTAGCTTTCTTTAACTGCTATGAGCTTTCACTGCATATTTAGACATATTTTACATCATAATGAGGCTGCTGTGAAACAAATGTCCAACCATCCATCCTGCTGCTGAGACGCGGTGGCTCAGGCTGTGCTGTCCTCTGCGCAGTAATGTCCATGCTGAGTACTATGACTGAGTTCTCAGGTGGGGGAAAAAGACCTACCAGGAACAGCTACAGCAGCAGCACCAGCAGAAGCAACATGCATTTGAGCCCCGTGGGTTGGCCTGGCCCGGCTGGCCCTGCTGGGCCGGTGCAGTTCCCCCCGCTGCCGACTCCTGCTGCACCGACATCTGCCTCTTTCGCATCTCCATCCGCTCTGATCCCATGGGCTACACGGAAAGGAGAGGAGAAGGAGAAGGCGACAGAGAATTTTCTATGTCAGGAATGGTATTTAACTGAGATTTTGTCTCATTTAGGGGAAGGAAGCTCATAGCCTCCATTGTATTTTTGTAGGATACAATTCAGTGCCAGTACCATAAAATTAGCAGCAGTACTGGGCGCACTTTGCAAACCTGAATAAAGACAACAACCTGAGCAAAAAACCTGATGGTGCATACATTTCTAACAGCACTGTTTTACCGTAATCAAAAATTCATGTAAATGACCACTGACTGGTTGACACTAATTTGTACGTTACATGTGCAAGAAGTAAAGTGCTGCTGATGCTCTCTGGTGAGTGCATGTGTTGGCATGCTCGAAGGTCACACTGTAATGGAATGCTGCCTGCTAAATTCAGGAGAAAACTATGGAGGAATATATTTCCTGGTTAATCTGTTGTCACCAATCAGATTTGAGTCTCTTATGTCAAACAGGCTGTAGGTACAGTAACACGAATATGGACGTGTTCAATATCCATAAAACCAAAATTTGTAATATCCCATTTGCAAAAGCCTGAGTGTAAAAGTGGTGCATTAAAGGATTTGCAATGCTTACTGGATCCACACACAGATAGCAATAGTGTAAAAACACTTGCAGATCATTTGAATATTTGACGGTTTAGGATTTGTCAGATTGTCACGTACCTTGGGCTGCCATGCATGCATCATGTTCATGGGAAATAACTGCCTTATAATTGTGACTATATATCTGTACGCTCAACACAATCCTTATAAAAAATTAAAAATGTAAAAATGTAAAAAAAAAAAAAAAAAAAGGGGGGTTCAGGGCCTGTGGAGAGGTACAGACTGACTTATGCTCACAGAATGACTTCTTGTCTGATTTTAACAAATGTGTCATCACCAGGTCAGACACTGCCAAATCCTGTCAGATCATTTATGTAACAAAGCTGTCTCTTTTTAACACACGGCATCATCCGGCTACTACCTGACACAAGAAACGACGCTTTAAAAAAATGTCAGAAGATTTGGTACATGGGAGAAGGAGGAGGACGAGGAGGAGGAGGAGGAGGAGGAGGAGGGGGAGGAGGGGGGAGGAGGAGGAGGAGGAAGAGGGAGGATGGGGGGGGGGGCCTGAAGGCGCAGCTTGGAAATCTATAACCGCAGCATCGCTCTATCACAGCTTTCAGTGAGAATACAATACCATTTAGTCTGTTCTAAAATGGATCCGTGCGCGGCTTCAGCTCCAGATTTGGTGCGTCTTTTGCCAAATGGCATATTTTACGCGTTAGGCGTCGGGTACTTCAAAAGCTGACACAATTGCAGTACGGCTATGGCTTGACTCAACAGCTATAGACGATGAAATGGGGGGTGGGTGGTGGTGGTGGTGGTGGTCGTTTCCATTCAACGGAGAAATGATAATAACACTAAATAAAACATTGTTGTTATTGTTGTTGTTGTTTTGTTTTTTTTTCTTAGATCCTACAGCTGCGCAAATGTGAAGGACACAAATGTTTGATGATCCCCTGGTTATTTTAACAGCCTGAAAAACATATTGTATTAGCAACTCGAACATCACATCAATGGAAAGTGCCACCATGAAGAACCGTAGAGCTTCATCGCCCTGGATAAACCACCGAAAAGACACTGCCTAGATCTGTTAAAAACCCGTTGAACAGCAAGATAGTGACATGCCATTAAAAAAAAAAAAAAAAAATGCCAGGAAACACCGTCAAAAACGCTGCTCTTCTCAAATATCCGTGCAAGGATACATCTGTTTGCTACCAATACTTACAATTTCACCATGTATGCACAGCGAGAAGAGGTAATTCTTTGCCTTGATTACATCCGATGGCACATAAGGCTTTTTCCCCCCCGACCGGCTGCTTCTAGTCAGTACGCATGCGTCTTGTGTCCAACTCGTAGTAGCCCAGTGAAGAGTGTAAACCCCGACAGTACAGCACAGGTTGACAGTGCACACGTCCTTTACACTATCCTGGATGTCCGTCTCAAGGGATGGAACTTACAAGCAATTGATACGTGATGTCAAATCAAAACCATATAGTCTGATCTTTAAAAACAAAACAAAACCAAAAACTGGAAATTACGTAAAACACTCATAAGCTCTTGTTTCATTCCTTTATATTTTCCAAATTTCTTTTTATTAAGCAAAAACATAATGATCCAATAGTTCCATTCTCCTTTCATTACCGTATATGTCGCTGTCTATGGTGCTGAAACCTTAACCCTAACCAGCTGATGGGCAGAAAAACTTACACATAAATATTTGAAGGAATGGGCATTTACTTCTAGTGTGCTTTTTTTTTTTTAAATTAATTATTATTATTATTATTATTATTATTGTATGCCTCCCAGTCTCCTTTTCTACTCCTTCATAGATGACTACCAGAATGGTGTGTGCCTTGAAATCCACAGCACAGGCCTGAAACCAGTGTTGATACAGAATACAACACTGCCATCTGAAGGTAGATGGGACTATAGCACCATCACTGTGCTCTGTGAATATTATATTAAAGATAAATCCAGCCCCAATGCTCATATGAGTCTAAGAGAAATGGTTGTGTTTGCAAGTTCTGATCTGTTTCTCTCATTGCCTGTACTAAAGAGGTTATATATTGTGATACTGTATCATACTATAGCAGGGTATTTTGAAATTAAGGAACTAGAAAGAAGAGAAAATGTAATATAGCCCATTGTTAAATGACATTAAATCAATTCTATGTTTTGTTTTGTTTTTCTTGAGTTGCTTCCTGCCATGCCTTGCTTTACATGTGCACCAGATGGCACTATGTACTCAAAAGCCACCTTTTTAATGAAAGTATAGAAGAACATATTGTATTTCATCTACTGAAGCTACATCAAAACATTTGTGGTAATGTTTTACTTGGTTATATAGTCAAATAAGATGCTCTTAAACATCAGAAGAATTAACGCTCAGACTGTAATGCTATAACAAAAGACTCAGAGGAATATTGTTCTGACACTATGGTACTGTTCTCTGATTATACCAATTGACCCACTTTCCAATTCTTCTACAAATGTCTCGCATGTCTTGTCAATAAAGGGGAAAGATGGCTTTTCGTTTTCTTTTAGAACTTCCCAACTGCACTCAGCCGGGCATGTCCTGACTATTCACACATCCTTGTTTCCCTCTGAGATATGAACATGTGACCTAATCCGCAACACTTCATTTAACACCTTCCCCTGTGTTCATGTTATGCAACACAGACCCACAAATAGCCACGCGAGACTGATGCACACACACACACACACACACACACACACACACACACACACACACACATGAATGAAGGATGATACTGTACGTTATTGTAATTTGATGAACATGCACATTTGTGTTTTCTCCTCTGGACACAGCCAAAAGGAGGTGGGACTATGTCTGAATTGAAGGTCACATGGAGTAGGATGACAGAACTGGGTGACAAGATGAATAAAGTCTTTTCAATATGTGATTAAGGGGATTGAAATCACTGTCTAGCTTTAAGGATGATAGCATTAAATCCAGATTCAATCACTTGGGCTCAACATAGAGATAGGCACTGGAGGGGAAGTGTGGTTTTACAACACCTCAACAGATCATTTGTGACATCTGTGAAGCTTTTGAAGGTGAGGAAGCCTCATGCACTCAGAAAAAAAAAGGTGGTAAAAGAGCATAGGTGTGTAATAATGTCCATTTGATCGTATTTTCCATTTGACATTATTGATATCTTAATGATTCTCTTTCCCCAGGTGTGTTGATCAAATTGTTCTTTATACTGTAAATGTCAGGCTAAATTAAATAATGGAAAATAAATGTCTTAATACTTGGAATTAAATGACATAGTCTGTCCCTTTTTTCTTTTTTACTATAGTATTGCATTACTGAAATACTATAACTCTGGGCGACAAGTCTCAGTGTAGATTGATGATCACCATTAAAAGGTAACTAGATTTGGCTGTGCCCACTTGGAAATGTTAAAGGACACATATTTATGTGGCATCTAATCCACAATAAGATCTACTTTTATTCTTGTCTGTATCACCCTTTTTAAAAAAAACATAACCACATATCATAAAATTATCCAGTCATAGGTTTAACTGAAACAATATGATGAATGTTTATGTGTCTGTGCTGATAATAAAGCTCTGATCTTAACTTCCTGAGACCCAGTAAAGTACATGTTTTGGCTTTTTAAAAATAAAATAATTGCTTATATTGGAAACATCATGATGCAGTAGCTTTTTTCAGATGCTTTTTTAATGGAATCTCCTTTGCGTTGGATATGTATAAAGCTGTTAAAATCAAACATGGACAGAAAACCCATAACTGGGCACAATGAAGAGCTTGTTTATTTTTTTGTTCTACTGACAATAAATCAAAAAATTAAGATTGAAATTAACAATATATCCTTGAATTTCTGCTAATTGCAATTATTACATATCTGTAGTTATATCAATGATAAATAACCTGTGAAGTTGTCCATTAACTTATACATTTCTTTTGGTTTGTAAAATATAGAAAATATTGAAAAACTGTTTCCTGAAGCTCGACATGTTTTCAAATGTGTTGCTAATCCCATACCTTATAGATATTCAGTTTGCCGTTTCAGAGAAAGACAGAAATGAGAAAATATTTTCATTTAAGAAGCTGAAATCAGAGGATTTTCTTTTTTTTCTCTAAAAATGTAAACTTAAAATAATTATTAAAATGGGTATCGATTAAGTTAAAGTTGACAGTCTATAGATTCATCATTGTGACTCTACTGCATCTGTGATTCCAGATGGTAAATTATTTTTAAGCTGGACAACAAGGATCAAAAATAGCATCCTTTCTTTCATTCAGTCCACTTAATCCTCTATAGGGTCACTGGGGGGTTGGAGCCACATCATCATAAGGCAAAAATAGGATCTAATATAAAATGAAGAAATAGTACATTAATGTGCAACTTTACTGTAGATGTAATTATAAGTATTATTATTATTATATATGGGTGGTTTTATGAAACTGGGTACATTTCTTGTACCCAGGTTTTTATACCCAGAGAAATGTCGACATATTTCCCCCCAGGATGTACCTAATAATGAGCCATTCCAAGATGAATACATTTTTAATAAAATATTGGGGCTAAAAATAGGACCAAACCTGGGACATGCTAAGCATTTTATAGTGAAAACATGGCTTGAAATGTTAGAAAAATGTTGTGTTAAATTTCATGATACTTTTGTTTTTTTCTAATCCAGACATGGGGGCTTTTCAAGAGTCGACAGTCTCATTCCAGGTTTTGTATGTAATCCATCGTGTCCACTTGCATTACACGCAGAACCTGCCCACTTAAATGCAAATAAGTGCAAATGATTTTGCAACAGCAATAATTTTTCTCAAACACTCTGCCCTGTATAATTACTTCAATTCCCAAAATGCACCTGTTAGAGAGTAAAAAGTTTTCAAAAGAAGAGTAGAACATATTTTTTTGTGGTTTTTGAACTGTGTTATATGCACACTTTTGTATAAAATATAATGTACAACAATCTAAAAATGTGTTTTAACAGAAAAATGTTATCTTGATAAGAACTGATTATTAAAATAGATCCAAAGTGCTTCAAAACTTGCATAATAACATGAGTCTACATCTGGTTTGAATGTTTAGGCCTCATGTCCTGTTTTAGGGACCAGTTTCATAGACACACAAACATAGTAATTGTAACACCTATGATATACATGTTTAAAGACAATAACATGATATATGGAATTAGCTGTAGTTCTAAAGAACAGATATGTACATTTGTCATTTAATTTTATAAATAAGAACTGAATTAAATTAACAATCATGTCATATCTTATCATGAGAAATCAGTTTTAGCTAGTGATGGTCATATTTGTAGGTATGGATAACAGACGTTTACACTTGCATTTAAAAAATGTACATTATTAGGATGAGTATAATATGAGGAACTGATTTTTGGTGCTGATAGGAAGTTAAATGGTGGGATTAAATAAATTACAATTCCTCCCTTTCCTTTTTGAATATAGAAATGAAGTCATCTTTTTAGTTTATGGAGAGTACTGTGCAAAGTTTTTAAGTGGTCTTTAAATTTGTTGCATTTACAGTGTTGAGATGAATATGCATATTTATTTATTCGTGTCTTTTCTTCAGATACAACAAGAAACTATGAAAGCACTCTGAGCCGTCCGCCAAGAAGGTTATGTTTTTGCTTTTTTACATTGGGGTAAATGGAGAATACATTTCAAAGTGATCCAGAATCCAGAATCTCTTCCAGATCATCACCAAAATGTAATCATTTGTTCTTTGAGACACTCCCAATGCATTCCGAAAACGTTATTAAAATCCATCCATAACTTTTTAAGTAATGTTGCTGACAAACAGACAGATAAGCAAACCCCAATGAAAACATAACCTCCTTGACAGATGTAAAAATACAGGAAGTATGTGGACAAGCCTTAGCAAAAAAAAGGAACTAAATCCTTGACCCCATGATAAGAAGCAACAAAAAACATTTTAAACATATGGTGTGTGTTGAATGAAACCTGGAATACAAAAAAAAAATTGAATCCCAAAAATGTCCTATTGTCTGAACAAAAGGGTTAAAGACTTGTTAAGTATAAAAGGAAGGTGACAATAAATACACACACTTATAAAAACAGTTTTCACTGAAATGTTTCTTTGTATTAATGTACATACTTTACTATCATATGTACAGCCATAAAAACTAAAGTTTTTACTGCTTCTTGTCCTGTGGTCAGAGGCCACACTAAATACTGACTTTGATTTTCAAAACCCATTTAGTTCCAGTTTTTGGTGTTTGTTAAAGCTGTACACATTTATCTTGTATTTTCTTGTTGTATCTAAAGAAAAGAGACCGAGAAATCAATATGCATGTTCATTTCAATACTGCAAAAACAACAACTCTAAAGGCCGCCTAAAACCTTTGCACTACCGTATATGCGTATGTTTTCATCTTTTCATGAAGTCTGTTTTATTTCTAGATATTAATGCAGGATGATTTTGTTTCTTCTGTTTCATACGCAAACTGAACTGAACTAAAAAGTAGTTTATGACATGCAAAACTAGAAAAGCACTCTGAAAGGTCCACCAAGGAGGTTATGTTTTCGCTGGAGTTTGTCTGTCTGTCTGTCTGTGTGTGTGTGTGTCTGTGTGTCTGTCTGTCTGTGTGTCTGTCTGTCTGTGTGTCTGTCTGTCTGTGTGTCTGTCTGTCTGTGTGTCTGTGTGTCTGTGTGTGTGTGTGTGTGTCTGTCTGTCTGTGTGTCTGCCTGTCTGTGTGTCTGTCTGTCTGTCTGTCTGTCTGTGTGTCTGTCTGTCTGTGTGTCTGTCTGTCTGTGTGTCTGTCTGTCTGTCTGTGTGTCTGTGTGTCTGTCTGTCTGTCTGTCTGTCTGTCTGTCTGTCTGTCTGTCACCGACATTACTCAAAAAGTTATGGATGGATTTTAATAACATTTTCAGGATGTTTCGGGAGTATCACAAGACATAAATGATTACATGTTGGTGGTGATCCAAAGAGATCCTGGATTCTGGATCACATTGAAATTTTACATTGTGGTTAATTGAGAATAAATTTCAAAGTGATCCATCATCCAGGATCACCACTAAAATGTAATAATTAGTTCCTTGTGACACTCCCAACACATCCTGATTTTTATTTTTATTTTTTTTAATCAAAATCCATCCATAGCTTTTTGAGTAATGCTGCTGACAGACAGACAGACAGACAGACAGACTGACAGACAGACAGACAGACAGACAGACAGACACACTCCAGCAAAAAGAGGTAATAAAGATGTGTTACGGCAGTGTTTCTCAACCCTGGTCCCCGAGGTACAGTATCCTGCACATTATAGATGTTTCCCTCTTTGAACACACCTGACAGTTATTATCATTCTTCTCCAGAGCTTGATGATAGGCTGATCATTTGAATCAGGTGTGTTTGGAGAGGAATATATCTAAAATATGCAGGATAGTTTTCCTCGCAGACTAAGGTTAAAGACCTCTGGTCTATGACATTGACCTCAATTTAAGTCACTATTCATCACATTTGTTTCCTGTCATTTAAACCCATAGCGCTCAGATCTTCCCTGGGTAGAATATAATCAAGGGTGTTGCATTTAACTATTGTAAAAAAAAAAAAAAAAAGGGGGAAAAAAATGGAAATTGACAGATGTAGGGTGTACTGGAAAAGCACTTGGAGAGCACAGACTCTGCCAAGGCAGACCCCCCTGGCCCCCTCCTTTAAGTTAAATTAGCAATGTTTCATTTCTGTGAGCAGCAGTCTGCCCTGACCAACCAAATGAAACACACTCCTGTCCTAACACCCCCCCCCCCCACACACACACACACACACACACACACAAAATCTGCCTATAACTTTTCCAGCAGACAGACAATCAAACAGATCAATGTCAGCCAAACCATAACTACAATGTTCCTTAGTGGAGTGAATATCACCAGTTCACACATTAAATATAAACTAGCACACTGACCCACAGGGGGGCCACGGGTTCTAGATGTAGTGGTTTTTATGCTAGTGTGTATTCATCCACGCTGTACTGCATTTGTCCAGCAGTCACTGCCAAGACATTCAGGGTATAACAAGTTAATTGTAAGGCCACTGTATTCCAAAATTACTCATATTTCCCAAAATATTGGTCTTATTAACTTGCTGTTTTTCCTAGTTGGTTCCTTGATCAAAAATACATATGTATGCCAAACTGTAACAGTTGCCTCTTTCCACATTTTGTGTGAATCCTGAGACACACGTACACATACAAAGGCCACTTAGCTTTTAGAGCAGTGGTGCCCAATCCTGGTCTTCGTGAGCTACTATCCTGCATCTTCTTCTTCTTTGATTTTAATGGCGGTTGGTAAACTAACTTATTGGTGCATTACCGCCACTGGGGTATGAATCTGGAGCGTCTACCCTAAAATACACTGAATGAGAAACATAAATACATAAAAAAAATACAATAAAATACAACCACAATAAAAAAAAAAAAACTATGAATCATCTAAATCCTTTTGAACAATCCTGTGCTCCTCAGGAATCTGAAAAGATAGTGCCAATGTCCCTGTGTTCATCCAGACCTCACAACTGTGATGTGTTACTATCAACAAAAGGGAGTCATTCAATAGATCATAAAATCAATCCCACTGTGTGTTTTTATCAACAAATGCCAAAAACAGTGTGAATGGTATAGGAAGCCCCTAAAGCTCTTCTGGGGTAACATCTGACTGAACAAAAGTAGGTAACTGGGTAATGACATGTTACTGTGGTTAAAACTGTTAAATGATATGCAGGAGGTTGTTGATGGAAACTAATATTGGGACAATTACTTTCCAATAAATTAATTTAAATTGAAATCTGAGGGAAGAGAAGTGATTTTAGTGCCAGACTGGAAAAATATACAAAGTTCTAAATAAATAAATTGTTTATACAGGCAAATTTTGACAAACAAAGTGATACGTTTTGTGCCTAATGCTTAGATCTATGTAATGAATCAATCAGAATTTAAATCTTTTGAGAATTGACGGAGTGATTTTAGTGAATTGAGGACGACAGATGAAGCGTAATGGCAATAGCTCATCACAACTTCATCCATTTGAGCTAAACATAATTTAAACATACTTCTCCTGTGCTTCTTTGTAAAATATATTTCATGTTAAAATGTACTTTTTCTCTTTCCAGCTGCGATACTAAAATGTTCCTGTCTTCTTGACATGTTGGACATTTTTATCCTGCATGTTTTAGATCAGGGGTCTCCAAACTATTCCACAAAGGGCCGGTGTGGCTGCAGGTTTTTGTTCCAACCAACCAAGAGTTCACAGTTTGACCAATTGATTCTCTGAAGACTGAGATCAGTTGATTAATTGATTGAAGTTTGGTGTGTTGCTGCTGCAGCCACACCGGCCCTTTGTGGAACAGTTTGGAGACCCCTGTTTTAGATGTATCACCCTTTCAAAACACCTGACAGTCATTATCAAGTTTCTCCAGAGTTTAATGAGAGCTTTATCATTTAAATCAGGTGTGTTGGAAGGGGCATACATCTAAAACATGCAGGATAGTAGCTCTTGAGGACCAGGATTGGGCCGGTGTGTCCTCTCCTGGTCCTCCTGCATGTGTTGCGCAATTCTGGTCCAGAATCCTACATGTTTTAGATATTTCCCTCTTCCATCACACCTGATTCAATTAATGATCAACTCATCATCCAGTTCTACAGAAGCTTGATAATGATATAATGGCTCCCTGGTGTGATGGAAGAGGGAAATATCTAAAACTTGCAGCCCTGGAGTTCCTTCACCCCTGTTTTAGATGTACCCCGCTAACCAACACACCTGATTTAAACGATAAACTTACCACCAAGCTCTGCAGAAGCTGATAACGACCATCAGGTGTGCTGGAAGAAAGGAACATCTAAAAGAGAGGTGCCCTATTCTGGTCCTCAAGAGCTACTATCATGCATGTTTTAGATGTATTCCTCTTCCAACAGACCGGACAGTCATTATCAGTCTTCTGTCGAGCTTGATGAAAGGTTTATCATTTGAATCAGGTGTGTTGGAAGAGGGATACATCTAAAACACAAGTGTCAAACTCCAGTCTTCTAGGGCCGGTGTCCTGCATGTTTTAGATATTTCCCTTTCCCATGTGATGCAGTTTAACCCTTTAACTCCTGAGAACTAACAAAATACTTGGTAACATGAGCAAAGTAAGACATGAATGGCAGAAAATCAAAGAAAAATACTACAAAAAAAAAAAATGTAGAAAGATTAACAAAATGAGCAACAAAAACTAATAAATATTTACAAAATGACAAATAATGTGGAAAATGTTGAAAAATAATTACTAAAGAAGAAAATTACTATTGAAATTTGGTCCCAGCAATTTTATTTTTGCCTTTAAAAAATGTTGAAATAAAATAAAAAACTCTTGCTTTTAGGCACCTTGTCCATGCACAAAACTAAAAAGAAATAGGTTGAATTTTTCTGAATATTTAAACTAAATCATCCGTTCAGAATGCATCAGCACTGACACTTGAAGAGTTAATAATCAGCTCCTCATCAGACTGATAATGATGCAATGGCCTCCAGGTGTAATGGAAGAGGGAAACATCTAAAACATGCAGGACACCGGCCCTTGAGGACTGTAGTTTGACACCCCTGATCTAAAACATACAGGAGGGTGACTCTCTAGGACAGGGGTGGGCATTCCTGGTCCTCCAGGGCCGGGATCCTGCATGTTTTAGATCAGCGGTGTCCAAATCCAGTCCTCGAGGGCCAGTGTCCTACATGTTTTAGATATTTCCCTCTTCCACATGATTCAGTTTAACCCTGAAACTTTAAAGAATTAAAATAAGCAACAAAATGAACAAAAATGAATAATAAACTGACAAAAATAATTAGTAACATGAAGAAAGTAAGACACAAATGAGCAAGAAAATGAACAAAAACATGTCTTACAGTACTTTGTTCATGTTACTAATGATTTTGTCAGTTTATTATTAATTTTTGTTCATTTTATTGATGACTTTGGCCATTTTTGTTCATTTTGTTGCTTATTTTAATTTTAATTTTTTTTTTTTTTTACTGTGGAACTGCTAAAGTTTCAGGAGTTAAAGGGTTAAACTGAATTATGTGGAAGAAGGAAATGTCTAAAACATGGAGGACACCGGCTCTTGAGGACTGGATTTGGACACCCCTGTTTTAGATGTTACCCTCTTACATCACACCTGTAAGCCATCACATCATTATCAAGCATCTGCAGAGCCTGCTGATGAGCTGATCATTGATTGAATCAGGTGTAATGGAAGAGGGAAATAACAAAAATGTGCACGATCCCAGTGTTCTGTCAATGCAGTTATCCCCTCACATTGGGCTCCCAAGGGTTTCTGAGTATGTGCATGACCACCAAACATTTTCACATTGATGTTAGTAAGTTTTAAGTAGTTAGGTTTTGTATGATATGAACATTATGCACATGAGTTGCCTGGGTGTTATTGTTCATGTAAGTTGAACGGACATAAACATCTGCCTACCATTTCAGGGACTAAATAATAGACTGATGATTTGGATTAATTCATAGTTTGGTGTAGATGAATTAGAATCATTAGATGATAGGGTAAGTAAGTTCACTTTGTATGATATGACCGTAATGCATACGATTTAGCCTACCTGGGTGTTATTGTTCAGGTTAAAACTATTGTTAGTTCAACGGACGCAAACAATGGTCTACCTTTTGAGTAACTAAATCTAACTACAATATTAGAAAGATAAAATAGTTCAAAGAAAAATGTATACCTATAATGAGAGCATTATATGACATCAATAGTAATGTTTCCAAATGCAAAGTAACATATTTTGATGGAGTAATGTGATTTTGTAGAAATTATTGTCGATTTTGGCTGCTGGTAGCTCATTTTGACAGGGATGCCCATTTTGACAAAACACTGATAAGATGTAAAAAAAAAAAAAAGTTGAAGAAATTCAGATTTTTATAGCTTCATTGGATGTATTGTACAAACACTGTATGAATAAAATTATTGATACACACTGAAATCTGGTGTTTTTAGAGTTTTTTTGCTATTAAGTACTGGGCAACAAGACCATAATGTCATAATATAATTTTATATTTTGATAATTCTACTTGAAATGAAAACAATTTCATTATGTTAACATATCCCCTCAGAAAATGCTTCAGGATTTGTTTATACTTAATTTCACCCAAAGTTGATTTTTTTTTTTTCAGACCAAAGATAATAATTTTAAAGCGCAATCAGCCACCTGGTTTCATCAACTCTCAGTCAAGAAGCTTTTAAATTTAAAAGACATATTAATTTGACTTTTATTGTGATCATCAAAATGACATGAATATTCTTATTTTGATAATATTTCACATCAACATTAATGGGAAGTTGTCCAAGGTGTATGTGTGATGTACTGTAATATTTTCTGTCATATAGTGTATCTAATTATTTTAACTGCTAAAATAGTCACAATAGACTTCATTAACCTCCGGTCAATGAACTGACTGAACTGACTTTTGTCTTGTCCTGTCCACCCACTGAATTCAGGAAGTATCTTCTGGCTCCAACACAATCCTTTATCTCCTCTAAATAGTAACACAGCGCTCCTTACTACGACAAAGCCATCATAAATCTGTATTTACTTAGAACGCATCTGCAGCCAAGTCTCAGTAAAGTCACAAACTAAAACTATTTTTAGAACCTTCTTTAATTAATTCTGAACATGTGAACTTGTGGTGGTGTGTCATTAAATAATGGTTCTTCTTTGTCATTTAGTATATTGACAGAAGGTGTGACTCTACCAGTCAACTCTGTGTAGATTTGTAATGATTTGTATCAGACTATTTCAAGTCACACTATCTTCTTTTAATCTTCTTAAGCTTCGTTCAGACAGGAAGTACGTCTCTAAATAGAGGTTTGGCAAGAAGCAATAAAGGACTGTTGATGTTCAGACAAAGGCAGTTTAAAGTTTAGAGCAATAACAACAACAACAACAACAACAACATAAGGAAGCATGAAGCAGCTTCCATTTACTACTGGTGATTTATTTAAGAAACAAAAATTATTCCAAAATGTCTCAACATCCCAGTAACAGCAATTAGGTACCACAGATACTGTGATGTTGACAGGAAGTATTCACTGACAGAGCCATAATATTGGACTTCTTATGTATTATGTTTAACTTTTACTAATGAACAATCACATATTAATTAAATATGATTTTGTACCTTCATCATACTGAACATTACAGTTTATTTTTGCACCTTATAGTTGAATTATCCAGGTCTGTATTTACACTTCTAATCTATTATGTATGTATCTATCTATGGATAATATTAACTACTACTTCATTACTATTTATTGGATAATTATTATCCAATTATAATATAATATAATATAATATAATATAATATAATATAATATAATATAATATAATATAATATAATATAATATAATATAATATAATATAATATAATATAATATAATATAATATAATATAATATAATATAATATAATATAATATAATATAATATGTCCTTACCTCAAGGCACACCATTTCTTGTTCCTCCCGGTCTGGGTCATTGTAGTCCACTGAGTATCCCACACCATGCTGGCAGGCCCGGGCCAGTCCCCGTATCCGCTGCCACATCAGGATCCTGGTGCGGCAGATCCGGCGCAGAGCAGACGTGGGCCTGATCTCCCACTGCCTCAATGCTCTAACACATGGCATACTCCAACCATGAGGCCTCACTCGCCACGTGAGGCGCAGCACCAAATCTGTTCAAGATCATAAGAAATCTACACTCCTTGCTCCTTCTTCTAGGTTTTTCCTGCGTCTGCACTGAAGCATATTGTGATAAGGAGAAAAAAAGCATCAGTGACCCTGACGAAGAGAAGAGTGTTTACAAAGTAGAAGGGCAGAAGGGGATTAGGACAATGTTCCCAATGGATGCAATCCTGATTCCTCTGTGCTTTACTGCGTCTCACCAGCTTAGGCCAGATTAAGCCAGGAGGTCTTAGTGTCTGAGGCAGATAGAAAGACAGGAAGACTAGTGACAGGCGTGGATTCATTTGTGATTGTGTACGCTCCTTGATGAACTCTTAGCAGCAAATGTGCCATGAGACATTATAGATTAAAACACATTGATGAATGGACTTCCTTTAGGAAACATGTGTTAACATGCAACACTATTAATAGTGAAATAAAATCTACTCTTAAAGTGGCATACACTGTGCTGGTGCCATCAGGAGCTATGAACATATTATAAGTAAAGTAATCATCTGTCAGCCTGGCATGAACAAATATGGATCAAGGCTCCTCGATGTGAGCAATGAACTGACCTCAGCCCTCTATTATCCTGACAAAGCCATACTGATACAACCAGCATTAATAAAACAACTGATCATACTGTCTGTATAATCAGAAACTCAGTTTAACTTTTTGTTCCCCTCCAATCTTCTTTTGATGCTTAAGGCATATTTGTATTCCATATAGATTGCTTTGAGTTTCTTATCTTACTTACATTTTCCTTCATGGGTTTGCAGTTAAAAGTAAACAGTGTAGTGTGGAGCAGACCTATGATCATCCACACTACACAAACCATGTTTCTTTTCTTGACATCTTATTTCCTCTTTCAATCATTAGTTTCTCAATTCACATTTTGCATTTTTAACTGTTGACATTTTATCTAGTTGTGTTCAGATTAATACAATAGAATACATATGGATCTGTCTGTTTTATATATATATATATATATATATATATATATATATATATATATATATATATATATATATATATATATATATATATATATATATATATATATATATATATATATATATATATATATATATATATACATAATAACATAATATAGCGTAGCATAATGAGTATTTATCTCCAGATTTATCTTGCTGCTGTACCACAGTGAGCCTCTTCCTATATTGCATGTGACCAGCTGACTGTCACATGATAGAACGTGACGTCGTGTTGTAGTCAGTCAGCTGTTTGTACAAGACAGTAGCAAGGTTGGTAATTCATTCCGATTTTTTTTTTATTTGTACTGTAATTTTAGCAGCGTATTGGTGTCGATGTACTCGGTTTGAAAAGCTGTTATATATTCCCCCGTGTTGTCTCTTATCATCATTTTTGTTAAAGTGATAAAAGCCTTCGGAGATGTATTAGCATACGACTAGCTTGGCTTTATCTTGTTTTGCTAGGTATTAGCTAATTAGCTGGTTGGCTAGCTTTAGGTTTAGCTAGCAGCGTTTCCTGTGTCGATATCAACGTTATATATCAATATTCCTATATGTTTTGGTTTTATTTGGCTAGAGATGTAATGCAGTGTTATGTCACGTTGTTTAGCCACGGTGCTCTATTGCATTTAATCACCATTACCTGTCGTGACATTGGGTTTGAAACTAGTTAGCATGACCTGCGGGTAGCAGTTGGCTAGCTTCCGTTTATGAATGAGAAAACCTTAACCACAATGACTGTTGCAATGAAAATAATATTAACTTCTATGACATATGATAAACAAGGTCCCAGTGCACGTCAAAATGTTTAAATAATTATCTTCGATGTCAGACAGGAGCACCAGTTGTGCAGGTTGCCACACACGTTATATTTAAGCTAACTAAAAAAACTCGTTTGACATGAAGTGTGTACTTTAATGTAGGTAAATATGCAGATAAATGTCAGACCAGGTGCTTTGCTATTGCCTGCAGTGTTGAGTGATGATATCAGTTATAATGTTTCTGTTCAGGTGCTGCTGAATTCCTGCTTTGATATAAACAGTAGATTTCAACATGGATATCCGCGGGGCTGTGGACGCTGCAGTCCCCACCAACATCATCGCTGCAAAGGCAGCTGAGGTCCGGGCCAACCTGGTCAACTGGCAATCCTACCTGCAGTAAGTACAAGCAGCAGCAGTATTATCTCTCCTTTGTTTCAGGCATTTCACTCCTCGCTGTATTTAGTTCAGTGTTAATTTAACTAATTTATTTTAGTTTAGTGTCTTGGTTCAATAATCTGCCCATAAAAAATAAAAGCTCACTTAGTCAGATTGTGAGGTGGGCCAGTAAAGTAATAGGAGAGAGACAGCTGAGTGTAGAATCCCTTTACAAAAGATAATTAGAGAGACTAGTGTGGTCCATATTTAATGATGCATCAGTATTTCAGCTTTCCCCTCAGGTCGTAGGTTTAGAATGCCTGCATGTAGGACCAAAATGTACAAATGCAGTCCTGTCCCCTCAATGATAAAAGCACTAAATAACACATGAGCTTGTCTTCAGGGCCAGCGGTATATGTTAATTTATTATTTTTTCTATCCTATCTGGAGCACTTATCTGTCTGCATGTCAGTTGTTGTTACTTGCTTGCGTCTTGACCTGTGTTACTGTCTTGTGTCACTGTTAAGTATTTTGTGGTTTTGTGCATGCTGTTGTTTTATGTCACTTTTTTACCTGCTACCAAATCTACCTTCGGGTACAAATAAATTGACCTTACCTTATGTTATTACGTCCTGATGAGAGGTCAGAAAACTAAATTGTCAAAGCTGCACATGATCCTAGCTTTTGTTTTTGTTAATAGCTTTTTTTGTTAATATGATTGTTGTCTTTATTTTCAAACTTAAAAGACATCAGATAAATATTGAAACACTTCTGCTTAACCCTTGTGCGGTCCTTCGTGTCAAAGAGACCCGGTGGCTCACAAATGTACCTTTTTATACGTACTGTAGGATGCCATTGCTTACTACTGAAAACAGTAATATATCCTTGGGGGGTGGGGTGATGAGTCTATGGAATTGAACTTTGGAATCTGGGTTTTTAAGACCCGATTGTAGGACACAGCCAGTGTGCCTTTTACGAAGGACCGCACAAGGGTTAAGTTCCTGGATTGTGACTCACAGTCCTGAGTGATACTTCCTCTTTCATCCTTTTAGTTCATCCTTTGACTCATTACATTATTTCTAAATATATTTTCTGTAAATGTGAATATCCACATGTTCTCAGGACATTTATCTTGCTTTAACTCTGCGACCATCTCTGTATGTTACATTCTCAGCAGAACCTGTGGCATTTCCATGTTGTCTGCCATTATTATGAGAACTGCCCTTGCAATTAGAAGCAGCATGTTAGCATGACGGCAGTGCTCAGTCCTCCAGTGTTCATTGGTAACATACTAGTATGGTTTGCTCCACTAGTAAATACTTTAACTTCTCCAGAGTCACTCATGGCCTTATTTGGTTGTATAATATATATTGGTATATCATCCTAATCATCGATGCATTTTTGTCCTCTTGTGGTGGTGGTGGTGGCGGGGGGGGGGGGGCAAAAAATGCCATCCATGAAAACAAGTATATGGAAAAAAAAATATTGTATTGTACTTTTACCAGTCAAGGTAGTTAAGTAATGTAAAAAACAAACAAAAAACTTTTAATTTCTTTGTTCTCTGCATGATATTGTGCTTAAAGTGTGTATGTTATTTTTTTTTCTCCAGGAGTCAGATGATCTCAGCAGAGGACTGTGAGTTTATCAAGAAATTTGAGGTGGCCAATTCTGAGGAGAAACAGGTTATTCTGACCAATGAAGGACATCAGGTATGGCCTCATTATCTTAATTGTTGTGTTTTTTTGTTTTTTTTTACTTTTCTCACATTTTTAATAATAATGAATTAGGTTTCTATTGCACTTTTCAAGGCACCCAAAGCTCTTTATTCATTCATTCTTATATGCTCTTTCTGGTTGTGGTAAACTACATATCCCCTGACACAAGCGTGGCTGCCACTTCACGCCTACAGCCCCTCTGACCACCACTGAAATTTCGTACACATTCATACACCAGTGTGAGTAACACTGGAGGCAAGTGGGGGAGAAGTGTCTTACCCAAGGACATAACGGACTGACTAGGACAGAGCGGGAATCAAACCGCCAACTCTTCAGTTAATGGACGACCATGGCCGTCCATTTTTGTTACAGCTTCATATATAAACTCCAGACATATTGTCATGCAGTGTATTGACCTATCTTAGTCTCTGAAATTCTTGCAGATCTCCTGGGAAGCTTGTGTATTTTGTCATGAACTACACGGATGTTTTGTTTTGGCATCTGTGTAAGCCTGAGTATTTCTCTTTTTTTGTTTAGTGTGCCAAGACCTTTCTGAATCTGATGGCCCACATCTCCAAGGAGCAGACAGTCCAATACATCCTGACTCTGATTGATGACACTCTCCAGGTACAAAGGAAGCACAATATACATGTATACAATTATTTTTTCCATAAAACTTAGTCCAGTCCTTAAAGAGTGTGAGTATTTTGCAAGTTCAAGTTCGTTTTTACGGTCCCAGAATCACAGTCCAGGGTTATACCTTCAAGCACATTGTGGGAGAACCAAGAATATTGTTAAAGTATAGATTACATTTAGTTAGATTATATTCAAGGTAGATGTTGTGCAAATTATACAGATCATTTTATATGTAATGAGATACGTCAAGAGGTATTTCCACATTGATTTTCCGGTCTATAAACAAAATTTGCAAAATGAATTTTCTTTGTATCCTGGTTTTTAGCTCATTTTCATATAGTGAAGGAAATCTAAATGAAAACTATGCATTCATTAAATTTCCAAATGTTTTCACAAACCTAGAGCTTTTCTCATTCTTGTACACCAATTTAGGAGAACCATCAGAGGGTGAGCATCTTCTTCGACTACGCTAAAAAGACAAAGAATACTGCCTGGTCCTATTTCCTTCCCATGCTGAATCGTCAGGACCTGTTTACTGTCCACATGGTTAGTAAAATATTATTGCCTATCATTATCATTTTTAACACACAATCAAAAACCTTCATTATTTCCACAGCTCTTGACTACTTGTAATTCCCCATTTCCTTTTGGCTGGAAAACAGCACAGTTTTACAGATAATCTTTCAACTGCAAAGTATTGTAGCACAGAATACGATTCTCATAACAACACAAGTAAAACCTTCACAGATCAGGTGGCATTTTCAATAAAAATTCTCCTCAGCCATTAGTCTTTTTCAAATGTGAGTCATCTAAACATAGCAAGGCATCAATAATTCCTCACAAAGCAACCTTCTCCTTTCCCTCAAAAATGAGCAATTACTATAATGATTTCTCCCCGGCATGCTTTTCAAATAAAAGGACGACCACCCAATGATAAACTGTGTACTGAGATAGGGCACCCACAGCTTCATTACGAAAACCAGCCAGATGGCATCCAGCAGGTGGGCAGAATGTGACCCTAGCCCCATGACACAGCATTTTAACTCCTGCCTCTAAATTACAAACATTATATTTGTGCACAACCCTGTCATGGATCCTTAAAGGAAAAGTAATGAATACTAGATTAATAGTTTGTGTTGTAAATATAATTCAAATGACTACAAATATATACATTTTGATGATACAAATGAATTGGCTTATATGTGTTTTTCGTATTAGGCGGCAAGGATCATAGCCAAGCTGGCTGCCTGGGGCCGTGACCTGATGGAGGGAAGTGATCTGAACTACTACTTCAACTGGATAAAAAGTCAACTCAGCTCACAGGTACAGAAACTGTAATCTGCAAATGCATGTAGTGTTTGTCTGAAAAGATGATGAGAATAAACTCACTTATTGTGTGTTTTTCCATTATTGACAGAGTCATCAGTATTTCGTCTGTCTTTTTGTATTTTAAACTAGACTACTCCAGTCCTTTGTCGGGCTTTGTATGCTGAAGTTACTTTTTTCATTTGATGATATTGATTATCGACATAATGGCAGCATTGTAGAAATGAATAGAAATAGTCAACTGCAAATCTGTGATGAACAAAGGAATAGAAAGTACCCAACTTCACGCGGCTTCGTCATTGTGGATGCATGAACATCCATCATATACATTTAGCTTGTTTTATCCAAAGTTATAATTGAGCTTCAGTAGAACAGACATTAGTTTCTTTGTTTTTGACGCATTTTAACAAAAGGTCTGGTTGTCTATACTGCTCAAAAATCATGGTTTGTATTCTTTATTGATCTTATTTAATTGAATGATTTGTCTTGTGAGACATTCAGTTCTGTAGGTGTTGATGCTTGAGCTGCATTGTCAGACCTTGAGCTCCAGTGAAAGCTGTTTCGTAGGTGGTGACTTCGTTTTCACAAACAACTTTTATAATAAAGACTAAGTGGATAAGACTTTTTTTTCTTTCCATGTTTTTTTTTTTTTTTTATTATTATTATCTGTTTTGTCCACTGATATTTCTGCAATGTTTACGTTCAGCCTGTCTTGATAATAATACGCTTACTTTTCGTTTGATAATGTTCCTTCTCTTGTACATTAACCAAGCCAGTCATTCACTGGTCAATCTTCCACTGTCAATGAGCTCCATTTGTGTTCAAGTTCACAGCAAATACTGGGTGGTCCGCTTCCCCTGTTATGCAGCTCAAAGCAATGGATTGTCAACATTTTTGCACCTTTTTCTTTTATCTCTTATTAGAACCTACATGGTACAGGTCCAGAAACAGGCACAGGAGCAGGGACTATATCCCCCAGTGAAGTGAGTATGAGTGAAGTGCATCTTCGGTTCCCTGGCACTTCCAAAATTAAAAAAAAGGATTTGTACAAGCTGGCATCTGTCAGCTGTTACTGGACTTTCTTCCTCTTCTTCTCTCCCATCCTGGTCTTGCACTTCAGTTTTTCTGAGTAATTCCAGATTGTTGAAAGCAGTGTCAACATATAAGTCACATGTAAAATGAATTTCCCATTAGATAGCATGGTGTTTGCTGCCACTGTATTTTTCTGAGTGAAAATGCATGCTGTAAGCCACTTCGCCCTGATGCTCAAAGTGCATGTCAAACATCTCTCTAGTACGTGACGGTAATATGAGGATATTAGAATAACATTTACGCAGCAGCATCCCACCATTTATATTACCTACCTTTTCATAGCGGCTTGATTATTTGAGGAAGTGTGCTCAGAAATCTATTGACACGAGCGCTATTAACTGATCGTCATCTGTTCCTCTGCATTTTCAACCAGGTAACATCCACCCCACCACTCCTCTGTCTTCACTGCTGCCTGTTCTCCTTGCTGGACGTCTGTGCTTTTTCAACTCATTCGACTTGTTTCTGATTAACAGATTAATTTCAACTGTTTTCTCCTCTCAGCTTCTTCCAGTCTAATCTCAATTTGCATTGTTCTGCTCAGGTGTGATGGGACATGTTTCCCTGCTATTGCTCTATATTGTCCTGTTTAAGTGTGTGATATAGCATGTGTTGATGTATAAAACTAAAGTCTGCATGTGCAACACCTCAGGTTCAATAGCTGAGCAAGTTTTAGGCTACTCCTCTTATTTATATGCTCTGCTTCTAAACTCCTCCATGTTTCAGAACTGCACTAATTGTGTTTGACCTTCTAACATTTAGTTTGGGTTCTTACACTAGAGAACAGCCATTGCCCTGTCTGAGTAAATGGTTTTCTTTGTTCTTTTGCAGAGCTCCCAGTATGTCCAGTGTGTGGCTGGTTGCCTTCAGCTGATGCTGAGGGTCAATGAATATCGGTTTGCCTGGGTGGAAGCTGACGGTGTTAATTGGTGAGTAGTGGTTCATTATACACAGTGTTTCTTTATAAGGTGGAAGACAGAATGAAAACTTCATTGATCCTGAAGGTCAACATATCCTGAAGGCTTAGTTATTCTCACCCAACATTGGTTGGGAGAGATTATTGTAATCTGTCAGTGTGTTTGTCTGTGTGTATGTGTCCGCAGAGACATATCATGCTATAACTCAATGAATACTTGAGATATCACCATGGAATTACATGGCCATATACATATAGGTAATGCACATCAGATGTAATGATCCATTTGAGTAAAGGTCAAAGCTCAAGTTCACAATTAACTAAAAGGTAAACATCACATTATCGGTTATAACTCAAGATCGGAGGGTCACAGAACTTCCAGATTGGTACCAAATGATGCGGAATGAAGATTTCTGCAATTCTCATAATTGGTTTTATCACCTACAACCAACAATTTTTGCAATCTCTGGAAGTCAAAGGTGACATGTTGCAAAATTAACTTCTATAACACTGTTTGTGTGTGTCAAGCATAGACATATCACGCTATAACTTAATTAATACTGGATATATTATCATAATATTACACGTACTGACGCGTATATACATATAACAACATTATTAATATTGCAAAAGTTCAAAGGTCAAGGTCACATTTAACAGAAAGGTCAAAATCACATTATTGGCCCTAATTCAAGAACAGGTTGTCATAGAAACTTGAGATTGGCACAAATTAGGGGTGAGAATAGGCATTCTCTGAATACTTGTTTTCATGGTTAACTGTGGATGTCGTCACATGGACTATATTTCATTAATCTATTTGAAATCATTCTCATTAGAGATTCCAACTGAAGTCTTTTACTTGGATGTTGATTGAATTAGATTTGCTTTTTCTTTAATGACAATTCAACTTTTGTACAAGTGATGTACAAGTCCCTTTTCTGGTTTTGATGTAAATAGAACAGGTGATTGTTTTTAATTTTTAAGATGAAGTATACTAGTGTCTTGAAAAACATATTCTGGGGGAAAATCCCATTTGTAATAAACAACAACTGAGGCAATATTTAATAACCTTTTATAAAGTCAACAAAACATCTGAAGCTACAGATCTTTTTTTTTTTGTTTACTGCCACCATGTCTTTGCCTCTCAGAATCTTATATGAAACAAGTGGTGCCAGGCACAACAAACTCCACCCCTCACAAACATTTTAGCCGTTAATAGACATCTGTGGGTTTGACCTTGCAAGGTTGCTCAAGGTCAAAGGTTATGATGCTAATTTGGATCCTACATGTAGTTTCTATATCTATCACCTATAGTAACATATTACTACTCTTGATTACTACTTTTGATTTGATTTTGACCTTTAACCTTGCACCTTTCCTCAACATTTCATGGAAAGTGGTCCAGTAGTTTTTTTTTTCTTCATGAAGTTGATGACAAACAGATAAACAAACAGACAAAAAAAAAAAAATCATAAACTGTACCCTAAAATACCATGTTCTTGATGATTCTTGATTTTGCGGATCACCCTGGAGGAGTAATACTAACGTAGGAGGTAGATGTAACCTTTGCAAAATGATGTAGGTAAAGGAGTAAAAGTACAAACCAAACAAAAAAGGAAGGCTCCAAGCTTCCTGATGTTCTGTGTCTAATGGTGCTCCAATTTGTTAATGATCCCAACCAACTTTCTTTTGATTAGAATCTTTTGTTAGGATTTTGACAGTAACAGGCTTTCTGTCATTATAACCAGCCTGACATTTTAGTCACATCAGATAATTATTGCACATCTATGAGATCCACACTCATTTTGCTCTTAGAGCTATTTCAGCAAATGTACCCCTGTCATTATTTGGCTGCTCTTGAGTAAGTGTATCTAAAGGGTTCCAGAACATTGCACTCTCAACAACTTTTAGAGATAATGGATTGGCAACATGTAGGTGCGCATCTGTAAAAGCGTCCTCTCTTAACAAACGCAGGCAGTGGCTTTGTCTATATGCGAGTCCCTAGCTTGGTGTTTTTCAGCCCTGTTTTAATTATTTTTCATTTATGTCATTGTTTGTTTTATTTTTTTCCATCAAAGTATCACAGCAGTTCTGAGCAACAAGTGTGGCTTCCAGCTCCAGTACCAGATGATCTTCTGCGTTTGGCTCCTGGCGTTCAGTCCGCAGCTCTGTGAGCAACTGAGACGCTACAATGTAGTACCGGCACTGTCAGACATCCTGCAGGAGTCTGTCAAGGAGAAGGTCACTCGAATCATCCTGGCTGCCTTCCGGGTATGTCGAGGGTTTCTTACTATTTTAAAATTGACACTGTTTACAGAAATAGTTTTTTTCCACAACGATCGACTTGCTGTTCAATATTTTGTTTTGGACAAATCACATATCTTAAAAGTTTGTCAGTAACCGAATACCAACGCTACACTAATATATTGCAGTCATTGTGTATTTTTCAATGTCTGACACAACACTTTGCTCATTTGCATTTGACAGGATACTTTATAGCACAGTATGAGTAAACTGCATCTCTAAAGCAACAGATGAGTTGGTTTAATTTGGATCATAAAAGATACATAAATGTGATGTATAATAATGCTGCCCTTTCAGCTTCTTGCTATGATTGCTCAAAACATCTGTTGAATATTTAATGTAGTTGTAAGAGCTGCACTGTGGAGTGGCACTGGTGTTTTGTTTTTATGCTAGGTAATTAATTCCCAATGCTAAGATATGACCATATTTATGTAAAGGACTCCTTTGTCTTTAAATGCTGATGTTCCAACTCAGTAAAATGAACACGATTTCAAAATTAGTTTAGAAAATGAGACCTAAATGGTATGTTCAAGAATGAGCTGAATCTTCCTCATAAGTGAAGTTTTAATAAACAAACTAATTAATTTCTGTAGCACAGGGCAGCTGTGTCATTGCAGCATTTTCTCCACACATTATATACCAATATAAGACTAATATAGGCGGGCAGCTATATTAGTATGTGGGCGGCTTTGGCTCAGTTGGTAGAGGTGGGTCATCTAATCATCGAAGGGTTGGTGGTTCGTGTCCCGACACTGAACCCTAAGTTGCTCCCAGTAGTGTCAGGCAGCGCCGGTGCATCGGCAGCAGCTGTGTATGAGTGTGTGTGAATGGGTGAATGAGGGGAATTGTAAAGCGCTTTGGGCACCAAGTGGTGTATAAAATGTGCTATGTAAGTACAGTCCATTTACCATATAATGCTGTAATAAGAATATAGATTTTAAAGGTGTTATATGTAGCATTGATATTCCAAAAAATTAACAGCAGTGGCAGAGTGCACTCACATTTACCAAACCTGTTGATTTCTAAGTATCCACAGACTGCATCACCTACTGAATAAAGTGAGACGCTCATAGTTTACACACACATCTAGATTATGGTATCATTTAGTTTTATCCTTCAATAAAATGAGCAATAAAGGCTCAAATGTGTACTGATAGTTTACATTACACGTCTTTTTACTTGGCTCTATTTTTAGACATAAAACAGCCACAGCAAAACCACAAATCACACTTGTTTTCTGTACGCTTCGTGTTGCCAATATATCATCCAATGATCCAAGGACAGAACTGTCACTTTATAGTTGGAACTGTAATTCAACAAACCACAATATAACACTCTTGTAATTATAGATTTACAAGAGAGTTAAGCTCACCAGTGTGCAACAAAGGCTATAATTTCACCACAATTTGTTAAATTTGAAAGCTGTGTTCAGTGAAGAAAACAATGACAATAAAACAATAACCCTCTCCCTGAAGTGGGTGGTGTAACTTACCCCACCCCTGAAGGGGAGAGAGGTATTAGTATAGTATTGTCACAGTGCTATACTATTTAATTTTTTTTTATTAATTGTGGAACTTTGTTGAAAATTTAAATTAGTCTTCCAATCTGTAACTTGGTCTTGGTGTTTTCAACTCAATGAGACCTGCAGAGTGACTCACTAGTCCCTCTTGTGGTTGCATGCACTCATGGTGACACATTGGCCTGTGGCTATGATTACATTTGTCAGATATTTCTGCATCTTTGATGTAAAATCAGAACTCTATTCAGTTCGTTGTATCGTTGCATTATTAAATTCAGATAATAACTTTAGAATCTTTAAAAGTGTAAATAATTAAAATCAGAGTAGAATAGAACAGTCTTTATCATGACACCAGCTGTGCAACAAACTGCAAGTAGTCCCTATCAGTGACACTGCACTTACATGCAATACTGGCATCTAAATAACAATGCAATAAGATACAGACATTAATTAAAAATATAAATATAAAACAGTGTACGATCAAAATTTGTACAAATTAAAGCTATTCGCAAACACTATATTCACAAATGCTGGATGTGCTTGTATGAAATTAAACTCCTTGAAATGAAGACTTTCAGTTATTATTGTGGCTAGGTGATGTCGACAGGAAGGAACAATGTCCTCAGTTTGAACACAATAGCATGACAAATGACACTGATTACATGACTGAAAAATGAGATTTCTGCTCCTTTTCTACTGGAGGAAAGTTTGAAGGAAAGACGCTTACAGTTCTGTGAGCAGTGCAGCTCTTTGTTTTGGTAACCACCAGATGAACACCCTAGATCCCCTGTTGAATTACTTTTTTAGTTTACTTGCAAAATTAAATATACCATGGGCCTCAATGTAATTTTCCCACCGCTCATTCATCATGCCTGTCATGCCTGCGGAACCGTCACACTGAACATTTTGTGAATGCACCCAGAAAAGAGATATATTTTTAATTAATCCGAGAAGTTTGTTATTCACTTAGACTGCTATATTATAGCTAATTAAAAGTGGCGGAGGGCAGTGAAGGGAGACCCTGAAACGTCCTAATGTTTAGTAGTGTTTCCCTAGAGGTGTTCAGCTTTATATTCATCTTTGTTTGGTGTAGCACAAATGCTCAACAAAAACATTTATACTCTAAAGCAAAGAGCAGCATTTTCATAAACTTGAAAACATAGTAATGTTGAATCCAAATGATAGAAAGATAGAATTATCATTTCACTAAATATTTTTAAATACAAACTTATGTAACTTGCATGATTCTCTGTTTTTTTTTCCCCAAATCTGTTAATTATGCAAATGATTCTCCTCACCACGTGGGATTACCAGTGTGCCTTAAATGATCCAAACCATCTGGAAATCTTTGAACACATTTTCAAAGACAATATTACTTTGTTCATGATGAGTTGACCCTGAGTTTGGTACCACCCAGAAAATAGTTAACAAAAAAAAAACAAAGTTTGCTTTATTTGGTGTATTTGCTCTGTTAGATTGGGAAAGAGGTTGTACATGTCGCAGATTTGTGATGAAGAAAAAATGATTTCAGTCAGCTGATTGGACTCTTACTGGTCTTACTGCCACTTATCATGTTGTATTACCCCAAAATTTGTCACCACCAGCATTTTCTCTGATTTCTCTAAGACCGAGTGCTACTTTTATGGCAGTTTACAAACAAATTTGCTTCTATATTTAACCTTTCTTATGTGATTTGTCACCATTTATCATAAGGTTATCCTCAGCATTTTGCTCAGGTTTTTGTTGAGTTATATCAGAAGCAGAGAAGACTGAAGAAAAAATGACTTTTTTCAGCATAGCTATTGAGCTGAACATGTACACCAAGTGTCTCCATCCACTGTCATTGATCCAACTGCATGGATTTTATTGGTGAACAAATGTTGTAGAAGATGATGGTATTTTGACATTCACTACAGCCTCTGAACATTCAAATAGATCATATTTGATGACAGTGAAAAGATGACAAACTGTATTTCACACAAATTAATTATTTTACATGTATTGATAGGATTAAAGCATCATCAACTAAGATTTTAGATCAGTTGATGTTTGGGTCTTTATTGGGTATTTATTGTTCAGGGACCTTGCAACAAAAAACGGTTTTACAGTAACGAGAACATTATGTTCTTGCTGTAGTGCATTTCTTCATAGGTCCTTCACACTAGAGTTACAACACCAGGAATTATAAGTTTTCAAGAGGTATCTGACAACAATAATCCTTCAGATACGATTTGTTGTATGAAGGATAAGTGTGATCCTCAAATGTTTATGTGTTTACTTGAGAGAAAGCTTATTTTAGCATTTCTCATTTTTGTCAAACCTTTATTTTAAAATTCTTTCGGAAGGGGAGAGGAGTCAGTTTATTTATTGGTCTGTCTGTACGTTTACACTAATGGACCAATTTCCATGAAATTTTCAGGAAATGTGTGAAGTAGTCCAGAATAGATACCATTGCATTTTGGTGAATCAAGGTCAAAGGTCAAGGTCACAGTCACCAAAAATGTGTTTTCACAATAAGAGATATCAAGTAAAATGTGTGTGATGGGGACAGGGTTTGTTGGGCTGGGCACCACTTGTTGGTCCCTTATTTTGTTTTCTCTGTGTTTTTTTTTTTTTTGTGTGTGTGTGTGTAGAATTGAGTAGCGGTATCTCAGTTTGGACATTTATTCAGACATGTTCAAATCACTTCCAGAAATATAGTGCAGCGTATGTCTTTGTTAACATTGAACATCCATTTTCTTATTCAGAATCTTCTGGAGAAGTCTGCAGAGAGGGAGACTCGTCAGGAGTACGCTTTGGCTATGATTCAGTGCAAAGTGCTGAAGCAACTGGAGAACCTTGAGCAGCAAAAGTATGATGATGAGGACATCACTGAGGACATCAAGTTCCTCTTAGAGAGGCTCGGAGAAAGTGTCCAGGATCTCAGGTACAATCATGACATTTCAGAAAGGTGTACTCATTTTTGGTGTATAAAATGAAGCATTGGACGTTATCAATAACTGCACTACAGAAAGCACAGTCACAAAAACGTGTGTATATGAAAGATCCACATTATGAAATCTGTTTCTCCAGAATTTATTTTCAGTATGAATTAAATGTTTTGCTTGAAAAGCGGCACTTACAGTAAAAACCTTTTTTTTTTTTTTTTCTTTTTTTTTTTTACCTCCACCAAGGAGGTTATGTTTTGCCGACATTGATTTGTTTGTTTGTTGGTTTACGTACAACATAACTAAAAAAGTTATGGATGGATTTTGATAAAATTTTCAGGGTATGGTGTGTGTGAGGTGGGGTGGGGGGGTGGCCTGAGTGCTTTTCCAGTGCTGGCTATATATTTGTTAAAAAGATCAAAATTGCATTTGGACAGTTTCTTTTTTTCTATTGACAGCTCATTTGATGAATACAGCTCTGAACTCAAGTCAGGCCGTCTGGAATGGAGCCCTGTACACAAGTCGGAGAAATTCTGGCGCGAGAATGCCGTCCGCTTGAATGAGAAGAACTATGAGCTTCTCAAGTAAGATTTTTATTTTCTATTACCCTGAAAGACTTCTTCACTTTACTGCATAAGAAAGAACAAAGCTTATTGAGGCGCACAAGGACACAGAATAATGTTTTTATATAGACTAGTATTAGAGATTGTAGAGAACAGATGGGAATGATTGTGTTATTTTGAAGTGTCTTATAAACATCAGGGGAAATTAGAATGATTCGATGCGATTTGATTCCTCAGGCTTTGAGAGATTAATTCCATTTTATCAATTTATGAATAAATGTAATCTGTTACACAAAATCAGGACACTTTTACCAGGCCCACGTCTGATAACTACAAAACATTTCAGCATTGGTACCCCCCCCCCCAAAAAAAAAAAGGGGGAGGCAAGTGCCGTTGTTTTTAGTTTATTTTTTTGTCAGCAACTTCACACAAAAAGTGCTAGGCTAATTTCAATGACATTTTCAGAAAAGGTTCCAGGTGGTCCAGAATATATTTCATAACATTTTCATGAATGTAGGTCAAAGTCAAGGTCACCAGAAATGTTTTCACAATGAGCAGGGACAGGGCAAATACGAATTTCCATTTCATTCATGTATACTCAGTTTTTCACATAGTTTTTTTTTTTTTGCTCTCACTGTTGATGTGCATTGACAACAGAACCTCATGTCATGACCTTCGACCTTGAATGACCAATCAAGGTCAAATGATTTGAAATGGTCATAACCATAGATATAGACAGGGTTCTCACCAGGAATTTTGTACAGCGTAACGTTAACCAGGACGACCCAACACTATGCACATGTGCAATGGCCTTCATTAAATCTCGCGAGCGGTCAGCCCAGATGTCAGCCAATGAGCATCACACAGATGCTCCAAATGCTCGTCATTTAAGTCACTATTTACTGGGGGTGTGAATCGTTCCTTCACAAAATGATCCAATTCAAATCTTGATTCACAGACTACGATCCATTTCAGTTCGATTCATAAAAATTTGTAAATGATTCGATACAAATTGACAATTTAACTGCAAGGACTTATTTTACTTTGTTACTGAAAAGAAAAAGAAACACAAATATAATTTAATAACCGTATCCTTTTTCTTAAATTTAGTGTCACAGAGACAATAGTGCAGGAACTACTGAACATATGTAAATTCACACAACATAAACTGAAGTCTTTATAATATACCTGTAGATAACTGATAATATACCTGTAGATAACTGATATTAACGATAATATACATGTAGATAACTGATATTAACGATAATATACCTGTAGATAACTGATATTAACGATAATATACCTGTAGATAACTGATATTAACGATAATATACCTGTAGATAACTGATATTAACGATAATATACCTGTAGATAACTGATATTAACGATAATATACCTGTAGATAACTGATAATAACGATAATATACCTGAAGATAACTGATATTAAATATAATATACCTGAAGATAACTGATATTAATGATAATATACCTGAAGATAACTGATATTAATGATAATATACCTGTAGATATCTGATATTAATGATAATATACCTGTAGATATCTGATATTAATGATAATATACCTGTAGATAACTGATATTAATGATAATATACCTGTAGATATCTGATATTAATGATAATATACCTGTAGATAACTGATATTAACGATAATATACCTGTAGATAACTGATAATATACCTGTAGATAACTGATATTAACAATAATATACCTGTAGATAACTGATATTAACGATAATATACCTGTAGATAACTGATATTAATGATAATATACCTGTAGATAACTGATATTAACGATAATATACCTGTAGATTACTGATATTAATGAAATGTGAAACTGGTAATCTGATCTGACCAATTTAACAGGTTTGTAAAACTCTGCTCATTTTAAAATACAAAACCTACTTTCCCTCAGAAACAGAAAATAAAAGATTAAAATGTTAAAGTTTAATCATTCCTGCAGATGTTAGAATACATTGAGTGTAACACTCAGGTTAAGGTCAAGGTCACCAAAAATGTATTTTTCACAATGATAAGAGATAGAGAAGGTGGGGTTTGTTGTGCCTGGCACCACATGTTAAGGTTATTTTTTTTGCTCTGTGTCAGTGTTTCCAAGCCAAGATCACAAGATATGAAGCACCAATTAGTGTGTGTTCTTTGGTATTCCAGTCACAGTCACCGTTGGACCTATTGACATTGAGTAAAAACCCTGATCAACCATCTCATTCTCTCATCATTGTCCTTTCTCTATAATCAGCTCAGGCATCATCTCAGCCTGAATTACCTCCATTCTCTTTGCCTTATTTCAATCTCACTTTGCATCCCGAGTTGTCACATTTTCAGAGCTGTTCAATTTCTGTCCTTGGATTTTGCAATACGATATTGCTTTTAGCTCCCTTGGATTTGATCTCCATTTCAGTTTGTAGCTCTTTCACATTCACCACTTTGAAAGAAGAAATGACCTCATTTATTGTGAATTGAAGTTTCTGAAAAGTAGAACTGAGAACTTGAGAATGAGTGAGATGTGTTGTATTCTTTGCTTTACTGTCTTTTCTAATGCAGTACCTACCTTGTTCTTGTGTGTCCCTTCCTTGTCTCCCTTCCTTCCAGAATCTTAACTAGACTTCTGGAAGTGTCTGATGATCCTCAAGTCATTGCAGTAGCAGCTCATGACATTGGAGAATATGTGCGGCACTACCCACGTGGAAAGCGGTAAGACAGACAATCCTGAGCAGATGTTCATATCAAACCTTAAAGCCATCAAAAGTCAGCAAAAAACAATAGCTCTGTGATTAAATACTAACTCCTATCATGTGACTAAAATGGACAGAACAGGAAATGCCTATAAAAGCACTCATTTTGTCAGTACAATGCCATAAACATTGATATAAGAACTGAAGTGATTTTGGTTATGATCAAGAAAACAAGGAAAATGGATGAGCTGTGAAATGAAACTCTTTGAGTTTTTTGTATTGATATTATATTCGTCCAAACTGAAACTTGAAGAAAACAAAGGTGGTCTAATAATTTTTTTTGCATGAATATATTATAAACTATTGCTATGAACTTAACAACAGGCTGGCTGGCATGTTCATTCGATTTATTACACACTGTTTTGATATAACATTGTACTGTTGTGCTCTCTTCAAAACCACATTTGTTTAAACCTGACACATTGCACATGTAAAGCTCACGTTATTTTCACACCACCTGTGATATAAGCAAGCTTATTTTCCGTTTCTGTTGGGTGGTGGCTGCAATTACATGAAAGTAAGGCTTCAATCTAGCTGAAGTTTATTCTGCACAGATATTCCAGCTAAGGTTGCACAGGCCAAAATCAGTAGAAAAATGTTGTAATCAGAAAGTATAGCTGTAAGTCACATACTTAACCCCCTACCCTTCTGAAAACACCGGTGAGTTGAGTCTGAGTCATGGAGTAGTTTTCTTTTTTTTCTGCAGTCTGAAAACAATCCAAAGAAGTGGATTCCATACGGGTCAGAACATTTGTGCAATAATTCTCTGTTCTTATAGAAAATATGTAGTATTCAATATTCATCCAAATACAAATGTGCTATTTTTTAATAGACTTGTATAAATATACATACTGTTAATAATAATAACTCATCAGAGACCCCTCCCAGCACCATCATGGGCTGTATTTTTTATTTTTTTTTAAACGATGTAAATTCCCTAGTTAAGTTAAGAAGATGGGAAGGGGGTGGGAAGGGGGTATATACATATATATATATATATATATATATATATATATATATATATATGTTTGGTTTATTACTGCTGCTTCCTGAGCTAATTACACTGACATTTCCTTTCTGATGTAAACCTGAAATGACTAATATTTACAGATATATTGTGTGTAATGCTGTTAATATTGAAGTAATATATCAGTGTTGTATTATTTTAAGTGCCTTGCTTAACAGCACATCAGCCAACAAGTTGCCTGTATGTCCAGGGAATCAGAGTGGTGATCCTTTGGTCATAAGCTTAATATGCTACTGATGCCCCCTTATTTCACTTAATTTTTTTAATTCTATTTTCTTGTTTACGGTTTAGTTTTCTTTTGTACATTTATTCTCAGAGCTTTTTATTCATGTTATTTGGACTGACCCGAATAGCACTCCCAATTTTATTGAACACACAATGACAATAAAGCTATTCTATTCTATTGGTCGATGTGGTTTCATAAGATGTTTTCAGTCTGAGTGTGTGCTTATCCCAGTTATTAGTAGAATATCAGGGCCCATGAAAATACAGTTAGTGATACTAATATCCCATTCCCAGCTATCTGCTCCTTTTTGAAGACCTCACCCTGTTCATTAGATGGTGTTCTCATAATGGGTTTTACAGATGGAATCAGTCTTGTTCCCAATATATGTCTGTGCACAAAGTTTTTCACTTTAAGTAGGAATATTTCTGACATTTTAGGGTAATCTGATTACAAAAATAAGGGGAATTTATACACACGTCTGTGATATGATTTTTATAATTTATTAATAATACAACAATGTTGTGATACATACTGTATTTTAGTTGTTGTTTTTTTCAGGTAAAGGCGATGTTTTCACATAAACAAACTTTAACCAATACAGCATGTAAGTCTGTAACCATTTTTTTTTTTTAACTTATAACATCTAGGAGGTATTTTGTCACAATTGTTGGCCTCATTATAGTTTGAGATGTTTATTATTATATCCAAAGAAAAGCATGTTTGTGCAAACCTTGTTTAAGGTGATGTTCTTTCTCATAAAGCCATTTTTTTTATTTTTTTTATTTCATACTTAAAAACTTTTAAAGACAAACCATTAATTTAACAATGTGAAAGTTCTCCAGAAAAGCCTACAGAAACAGGTATTCCAAGTTGCTGTAAGCTATTTGGTTTAAAAGTTATTGCCCAATGAATAGTTACTTTGCAATTCCTTAACTGCTTGGCCAGGCCCTTATACTGCATTAAGTCTGAATGTTTGAACTGAAAATGTACACATTTCACACTTGTTAATATGTGTGTTATCCTTCATAACTGGTAGAGTCAATTGTCAAATGCTATATTGCCAAGTGTGACCAATGAAATTAATTTTTCACGACATCAAGCAACCCTGCTCTTCACGTTCTTTTGATTTTCCTCCAGTTTCCTCCAGCTTAAATACAGATAAAGTCAAAATCCTTGTTTGATCCTATTACTCTTTCATCACAGGCAGGGATCTGATCTGATGGCCCTGTTTCTTGCCTTAATGGGGTATTTTCCCACCCACTAGGGTTACCTTTGAAGTTTCAAATGTGTGGTGACATTTATATCATTTGTCTTCCATTTATGTTTTTTTTTTTGGTCTATACGTCGAACATGTCAGCCAGGCTCTTTGAAAGTACTGATGCAGAACCAATGAATGGCCTGAAAAGGAAAAAAAGAACATACTTTTCTGTGGTGATAAAGGCTCTCTCCTGCTTTTCTTCCATTTCAGGGTGATTGAGCAGCTGGGTGGGAAACAGCTGGTTATGAATCACATGCACCACGAAGACCAGCTTGTTCGGTACAATGCCCTGTTGGCTGTGCAGAAGCTTATGGTCCACAACTGGTATGAACTCATTCACAGTCTCATAGATGTGATTCTGTTTTCTCTTTTCACTCATCATCTAATACAGTTAAGTGGTTCCCAACCCTGGTCCTCAAGTACTACTATCCTGCATGTTTTAGATGTATCCCTTTACCAACACACCTGGTTCAAATGATCAGCCTGTCATCAAGCTCTGCAGGAGATTGATAATGACTGTCAGGTGTGTTGGACAGTCATGGCTCAGTTGGTAGAGCAGGTCGTCCATTAACCAAAGGGTTGGCGGTTCGATTTCCGCTCTCTCCTAGTCAGTCTGTTGTGTCCTTGGGCAAGACACTTCACCCTTCTTGCCTCCAGTGTCACTCACACTGGTGTATGAATGAGTATGAATGTCGGGTGGTGGTCAGAGGGGCCGTTGGCGCGAAATGGCTGCCACGCTCCTGTCAGTCTGCCCCAGGGCAACTGTGACTACATATGTAGTTTACCACCACCAGAGTGAGCATGTGAGAGTGAATGAATAATGGAACACTAATGTGAAGCGCTTTGGGTGCTTTGAAAATCACTAGATAAATCTAATCCATTATTATTTTTAGTATTATTATTGGAAGAGGGAAACATCCAAAACATGCAGGATAGTGGTACTTGAGGACCAGGGTTGGGAACCACTGATCTAGTAGATTAATGGAGAAAACGAGTTTTTAAAGTTTCTTAACATTTTCATATTGATGATTAAAAAGCATGATTTGGATAATGAGACATCTGTTTATCTTGCATTTCCTGATATTTAACTCCATGTTCAGAAAGAGAATAATAAATACGTAATTTAGCCGGAACCATAGGGTGTAACAAAACTAATAAGACATGCATAGACGCATTACTAAAGCTCATTCTGTTTGTTCTTAGTAAAAAAAAAAAAAAGAGTAGTCAATATTTGCTTCTACGTTTATGGTATATGGTCATGTAGTCATTGTAAGACTTTTTGTGCAGTATCCAAGCAGCTGAAGGTTAAAAGGTATGTTAAGAGTTCTCTGCTTCTCCTGAGAGAACATTAAGCAATGGTTTTATCTCATATATGCCTTTTTTTTAAAAAACTATAAATCATCAATAATTTATGAAAGGACAACCGAGTGCTTAAAATATGATTTTTAAATGGAATAGAAATGGAGGTGGAACTGCAGTATTTAGAGAGCACTGGTTTATGAAGAAAGTCTGGAAAGGGTGATTTCTTTTCATTTGTGAACACTAATAATTTTCATTTAGTCCAGTTAAGTAATGGGTCATTTTTGAAAAAAGTCTGGCGAAAACCTGCAGTAATTTGTGACCATAGAAAATGTTGAAAGTTTACTTCAGATTGCGTTTTACAATGAGTGTCACCATTCACATACAGTATCTGTTGTGAACAAGAAATTGAGTCTCCCACAGGTTACCAAATAGAGCTGTAGAGTTGGAAAAACTGTCATTTGAAGCATGTATCATGATCATTGAAGTGTACAAGGACAAAAAAAAGCTGAGAAGACTGAAAAAGAGCTTAACACGTCTCCATAGTGAGGTTTTTTTCTGCAGAAATGGAAAGAGAAAGTCTTTCTTAGCATCATCTACGCTAATGTGTTTCTATTTTAAAACGGAAATAATACTCATTCACTCTTGCATTCTGGCAGAGTTCCAAGATGAATCTCTAAACAAACAAACATGACTGAAACTGTGTCGATAACATCAGCGGACAAATATCACGTCCATTGAGAGTTGCAGTTAGTCGTGTCATTAGTAAAAATTCAATTTATCTGCAAGGACATTCTGTATCCATAGTGAATTAACTGCTGGTGTCATATGTTATTATGGATGATACTGAGGTGCAGCATCTTTGTTTCCTCCTGAAAGAATCCTGTGAAAACCTCCAGTTGGGTTTCTGGAGTACATTGGTCCCATCAGTCACAACAAAACCTTCCCTATGGAAAACGCAGGCAAAATATCCCATTGTTCAATGGTTTTGCTGTATAAGTTGCTAAGTTAGAGGTTTTTTTTAACCTTGGTTTTCCTACATCAGAAGGAGGAGTATGTCTTAATGGTGTTTTTGTCACCTTTACAGTATGTTGTTGTGTATAAATTCCCACCTCTGTGTGTCATCCGGGCTAAGTAGGCTAATGCTTCGTGAGAGTTTTTTCGCCTTCACGTTTGTGTTTGGTTTTCGTTTGCCGTCTGGTTGTGCACATATACTCGTACACATTAGTAAAATAAAGCACCAGAGAAGGTGTGTCATAGTTATGTTTGGACTTTGTTTGGACGTTTTAAGATCAAAGTATGTAGACCTTCAGAGACAATATGTTAATATTTCACACTCATGTTTTTTTTGTTTTTTTTCCCTAGTTATTCTATTTCAACATTGGGCAAAATGTACATTGAATGAATGTACATTCATGTATTCTGAGCTGTACGTTAGTCATACTACTGAAACACGAGTCAATTCTCAACATGTCCATCAACTGTATGTACTTTGTCTCTGCTTGGAAACCTAGAAAATCAACACGCCATAAGTGAAGACCTATTTGTTTTGCCGTCATTATCTAAAACACACTTAGCTCCCGTAGCAACTGTGGATGGAGGTATTGTGTTTAAATATCAGTCGGTGTAGAACTGTTTTCACATGTAAGTGATCTTAAATTTCCATGTGATAAGTTCATTGAAGTGTGGGCATTATCTGATTTATTCATTGGCAGATCAGAGTGAAAGGTTTTTAAGTATGGCTTCACAACTCCATAACAAAAGTAGACGTCTCTCTCACATTCAGTTAATTGTAAGTGATTTTTGCTCCTGAAGTTCAGTGATCGCTGAGTATCATAGAAGCTGAAAGAGTATGTATGCTCTGTATGTGTATGTGATAATGTGTGTTTCCAATCCAAACCTTTGTGGCACATTGATGCACAGGTCAGGGTGGTTTTTACTTTAGTTACCTGTCAAAGATGCAATCCATCCCACCTTAAAAATGTCCTTCTATTAAATCAACAACCCAAAATTAATGACAAAAGCTGAGTCCATCCTGAACAGTCCTAATTTTATCGCCCATTTTTCAATTTAATCTTAGTTGTGTGTCAAAGTTACAGTCTTAGTTATATTTAATGATTCGCATGAACATTTTTGTAGCCATGTTTTAGTCGACTAAAAATCCCAACATGTTAGTCTAGTTTTAGTCAAAATATTTATCTTTTATTTATTTCAGATATGATTTTTTTGTTGTTAACTTCAGTTTAATTGTATGTCACACATTTTGGTTAAATGTTAGGAAAAACAAATATTAAATTTAATTAAATGAATTAATCTTCAATGCGACGTTGCTAAAAGTGTCTGGTTCATTTGACACACAAATCAAGGTGGAATAACTGAAAAAGACAATGAGACGAACTGAAATTTGACAGGTTTGGACTAAATAACGCACTAGAATGAAAACCAGTAAGAGATTTAGGATGTTGAACATCCACTATGGACTGGAATAACAAGGATTTGAATCTTGACCCAGTAGATTTAGTTCATTTCTAAATCAGTTCACCTGCTTTCTGACACCTGGTTGAACTCTAAAAGACACTGAACCCATCAAAACTTGGTAAAAATGATTACTCAAGTTCAAGTAAAAAAAAAAAATTGTTAAAATACATGCAAATATCCAAAGAAATATTAAAAGTGACCTTTAAATTCAAATCTGAACTTGTTTAGACTCATGCATAATTCATTACATGGATAATATTTATGAAAAAATGATCATTTGGTTTTGTGTGAAAGAAGATAATTCACCACTCAGTTTGTTGTTTTTGCCGAGCACTCGCATCACATTAATACAGATCTTTTGAACTTGGTCGCCCAGTGATTTGTTATTATATTGAAGAGACATGATGTGTTGGGAGGAGAGATTGATGATTAGCTTTTATCGTTTTTTCCTTTATGAGCCCGCTGCCTCCAGACTAGAGTTCAGTCTGTTTTTTTCCTTGGTTTCCAGGTTGTTTAGTTGGATCCCCAGTCCCTTACACTCAATATTGTTTTAATATAAACAGACACATGTTACTGTGTTGTATAAAAAGAAACTACTTTCTTAGCCCACAGTAAAAAGGGGAGGTTTCATTCTCCCACGCACTCGATATGTTTTCCTTGAAGCTCACCTTGAGGACATCAGCTTCTTAGTGTCTTGGCAAAATGTTTCCCTCCTTACTTTGAGTTCAAGTAGTTGCAATATGTACTGTAAGGATAAACATGAACATTGAATAAATTTTTTTTCCCGTCCAATACGTTTTCAGAACTTGAAGGTTTCCTCAAGGTTGTATTTCTCTCCTCATTGATGATGTTTTGTGAAAAGCCCATCTCTGCTGAACAGTCAGAGCACAGTCCTGTCCTTTACTAGACTAGAGCAGAACACAAGCACAAACAAACGTTTGAGTCACAAATGTTTTAGCTTTTAATGGACATCTCCTTCTCGAAACGTTAAAACTATTGGTTTGACTTTTCAAGGTCACTCAAGGTCAAAGGCCGTGATGCCATTTTGGAGCCTCCTATCTGTCAACAATAGTAAGGGAGTACTTACTACCACTCCTTTGGGTCATTTAAAATAATCTGAGGTTGATCTTGACCAGAAAGGATAACCTTGATTAATGGAATTAATTTGATGTGTTGCACTGCCCTTCTATGGTGTGGAAAAGGGAAAAAAAAGGGCTGAGAAATAATTTATAACTCCAGTTATACAATAATGTATCACATGACTCCTAAAAAGACACATGCTCAACGACATCATTTTGACACTGCACAAAATATGGCCAACATAAAATGAAGCTGGCCAAACGAAGAGAAGGAATAACAAAGAACACACCTAGAATAATTGTATATAAAAAAAATAAAAGATCCAACAAAAGGAAAATGGGTAAATGAATAAGAAAGGTTGTGCTACAAATTAACAATGAATATAAATGTCACAAAAATTACATAAAAGCACTTGACAGTGTAGATTTGAGCCTGAAAAGTAAAGTAAAAACCATAAAGGAGAGTCAAATAGTCCTTTGTCAAAGGCACAGAATGTGTCAAAGATAGCGTCAGAAATTCCACAAAGAAGGAACCTGCCCTATGAAACATAGATTAGAACTTAAATTAAAAAAAAAAAAAATAATGTAGTGATTTTCAAAATTGTTTTTACTGTGAACTTTTTGGCAGTCTGTCATAACATGTAGTGAAAATATTTGAATGATTTGTACCACATGATTTAGTAACCTTTGTGGTTCCATCCACTGCTGATTGCACCATTAGCGCAAACAGCAAAAATCACATTTCAACCCATTTTTACATCGACTAGGACTAAATCAGCTTTCATCTGCAGTGATGAGACAAAATAGCCAAATGTATGCTTGCTTAAGCTGCCAGGATACTGGAATTAACGTTGCATTCATCTTGTGTCATGTGACCTTCCCTCCTGCAAACTAAAATCAGTGCAGTTAATTCACATTATAATTTAAAAGGCCAAACAGAATTAGTTGTATAATTAATCAGACAAATATAAGTCATTTCTTCATTGCATTTCATTTAAACTGCAGCGGTTAATTTGTGAAGCCAGACTTAAAAAAAATACAACAACCACCTGTTACCCATATAAACCTTTACTGTAATTATGCTACTAACACACCAGCAGCAGGATGAATCTTTGTGTGTTTCTACATTGAATTATTAAGGCTGCTCCCTGGCTGTTTGACAGTGGTTAATAATACAGTTATGAGACACAAAATATAAATTAAACTCGTAATTAGGCCAACACTCCCCCATCTTTTAATACATTCAAACACACTGATCCAAACCACTTCCCTGGCAGACTGTGAAGACGTCTTGATTAACTCCCTAACAAAAGAAGAGTTTATCTCTGAGGAGTTTTATAATCTGCCGTCACCCCTGAGTGAGCGCTTCAAAATCAGAGGTGATGCTTCTGTTAAGAGGACACTCTAAAACCTTCCTTTACAGCTGGTTTGATGGCAAGTTGGAAAGGACAGTTGTCTTTTCCAACCAGAGACTGAAATGATTTCCTCATCTTTAATTGACTGCGTGTCAATCGGCGAGACACCCTGTTTTACATTTGTCTCATTAGTCCATGCATTGACCCAATTGCCACTGCGACAGCTTGATGTGTAGGTAATTGTGACAATATGGCCAAGGTGTGATTAAAACTGAAACCATCAAGAGTGAAAGCACTGTTTATTTATTTTCAGAGCAGAGAGATGCCAAAGAAAAACTAGTGGTTGTCAACCTTTTTATCCTACATGACTCCTGTTTAATTTAAAGAAAACTGCATCCGGTAAAAGCAGAGGTGCTCGCAAGTAAGGATGTGATGTTTACAGCACTTACAACATTAATTTATTTCGTTTTGAAGTAATCAACTTACAGCATATATCTCATGCCGTTTTAGTATGTAGGCTCACGCTGCTTTGTGAGACGACTTTGATATTTGTGGTTGTAGGTTGTGATCACGTCATTCCATTATTGATCAATTTGGCTGTAATTGTTTCAGCGAAGTGAATTAACTGTCTCATCTGTGAATGGTCAGGAACTGTTGACAGATATGCACCACAATTAGAGCCTGTGTCCGGAGACAGCTCCTTTTTTTTTTGGGGGGGGGGGGGGGGGGGGGGGGGGGGGGGGTTGGAGATTGTTGTTGCTATGGGTACATATTTATTCATCACTGGCTATATATCTGGTATTGTCTGAGTAAATAGTTTTAAGTTTATTTGTTTTTTCCAGAATGTGGTTTGTTTGAAATGTTCTCGGATATATTTGGACATTTGTAACTATGCATCGTTCACATCAATTAAACTTAGTTGCATTCTGACAGAGAAAGCACTTTTAGGTCACCTACACTTGCCTTCTAATGTGCACTGGTCATGTGAGGGTTTAGTTCGAGGCTACTGTTCCTTATTCAGGGACAGGGGCGGAGCGTTTGGTTCACTGTAGGGGGGGGTGATGACCTGTAATGGGCCCTTTATATATAGGCCTAGTAAAGACAGTGTTGGTGTTCATTCCAACACCATGGTTTTAATTAGTCCTCCTCATGTTGATCTTCCTCATTTTGTTGTTTAATGTCTTTTATGTCTTGTGTTTTTTCTGTTTTTTTTGTTTTTTTTAAGAATGTTTCTGTATAAAAGTAGTCTATAGGCAGTTAATGCTTTGAAACTGTACAGTTTAGGGTTGGGAAGACCTTTTCATCCTGATAAATTCTGCTCATTTACATAGATGTTTACTGCAGACGAGGCTAAAGCCTGGCTAAGCTAACATCTTTCTGGTGCTGTTCTCTCCTAAAATATGTCCAAAGTGTGACCTGACTTGAGGGGCAAAAAAACAAAAACTGACTAAAGTAAATCCTATAACTGACTGTGCTACTGTGTCATAGCTTTAGTCTGTTTGTTTCCTTCAGAAAGAAGCAGGTTACAGTTTGTGAACCATTGGACTGGGGTACGGGGGGGGGGGGGGGGGGGGGGGGGGGGGGGGGGGGGGGTGATGGTAACTTTGTAGCAAGAGTGCAAACCGGGGCACATTTACAGTAATTTTTATTTTCCAATGCGATCAGGAAATAAGCATTTATAAATCTAATAATTTAATTTTTAAAAATCAGATAGTTGTGGCTTAACTGGGCCCTCCCCCCGAAGGGCTGGTTCATGTGGGCCCAGAGTGATCTCCCCCACCCCCATTCCCTCCGCTAGTGTTCACAGAGTAAAACCTCCAAAATGTATTGGATGTCACAATGTTTGCTTCTTCCATGAGATCATAGTAATCCTTCAGTGTTGACAAGGTTGATTTGTTAACTCAAAAACCTTCTTGATTTCGATCGGTTGGTGAGTGAGGCGTAACACTGACAAGCCGGCGCTGCTCCACATGTTCAGTTCAAAGCTCTGTGATTACACTGAGCACTGTAAATGCTGGAATTTAATGGACTTCAATGGAAAACAGGTGCAACAAAAACAACAAAAGCAGCCATTTATAGACGCAAACCTATTAAAGGAACGCAACTTGATCAATAGGCCAACAAACTCCATCACCTCTTTCTTCAAGGACCCAAATGGTCCGCACTTATGTAGCGCTTTTCCACCTTCATGGTGCTCAAAGCGCTGATTGTTGTCACACATGAAGCCCTCCATAACCATCCTCCCTCTAATGTTGATGCACTTTTATCAACACCATCCTTCTCAGCCTCTGTTCATTTGTCACCTTCACCTTATGGCTGAGCGTGAAGCACCAAGTGACAGCATTTTCTCTTTGGTCGCCCACTGCACTCTAACCCATCCACACAGAATAGCATCCCACTCCCATTTATTGAGCTGTTTTTAGTGTATTTTATATATATATATATTTTTTGATGATGGTGGTCATATTGGATTATTTATTAAATGGCTTTATTTCAATCTTATCGAATCAGGAGGGTTTTTCCCCAAAGACTCATGGGAAATGTGCATGTGTATATATATATATATATATGTGTGTGTGTGTGTGTGTGTGTGTGTATATATATGTATATTCCTGCCTGGCACCCATGATTCAGAAAGGCACTGTCCTACCTTTACCCAAGACATCACATATTGAGCAGGGTTAAAGACCTCCAAATGAGGACTATTAAGATCCACAAAAAGAAAAGCAGACAGACTATTTGCCCTGAGTTTATTGCATGTTTTTCTGTCTGTTTCATTAACTGCTGAAACATTCAGCAGAGGTAGACAAGAGTGGAGAAGTGTTTTTTTTCAAGGTCGCTCTTCTGCTGCTCATGGTTCTGGCTGGGATTGTAATTTTATCTGATTGTATTTCATCACTCCTTCTAATGACAAACAGTACATGTGCCAAATTAACTTCATAAAATGAGAATGGAAACCTACAGAGTTTTTACCTAGCCTACCTGCCTACAATAAGCTAAAAATGTTTTTAATAGAGACTTGTGTCACTATTAAATGTGACACAACCCACGGCACAGCAGGCGACTCAGCATGTTTACTAAAAGTATGTGTTCCATGAGTTACCACATTTGCCCGTACATAAATACTTTACTTTCGCCGTACAGCTCTGAGACATGAAAAGACACACGCAGAACATCAATAAAGACGTGATATATGACAGAGCACAACATTATAATGAATGTACAATCACACATTTTAAAGAAGCCAGACTTCTGCTAGCAGCTTGCATTCATCCATGCACGTCAAGCTCAGGCGCAGCAGCATCCATGTCCAAACCAACCAATTAATATTGTATGTTTGCTGCACTTGACAAAGTTGAAATCGTCTGTGCTTCACACTTAAAACCATAGACATATGCTATACTATGTCTACGCTTATACACCACAGTGGTTAAAAATGGTATGGCCCAAAATCCGGGTTCCGAAATAGCAACATTAAAATGTTCCTACAGTGATAATGGGAGTTGACTTGTAGTCTATTATTTCTTCATTTTTTTTTCACAATATTAGCAATATTACCTGACCCACTCCCCAAAAAAAGTTATATTTCTGTCTCTTTTTGGGTACTTGGTCTTCATTGGGGGGTAGAGTACCTGCCAGTACCCCCTGTAATTCGACCTATGACGGTAACGTCAGGCGGACGGTAATACTTTCTGAAATTATTGATATTGATATAGAGTTGATCACACTACTTACAGTGAACGTCTGCCGACAAGAATGGGAGCGCTTTACAGCAACCCTTTCGGTTACCACGGTGACGCAGTTGCCGCACATACACCACTCTTGACTCATGTCATCTTTCTTCATCATGTTGGGAATCATCATCATCAGTGTTGTTCTCCACATTGTTTCATTCAGGTTCAAATTGAAAAGGCTGAACAGACGTCATGCTTAGCACCTATTTCACTGAACCATCATCACAACACAACCGATGCAACTATGTGATGTCACTGCCCAGCAATGCGAAGAACGGCGACTTATGAGGTTTTTTTTACCAAGTTTAGAAAATGAAAATATCAAGGTTTTTCATATCACTTTTTTATAACTGATATTAACCTCTAGTGTTCATTGCCGGGGTACCTTTTATCAATGCAAGTCTAAAAATAATAACCATAAACATCATTTAAAGCACCATCAGTATCATATGGGGTTAATTATTACATTTGTATTATATTATTATAATTATTATTATTTGTATTTCTATTTGTGAGTTGCATCCATCAAAGGAAATAACTTATTTTTCCCCCAGGTTTTCTCTGTATGAATTCAATTATGTTTAATGTAACTTGTGTGTATTTTCAGAGATGTTTATAATGATGCTGTTGTATTTACAGGGAGTACCTGGGCAGGCAGCTCCAGTCCACGGATCAACAACAGGCTCCTGCTGTGGCGGCTCGCAGCTGAACAGTTTCTGTGCATGGATGTTTGTGTATCACTGTGTGGATGAGCGTGTGCTGAATGCGCATTGGTCATTTTATTTTGTGTAATATCTTAAATTCCAGGGGTGTAGTTTCTCTCTTCTGTCTACAACCCAGAGTTACCCTCGATGTTGATCGATTTCACTGTCGTTCTTTAAGTGTCGTGACCTCTCAGCTAAAAACGTGTGGTGATTCAAGTCGCACTTTATGTCTGTGATATTGTACAAAACTGCAGGCTATTTAAGTCTTAAATATGTCAAACATTGTATGTAACCCAATAAAGATGCTGGTGTTACCTGTGTTGTCCCTGAATGTTGTCCTGATATGTCATTATTGGTGCTGAATCACAACATTTACTGAGGTTATCTTGATAACATTGACTGCTTATTTCATATTATTATTCAATTTGAAAAAAAAAACATGTTTTCCTCATGAAGTATTTAACCTTTTACTTGTAAACCAGTATTATATCAGTTTCTTGCTATTTCAAGACTCTAATCTTTGTTCTTTATTGACAAAATTTGCTCTTCAGATCTTAGATGAATGTTGACATGAGTCTTGAAAACACTGTAGCAAACAGGTGGAAATAAATTCCAGAACACGGAAAAAAGAAGAGGCACTCTGAGATTTAAAAAAATAAAAATGTGTATATATATATATATATATATATATATATTAATTAACAAAGTATGTAATAAAACAATGCAACAATTAAAAAACACATCGGCCTATGCATTGCGGCCAAGGGCCTTCATCAGGGCCCTTGCATTGTTTTATTAAATACTTTGTTAATAAATGTATTTTTTTTTTAATCTCAGAGTCGCTCTGTTTTTCTTCCTCTTCTGGACTTTAACCTCACCGGGTACAGATGAGCACTTGAGTAAATATAATTTGCACAGTCTCCTGAGCGCTCATAGCCCCTTTTTTGTCTTCTCAAGGTGAAAATAAATGTTCAAAATAGAAGAATACAGAGTAGATATGGTATTTAAATATAATTATCAGGTGCAGTTATCAAAATCAGACTGTTTTATTTGCATGATATCAAGAATTCCAGACACAAAGACAGCTGATTGTGATTATAAATAAATAAAAGGAACATCCAGAGGAAAAAATATAATTAAAGTAACTGAGAAAAGTTAGCAAAGTATACATACAGTCATAACAGAAATAACATTTAATTTGTATAATATTGAAGTAAAGCATACCGTATTTAGTTTTTTTTAAATTCCACTCTCTATTTGAAAACAGGATCTTTCGTTCTTCTTAGACTGAAGGAAGTGCCTACAGTGTGATTTTTGAAATTTAGAAAAGGCTGTAGATTCTTCTGACACACATTTATGTTTTTCAGATTAAGAGAACTGGGTTCAGTTTCTGCAAAGAATCCATTCAGGTCTTCTTTGGGTAATGTTTCAGATTTCTGTTCATGGGAAGAGACCAAAACTTCCCATAGTCCATGTGTTTATATTCATATGTCCTGTTTGTCATGCAGCACTGCCTGAGGGTCAAAGGTCACACACATACAACAGTCATTTAAATTCTTACCCTTGACACATTGACACATTTCCCTTGACTTCATGAATGTTTTCACAGTATCATGTGCTGCAGAAGATGGAAGATTCAGAATAGAAGTGGTTACATTTTATGTTATTCTTTCCATGTTTATCATTTTATGTGCAAATATAAGTAACATTGAACATTTAAGTATTCGACTATGGAAGGTGCAGACTCCACCAAGTGGGATCAGCCTCCCTCCTAAAAGACGTGTGTGTCCCAAACACCAAAATATGTTACAATATGTGTGAAAGGTTTGGTTTATTATGCGTGGAAACATGAAAAACAGACACTGAAGGCTTTTTAAGGCTGTCAAATAATTACAATTTTTAGGAGAGAACAGCTGATCCAGGTCACATAGTCCAGAGGTCAGACTAAACCTGTTTCTGCTGCACACAACTGGAAAAAACTACAAACTGACCTGAAATCAGCCCCAAATGTGGACATTTTCAGATCCAGGTTAAAAACCATCTTCTATTCATGTGTGTATGAGTCATGAGACTCTTTTCAATCTTGTATTTTAAAGGCACTTTTTTTATTTTAATATTAATGATAATGATAATGGAATGGAATTATATAACACTTTTCTTGGCCACTCAAAGCACTTTACATTATCGACCCATTATTCATTCACTCTCACATTGTCACTCTGGTGGTGGTAAACTACATATGTATCCACAGTTGTCCTGGGGCAAACTGACAGAAGTTTGTGTGTTTTACTTTTATATATATGTTCAGCCCTGAGATGAACTGACGACTCATACAGGGTGTACCCCGACTTCACCCATTGTAGCTGGATTAGGCCCCCAGTGACCCTAGTGACCCTAGTGACCCTAGTGAGGACTGAGCGGGTTCAGACGACGAGACGAGACAAAGTCTTTTTAATTTTTACTTTTGTAGTTTATTACAATTGTGAATTTTTGGTTTGTTTTTACTTTTACTTCATTAAAGGAGTTGAATCAGTACTTCTACTTTTACCAGAGTATTTTTCACACCAGTAGCTGTACTTCTACTTAAGAACAGAATGTGAGTACTTTGACCACCTCTGATCAGTGATGACTGTTAAGGCTGAAGTAAACCTGTGTCCAGTAAATGTGTCCTATTGTGTTGTGTTCTTGAACTGAAGTTATTTTTTAATGTATTCAGTCCTTGAAATAGTCTAACTCTGCTTGTAGCTATAATATTGTTTCTATCTATAACTAGTTCATTTTTACAGAAAATTGAACTTGAATAGAAATATTCTGTGTTGCATTTCTGTCAAAATCCAAGTGTATTCTGCAGTGTTTGACTTTAGTTGTTTGCTGATCACCACTCAGATGTGACATTTACAGAGCGACACACACATAACAGACCACAGGGAAAGAGCAGCAGCACAAGCGCAGTCTCATTTTAACTTCCATGTTTCTACATTTGTTAAGGCATCAGATTAAAGCGTGAGTATTGAGTGCTACTAAAAAAAAAAAAAACCCAGCACCTTAGGATATTTTATTTCTTTCTGTGAAGTCAATGTTTCTCTGTAATAAATCCCAGAAGAACAACAAAGATCATGTGAGGCATGTTGGTGTGAAAACCAGTGTGTATAATTACTCATGTTTTCTGTTTTTCCAAAACTCTAAATCCTGACACAATTTTCCCTGCAGCCTTGTGATTATTAGTGAGTAGAGCTGCAACAGTTATGAAAGACTGAGCTGCATCACCAGAAGCAGATGCGCTACAAGTCTTCAGATCATTTCACTCACTAAAAATATTACCTGCACACTGAAAATGTATCATTAAATGGATGAGTTGTGCTTTTAAGTAAAAAAAAAAATGTAATGACAAACATTTCAATTTGTAATCAGATCAATCACAGACTTGTTGTGGATTAATTTAGACTAATCATGATTAAATATCATTCATTTTCAATCTATATGAATTGCATTTATTTTTGGATTTGCAAAGAGGTTCAAGAAAAGAGGGAATATAGTACGTACATGAATGTAACATGTTGGACACAACCTGGGTAACAGCTGAACTGCAGCAGAACAGATGCTTCTTCTTAATATAGAACAATATTTGAAGCTGTTCGTGCTTCAGTGAACAGAAAATGCCTTCCTGTAGAGTGAGTATAGTACTTTATGCCGGTCAACTGTTCCCTCTTGTTTTTGTTTTTTTTTTGTTGTTTTTAGTCCTCATATTTCCATCCAGAGGACAAAAGACAAACAAGTATTCAGAGAATGTCTAATCTCGCCCCTATTTTCTCAAGTTTCTATGAATTAGAGCCATTAATGTGATTTTGACCTTTCTGCTACTGTAAATGCAACCTTGACCTTTGACCTTTTGCAATATTGATAATTTCATCATATGTATACATGCGTCAGTGTGTGTAATATGATAATATATCCAGTATTGATTAAGATATAGCATGATATGTCTATGCTTGACTCACACAAACAGTGTTACAGAAGCTAATTTTGCAAAATGTCACCTTTGACCTCCAGAGATCTTAAAAATTATTGGTCATAGGTGATAACAACAATTATGAGAAGTGTAGAAATCTTCATTCCGCATCGTTTGGTGCCAATCTGAAAGTTCTGTGAGTTTCCTTTCTTGAGTTATAACCGATAATGTGATTTTGTAATGTGATTCTAGTTAATAATGAACTTGACCTTTGACCTTTACTCTAATGGATCATTGCATCTGATGTGCATTAGCTATATGTATAGGCCCATGTAATTTCATGGTGATATCTGAAGTATTCATTGAGTTATAGCATGATATGTCTCTGCGGACAACACACACACACACACACACACATACACACACAAGGTGATTACATTGGTTGTAAAACACTTTAAAACAATCACAGTCGACCAAAGTGCTGTAGAGAATTATCATTAAAACCAATATTAAAAAAAGAGAAATTAAATAAATAATAATAAAATAATGATCATATCAAATCCATGTATCATTCATTCTTTTCATATTCAATCACAAATGGAAAAAATTACTTTTTATTTCATTTTTCATGTACAAATCGAACCCAACCCCCCCCCCAAAAAAAATATTCGTCATTCTTTCAATTGTACAGTTTGCTCAAATTGAAAAAATAGAAATAAGCTAATAAATGTTGAGTTTCATGTTGACATTTTTGATATGTGATTTGGTCTGACTGGGAAATGACTGACTTCTTCGTGTGTTATGTGAAGTGGCTTCTACTTAGATTGGTTACCATGACTACCACTGTATTAGACAAAACAACAATACCTGGAAGATCCTGCTGATTTTCTCAGTTGTCATGTCGTTGTACTTCAGAGTAACAGGTTTGTGCCTCTGAATAACACTAAATTCTCCATCACCATAGAATGTATAAGGCAGAATACTAACAGTTCAGTCCATAAGTTCTGGGTCAGACTAAATCAGATGTAAAAAATGTAAACATAAAACCCAACATTGGGTCTATTTGCTTATTTCAATTCTTTTTTATTTTGTGTGTACAATCCTAAGTAATTTTTTATTTTATTTTATTTTTTTATTTTATTTCATTTTCAGATAGTGAAGAACAAATGATACACAGATCCTATCACTCCACTGGGTTCATGGATGTGGTTTAGTTCACACTGGAACACACACACACACACACACACACACACACACACTCACTCATTTACATGGGTCACGAGGACCAAGTTTGTAATGAAGTAGTGATTGGGTGGTGAGAGTAAACCTTTATCTTATTAAAATAATTATAATCTTTTAAAATGTAATAATAGTATTATTAAAATGAATGAATAAATACAATGACAATAATTTAAAACGATTAAATTAAAAAATAATAATAATAATAAGGATAATATTTTTTTTATTTAATTAAAAAATAAATGGAATTGAATAATTGAATAAACTTCATTATCATTGCACACATGTTACAATGAAATAATAAAATAAAAATGAATGAATAAATACAAATCAATAATTTCAAAATAAATAATGTATAATATTTAAAAAATAATTAATTAATTAATTAATTAATTAATTAAATTAAGACTGTTTTTGTTTTTAAAGTAAACACATCTTCAAACCTGTCTTTCTTTCTGTGTGGAGTTTGTATGTCTCTATCTGTCTGTCTGTCTATTGTAATAACATTTAATATGTTGTATTATTATAAGTATTAGTATTCATAACTTCTGTTTGGTGCACTCAGATCAGTCACATATGACACAGTCAGACTGAAAACACTTTTTGCTCATGGGCTAATCTGTCTCCAGATACCTGCAGAAAAGGTTAAATAATCCATGATGATTTTTTTCCCCCAAATTTAATAATAAATATGAATGTGTTTCTCTATTTAACCTTTATTATTTTTTCATTCCCATATATTATAATATTATCTTTTACATGTTGCTTCTTTTTTTATAGTGAAAATCAGGTATTTTGAAATTCTTAGAATTAACAAGAGAATAGGTTTTAGTCCAAATGATTATTGATCTCAGATCTACTTCCAAACACTGTCTGCACATTATGATCCATTCACTTTACAGGTTCTTTCTAGTGGAATATTTACTAATCCATTGTATACATGTACATAAACCATCATATATGTGGAATAACACACCATCATTTATATTAAAAACATGAACTAACCAGCACTTTTTTCATGTAAGATTGAGCACATTTAATGTCTGGAGCAGATACTTTCTAAAAAAAAAATGACAGAGCAGTGTGATCACAGGTTAATGTTAGAGTTGAACAATCAAGCAATAAATCAATATCGAAAGTGTTTTATAAACATATAATATATATATATATATATATAAATATAAATAATATATATATAAAATCAGTACACTCCACCACCCACCACATACCCACACACACACACACACACACACACACACACACACACATAAATAAAAGAAGTACAGGGCAACCATGAACAGAAGAACAGTGTCTTCTCGACACTCACGGACTCTTGACAGTTGTTAAACGTTCTTATCAAGTGTCCCCAATAGAAGGTATTTATCTTCCATTAGTCTAATGTGGTTCGTCTATAATGTCCAAAGAGATGAGATGCACAAAGAGTCAATATTTATGTCGACACTGGCTGCCTCTGGGTCATCTGCACGGCCTCGCTCTGCACCTCCAGTATTATTTACAGTCACTGATGCTTAGTGGTTCATGTGCACGCTCACCTACAAACACATCAGTGAACTCTGGACCTTGAAACAGATGCCCCCCTCCCCCTCCCCCCTGCTCTTATTGCACTGCCCACACATGCCATTCAGGGTCAAGGCAGAGTGTGAAGTGTTTGTTTGTCTGCTCAGTCTCTGGGGTCAGGTTTATAGCTCATACTCTCCTTTGATGATATTTTATATCTTATCTTAACTTTCCAGCTCCAGTTTTGTTCATCTTTTCTCACCCTTTCACTTTACAGAGATATTTTTTTGGATATTCAGTCAGTTTTGACAACTTATTTGGGCTCACTGTGTTCATCTACCATTGAAGGAGACCTTTAAATCAGCTCACTGAGGAAGAAGAATTGTTCCCTCTCCCATTGATCAGATGCATTTGTTCTTATAACCACAGGTCAGGGACTGTCGGTTTCCATAGTGACAATCAAAACAAGTCTGAGCTCAACAGCGAAGCAGCACGAAGCAACATTTTTTTACCTTGAGTCTGAGAAAAATGACAGATACCGGTGTACTCCTGACAGTACTGTAACAGCCTGCACAACATTCAAATTGATATCCCTGTTGTCTTGTTGTTCTGTAAACTAAACTGTGGGTTGTTGACACTGGAATTACCAGATTTTTCAGGCTTTGACAGCTCAAAAGAGTGGGCAGGTGTAGAGTAATCGCTGTCCTGCTGGGTTGTGTGCAGTTGCAAACTGGTGGAGTTTTAGTTTGGCTGAAGCATCCTTGTAAACAACAGTTTCATCTTGTGTGACCAGCCTGTTTAAATACAACCAGTATAAACAGCACCTCATTTATGATATCACAGTTGATTCAGTAAGTCTTGAATTTGGACACAATCCTGGGTTTTGCACCAAGGAAGTTACACATTTGTCTTTAAACTCATTTAAATTCTGATTAAAGGTAATTTCATGTATGATTTTACACACTAAAATGTAAAAGTCAAGGAGAATTTCAGTTGCTTAACGGGGCGGCTATGGCTCAGTTGGGAGAGCGGGTCATCCCATGGTTCAAGGGTGGGTGGTTCGTGACCCAGCTCTGGCTGTCCACATGTCCAAGTGTCCTTGAGCAAGGCACTGAACCCTAAATTAGGCTCCCAGTAGGACTGATAGAACCTTAGAAATCTTCTGGTGTATGTGTGTGTGTGTGTGTGTGTGTGAATGGGTGAATATGAGGCTAATGTAAAGCACTTTGAGCACCATGAAGGTGTAAAAGTGCTACTGTATATAAGTGCAGTCCATTTAACTGCCATTTTTTATGACTTAAGAACTCAGTCTACACTGTAAACCCGAAAAAGTTAGCAGACCTCAAAACATTTAAGGCAATCGATTTCCTCAATTATTTTAAGTTGATGAAACTTAAAAAAAAAAAAAAAAAGTTTCCAGAAATTAAAATTTAGATGCTTGATGAAAGTATACTTAAATTAAAACATTACTTCTTAACTTAGTATTCTAAGGTTCTGTCAGTCCTACTGGGAGACTAAGTCAGGGTTCAGCGTCTTTGCCCGAGGACATGTGGACAGACAGAGCCGGGACGTGAACCTCTGACCCTTCCGTCATTGGATGATCCGCTCTAAAAACTGAACCACAGCCGCCCCTGAATAAAACTGTGATTTGTGATTGTAATTTTTTTGGTGCGATAGATATTGGTGGTTATTTGCAGTGTTCTGAAATTGTATTTCAGCATCTACTACATCAGTTAAGTTTATTTTTTTCAATCATCCTTATTTGAAACAATAGAAATAACAGTACAATATCATTCTCAGCACTAAGTTGAACCTCAATTTTGTTTTTAAGTTATGTTCACTTATGTCCACAATAGTTCACCTTAATAAAAATATTAGTTCAAAGTACTTAAAAAGAAGAACATGTTACAGCAACTTAATACATTTCAGTTAGTAGTACTATTTCTGAAACTTTGAGTATTCACAACTTAATATATTTAATTATTCTCAACATTTAGTAAAGTAAATTACTTTATTTGTCATTATACAATATACAATGAAATTTGTCCCTTGCATTTAACCCATACTTCATGCCATTGGAGCACCTGTGAGGAGCACTGGAGCAGTGGGCAGCCATGTGCGGCACCTGGGGACCCACCTCCTGCTGTAGAGCCAGGCTCATGGTCAGAATCACTGGAGGATTTTACCCTAACAAACATATTTTTGGGTAAACCGGGGCACCCATCCAGACATAGGGAGAGAAACATGTAAACTCCATACAGAAACGCCCGCTTGGTCTGGGAATCGAACCCCTTCTTGCTGTGAGGCAAGTGCTCTAACCGCTCAGCCGTGGGTTTACAGTATATATATAGACCGACCTTCATGAGTGAATCAGTCCAACAAGAGCAGAAAATATCCCGTCCTTGAACTAGTGGATCAGTAACACATTGACATATGGTGGTAGGATTTAATGGAAAACTGTTAAATGCACGTACAAGGACGCTAATGAAAATAATAGTGTTTTTCTTCTCTGCTCTACTTCATTTTGCAGCCTGAGATTAAATGTGTTTGATCTAATTTGAGTATGAATAAATATGTTAAAGGATTATTATATTGGTTTCTGGACATTTTATACATTATATCTCAATAAATAAATATTCTATTTGAAGGAAGTACTGTGATAGGGTGGCAGTAGATGTGGTAGCTCCCTTAAATACATTATCTCATTTAGTCTCAGAATTTCATATTTTGATGTTGGAAACTACAACGAACCAGCATTTTGACTTCATTATAATTTTTTTTATTATTGACGCAAACTTTAAAAAGTTTCACTACTTGCAGTTTATTCTGGAGACCAGTGCTTCTTTAAAATTGACCCCAAATATATTTTTAATTCTAAGAAACTATTTAACTTTTTGTGTGTCTGTGATCAAATTCATGAACCCATAATGACCCAGCATTCCTTCATGTCAATTCCAAAATGAAAATGTCTATATATCTAACCTTTCTTAAGTGATATATCACCAGTTATTTATAATATTATCCTGTGTGTTGTATTGTATCAGTCTAAATCAGGTATTTTATTTACTGATCGTCAGGGGTGTTCCTAAGGGGTAGCTGAAATCTGGGGGACAGGGCACTGTTGGGGGTGGAAGCGACAGGGATGGGAGGATATACAGTACAGGGAATTTCTCTACATTTCATTACATTTGATTCCTTGTGAATTCCCAAGATCGTTTGGTCAATCATCATTGATCAAGATGAAATAGTTCAGTCTGACCCCTCATGTTAGGTGTGCCAGCCACAGTGAGTGACATGTTGGGGGATGGGGAGTTAGTTTGGACAAGTGTGTGGGGTGATTGAATGACTAATTAACAAAGGCCATTCACCTTATTCACCTGGCAACCATTTTTACGTTTAAGTGGTACAGAATTTAAATGGAAGTACACAATTCCATACATTGTCAATCACTACCTTCAGTGAATGTTTAGGTTGCTAACATGCCAGCAGTTTGGACCACCAATCTCTCTGTCATGCGGGAGCCCGATTCCATACTACCCCCTCACTCTTTACATTACCCCCTCATTAGTACTGATGCAGTGCAGATGCAGCTAAATATAGCGCTCGGTACCCAAGTACCTCTCCTAGCCTATTGGCAGCGGTACATGACTGTGAGGCAACTGACATTCTCAAAAGCTGTGGCTGAAACACTACTAAGCCGGACAATGTCCTTACATCGGAGGCTTCTAGACAAGTTGTCCTGTTGGAACTCATGGTGCTGTGGGAGGACAGAATGGAGGAGGCCCATGAGAGGTAGAGGGCAAAGTATTCCGAGCTGTTGGAGAAGTGCCGGAGCAATGGGTGGAAAGCAACCTGCCAATCCATTGAAGTGGGACGCCGAGGATTTGTGGGCCAATCCCTCTGCAGGGCCTACAAGATGCTGGGCATTACAGGGGCCAGCCAGTGGGGTGCCATCAAGTCAACCACTGATGCAGCAGAGATGGAGGTCAAGGTGGCCGTGGATCAGGAGAGGAAAGGTGTGGAGAGTAGGGTAGCGCTGCCTGGACACAAGCTGGGGCTCGATCAACCTTGGCTGGGTCACCTGTGGGTGGGGGTCTGATTATTGAAAGACCCGAAATCCCCCCTGATCCCAGGTTACATCACTGATGATGTGTCCAGGAGCACCACACGGTGTATCTAAGAACTAGCTATATATAGATAATACATCTGTACTAATGAGGGAGTACTGTAAATAGCGAGGGGGTGGAATCAGACTCAGGCCTACCCCAGGGGTATTATTAAAATAACATAATAAAATAATGAAAAGACTCAAAGAAAAGTTCATCTTAACCAGGTCCGCTCGTGACCATAGATCTTAATTAAGTAGAGTTTTAATTATGCTTACTTATGAATAATTATTTGTATATTTTTTTTACCAATACAGAAGAAATACTGAAATTAAAATGTAAATGTAGCTCAGTGTTTCTGCTACCCTACATGTATTTCCCTCACAAAAGATAACTGTCAGAAATACAGAGGAGTCTCACTCCTTCTGCTGTTAAATGTGGGTATGAACCCACATAGGTATGAACCCACTTTATCCTCACTGGGGTCACTGGAGCCTATCCCAGCTACTTACAGACAGAGGTGGGGTACACCCTGGACATGCTGCCAGTTCATCATAGGTTTGAACATATAGAGACAAACAATCACTCTCACATTCACACCTATGGACAATTTAGATTAACTGATTAACCTATCAGTGCATGTGTTTGGATGGTGGGAGGAAACTGGAGTACCTGGAGAGAAATGACATGGGGAAAACATGCACACTCCACACAGAAAGGTCCCACCGACTGGAGTTGGAATGGAACCAATGACCTTCTTGCTGCGAGGCACAAGTACTAACTACTGCACGACTGTGTCACCCTACTCATTTCATTAAAACAAACAAATAATAAGACAAATCGTCTTGTTTCAATTGTGACACTATTTACACATGTTTGTCAGATTTAAGCCAATAAAGTCACCGTTTGTAGCAAAAATACTGAAGAAACATCTAGTTTTGTGTGAAATAGCTCAGTCACCAACACTAAAATGGCTTGTAACTAATTATTATCTCACCTCGAACCTTTGAGAGTAATGTGCAAAGGTATTTAGAAAGGTGAAAATGAGTCTGTTCATGTTGAAACTGCAGACGCACCTTCAGTTTTACAACAAACTGCACCTTTACTGACTTGAATAAGTATCTTCAAATCTGATACTAAAATATATAAATGATGATATTCAACATGAATGACTTCTGTCTTCTAATACTGTGGTTATTATTGTTATCATGATTTTTTTAAATTATTTGTATTATATTATTATTATGTTTTTACGCTTGTATTAATTGTATATGTTTTTATTAATGTATTTTAATTAATGTATTTATTGTGGGTATGAATGTAATGAGTGGGAGAGTGAGTGGAATGTCCTGTCTGTTCAAAACTAATTTGTCCCGAGGGAGACAAATAAAGATACTTTGACTTGACTGCAGTAATTTCTACATTTTTTTCCCCCCCGCAAATAACATACAACTGGGTAAGACTTGAACTCTGTCAGCAGCTTTAGTAGAAAGGAAACAAATATCTAAGAATAGTTTAATAAAATTAGAGCATGCTCCTTAGGATAAGAATCATTGACATTTTGTTAATTTCCAGGAAATGACTTGGATTTTAAATACCATTATTCCTTTTTTTTTATCATATATGGGAAAGATAGTGGTGTGTGGGTGACATGTAGTGCAAACATTTACAGAACAAATGTTGCTTTCTTTACTTATTAGAGCTCTATGAAAAGGACCTGTAGTGACAATCTCTTTCATAATAAACATTTTAACATCACTCAGCCTGTTTTCATTTTACAGTCTCTACTCTTTTAGTCCACTTTCCTCATTTCCTTTTGTTTTATTCCTTCAAATGCTGGATTCTTCTCAGCAAATTAAACTCTAAAAAAGTTTTCTGTACACACATTTTCCTTGAGTAGCTGAAAGACACACATGTTCTTATGATAGGTGAAGACCATTTAACATTTTTTCTTTGTCATTTATGGAGATAAATGAGGGTTAACAGTAATGAGTTTGTTTACATGCACCAGGTTGTGTTCTAACCTAATATTTGCTAATGGTTCTTTGCGTTTCTCTGATATGTATTTAACAAGTGACATCATCCAGCTTTAGTTTATCATATGTGTGTGATCTGTAGATGTTGACCTTAATCAGTGTGAAATTACATGTGATAGTTTTATTCCAGTCACTTGAATTAAAGCCTACTGACATGAACAAGAGCGCCATAGCAACAGAGGAAACATCCAAAGTAGGGCAATGAACTGAAGTTTACAACCTGAACTGTTGAATGATGACTTTGATAATGCACCCATCATGAAAAAAACAACTGTTTTCAGATACATCTTATTAAAATTGATCTCATTTAACATACGACTAAAATCATGCAGCTCAGTTTTCCAAATCTATGCATTGTTAAAGTTGCAGTTTCTTTCTGTCCAGACTATAATAGTAGTGGATTACATTTATATTGTGCTTTTCTATGAATGTATTCTCAAAGCGTGTACAGTGGCTCCATTATTCATTCAGTCACACATTCTCACTCTAGTGATGGTAAACTGCATCCACTATTTTGCCAAGAGTATTCATTCACCTTCCTTAATATATACTTAAGTGACATCCCATTCTTAATCCATAGAGTTTGGTATGACAATGCAGTGTTCTGTAACTGTGTGTGTGGGTGTGTGTGGTAGTGGTAGTGGTAGTGGTAGTGGTAGTGACTTAAGTCTAATGCTGCGGAGATGCTGATGATTTTTTTGTGTAAAATAAAACAGCTTTTCCATAACTAAACCTTACCAGTGGAAAGGCTGCATTGTCCAAAATCTCTTGTTTCAGCACCAACAGATTTTGAACAAAGAGACTTGGGATATTTCCATGCTCCCAAGTTTGTGGGAACAGTTTGGGAATGGCCCCTTCTTCTTCCAACATTTCTTTGTTCACCGGTAAGTAAGAGTTTGATGTAGACGAATAGAGTCCTCATCTTTAACCTTATGAATTAAGCCATGTTTCCACTACATGGTATCGACTATACACAGCTCTACTTGATTCTACTCAGATACCAGGAACTATTACTTGAGAGCATTTCCATACAGGTACTATTGTATCTGGACGTCATTGCGAGATGCTGTTAAGCTTGCACTGATTTTTTTTCATCAACCACCAAAGACAGGAATGTCTCAACCTTTTCAGAATGCCATCATTGTGTTGTCAACTGAATTTAACTTACCGCTGTTTACTGTAACTCTGATTCTAGTTTTTGTTTTGTTTTTTAAACGGTGGGTCGCACATTATTAAAACATAGACACAGAGACAACTCCACCGATCAGTGTTTATGTTGCTGATATGTCACATTATATTATTGCTTGTAACCTTGGTGGAGTCGATACTAAAAATCTAGTACTGGGTACCATCGGACAGGGTACTTTTTCATCATGGAATTGCCCCAAAGTGACTAGAATCGGGTAGAAGTGATACTAATAGAAACATGGCTATATAGTGCAGACTGAGAGCCAGACTTTCTGTTCAACATTAGTGTCAGTGTCGGATCTGACAAATATTTCTGTGAGGAATGGTCCAAAATTCCCATGAACACACTCCTAAACCTTGTGGAAAACCTTTTCCAGAAGAGATAACGCTGTTACAGCTGCAAAGGGTGAACCCATATCAGATTACACCCTATGGATTAAGAATTGGATGGCAGTGTGACTTACATATGAATGCGGCTGTGGCTCAGTTGGTAGAGTGGGTCATCCAATGGCCAAAGGGTTGGCGGTTCGTTTCCTGGCTCTGGCTGTCCACATGTTGAAGTGTCCTTGGGCAAAGACACAGAAATCTGACTCCCAGTAGGACTGGCAGAACCTTAGAAACCTACTGGTGTATGAGTGTGTGTGTGTGTGTATGAATGGGTGAATGTGAGGCTTTGAGCACCATGAAGATGGAAAAGCACTATATACTGTAAGTGCAGTCCATTTACATTCACAGATTCCCTGGGGCAGACTGACAGAAGCCATTTCACAACCACTACTGAAGCACAGAGGGTGGCAAGGAGGGTGAAGTGTGTTGTCCACACTACATGAGTAGACTGGGTTTTGAACTTTGGTTATTGGATGACCCACTCTACCTACTGAGCCATGGTAGTCCCAGACTAGAATAATGAATATAGTGAAGACTTTTATGGAGTTCAACAGAATGTATTCAACCTGTAGTAACTGAAATGAGGCATAAAATGAACCTTTGCACCTCTTTCCTTTTAGACTAAATTAGAAAAATTAAATAAAAACAAAATTAAAAATATAGATGGATCTGACCCTTTTTTACAGTTTCTATGTCGACCCATGCAGTAGTCTTTCTTGTCTGACAAAATGGTAATTACAGTGTGCAGAAGAGGGGCTAAAATTATAGTTTCCTTTCAGACCACTTCAATTATAATTTGCTGAAAGATGCCTCAAAATAAGCACTTCAGATTTTAAGAGTGTGAGGGGAAGGGTTCATTTTGCAAGCAGCTTTATATAAGTACTGGACCAATTTCCATGAAATTTTCAGAAAAAGTGTGAGGTGGTCAGACTTGGCGGCAGAATTGGATGGGCTTTGCACTACCTTGGGGCGGGCACTAGGGACATATTTTCAACGGGTGGTTTGAGGGTCCTCCTCCAGAAAATTTTGTATTTCTTAGATGCAATTTCCTGTATTTCAATCCATCAGGCATCCAGCTTGATGCTGCACTGGATGCCACACAAGGCATTAAAAAGACGGGAGGACTGGAATACTCTAGCCACTCTTGTTTCTGTACCACTCTCTACTGAATGATCTCATTTCTTCCCTGTGAAAAGGCTTTTAGGATAGATTTTAAGCAACATCCAAATCAGCAAAGGTCTTCATGTTAGATTAAACCTGTGTGAATTAGGGCATTAATAACTTCAGTTTTTTTCAAGCCAACTTATTCGTCAACAAAGCCAGAGTCGGGTCGACGGGTCGTGATAACGTCATCACAATGTCAGCTGAGGAACATCACAGACACACAGCTAAAAAAACCTAAAAAATCACTTGGACACATGTCTGTCTAGCAATGAGCAACTTATATTAAAGTTCACTGCAATGTAACGATGTCCACTGACAAGACACAAGCATCATCATTTTAACCCCAACAAAACAAAGGCTAACGTTAGCAGAGAGTTTTCTGTTGAATTTAACTGCACAACATTAGTAGGTGAACATATGTCCACATTTGGTCTGGACCCACGGCTCTAAAACCGAATTGTCCACACGTCTGTCACGGGTCCTCACTTTTATATTAAATGCAAAAAGTTTAAGGCAGCAGCCAAGATGCACACCACACTGTCCTCATCGTGTTTGGAAAAAAGGAGCACGTTGTCTGCACTGCTGCTCACTCAGGTTAACTAGCGGATGCTGCTTATATTATGCAGATTAGGTAGCGAATGCCTCTTCAGATGGCCGTGCAGTTTTTTTTTCATTTAAGGTGAAGTAAAAGGCAGTGACAGACACACATGTGATGTGTGTCTGTCACTCTCTTTTGTTTTGTTAGCCCACAACTGTCTTACCTGCAGAAGCCATGTCTTGTTTAGGTTTGACTCTGTTTACGTGCAGAGAAAGAGAGATAGAAAGAGAGAGAGAAAGAGAGAGAGAGAGAGGGGGACAGAAAGAATAACATGCAACTTGTCGACTTCTCCAAATTTAAGTCAACTTGTCCTACAGGAGTCGACTAGTCAACGTGTCTGTTAATGCCCTAGTGTGAATAGACTTTATATTCAAATGAAAGTCAGTGTTGACTTAGAAGAAACTCTGTCATGCTGTTCCTGAGAGAACAGATTTAAGTTAATATGAACTGGACAGACATAAGACCTGAAAACATAAGGTTATATTTTTTTTTTTTTTTTTTTTGGGGGGGAGGGTCAGCTAAAATTCCAATACTCTTAGCATACACTGCATATATAGGATGGAGGTACAAATGGCTGAAAAATGTAACATTAACATGAATGTACTTGTTTAAGACCATCAACACACCTTAAAATTGAACAAAGCCACAATCTATAGCTGCAACACAGTCCTCAGTGTATGACTTCAACCTCTTCTTCTGCTTTTCCATGTGCTCAAAAACATATCACAAGAGCATAATGAGGCTGATTGTTGTTGCATTTTGATGCCAAATTGCAGCTACAGTACAATTTTCTAAAGGTGCAACATAACGCATGCGTGTCACATTTCCATGAGCCATTTTCATCCAGAGAAAATCCAGGAGGACAAGAAGAGACCACACCATCTGGATCCCTGTGTGTGAAGGTGGTGATCTTTGTGAAACAAAACAGCATCTGTATGCAAAGCGCACTGAATCCACAACAGGAACGGTGGAGTTCAAGCGCTCAGGGGTCTGCAAATTCACGTATTATATGGAATCACTCGAATGAATAATTACAGTGTAGGCTTCCCTTTAATGTAGAAAACATTCAGTGAATATATTCAACATTTAATTTTGAGTGTAACTGTATGATTTAACAATGCTCTATTCATACAAATCTGATGAAGTAGACCGATCCCAGGATTCAATCTGAATGTGTAATGATGATCGCTTTAGATAGAACCTGCATCTAGATAAAAAAGGGTCATAGAGTTTTGTCTGAATGAAATATAAACATCCTACGTGCTTCAACCTTTTTATTTTACACACCATCAAAATCTGTAAATGAAGATGAAAAGAAATGTCTGTCAATTTAGAGCTCCAGATTGTTTCTTTCTCAAGTACACTGGCTAAAAAATAAATAGTAATAATCATCTTAAAATGAAAAACAGGAGGCAAAAAGGCTGCCCTAGATCTATGCTTTTTCAGGCTGAACACTGTGACATGGGTGAAAAATAGGACAGAAATAACAATGACGAAACTTCAGTGTTCGGTCAAATAGGAGACTTGGTTGTCAATTGAAATTCCATGTGGTGCAGATGTGCTGGTAAAATAATAGGGCCGATGTCCCTGTGCTCATCCGGACCTCACAGCTGTGATGTTTTGTTATCAACAAAAGGGAGTTATTCAACAGATCATAAAATCAATCCCACTGTGTGTCTCTGTGTTTTTTATCAACAAATGCCAAAAACAGTGTGAATGGTATAGGAAGCTCCCAAAGCTCTTCTGGTGTAACATCTGACTGAACAAAAGTAGGTAACTGGGTAATGACATATTACTGTGGTTAAACCTGCTAAATGATACGCAGAACGTTGTTAGTGGAAACTAATATTGAGGCAATTACTTTCTAATGAATAAATCAGAATTGAAAATTAAACATATCAGTTAATAAACCTGAAATGTGTCACAATTTTTCAATGTGATCTTTTTTCTCCTTTGTTCATAAAAAAGACTGATTTCACTGAATATCAGGAACACAGACATAACAGGTTCCAAAAACTGATTTCAGGGAGATACTTATCGACCCTTCCAAACCCCCCACGCCCTTTTCGAACAACCCCCCCACCCTACCCCCCATCCAAACTATTGAACAAAAATGTATAATTCCTGAGTAAAAAATTGCTAGAAAATTAATGAATGATATAAATTAAATATACGAGGTGTGTTTTGTGTGCCCAGACCAGGGCTATAAATTAAAGACCTATTGGAGTCCAGAGGTCACATGACCCACATACTATTGAACAAAACCATGTAATTTGAGTAAGCATTTGTTAGAAAATTTATACTTATTAATTATTCATTAATTTATTGATTTGCGTATTTATTCATACCTTTAATATGAATACCCAATTGATTCAATGGAGAAAAGGTGAAAAGGTTTTTTTTTTGTTTTTGTTTTGCCTTTGCCATAAAGTCTGTAATAAAAGCGCACATAAAATGTTGGAGTAGCTGGTGTGACCCCCCCCCCCGCTCTCTCTCGTGCCTGCGCCATGTCATTGAATTAATCTAAACATGATGCATAGGGTATTGTCTTGCCTACATGTTAAAAAAAAATCTCCCTCGCATAGTCCAAAATTCTGAATATTTGATCTGACTCGTGAGCATCAGTGAGCCGAACTTCCGAGAGAGTTGAGATGTCTGGGGGAAAAAAAAGTTCTTCCTCTCCTGATTTTTCTTTCAGTTTCTCCTTCCTGGGACATGTCTAGCAAAGCACTATAGTGAATATTGATGAAATGAGATATTATTGTGTACAATAAATAGCGGTTGATTGTTGTCATAAAGCTGAAGGACATCTGTCAAAACAAATAACATGCTTTGAAAAAACACTGATTCTTCCTAACCATTCTATATATTTTGTCATTCAGTTTTGATCATAGTTCAGTTTCACTTTCACTATCTATTTAAACACATTTCCTGAACAAAGTGAAAGGTTTAGAATCTCTAAATTATGCGTATTTGTTCTCAGGACTCAGCATTTTCTCCCTCATGCAGGTTGAAATGAAAAGAAATACACTGATATGTAAAGAAAAATACTGTCCATGAAATACAAACATCGCTACTGTGGTCAAGAGATGCTTTTATTGGCAGAAGCTGCTTAGATATTGAAGCAGTTTTGTCTCAAGGATTCCACTGGAAAATAACATATAAGATCATGACATTTTTCAAACAGGCTGAAATAAATCAAATTCATCAGAGATGTTATTCTCAGCAGTAATCGAATGGTGGAGGACCCTTAAATGAGGTCCTGCCTCATTTGGGAACACTATCTTCACAGAATGTCATCTCAATAAATATGAAAAGACCTTTTTCTGAAGCATTTAATTCTGAACTCAATCATGAAAGCATCTTCACTGAGTCGACTTACTGTAATTATAGCCATACAAAAAGGAATTCATTTTTGACATCAGTTTAAACCCTTAATGCTAGATAGATAGATAGATAGATAGATAGATAGATAGATAGATAGATAGATAGATAGATAGATAGATAGATAGATAGATAGATAGATAGAAAGATAGATAGATAGATAGATAGATAGATAGATAGATAGATAGATAGATAGATAGATAGATAGATAGATAGATAGATAGATAGATAGATAGATAGATAGATAGATAGATAGATAGATAGATAGATAGATAGATAGATAGATAGATAGATAGATAGATAGATAGATAGATAGATAGATAGATAGATAGATAGATAGATAGATAGATAGATAGATAGATAGATAGTTAGGCAGTTTATTTACCCCTGGAACTGTCTTGGTTACAACAGAAGAGCTGCAGTAACAGTCTACGTTTGGTAACAAACAAGATTCCAGGAAATACAGAAACAGAAGCCAAGCCCATACAATAAAACACACTCAGACAGGAGACATTGTAGACACAGATTTATTGAGATTAAGGGCTATAGTGTTTTTCCTTTGCCAGCATTCACATAAAAAAGAGCCGATCACCATCACTGTTTTACTACTGCTGTCCAAGGTTCAGGTGGCACTGCAGCAAAGTTGCATCAAATATTTGTACAGACAAACAGCAAGGATCTCTCAAAGTCAAACCCACATAGGGCCCTAACAATAGAACCAAACCCACGAAAAAGCTCCGTCACTCATATAACACCTGGCCATGATGAGTCTCTAAGCAACTGCTCTTAATGCAAGGTATGACGGAAAGGAAGCAGCCCCCGCTCATCCATGTGGCACTGAGTATCTGATGGGTGGAGGAGGAAGGAGTTAGAGAGGCGACGCCTGCGATTCTTGTCACCATGAGTGCTCAGATGGAGAGAAATTAGTATTTTCTGCAGGGCTTTGGAAATGTAGTGTTGTTGTAGGGGTTACTCACACGTTAAAGGATTAATGTGTAACTGCACCATACAAAGACAAAGTCCAAGTCTGAACAGCAGGGGGCAGTAGTCAACCAGGGAGCCCAAATCACCCCCACCCCTTTAAAATACTGTAGCTTCTCATAGAATTCGATCGAACACTTACTAAAATTTGTAAGGCATATTTTTCCAGATCACCATGTCACCAGTGTAAAAGTCTAACATTTCAGAATCAAATTATTGTTTTAACTTTTCATTGGGCAAGTGAGTACCTTTTCGTAATTTTCACAAACACTAAATATGGGGTCAATCCTGTGCCTCAGTGAGATTTAGAAACATGTTGGGTTAAACAACCTGGTTCTTGAACCCGTATCATCTACAACTCAACATCAGTATCTCCAAGTACTTAAGTGCACTTAATAAAACCATTTCAAAAAGAAATAATTAAGAGGATTTAAACCTTGCCATTTTGCATATCATATATATATATATATATATCATTGTTAGTGTCTGGGCTTTTATTTTTTTCATGTTGGTTCATGTTCACTTTGTCTTGTCTTACTTCCTGCCACTGGTGTTGCGTCGCCCCTTTAGTAAAGGCTCATCTTTTACACCTGTTTTGGGTCCTATATAAGCTCCTCTTGTCTCTTTGTCTAGTGTGAGTTTGTCTGTCTAATATGCATCAAATGAGCGGTGTTTTCCTTGTCTTGGTTTGCCTGGTTTTTGACTGGTTTTGGCTTTTTGGATTTTGTCTTTTGTCTGCTCCCTTTCTGGTTTGTTGCATGTTACTTCTCTCTTGTTACCGGACCTTTTGCCTGACCCTGAACCTGATATTGTCTAACCGCTGCTGGCCCTGTACCTGTTTTTGGATCTTTGGCCTGAACCCCACCTGCTCATCGGTAATGCCCTCTGGATTATATTCTGCTGGATTTTTGTGTTTGACCCTAATTTGTGCTCTGACCTCCTTTCTGCCCTGCTCCCTAGTTGCTGTCTCTAATGCTGACTGATGATCAACAGATGAGGAACATTCTCACTTTTGGACCCCAGTTTAATTGTTAATAAATTGTGTGAAAACTTATTTCTGTCTCAGAGTCCTGCATCTATGTACGTTTCTTCCCTGACTTCCTGTCAATATTAATATTAGGAATTGGTAATTCCCATTCTGCCCCCTTCCTCATTAATAATACACTTGTAGTGTCACTGGAAAGGCCTGTGGTGGGTTATCTTGCAAGTGTCTAATTTTATCCATCAGGCTTTAAAAACCCATGTATCAAATATGATACATTTGGCATTATAGGGTAAAGAAACTTACGTGACATCCCTAAATATTCCCCTTAAATTTGAAATATTTTAAAATATTTTTTACTTTTTATGCACTGATTGTAACATTATGATTTATTCTTCATAGATAAAGCATAACTTGGACTCAGTATGTGATCATGATGGGTATAAAAAGAAATAAAAAGAGGAAAATGTCCAAAAACAAAATTATTTGAAGCTTATGGGTGACTGTGCATTAGGTCTTACTTATGAAATATTAAATGTGTATGTTTCCAACACATGCCTAAAACCAAGTTGTGATTTATCAGGTGCCGTTATCTCTAGGCTGATTTCTGTTTAGTTTGACATTCTCAGGTGACAGAAAAATCAGTGTTTTTTCACTCATATAAAGTTGATCATCAGAAGTGAGTGATTTAATATAGAAAACTACAACACAGCACATTGTCACAATTCATTAAATAATATTTCTTATCTATAATGATAATCTTAGGTCATTTTAAAATATATGGTAATATTACAAGTATGGGTATGATAAGTTATAGTTTTTATAAATGAATAAAACTAAATGTAAAGCCTTTACTAAAACATAATGGAAAAATGGAGTCAAAATGTCAAGAGACTATTTTTTTTTTAAAAAAAAGCTCTACAGAAAGCCATCCTGTAACAGCAGCATTATTCCTGTTATTTTTTCATATTTGTCATAATTTAGTGTTCCTGGAATTGCAGATGTGCATCCAGCCATCTGAAGGTTAAGTGTAATTTTTATTCTAAAGCTATTCCTCAACATCCGGCATCACTGTAGCTGTTTGTGTTGCAGTAGTTCTGACAGGAGTTGCTAGGGAACATCTTATGGCAACAGTCATGAGAATATACGCATTTTCATAAGAATGTGCTAATGATAGTGTGATATTTTCAGACAATTGCATTACTTGTCAGCTTAATTTCATGGTTTAAGTTATAGAACCTGAGGAGTGGTTTTAAAATAAACCATAAAGACCTAAAAGACAGTTTAATATTTGTTGATCCACTAATCCTAACAATACATACAAATAATTGATTATTGGTCAAAATGGTCCTCATATATGACCCACTTTGACGTGCAGAGGCTCCTTAATGACTGTGGAATCACCGTTATCTTCCACAATATTGATTCACCGGTAAAACCCAAGGAGTTGGATCAATGACAGTGGATGGACACACTTGTTTTACATTCAGTTAGCAGTATCTTTGTTGAAAAAGTCATGTTTCATTTTTAATCCACTTCGAATTTACTCAAGAGTTTTCATGAACATCTATATGAGGTATGAGTTAAATATAGTAACATTTCCACACACACTAAAAACCAGCTAAAGTGGATGTAAATGTGGTGATTAATCAGTTAAAAAAGGTAGAAATTCTTTGGGAATTGCCACAGAAGTAACGCTATAAATATTTATGGATTAAATAATGGTGATAATAATGGTGACCATCAATGGATCCAAAATGACAAAATACAAGTGAAGGCGTTAAACCATAAAAGGAAATGTATTTTCAGGTGTGTGTGCTTGTATTCCTATCTCTATGGGGAAACTGATATATTTACAGTGACACCACGGGGACCTCTGACACTATAGGGACCAAAATTCAGGTCTCTACGAGGGCTAAATATAAATAAAGATCCCCGCAAGTAAAATAGAAACGATGTGGCCCTATAAATACATGATTTTTTTTTTTTTTTTAGGAAGTCCTCATAAAGCATGGGGGAAACAGGTGGAAAATGAAACATGTATTTTTCAAAGTTTTGAAGATGCATTTACTTAAAAAATATATATGTATTTCTTTTTATCTATTTAAAAAAAAGTTTTCTATTTTTTTTCATTTTATTATTTTATTATCTTTAATTCATGAAGTCATTTGTATTTGTTACATTTCATTTATTTTTCATTTTTATTATTATTATTTGACTTAGACTTAGACTTAGACTTAGACTTCCTTTATTGTCATTGCACAAGAATACACACAACAGTGGGATTTTTGGCAACGAGACGTCGTTGCTTGGCTTCCGGAGTACACCTACTAAATAAATAAGTAAAAAGCATCTAAGGAACAGAGTAAAAAGAATGAGTAGTGCAATAAACAGAATGAATAGTGCAAAAAACAGAGTAAGTAGTGCAAATATAGGGGGGGGGGGGGGGTCGTTTCACAACCAGGAGGTAGATTTTTTTTTTGTCCATTTTATGGATAAGTGTTATTTGTCATTCAGCAGTCTGGTGGCCAGGGGGAAATAACTGTTCCTGAATCTGGCCGTTCTGCAACGGATGCTGTGGAACCTTCTCCCAGATGCCATGCGAATGAACAGTCTGTGCTGGGGATGAGTGGGGTCAGAGAGGATCTGGATATGCAGCGGCTCTCTGCTATGTCCTGAATTGTGGGGAGCGGGGCCCCGATGATCTTCTCCGCCGTCCTCACCACCACTTCCAGTCTGAGGCCCTGGGGGGGGGGGCTCTTCTCAGCCGTCGCAGGAAATGCAGGCGCTGCTGTGCCTTCTTCGCCAGGGAGGAAGTGTGGAGTGACCAACTGAGGTCATCTGTGATCTGCACCCCCAGGTACTTGGTTGTGCTCACGATTTCCACTGCTGTGTCATTGATGTGGAGGGGTGTGTGGCTGGGTCTGGATCTCCTGAAGTCTACGATGATCTCCTTCGTTTTGTCGACATTCAGGACCAGGTTGTTCACCTTACACCAGTCTACAAGATGTTGCACTTCCTCCCTGTAAGCCAGTTCCTTATCGTCCTGAATGAGACTACACTGTAGATTTTGCAGTGTTAATTTGGAGACAATGGGACCAAATACACTCTAGAAGAAGTTAAATAAACTCTCTAAGTGTTGATTTAACACTGCAAAATTTACTGTGTAATAATATTATTATTAGATTTTTATTTATTAATTGAATTGTATTTTTTTAACGCATTTACACTCACTACTCAATGGCTACTTGATTACAAACTTGGTCCTCTTTAGACCTTTAAACGAGTATGTCCGCGCGCGCGTATATGTGTGTGTGTGTGTGTGTGTGTGTGTGTGTGTATGTGTGTATGTGTGTGTGTGTCTGTGTGTGTGCTGGCTGGATCCTGTCATGTCTGATGTCACTGAATGAGCAGTGCGGGCTTCCAGTGCGCACCTACGGGGACGCAGCGGTGGCATAAGCAGTGAATATTCTGCTTCAAATCACAACCATCCTGAGTTGTTTTATTTCCAGCATCGACATTTTCATTTGACGCGTTGGTATATTGCTCTGTAAGCCACGCCTCATCAGCCTAATTATATTTAACTTTTTTTTTTTTTTTAAGGCTGCAGGTGAAGAAGAAAGAAAGAAAAACTCAATAAAACAGGTAAGACATCATACTTGTGTAACGATGCTGTCCTTGAACGCATTCTTTTTGCGCTCTCCAGCTGGATGGAGAGGTGTTTTTGTTGTTGTTGTTGTTGTTGTTGTTGGTTTGTTTTAGGGATTTGCAGTCACGCAAAAATCCTTGTGTTTTGAGCGATATCTGCTAAATTAAGTTGAGCGGTGATTTTTTTTTTTTTTTTTTCCGCCCGCAGCTTCAGGCTTCAGCACCATGGACAGCGGCGTGGTGCACATCTATAAAGAGGACAGGTGTCCATCAGATCAACCGGAGGAGTGCATCCCAAACTTTACTTGGCAACCAGGCTTATCGGACATCTTCAATTACACCCCGAACGGCACTTGGGATGCAGAACCCGAACCCATGTCGCCCATCATCCCCATCATAGTGGCCGTATATTCCGTGGTGTTTGTGGTGGGCTTGGTGGGAAATTGTTTGGTGATGTATGTTATTATAAGGTGAGTCTCAGAAGCTTTGCATTTTCCATCGACAGCCACATACATACATACATACTATACATGCATCTCAAGTGCCTATGTGAATATATGATGAAAGCACTTCTCAGTACTAGTAAATATCATGCTTTGAGTCTATCATCAGCTCCCTGCAGGGACCTGATGATAGACTAGATGATGATAGACTTTCCACCATTTGGAGAAAAAATAAATAAATAAAAAAAAAAAATCCATAATTTTGTCAAACATGAAACACATTTACTCTGATTAGATGTACTTTGATATGTTCTGAAGGTGTTTTTGGGGGGCTTTTACATTTTTTAATGGACTGATTTTTCCTTCGCTAATGTATCACAGACCATGTTTTGATGTGATAATGTCAGTTTTGCCCTCCATGTCAGGTCTCTAAAAACAACATTATCTGGACATTTTCCATAAAAGATAAAACAGCATTAGTAGATATATCACCAAAACCTCATGTGAGTCTCACCCCCACCCCCCCCCAACCCCTAACCCCATAACATGTATTATACCCTTTGACTGTATATTCATGGATAATTCTGTACTTCAGTGGAGGAAGTACTCGGCTTCTTCACTTAAATACCACAGTGTTAGAACTATAGGCCCTGGACTTCATACAAGACAAAATTGTAATGGTCACAAACAGAGTAGAATGGATAGAAATTATATAATTTTATATGTTTTTGAAGGTATTTGGAGATTACTTTGAAGTTTAAATATGTGGGTTTTTTTTTTTTTAATTTTATTTTATTTTATTTTTACAACTCCCAAATAATGTACTTTAAGTCAAGGTAAATGTCTGTCACATGTGTTTTTATAGTTATGGGACATGGGATTCTACACATTGTTTTTTGTTTTATTTTATGGAAAAAATCATATAAAGGGGTTTTACATATTTTACAATTATTCTTACTATTTGCAGAAGTATTTAATTATTTTATTGTGTGTTCATCATCATCATCATCATCCTGTTCTGAAATGGTCAATTGGAAGCAGGAACATCTAGATGTGCACTTATTCCCTTCAAGGAAAATGATCCTGTCACTATAAATGTTGCTCAGAATGTGAACATGACAATGATGGTGGACAGGGTTGTACTTTCTGTCATTTGATTAAAGAAGAACAATATTGTCTATGTGTTGATTTGAGGACATGTCAGATTGAACACAGCTCTCCATTACCAACATTAAATAAGATGCTATGCTTGTAGAACCATGTGTGACATATTACACATAATTTGCCATAGGGCTAATATATGTACAGATAAATGTGCATGTACTGCTATGGGCATTTTTTTAACTTACAACACCTTGTTTCCATCATAGTTTGACCCATTATATCATTTATTGGCTGATGTTTATTGTGCAGACCAGTAGAATACAAAGTAAAATATCTACAATAACATGTAGTGAAGTATTCAGAGACAGATAAATAACACTGCTCAGGTGACACACTCATGCCTCACAGCAATAAGGTCCCTGGTTTGATTCCCACACCAGACCTTTCTGTGTGGAGTTTACATGTTCTCTTCATGTCTGCGTGGGTTTTCTCCTCCCACCATCCAAACAGATGAGCTCATAGGTTAGTTGGTTAATCTAAATAGTGAATGTGAGAGTGATTGTTTGTCTATATATGTTCAGCCCTGAGATGAACTGTCAGCATGACCAGTATAAACCTTTGTCTATAAGTAGCTGGGATGGGCTTCAGTGACCCCAGTGACCCCAGTGACCCCAGTGAGGATAAAGTGGGTCAGAAAATTAATGAGTGAAGAATGTGAGAGTGATTTTTTATTTTTTTTGTCAGCCCTGCAATGAACTGGTGACTTGTTCAGGGTGTACCTTACCTTCACCTGTATGAGGCTTCATGTGAACCCTATTACCCTAGTAAGGATAAAACATGTGATGACATAACACTGCTCGACAATTTTTTTTAAGAAACTATCTCCTTCAGACATTAAATGTGTTAAATCTTACATACTTTAATAAGATAAATCAGAAAATAAATGACAAACGTCCTGGTTAGTTCATGTTTTAATATATATGATGGTGTGTTTTTCCACATATATGCTGGTTTATGTACATTTATAATAATTAATTTCTAAATATTCCACTAGGAAGAACCTGTAAAGTGAATGGATCATAATGTGCAGATAATGTTTTGAAGTAGATCTAGTAGATCTGAGACCAATATTCCTTTGGACTAAAACTTATTCTCTTGTTAAATCTAAGAATTTCACATTTTGACGACTTATCTTGGAAACATGAACCAACCAGCATTTAAGACTTGAGTTTTTTTTATCAGTAACATACAGTACATGTGGTAATATTTCATTAGTTTTATTTCAGAAGCATTTTACTTGTAGACTTGTGGTTTTAAGTTAAGTTTATTCTGATGTAAAATCTGTGCTGGGAGTCTGATGTTCATTGATATTAGCATCTCTGCGCTCTTTCTTTCCTGCATTCACAATAACAGATTGTCCATTGATCTTTATGTAGGCAGATGATGCATGTTAGTTTCCATGTCAGATCTCAATAGACATGCTCATAAACAACTTTTGTAATGTCATACATGCAGATGTCAGCTGCCCACCTATGCAATATATAACCTATGTGCAAAGTTAACAAGTGAGAGCTGCGTGGGCAACTGGAAGTGAGAAATAAAGTACACAGATGACAAAGAATAACTCCAGTACATCCAACTGCACAGTCAATTTTGCAGTGTTAAATCAACACTTAGAGAGTTTATTTAACTTCTTCTAGAGTGTATTTGGTCCCATTGTCTCCAAATTAACACTGCAAAATCTACAGTGTGAGCTGTGGACAATTGATAAGTACCTTTAGATTTGTTGTCTGTGCAGCATCTCTTTTCTTCAGATACACCAAGAAAAAAAAAAACAGAAATATGTACAGTCTAATACAAAAAAATTTTTACTAAATGGGTCCATATTCAGTGATATAACAAGAAACTGTAAAAACTGTTTTTACATCTGGCATGTGTTGAATGAAACCTAGAATGAAAATGCAAAAAAATTCATATTGTCTGCATGAAATGGTTAAAAACATGTTAAGTGCAAAAGGACGGTAATAATAAATAAAACTGCTTTTGTTTATAGAAGCTTTTTTTTTTTTTACCTCTGCCAAGGAGTTTGTTTTATCTGTCTGTCTGTTAGTTATCAAGATAACTCAAAAGGTTATGGACGGATCTTGATGAAATTTACAGGGTAGGTTGGTAATGGGGAGATCTGGAAATTATTACATTTTGGTGCTGATCCAGAAAAGATCCTGGATTCTGGATCACTTTGAGATGTATTCTCCATTTACCACAATGTAAAATTTCAAAGTGATCCAGAATTCAGGGTCTCTTATGGATCACTACCAAAATGTAATGATTTTTTCATTGTGACACTCCCAACACATCCTGAAAATTTCATCAAAATTCATCCGTAAGGTTTTAAGTTATCTTGCCCCCTCCCTTTTTTCTCGGATCCATTGTCTCTACTGCTGTGCTCTGTAACATACTGGACTGTAGGATATACAGTAAAGTGCAGTATTTTTCTAAAAGGTTTGTGTGTCTTTTAAAATATTTCCTATTTTTTCTTGTTGCATCTGACAAAAAGAAACAAAACAACAAAACTAAAGGCTGCCTAAAATGTTTTGCACAGTACTGTCCATAGACACTTTACCCACAAAGACCTAAACATTTACTGACAAACAAATTCATCTACTGATCTAAAATGTTTACTACCTGTTGAACTGCTAATCCTAACAATCCATGTATATAATTGGTGTAAAATGCAGTTTGGCATCTTTTCATGGTCATTATATGTGACCTAGTTGAACATTGGGAGGCTCCATAGTTACTGTGGAAACACTGTCATCTTCTCCAATAACCATTCCCCAACAAAAACAACAGAGAGGCTTGATTTAACATTACAGTACTTTGCTGAAATAGTAACTTTTATACATTTTCTCTATTTTGATATAATGAAATTTGAATTAATTTTCATGAATATCTACATGATCATTGAATTACACATAGGAAAATACACCATAATTAATCAATGAGACCCTGGGTTTATGTTCAGCTAATGATACATGTTAATGAAAAAGTCACTTTTTCTTCAGTTTCCTGTTGTGGATATAATAACAGTCAACTTTAATCTGTGACTTTATGAATATTTACTCAATCAGTGAATTTAAAATAGTAAAACAATGAGGAAAAAAAAGATAAAAAATTTTAAGATATGTTTATAATCAGAGGTGGGAAGTAACTAAGTATAAGTACTTTGCTCCTGTACTTCAGGAAAAAAATGTTTTAGGTATCTGTACTTTACTTGAGTATTTATTTTTCTGGTAATTTTGTACCTTTAATCCCTACATGTTTTTACTGTTTACCTGTCAGGTACCAGACCTGGTGCAGGACTCCAGTCAGTACCATTCACTGCTTTTCAATTTTTAAATGGTTTTCCAAATGTTATTCACTAAATATCAGTCCAGACCATAATATGACCATATTTGGATGTTTCTTAGATAATAGGGGATATGGGACTAATGTATGGTTGGAATTACAGCTTGGAACGTTGGTGGCCAAAAAACTTATATTACTGAGCTGGAAATCTATGGAGCTTCTGAATTTTCAACACTGGCTTAGAGAAATAGTCCCTACAATACAAATGGAAAAAAATCTGCTTGGACAATATGGACAAACACAGAGCAGTATGGGGACCCTTTTTGGCTCAATGTCAAATTTCTGCACCTTGATAAACTTGTAAATGTACAGTCTGACATGGCCAGATGCTTTTTCTTTTTTCTTTTGTTTACACTAGCGTTTTTCAATAAGCGTTTTATGGAGAAAATTACCACTACACATTGTTACAATGTCAAACGTTATACAACACCTCAGTTATTACACCTCAACAACACTTATAAATAGTTATTACGGAAAAATAACTCACATTTGTGTGCTGCCTTTGGAGATGCCACACCCATTTTTAAAATGATTCGCGTTGTGTTCTGGGAAATATCTTCTACCCCTCCAAACGAAGTGCGCACCGCAGAACCCCAACGTTTGAAGGGGCAAAAAGCCATACCCCTTACCCCTACCCATCCACGTTAAGAATTGGGACAACCCTTTCCCTACACATGAACGTGCAAAACAGAGGGGTAGGGCAAAGGGGTGAAATGGGATTCGCCCTTAGTCTGGCGGTATGTTTTGTTGTATTATGTATTATGTTTTGTATTGTATTGTATTGTATTGTCTTGTGTACTTTGTGTAATAAATATAATAATGAAAAAAAAAAGAACAGCCAAGTTACAGTAATGGTATGAACTGACTGATATAGAACTAAAATAATAAAACCCATGAATATATACGTAAGAGAACAGCTGTAGAAGAACCGTCCACTGTAGTGACCAGTAGCTATGCATCAAAGGGTAAAAAAAACCCCCAAAAAAACAAATGCAAACCAAAGCAAATGAACTCTCTTCCACATCTTAACTACAGATATACAAAAATGAAAACTGCCACCAACATCTACATCTTCAACCTGGCTGTGGCCGACGCTCTGGTGACCACCACCATGCCCTTCCAGAGCACCGACTACCTCCTGAGCTCCTGGCCCTTTGGCGAGGTGGCGTGTAAGGTCTTCATCTCCATCGATTACTACAACATGTTCACCAGCATCTTCACGCTGACCATGATGAGCGTGGATCGTTACGTGGCGGTGTGCCATCCTGTCAAGGCGCTGGATTTCCGCACACCTGTAAAGGCTAAGATCATCAACGTAATCATCTGGGTCCTCTCCTCTGGTGCTGGGATTCCTGCCATGGTACTCGGCAGCACTCAGTCTAATAATGGTACTTGATCATATATATATATTCAGACTTTATGCCTCTTCTTCATCATCATCATCATCATCATCTAAGTATAAGTTCTTTGTTACTGTAGGTAAAGGGATAGTTCACTATTTTTCACATGAATCTGTATGGGTTCACCGTCTTTACTCTGGTGCACCCACAGTAGTTTGGTCCTGTTTTGATCAAAGCAAAAGTAGTCCCGGCAAGTTTCCTGAAAGTAAAGCATGTCTTCTCAAAACAGTATGTGTTTAAATGAGTGATTTATTTGCATAACAAAACCATCATGGAACAAAAAGTCATACCTCATAATTGCTTTGAGCTACTTTCTCTCTATAACGATCAACACACGCTGTCACTGCTAACAGCTGTGCGCCTTAGCAAACTATTTTCATCAGTTGTTTCTGCAGTGTTTGGGTCTGCTATGTGCATGTGCACAGCTGTTAGCAGTGACGACGCACATTGATCACTTTGACCAAAACCGGACCAGAACTCGACTCAAAGGACACTGTTGTGGGTAAGTTACTGTGGGTGCACCAGAGTAAAGATGGTGAACACATACACATTCATGTGAAAAATAATGAACTATCCTTTTGAGTAGATTTTTTAGGTATTTATACTTTACATGAGTATTGATTTTTCTGTAAATTTTTTACTTTTACTCCCTACATTTGTGCATAAATATCTGTATTTCATACTCCTTATATTGCAGAATAGTTTTTACAAATTAAATGGATGTGAGTGGCTTCAGAAGGAATATCATTGGAGATAAATTGTGACTTTTTAACTCATAAATATGACTTTTATCTCGTAAATATGACTTTTTATCTCAATTGTGCCATTTTATCTCAAACATTTTGACTGTTTTTCATAATTATGCATTCTTTAAATCTCATATTTATGACTTCTTTTTAAATTTCATAATGCTAACTTTTTTTAAATCTCAATTGTGACTTTTTTTTCTCCTCCACTTTTCCTAAATTTCCTGCCCGTACCAACAAAACTGAGTACTGTGACCTGATCAAACACGTTATCTACACAGTAACTCACTTTTAAAGTCTTTATTTTCAGATACTTTTGAAACCCTTATCATTTTTCCAGGTTAAATTAGTATTATTTCATCGATGGTAAAAAAAAAAAAAAAAATGCAGTTCTATTATTATTTTTTTCACACATGTATCTGTACTTCTACTTCAGTACAGAATGTGAGTACTTTTGCCACCTTTGATCATCATGGTCAGCAGTGATTTAAATGTCAATGACTTTCTACTTATTTTTCATCCTTGTGTGTAAAGAGGATGTATCAGCTTCAATAGGCAATTTCCAAGTAATAGGCCTTTGTTCTCCTGGCTTGAATTTGTTCAATTTGCAGCATCTTTCAAATCCCTAAAGCAGATGTTCTGGTGCTTTGATGAGAACTACAGGACCTTGAACAAATTAATTCATGACAACCATAATTGGACTATCTTGATTGAGAACAGAGCTTCAGTGATATTTTTTTCTTTTCCATGTCATAAATTACTCTAACTAATAATAAACTCCATTCAATGAAGCACAGGTCACTTTGCTAAAAGCTATTAAACAAAATGATGAATTTATTCCATTGACAACCACAGCCTGTCACATGATCGGATATCTTCACTTTTGGTTTCTATTCCTGAATTAAATATGTTTCTTTCTATTCAACTCTCCTAGAAAAAAAAGCCTTCGATAACACTGCTCTCCAATGTTTTTTATTTATTGTTTTTTTTAGAAACTATCTGATTCAGACATTAAATGTGCTAAGTCTTACATCCTTTAATAAGATCAATTAAAAAATAAATGACAAAAGTGCTGGTTAGATCATGTTTTTCATATATATGATGGTGTGTTATTCTACATATATGGTGGTTTATGTACATGTATACAATGGATTAATAAATATTCCATTAGAAAGAACCTGTAAAGTGAATGGATCATAATGTACAGACAGTGTTTTGAAGTAGATCTGAGACCAATATTCCTTTGGACTAAAATCTATTTTCTTGTTAATTCTAAGAATTTCACATTTTGACCCCAGACTTATCTTAGAAACTTAAGCCAACCAGCATTTAAGACTTGAGTTTTCTTTATCAGTAACACATATGGTAACATTTCATTAGTTTTATTCCAGAATTATTTACTTGTAGACCAGTGCAGCCTTAACTCATAGACACACAATGTTATACAAACATGTGGTAACAGAATAGTGGTAAAATATATATACCGTAATTAGAACTTAAATAATAACAATTTCCCAGCTAATTATTCTTTTTGGTTGGTTTCTAAAGTTCAACTAGACCAGTTTTGCCTCAAAAGATCAAAACTAGTCCAACTGAACCTAGAAAAATGGAGTTGTCACTATTTATATGTTATTACTCTGTTGTTTTACTTTGGTCTGCATCACTTCATTGATTTTCTAGCAATTATTTATTCATGAATTACACGTTTTCGTTTCAATACTTCGGAAAGGGGGTGGGTGGGGTTGGAAGGGTTGATAAACATCTCCCTGAAATGAGTTTTTGGAACTTGGGATGTCTGGTATATGGAAGCTGAACTAAAATAAATTTGATAACTTTGATTATTAATAACATCTGTGTAATTTTGCCACTTTGCAAATTTATCCAAGGGCTAGATTGGACCTTTTGGTTGGACTGGTTTTGGTTTTCTTGAGTTGCATATTTGAGACCTCTGCTCTAGAGTAACAGCCATAAATGTAATCTGGTGGATATTAGGAAAAATCGGACTCATTTATATTCATTGTTTAATGCAGAATGCTTTTATTGTATCCATTGTAACACTGTTATCATTGTGTAACTAACAGGGACCACAGAGTGTGCCCTGCAGTTCCCCGACCCCTACAGTTACTGGGATACCCTGATGAAGATCTGCGTCTTCATCTTTGCCTTTGTGGCCCCCGTCATCATCATCACTGTCTGTTACACACTGATGGTTCTGAGGCTGAAGAGCGTGCGATTATTGTCAGGCTCACGTGAGAAAGACCGTAACCTCCGCCGGATCACTCGGCTGGTGTTGGTCGTGGTGGCCGTCTTCGTGGTGTGCTGGACGCCCATCCACATCTTCATCCTGGTCAAGGCGCTGTCAGGTAACGTACCCGAGACCACGGCTGTGACGGCGGCCTACTTCTTCTGCGTGGCTCTGGGCTACACCAACAGCAGCCTCAACCCTATCCTCTACGCCTTCCTGGATGAGAACTTCAAGAGGTGCTTCAGAGACTTTTGCTGCCCCAGTGCTCATGGGCAAGGGGACGGCCAGGGCATAAGCCGGGTCAGGAGCACCCTGAGGGACCACTCATGTCCTGTAGAAGGTCAAAGGGATTTTAGGCAGGCCAGGCAAGTATGACTAGCCATGGACATGTCCTCCATACAGTGTCAGGGTTGGGAAGACTCCAATGACTTAGGCTTGACTCAAATCACCACTGCTATTTGATGAGGAAGCTGCTAAGAGCGAACTAGAGTCATCGATTCCATTTTGTCATAAAATAATATAATATTGATAAAAACATATGTTAAAAAAGTGTATTCTCTAATGCTGGGGTCAGAAGCTCTGGTCCACAAGACTCACTATCCTGCATGTTTTAGATGATTCTTTGGTGAATAGAATAGAATAGAATAGAATAGAATAGAATAGAATAGAATAGAAGTTTATTTTATCATTTGTGCAGAACACATAGGAACTTCACTCCTAGAATCAAATCAAACTAGAAAAGCACTTGGAGAGCGTAGACTCCACCAATCAGATCAGCCCCTACCCTCCTTTCACTTCTGTGAGCAGCGTGTTGCCCTGACCTACTTACACTTGCAATTAGATGCAAGCACATCTACTTCTGCCCCCCCTACACACACACACACACACACACACACACACACACATACCTCCACTAATCACTACCAAAATGTAATTATGTATTCCTTGTGCCAGTATAAACATTTCTGGAAATATACATATATATACATATATATATATATATATATATATATATATAAAGTGCATAAAACCTTATATAAGAAGCCCATGAGACCTGATAATAGGTTTGACATTTGAATTAGGAGTGTTGGAAAAGGGATGTATCTAAAACATACATAATGGTTTTTGAGGACCAGGGTTCCTGATCCCTGCTTTAATGTGTAGCCAAAGTCTGTTGCTCCTTTAAGCTGATGAAAACACATAAATCGGTAGCTGCATTAGATCATACAGTATGTCATTAAAATGAACACTTGCATTGTCTGTCACCTTAAAATTCCTGCATCCAAACAGATATCAATACTTAGGAAATGTGTAGCTATCATTTATGATACATCAGAAATTTACAATGGTTCTTTTTGAAGTAACATTTGATAAAGTTGCAGAACATGTGTGTGTTTGGGAAAAAAAGTTACAAATGTGACCATTTGGAGTGGTATTTTGCTTTTTTAAAATGGAATTATACATTTTCAAACATTTCCCTGTGGTCTAAATAAGCTGTAAATGCTCTGCTTGGGTCTGAATTCTTCATTAATTCAACTCCACAGGTCCATCTTTGACCCTATTTCTGAATAATGAAAGGTCGTTTTGAGTACTGGCCCTTTAAATGCAAATGGGTTTCTTCATTCCACACCCCCTTCAGGTTGTTGGATGTGCTACTCTGTCCCATTCAGTCATTTATGTTTGGTAATACAACCAACAACTGAAAAATGTAGGTAATCAGCTCAAAGTTTGGATATATTATCAGTTTTTACTCCTACTACTGCTGCTCCTACAATTATACCGTACTCAAAAAATGTTGGTTGGAAGTCTTGACCTTATATATACACGTCGTGACAAAAATATAATACATAACAAATTAAGCAGGAATTGAAATGGGTTGTAGAAATCCACTTGAGTTTTAATATAATGATAGTTTTGTAGCACCTGGAGGGCTCCAATTCAAACTTTCTGAACTGTTAGGGTTCAAATATACAAATAAATGAATGACCCTTTAAAGATAAACTTTTTTTGGGGAAAAAAATTATTAGACCACCCGTTGTTTTCCTCAATTTCTTGTTAATTTTAATGCCTGGTACAACTACGTAAATAGCTCATAAGAGTTTAATTTCAGAATTGATGTCTATGAATTTTCCATGTTTTCTTGATAATAATCAAAATCACTTGACTTCTTACATCAGTACCTATGACATTGTACTCACAAAAAACAGTGCTTTTAGGAATTCCATGTTTTCTTTTCTGTCTGTTGTAGTTACATAATACACTCAGGAGTTATTACTTTTTTACATAACCATTGTTGATAGTGAGATTTTTTTTTCTGTGACCATACATGTCTTCAGTGGGAATGAATAAACATAGCATCAATAAGTAAAATACAATGTTGAAAAAGATGACAATGACTAATTTATTGTTGTTTTGGGGATTTGTTGATTATAATACAAATATTTTAATCTATTTCTGATTAAAACCTTTGGTGACAGTGAAGGTACTCAAACATCCCATCTGGATCTATAGTATATTCTATCATAATCTATGAAACTTGTAGCTTCATATACTAAAAAGGTGAACTTGTGTATATTTTATATCACATTGAAGTTTTTGTCTAACATCAGTGTATTTGATGAGGACAACCACACACACACACACACACACACACACATGCATACTCGTTTACATGTCTCATGACGACCAAGTTTATAATCAAGTAGCCATTGAGTGTAAGTGTTTATGTTTTTTTAATAAGATAAAAGTAATAATAACCATTTTTAAATTTAATTAAGAAAAATATATTTAAAAAGTAAAAATGAGCAAATAAATACAATACAAATTTTTAAAAAGTCAAATAATAAATAAATGAGAAGAAAAAGAATTTAAATTTAATAAAATTTGTAAAAATAAATAAAAATGAATGAATACATACAAAGTACAAAATACATACAAATTAACAAATAAAGTTAAAAAAAAAATAATTAAAAAAATAAATACAAATTCATACTTTTTTTTTTTTTTTTTTTTTTTTTTAAATAAACACATATTTAAAACTTTGAAAAATACAAAGTTTGCTTTTCCCCTCTTTCCCCCATGCATTATGGGTACTTCCCGAAAAAAAATGAAAAACTTTATAGGCTCACATCATTTCTATTTTACTAGTGGGGACCTTTATTTATATTTAACTCTCATGTTGATCTGAATTTTGGTCCACATAATGTCAGAGGTCCCCATGGTGTGACCGTGTAAACATTTCAATGTCCCCATGACGATAGGAATACAAGCACACACACACACCCACACACACACACATACATATGTATATATAGATATATACAGTATATTGTAGACCACTCATGTTCAGTTTACTTGCTCTGTATAGTGCCTGTGAAGAATACATTTACTCTTTTTCTCTCCTTTGTGCCCAGAATGAAAACAACTATGGCTTGTTTCTGTGGTAAAACTGCTTCAGGTACATGGTTTTTCCATTAACCTGTTTATGTGAACTGTAGTTTGGTGCTTTGCCCTTTTGTAAATACTCTTAGAGATATTTTTTTCTGACAATGAAAGAGTGTAAATGCTTGATTCTTTCAGGGGTCTTGCTTTGCTATTTATCATGAGAGGATAATGAATCTGTTTTGGGGTTTTTTTTCCTTGACTTAGAAGAATTAGAAAAATAAATGCCATCCTTTAAAGCTAAGCTCTTACATATAGCAGTGGTTTACATCTCGAACCACTCAGATGTTTTAGACCTCGGAGGGGATGTTAATATTGTATATAATGCTGTAAACCTGACGTGTTCTCACCTTGTCTGAAATCCTATTGTATGTGAAAATTGGGCAGAGGGCTCCAAGGCAACAGCCGACACTGTATATCTACATTAACAGGGCTTTGGTTGTTTAGTGCAATGAAATATTTCTAATTAATTGTCCCAATAGGTCATCTTTTCAGTTGGAACATTTCTTTTATATTTAGAAATGTAAGCGTTATGGGTAAATTCTTTAAGATTTTCTTGTAGTTTTTTTTTTCCCCCTTTTTTTTTGCATTGTATGCGCTGTAGCTATTGATATATGATGTAATGTTGAGGCTCCGTGTGCTTAAAAATCAGTTACTAAGGTTTTTGGTTTCAGCCTCTTTTTGAAAGAGTGACATAGTGAATGTACACAAGCAGATTTTTGTGATGGTATGAACTATATTGACTTAATTTCACGAAGTCTAAGCCACTATTTACTGCACATGACATCACATGCACATTGACTGATTACATGGTTTATCCTGAAGCATCCATAGCTTACAGAAGTTATGAGATTCAACAGGATGAATTTGGGTTGTGTTTTTCCTTTGAGCCGACCAGATTATATTACGGTATATCTACATTTATATATATATATATATATATATATATATATATATATATATATATACATATAAAAAGTAGTGAAAATAGCCTATGTTTTGTGCCTTTTTTGTGTGCCTTATTTCTGCCATCTGAATTCTTTGCTTGTTTATAACAAATCAGCACTTGGCTATTTTTAGTATGAAAGTATTGTCTGGTGTTACTTCCCTGTCAGTATTGTAGCCATCTGATTTATCTTGATTTCTATGATTCTTAACCCATAAAGACCTAGTGTAACTTTTCTGTTAGTTCCAAAGTGATTTTTTTTCTCTCTCTCTATTTAACTTTTCTTAACCGATTTATCACCATTTATTGGGTTTGGGTTATATAGTACAGTACTTTTTTTTTGGTGGAAAAAAAGGTATTTTCTCACATTTAATTTATTGATTTAATTTGAAATATTTATACAAGTTCAGATTAAAGCTGAAGATGATATCAGATATATATATAAAAAAAAATACATATACATACATACATACAAATATATAACTGAACATAAACCAAGTGTCAGAGGTGGTCAAAGTACTCCCATTCTGTACTTAAGTAGGAGTATAGCTACTTGTGTGAAAAAAAATATGAAAATGAAATACTGATTCAACTACTTTACTTAAGTAAAAGTAATTTTTAAAAAAGTACAGTTTCTCAATTGAAATATAGTACAAAAGTAAACAGTGAAACTTTTTTTTTAACCAGGAAAAATCTGAAAAGTTTCAAAAGTATCTAAAATGAAGCTTTTAAAAGTGAGTTAGTGTGTAGATAATTAGTTTGATCAGGTCACAGTTACTAAGTTTTGTGGGTGTGGGCAGGAAATTTAGGAAAAATGAAAAAAGGGGGCATCATGAAATGAGAAAGAAGTTCTTAATATGAGATTTAAAATGCATAATTTTAAGAGAAAAAAAACAAAATTGTAAGATAAAATGTTAAAACTATGACATAAAATGTCAAAATTACAAAATAAAAGGTCAAAGGTTTGAGATAAAAAGTAAAAATTAGGAGATAAAATTAATAATAGTATATAATATATAAAGTCACAGTTTCTCTCCACTTATTTTTCATACTGTCATATCTGTTTAGTTTGAAAAACTAACGAGTCTATTCTGAGAATGTAATGACTATAAAGTACAGATATTTAAGAACAAATGTAGGGAGTAAAAGTAAAAAGTTGCCAGAAAAATAAATACTCACGTAAAGTACAGATACCTAAAAAAAAAAAATCGAAGTACAGTAATAAAGTACTTTTACTGAGTTACTTTCCACCTCTGGTCTCCATCCACTGCCATTGATCCAACTCCACTATTTTGTAGAAGATGATGGCATTTCCATGGCAACTACAGAGTGTCTGAATGTCCAAATAGGTGATGACTATGAATAGAGGACTAATTGTATTTTGCACCAATCATTTACCTGTATTGATAGTGTAGTGGATAAATGGGTATTAAACAGTATAGATCAGTCGACAGTAGATGTTTGGGTCTTTAGGGGTTAATTACTTCTGTGATATTGTAACACAATTGAAAGGACTGTTATATTGTAACAGCGTCCACAAACTATCAGGACAGAATCTGGTCTAATTGTCTTGTAAATCATGTATTAATGTGTTCAACTGTTCTCTATGGTAAAATCATATTACATATATTTGCTGTATCTTTTTGCTTCTAATGTCAAACCATGGTTCACACTTGCAACTTGAAAAATAAAGCTATGAAATGTGGTAACAATTCATTTGAAAACGGCAATCTGCAATAGTTTTTTTTTTTCAATTTCAATTTTCTTTAAAATCATTGGATGCTTTCTCTGGCTGGGCCGGTTTTTGAAACTTGAAGATAAAAAATCTGGATCATTTTATAAGCGACTGTTTATGGGGTGCCGTTTGTAAAGCAGTTCATGCTGAAAATTACAGCAACATTTTGTCATATTTAGCTGTAAACGGTGTTTAAGAAATGGGTGTGAATTTTTGGGGCTCACTTTTTTGCACATTTATAACAATATTTGTCGTCTTAGAGATATTTTAAATAGTTAAATCCAAATATTAAATGTTACACCTAAATGTTAAATATTAAGCCTAAATGCTAAATGTAAATGTTACATTTAAATCTAAATCTAAATGTTAAATATAAATATTAAATCTAAATCTAAATGTTGAGTCTAAATCTAAATGTTAAATCTAAATATAAATGTTAAATAACTGTTATCTGTGCAGCCGTGAGAAAATGTATGAGAGGTTTATTAAAGTACAGCAGTGCTCCCAACTAAATGCATAGTATCATGTTCAATGTGGCAATGTTAACCCTTGTATTATGTTGAAAATGAATTACATTGATTATGTTGTGGGTCATTTTGACATGTACTATATAAATCCACTCAATAGAGTAAAAAAAAACTAAAATTAAAATAGATTAAACCAATAAAAACTTTATTTTAGATTACATAAATATTTAGAAAAGAGACATACAATATTTTTTTTTATTTCAACACTGTATTTAAGAACTATTTGGCTCAAGTTTTTCCCTCTTCATAAACATATTTTATTTAATTTTTCATTCTTTTCCTTTTTAGTTTATCTGTCTCCTGTCAAGGAGGGGGTAAGGTGAAGCAGGACTCAAATGCACAGTGCTGAAAGGGAGACGGATTTAATAACAAACTAAGAAACATAAATACAAGAACGAGACAGAACCAGAGTCAAAACCTGGGAACAAAACAGCCAGAGTCTGTGGTGATGATGAAGGTCCGGGTTATGGAGGTGACACTATAGAATGGTCCCGCACTGGCAACTGCAAGCCTTACTGCTTTTATAGCCACAGATGAGGAACGGCTTGCAGCTGCGCAGTGCGGGACCAGGTGAGTGTGGAAATGACCGGGGGAAAGGTCACCAGAGCGGAGGTCATGACATCTCCACTGGACCCTCCTCCAGGTAGCTTTCCAGTTTTACACACGCTTATTCATAAAAAAAAAAAAAACAATAAAAAATACTAATAACTGGGTAAACAAAATAAAGTATATAGTAAAGACATGTTTATTTTGGATCTGAACAGATACTGTAATTACCCATATAAAAGTGTCTGGGTCAAAATGACCCACAGCATTATCTTTGTATATAAACTCTGCACAGACGTTCCATTACACACCAGAGTTCAGTTTATGACCCTAAATGAGGAAAAGTCACAACATTTCATCAACAAAAAAAAAGAATAACCAGTAGTTTCATCAACACAAAAACTGAAATGGGTCAAATTGACCCTTAACATAATATGGGGGTTAAATGTCTAATGTGCATGATTCAGGTTTCTCTACTTAATAACAAATTAACTATAATATTCATAACTCTGCCCCACAGTTACCTTTACAGCTACCTTTGCCTGATATTAGCTGGAATAAGCCCCTCCTAAACTCCCCCCTGAGGAGTGAGCAGTTACAGAAAATGAATAAATGAATGAAGTAATAATTATGTTTTCATTATTGTATAATCACAAAATAGTAACTGCTGTGTTTTTGTTTCCCTGAGTGGTCTGTTTCAAAGGAGCAGCTTGTCTTTTATGATTCTACAGACTTCTTCATCTCCTTTTGTCAGCTTTTTTTAGTATCTAGTCTTAAATTGTAAATAAATAAAAGCAAAAAATAAATTAAAAAAACAAACTAAATAAAACTAACATTGGAGCTTCTGAAAGATGAAAGAGGTACATGACTGAAACTGCGGATTCAGGAAATGTCCGAAATTTTACATTTACAGAGGATTTGATTTATTATGAAGGGTAAGTTATGTAGGTTTGAAAGGATTTGGACATCATTTGAAGCCTTTTTCAATAACAGGTGAGAGTGCTAGGGATTGAGTGAGACATGCGGGGGGGGGAGAGGAGGGAGATGTTGTTTTGTTTGTCTGTTTCATTTGTGTCAATTTGTGACTGTTATTCTTTTTTTTCCCTGTTGTTGTCTGGGTACTGTCAAAAAAGGAGAGACAAAACAGGACAAAACTAAAAGAACTTTGAGATGCATTCATGCATGAAAAGTGCGATATAAATAAATTGATTGATTGATTGATTGATTGAGAACAATGGCTATAGTAAATGTAAGTTATGCTCTTAAAAAAAACATTTTAATTAAAATCCACCACTTCATATTATCCAACTTTTCTTTTGTGAGCCATTATATATCCAGTACTACACACTGATCCTTTAACATGCTGCAATGTCATTACAATATGTTCATTGTGTGTGTGTGTGTGTGCTGGAGTAAAAATAAAATTAAAAAAATCTGCACAGCAGTATAGTGCTTGTGTAAGAATTTATTTCAACCACAGTATGATATTTCTTGCTTCACTGCGCTTCTCCAGAATTCTCATAATGTTCTGTCAGTTCATTTCCTAATAGGACTAAATATTGTTAGTGTGATAATGTAATGTAAGGGGACCACTTTAGTTATAGGTGATCCTTATAATGCAGGAGTTTCACACTCAAGACTTTCAGGGGCCACATTCAGCCCAATTTGATTTCAATCGGGCCGGACTAGTAAAATATCTACTGAGGAAAAAAAAAATCACAATTCCAAATGTATGTGTTTTAGAGAAAAAAACAAACCCAATTACCTTATGAAAATACTTACTAATCAAGAAGAAAAGTGTGAATAACCTGAAAAACTGAAAAAGCTGAAGAAAAATATGTACAATTCTAACAATATTATGCCTCAGTTAATCATTTATACACGTACATTATGGATCAGATCTACTACAAAGACACTAAATTGTTAAAATTGTGGTTAATTTTCTTTAGAAATTTCAGGTTATTCATGTTTGTTCAGATTTTTCACATTTTATTTTCACAGGATAGTTTGTAAGTATAAATATTTGCCTAATTTAATGTTATTTTTTGCACTACAAAAAAGACAGAAATTTAAAGTTGCCATTATTTACGGGCATAATGAAAATTATTTTCATATCAAAATGTGAAGAAAATATGGAGTCATTCTTTTTTGTTAGTTATTCTGCTATAATTTGACTATAGGTCATAATGGTCTGTATGTGGAACCTGAATTGAAACCAGTTCCACAACTTTAACTGTGGAATTTTTGCACTTTGCAGATTCATCCCATGGGCCTCATCAGAACCTTTGGCAGGCCGCATTTGGCCCCCGGGCCACATGTTTGAGACCCCTGCTTTAGTGGGTTATATCAATTTATTTTCACATCAAAACTCATTTCGAGAATTCACACACAAGACCAAACTATCAATACAAAGTTTTTAGCAGCTGTTGACTCACTGAAGCTTTTAGTTCAGCTCAGCTCGACTCATAAATTTACATTAACCTATCTGTGGCATGAGCGTCACTGTCAAATGGAAGCTAACAAGGACACGTTAAGGTTTTTTTTTTTTTTTTTACCTTCATCATTTCTATTCAACTCAGAGACAAAGTTAGTGTTTCCATGGTGAGTTCACAGATTGAATGCAGTGGTCCAAGGCTTGAACTAATTGCGAGCCTTTGTGTTGGTGCGACCTTGTGGAGGATTCTGCAGTGACTGCAAATTCACACTGTGAAGAACTTTAGAATAAACACATAAGACTAACTCTGCACCACTGTCTAAATGTGATTGTCTACTTCCTTTGTGTATGATATTTATCTTTATTATCCCCCAGCCTTTCCATCACCAAACCTGAACCACACCACCTGCAGGGGTTATGGGGGTACTTCTGCTGGTTCATTAAAGGTGGAGAAAGGTCTGACCTGATGGCACATTAGAAAAAGGGTTTCTCAGTGAGGAAATGAGTATAGCAAAAATGAAGATTACAACTCATTCTTTTTTCCTCTTGAGCTTTTGTCCTTTAATATGACAATACAGGTTGCTGGTTCAAATCACACTATATAAATATATTTCAAAAACAACCATGACTATTTGCAGAAATAGACAGTGCAAATGATCTGGAAAAGACAACTATGTATGGATGTTGTATTATTATGTGTTGTGAATAAACACATTAACAGTATCAATTTTGGGACATTAAGTGAATGAAATATATGTTGATTATACTGTATGTTTTTCCTCATTTGAAGCTATAAATAAGAACAAGAGTTGAATTATCAGGCTTTTTTCAGTGTTGATCAACTGTAAATGTTCAACGTCTGTTAATAAGACCACATTATGTAATATAATCTAATATAACATAATCCTGTACATGTGTGAAAATACTGTGCAATATTCAGTGTGTCACATTCTCTGAAACATTACTTTTTATTAAACTCATCAGATATCAGGTCATCTATTGACTTATTTCTGCCAATGAATGACAATGACAATGAAACACAAAGTGGTTAATCAAAAATGTATGGGTTTTAACAATTGAATGTGTGAAGCATTATTAAATGATTCATAGACCTCTGGCAAACCATCAGTTACAACTTACTAACATTTAAATATTTGCCTCATCATAAGTGGTACCAATTATCAATGCAGCATGCAATTCATGGATTCATTTATAATATTTGACCTATATAGCCTACTATAAAGCTTAATGTTGTAGATGTTATATTTTTAGAAGCTCCAAAATGATAATACATTTAGAAAACAAAATATATTTACAACTAATTTAAACACATACTTACATGCTACATAATAATATAACTGACAACTTTCTATTTAAAAGTAAAGTGAGTATTTTCTCCCAAAGTATAACACATAAAACGCCCTTATTTTGTTGAGAAAATTATAATTAACTTTTTTTTTTGTATTTGCACCTTCATCTATGTAGTTTGGTTTGTGTGAAAAGAAATGTTACCACTTTTTTACATGGAAAGAATAAATAGGAAGAATATTGTATAATTCGCAAGATGTTAAAACTTCAAATAATCTATCTGACAAATATTGTCAAGTCAATACTAATACTGGACAATAGCTTTATATTTTCAGTGGAGGACTAACAAAGACTGCAGCTGATGAATCTAGTGTCAGGGGGACAAAAGGCTCTGGATGAAACCTGCAGTTCCTCTTTTGGCCACACAGTGTCAGCAGTGAGCCTGAACGGTCATTGGCTACAGCTGTTTACTCCAGCCAATCAGAGCCTTTAGCGTCTGCACAGTTACTTCCGGGTGTCTTCAATGAAGAAATCCTTTGCCGTTTAATGTTTTTTTTGTGTTTTCTAAAGGAAGCTAAAGCCTAGAACAACAACTAGAAAATGAACAGAATATTCGGACGTGGGAAACCTAAAGCGCCTCCTCCAAATCTATCGGACTGCATAGGAAATGTGAGTAGTATTAGGCTCAAATGCATTGTTGTTTATGTCTGTATTATGTTACTTAACGGTGCCGTCGTTACTAAGCTAACATGGCCACTAAAAGCCAGCAAACCGCACCTACTATAGCTAATAGGACACTCTGGATAAGAACATTACCAAATATCAGCCACGGTTATTTCATTTCAATTCTTCACCCGACCGTTAATTTAATATTTGACATTCACTGTCGTTAATTCTTTCACATCCACCAGAGCTGCTCCTCTGTCCCTGTTATTTGCTGATTCATATTGTCTATAAAGTAGTCCACATATTTATAGCAAATGGCTTTGTGTATCTTTGATTATCTAAATTGTATTCACCCTTGAAGAAAATATTTAAAATGTTATTCATAATGTTCTATTTTTATGTTATCATCTTCTAATTTTATTGCACTATCCATCTGCACCAGAACTATGGGATGCTTTATAGATGTGGCTAAATTCCCTCTAACCATACATTTAAACTGATTAAACTACTGTTGTTTTTGATCATTTTGTTTACTGTGTTTGCATCATTGAACTGTGCATGTGAGTAGCATGATAAGATATGTTGTTTTACCCAACTAAAAAGGAACATACTTTAATATTGATGATCTTTTTCCACAAATATAACTAATCCCCAACTGTCATTTGTACCTTTCATTTAGAATTTATTCTGCGTTTCACATTGTTACAGTCACACAGAATTTCAAAAAGTAACAATTCAAAATGTGTGTTTGGTTTAATAATCTTAAAAACATACTGGACACTGTGATAAAGTCCTGTTACAGTTGAAAATGTTTTAATCCTTTATCAAGTTTTCAAGTCATACAAACCATGTCAAACATAAACATAACACGACACATGAGAGCAATAAATAAGTAATAAATACAATCCAATAAACAGAATAAAAATAGACGAGAAGGATCTTAATCTAATCAGTACACAATGCATATATTAAAAGCAACAAATAGTTAAGAACTAAATAATAAATAAATAAAGTCATTTCAATACATGGGTACGCAATTATAATTGTTGATATACATTTTATTCAAAGGCAGGGGGTACATCAAATATTTTCCCATAGTTCACTAGAAATGTTTTTTTTTGTTTTGTTTTTTTTTAACCGAGGTCACATATTTATAAAAGTGAATTCAATTCAAGTAGAAAATTAGATAGAGTTTGTTTGGCGGCTGTGAATTTATGTTTATGAATAAAATATCGAAAAAAAATATTTAAAAAAAACAAACAAATTTGTGTCATGAACATGACTGCACACACAGAATACTTAAACTGAGTTTTGGTCTGAGTCATTACACTTTTATTTGATCTGCTTCTCATTCAGGTGGATGCCAGATCAGAGTCCATTGAAAAGAAGATCAGCAGACTAGATGCTGAACTCCTAAAATACAAGGATCAGATGAAAAAGATGAGAGATGGGCCATCGAAGGTTGGAAACCCCACACCCTACTATTCTAGTTAAATAATTGTTTTGGCAGATGCATAGCAGATTTGACTTGTTTTATCTCTTTTTTAATGTAGAATATGGTAAAGCAGAAGGCGATGAGAGTCCTGAAGCAGAAAAGAATGTAAGTGACACACTGTTATGTTCTGACATAGAAATATGAGAAGTAAAGCCAGAATGATATTAATATGTTTGACAATGTGGATTAATTTTAGGTCAACTGTATCAGTATCACAGTAAATAATTAGTGACTCACGGCTGTGTATATTAACATGTTGACATGTATTGAGGTCATAATATAGTTCTATAAGGTCATCCTTTGATACTTTATTTGATATACAGACACAGGTTTATGTTTAACCCTTTCATGCATACTGGTCACTACAGTGGACAGTTATTCTCCAGTTGTTCTTTTTTATATCCATGGATTTTGTGGTTTTAGTTCCATATCAGTCAGATCATATCATTACTGTAACTGGTCTGTTCTTAATACCTGATCTGCACTAACATGTTTACATGTAAAGCAATTGCTTGTTGTTATTAGACTGCAATTAACAGTCTTCTTAAACAAAAACTGCATTCAGAATATTTTATTTCATAGTGTGCTGAGGTTGCATTTTAAAGACATGTTTTGTTTTGTTCAAAGCTTAAACACATGTTATCCAGCTGAGTGGACATTTTTGCAACTCTATAAAAAAAAAAAATAGGTTAATTAAAAAGATTTCAATCACATTGCTTTTTCCATGCCTAAAAATGAATAAAAACACTTAGGAAAAAATCTTGATTAAGGTTCTCATAATTCATGCATCAAAGGGTTAATTTGCAAACTGCACATATCTTTGTCATAATGCTTTGGTAACCAGATAAAACTAAAGTGCACTCACAAAAATGACACATTGTATACCTTTACATCAAAATTATTAACGGATGGTGTGTTCCAATGTAGACGTGAGATAATATGAGCATAATAGAGAAGTTGTAAATCACCTGTTTCTCTTCAATCCAGGTATGAAGGTCAACGGGAGCAGTTGGCTCAACAATCCTTTAACATGGAGCAGGCGAACTACACAATACAGACATTAAAGGATACGAAAACAACAGTAAGAACAATAAAATAAATGAGTAGTAGTCTAATAATAAAGCTGTAAATGTGGTATCTGAGATAAATTCATATACTGTTGCCTGTTTTCAGACACATTCCTTTTTTAATCCTTATTTATATACATCAATGATCACCTTTGACCAGAGTCAAAGTATGTAATCACTGCTTAATGTAAGAGACAGATTTTTAGATAAAAAATATAATATATATATATGTACTGTGGGATTGTTTTCTTTGTTGCATATTTGAAGTGGTTTGAACTGAACTGATTATACAAATCAGATTGTGTGAGGTCACAATGTGTTGATAAATGGCTATGGACACTTGTGTTAATTATAAATTCATATAAAGTGTGTTAAAGCATAGGAAGCAGAATCTATTGGATTATTTGTTTAGTATGTATTTGAATATTTACACCCCATGTCCTGTTTTTAGGGAACAGTTTCACAGAAGCAGCCAAATAGAAAGAACAAATAATGTTTTTTTGTTAAAAGCTTTGTTATGTTACATTATGTGACGGAGGAGAACTTTTTTTGACCCTGTGTCTTAAATAGGGAAAAGTATGTCATATAAAATTAAACCTCAGCTGCGATGTCTATCCTCTTTCTAGGTGGAGGCCATGAAGATCGGTGCCAAGGAAATGAAAAAGGCCTATAAGGATGTAAAACTTGATCAGATTGATGTATGTCTTTTACACACAGTTACACTTTTAAATGACATTTTGTCAAGTAACATTAACATGTAAAACAGCTTAATGCTTATAATCGGTTTATCCAAGTGCAGTTCATCCAGCTGCAAAATCAATATTAGATGCTAATGCTGACTTTTGCCTGTGAAATGTCAGGATCTGCAGGATCAACTGGAGGATATGATGGAAGAAGCAAATGAAGTACAAGAAGCTCTGAGTCGCAGTTATGGCACTCCAGAGATAGATGAGGATGATCTTGAAGCTGGTATACGGTCATCTTATTTCTTTTTTCATTTTCTCTGGAGCAAATGAAAGTGCAGTTATAAATGTCAGCCACATCTTTAGAAATCAACAACAGGTTGTAAAATGAGGTTCAGACTGTCCATGTGACATTCAAAAGCTCCAAGTTGTTCATGGAAAATTACACCATAGCACACCAAGTAACTAGGACACAGTCACTCACAATAGATAAAGGGATGTTCATCCTTTCACTGGAGCCGTCAGTCGTGTCTTTCACAGTTGAATAATATGAATATGAATGAATAATGTGCGATAGTGACAAGTTGTGTGTGGTTTCAGAGCTGGATGCTCTGGGCGATGAGCTGCTGCTGGATGATGACAGCTCTTACCTGGATGAGGCCTCAGCTGCCCCGTCTATCCCAGAGGGAATGCCCAGTGACAGCAAGACAAATAAAGTAAGACATACCAGGCATTGGGTGTTGCATATTTAAAACCTCTTTCTGTTTCTTTAATGTCATAATAATAATAATAATAATAATAATAATGAATTGCATTTTTTAACACACTTTTCATTTAGCAGAATAGCAGTGCTATTGATTAAGAAGAAAAAAACTTTATTAACAACATCTAAATTTATATAGACACACTTTGCTGATCCCAAATTTAGAAAGAATAAGAGGTCTAACATAGAGCTACGAATACTAGAAGGATAGAAAAATAGAAATAATAGAATAATAATAGGTTAGAATATAATAGAGGATGAAGGGGAGTAGGGGAGGTGCTGTTCAGTGTGTACAATATACAAATGTATACATTTCCAGAGAAACATGTTTAACTATGAGAATGAACAGATATAACCTGCATATATATAACATACAGAGAACAAATGTACAGATGCACTGATATATATATATATATATATATATATATATATATATATATATATATATATATATATATATATATATATATATATATGTTGATCACAGACTGTGGTTGATCACAGACACACATTTGTTAATGTTGTTGATACATTTTCAAGTTTTGTAAAGATGCAAAGTGGGTAAAGTCCATCAGTTTTGTCCAAACCTATTTGACTTAGTTTAGTTGCCATGATGGTCAACTGGAATGCGCATGTGCAGTGCAAATTGGGTAGCCATGCAGATCAAGTAGCCACAACCCTATGGCCACAATGAGAAGGATATACAGAGTAGTGGTTTGGTGAAGAGGCTTCTGTTGCAGGGTCATTCTGCTAAGGTTGCCCAAAGACACTTAGTGAGATCCTTACTGAGAGGGTTACTCGAGTGTTAATTTTGGTTTGTACAGTATAGTATGGTAGATGGAATGAACACAACTTATTTAATTCTCTAGCTGGTCATTTCATTTTTGTACTTTTGCCTGTGTACACCACCACAGTGGATCTAAAAGAAAACAATCAAGATGTGTAAAGCCCTATGAGACAACCTTGTTGTGATATAGGTCTCTACGAATAAAATTCAATTGAAGTGAAGATGTGAAGAGTGGACTTTCAGCTGTAACTCAAAGGTTTTCACTAAAATATTAAATGAAATATAACTTGGAAGACAACTTAAGTAGATGATTACAGAATTATTTTATGGATAAAGAAACACAAATTTACAAGATGTGTTATAATTATAAAGTCTACATTCAAGAGACACATTTATGAATGTAAATACAAACCAGAGCAGACCACACCATGTGTCCAACATGTTGGAGGTTAGGGTTAGGACATAGGCATGTATCTCTGCCAGTAGAATCAGGTCACTGAGGTATAGTAACGATAGTGACAGGGTAAATTGTGAAGTCTATCAGGACTATCTTCTGCTCAGATTCGGACAAAAGCTGAAAGCTTATTACAACCACTACAGTAGAGCCTTTGAAGGTAAGGAAATGGGATGTTCTTCAGTGGCCAAGTCAGCCTGATCCCAAACCAACAGAGCATCTTGACTGTTAGTACAGACAAAAATGAGGGCAGAAACTGAAGGCAGCTGTAGAGAAGACCTGACAAAAGCATATCCAGTATAAAACTCAGTGTTTTATACTGGATATGCTTTAAGAGTTCAGCCAGTCATAGTCTGTGAAGGATTGCAATATTAAAATATATCCTGGCATTTATAACAATTTTAGTTTATCAAGCTACTTTTGAGTCTCTGAAAATGGAGGGACTTATTATTTGTAAGACATCTTGAATCAGAGATGAAAGTCCACACTTAATAGATTTATTATTTATTCACTGTGGTGGTATACGGAGTCAGCTATAAGACATACAATTGAGAATTTTGACTGTGTATTATTGCATTTCTTTTACCCAGGTGTAATTGTAAACAAAGGTTTTGACGCTGTTATATTCTCTAAGTTTGAATAAAGGTTGAATGAACAAATGAATGAATGGGGAAGAGTTCACACAGTGTTAAGTGGAGTAGTGGGGGAAAAAGTGTTTTATTTAAGTAATCACACCCACCATTCACCCATTTTTTTTAAATTTTCTTTGTATTTGTAAAATACATTGAGTGATGAATGAATAATCTCATGCAATTCAGTGCGGAATCAAACTGGAACAAGTGGCATGACCTTCCTGTTTAAAGATGAATGGGTTCACTGAAGTGTTTTTTTTTCTCTCTTCTCAGGATGGTGTTCTGGTGGATGAATTTGGCCTCCCACAGATCCCTGCTACATAAACATCAGATAAATAAAACAACTGCACTTCAACTGAAAACACTTTTACATGTAGAGTAACATTTATACATGCAAAACCATTTGATCTGAAAACACAGTTTTTTGATGCCGTCCAGGTGTTGAGATGTTTATTGTTACGACTACTATGCTAGCATGTGGCCTTGTAACATACATACTAAACCCTTTTTACATTTTCTTTCACCCTGTACCCCCCCCCCTTTACTCTTGGCAATGTTCTTTAGGTATTTCATAGTATTAATTTATTTTACATTTTGTGTTATGTGTTGTTAAGTTCTATGTTTGTGTTGTTAAGTTCTTACGTCAGCCTGGCGGCAGAAACATACAAAATAAAGTGTGTTTTTAATTTACCTTTGAAGTGGATTATTGGGTGTAATCTCATTCCTTGTTTTGTTTTTCATCCTTGGTTCCTATGAACATGAGTTATTGGTTTATGGTAAATGGACTGTACTTATAGAGCACATTTTATACACCAGTGGGTGCCCAAAGCGCTTCACAATTCCTCACATTCACCCATTCATACACACTCATACACCAGTAGACAGCTGCTGCCTGACCCTACTGCACAGGTGTCAAACTGCAGTCCTCGAGGGCCGGGGTCAGCATGTTTTAGATGTTTCCCTCTTCCATTACACCTGGAGGCCATTGCATCATTATCAGTCTGATGAAGAGCTGATTATTAACTCTTTAAATGTCAGTGCTGATGCATTCTGAATGGATGATTTTGTTTAAATGTTCAGAAAAATTCAACAGTTTAACTTTTTTTGTGCATGGAAAAGGTGCCCAAAAGCAAGAAATTTTTTTAAATTGCTGTTACCGAATGTCATGCCTATTGAGGTGGGCTGCAGGGGCTTCGCAGGCAAGTCCTTACACCGGGTCCTGGGGCTCCTTGGAATCTATGGACTGCACAGATGAAGAGCCACAAAAAACATCCTGGAAGCAGCTGAAAAGGCTTCAAGGTGGCTCTGGTTGAAGGGGGGGGGGGCGTGGTGTAGTGCGCTACCTGGACACAAGTCGGGGGACTGATCACCCCCTGCTGGGTTGTCTAGGTGAGGGTGTCTGATTAAGACCCGAAATGCCCGATGAGCCTAGGAGAATCACTGATGATGTGTCCAGGTTGCACCATTAGGTGTATTATAGAACTCAATACTAGTTTTTTTTCTTTAGTAATTTTTTCCCAAAAATTTTCCACATTATTTGTCATTTTGTAAATATTTAGTAGTTTTTGTTCATTTTGTTTATTTTTCTACATTTTGGTTCTTTTAATTTTTCTTTGATTTTCTGCCATTTGTGTCTTACTTTGTTCATGTTACCAGTTATTTTATTAGTTCTCAGGAGTTAAAGGGTTAAACTGAATCACATGGAAGAGGGCAATATTTAAAACACGCAGGACACCGGCCTTTGACACCTGTGCCCTACTGGGAGCAACTTATGGTTCAGTGTTGTGCACAAAGACATGTTGACATGTGGACAGCGGCGGGATGTGAACTACCAACCCCTCAATCATTCGACACCCCTCTCTACCAACTGAGCCACAGCCACTCAGCATCTAAATCATTTCAAACATCTAAACTGATTTAATTGTAAACATTGTTTACATCTAAACCAGTGGAGTACTTACTTTTTTTTTACATTTAATGAAAAAAGGATGAAATGAATTCATTAAGACTCATGTGTAGAAGTCGGTGTACAAACCCTACTCGCATTATTCCAGCAGTGGACTCTGAATGCTGAACAGAAAAAGAGTTTGAAGAAGTGATGAGAAACAAGACACACATGTTAAAGAGAAACAGAGTTGGAGCTTTGACGGATTCTGTCAGTTATTTGACCTGTGACCTGGGCCAGATTAAAAGAATGGGCTGAAAGAGCTGCAGCCCCGGGCCTCACCACCAGGGGGCGGCCTCCGGTTCCCGATGTCAAATGACTAAGGTTAATAGAAGTAGGAAAAAAAACGAGTGAAGATGTCGGGTTAAAGAAAGCACGAGAGGGGGGCCAAAAAAAGAAAATGACAAGCAATTAAAAAAAGGAAAGAATGACAGAATTACTTCACAAAACATCAAAACTGTGGAGTAGTCAGTCTGCTGTAGTGATTACAACTAGCAAATGTAACTGACAGCGATGGAAGCAATCAACCACGGCTAGCTAGCTAACACGACTAGCCTGTTAGCTAGCAGTACAACATGGAAACAAGCGAGGTAATGCGGGTAATGTAGAAGATGAGCCTGTTGATTCTGAGACAGGGACGAAAATATTCATATCGACAGATATTAAATGTTGGGGAGAAATTAATGGAAAGATGCGAAGAAGATGGTCAGAAAAGGAATTAAGGCATCCAAACTTTGTCAACATAAAGATGCCGATTTTTTGGCTTCTGAAAGGAATTATAAAAGTCAGAAATAATGCCTGAGCAAAACATTGTTTAGCCGCTCACTCAGAAACAGAGAAAAGGTAAGAAGAGACTGGCATGAATGATTTCACACATAAGAAGAACAGACAACGGGCCTTTTGAAGTCACTTGGTGAGTCATGTTTTTTCACCGCGCGGCCACTGCCTTCACAATATCCTCCATTAATTGCCTTCAGCCAAGGAGGTTAGTTAGTTAGTTAGTTTGTGTACAAGATAACTCAAAACGTTATAAACGGATTTTGATGAAAATTTCAGGGTAGGTTGGTAATGGGGAGATCTGGAAATGATTACATTTTGGTGGTTATGTGTGTGTGTGTGTGTGTGTGTGGGGGGGGGGGGGGGGGTACCTTGGCGGAGGTCTGCGCTCAGAGTGCTTTTCTAGTTGTAAAATAGTTTTGAACGTGTTTGTATGGATATTTCAAATAGTTTACCCCAAATATGTTCAGGGTTCTTGAAAGAATCACCAAGTTACATTTGAGACCTTTTTGTTAGACCACTATGAGAAAAAATATAGACTCAAATAAAAAGACAATTTGATTCTCAAAACCATGTTGCTTTGTATTGTAAATTAAAAAGTGTAAGTTTCTTATATTTATGGAATATAAGAAATAAAAAGATGACATTGAAGTAATGCATTCAATAAAACACATGCAGCAATGGCCACATATCCGGGAAAATACTATTTCACAGAAATTGTGAGGTAGGAAAATGGATGCCACAAAGCATCTTTAATTAATTTTCTCCTCTTAATCAGGATTGAATACTTGCAGAAAACTGTAAACAAAATGCAACTAGGGCTTAAGTCCCCAGAGTATGTTATCAGTTAACAGTCAATGCCCAAACCTTTTGAGCCATAGCCAATGCTTTCATTGAGCTTTGTTTTACACTGTAGGCCCTACATTGTTTTATAGTTTTTGATGAGTTTACAAAAACAGGATGCATTTTTATAAATTAAATAACTTTCAAAATTCAGTTAGTCTAATTTAGGCTTAACTTGCTGTACTTGATAGCAAATGTATGTTATTACCTTATCTGGAAAGATTTGCCTAAGTCACCAAATCACCAATTTCTTACTTATTTTTTTCCTACATTGTCAAGTAGGCCTATAAGTTTATTCAGATATGTTTTATTTTCCATCTTCATTCTGTGAGCTTTGTCAGCACTACTGTAATGATAATAAAGCTACCCTTGAATTGAAATTGATTGAATTGAGGTGAATTGAAATCATATTGCCAGTTAACTTTAAATGGCATTGTGTCATAGATTGGTACTCTGCGCTCTAATTTGCCAGTGGATTTGTGTGAAGTAATGCATCAGGACACGATATGAAGGGTGTCATCCTGGTAATTAGTGCCGGGCCTCAGAACATGTTAATCTGGCCCTGCCTGAGACCTAGTTTGTTGTGCAAGTTTTTGCTTTTTACTCTGTTGTGTCCTTCAGCTTTATGCTCCCTCCAATCCGGCCGGACAAATAGCAAAGTTCAGCTTCTCTGTGCCTCCTATTACTTAAGAACATGTCCCCTGATGGTAATTTTTCAGCAATGGGATCAGCTCTATGGCCATTCATTTATGTTTCCACTGAATTCCCTGGATTGTCCTTTGTCCAGAGCCAATTGTTCCTTTGCCTTCCTTATTTTTCACTCTATTCATATTCTTCACCTCTACTCAGTGTCCCTTATGCACTACTTCATGAGCTGCAAGGCAACCCTTTTTCTTTACTCCATCTCTTTCAGCTGGAAAGATATTTACAGGCGCAGTTCATCGAACATTCCCTGAAATATGTTTTCTAACTTGTTTGGAAATTATTACTGGAATGCTTGGAGGTATGGTAACTGTTGCAACTAATGCCATATAGTAAATACATTCTCTGTATGTTTCCTATCGTTTAAGTTGTCTACACCAATCAATGCAATACACATGATCCTGTTTTGAAGGATGTGCCACAGTTGCATCATATTCTGAAGAGAAAACCAAAAATGTCGACTCTGGTGGGACTCGAACCCACAACCTTTGAATCACCTCTCAAGTGCTTGACTAGAAGTCCAATGCGCTATCCATTGCGCCACAGAGCCGGGTGTTGAGCGCTTTTACACATAACATCAAACTTTTTGTCGCATAAACAAACGTATCAGTTCAAGTTAAATGCATTTTTAATACATGTATATATACACCACCAGATCAGCTATACAGAATACTATCTACACGTTTATTTACTGACGAGCGTCCCTGGTTTCGTCCATTATATGCTACAAACTACACTGAGAAAAGTTTAATGAAAATCAAGTTACAAATATTAACGCTTGAGCAAGTACTTCCGGTGTAACCCGGATGTGGTTATTATCGACAGACCGCTAGCTTTGTTATTTTCTTGTTGGTATATGGGTATATCTTTCACGGTTAAAGGACTGATAAAAAAACAAAATGTCGGAGCAAACCTTAACAGTGACAGTTGCTTACGGTAATAACATTTTGCAGTTACAAGTTAAACAACAAATATCAGATATAATGGAATAAAAAGAATAAAATAATGTTGGTGTCGTTAGCTGAAACTGCTAGGACACGTTAGACATGCTTTTGGTATATGACAGACTTTACTAATCATTTTACTCTGTGTTGTAATGTGTTGTGGGTAAGCTAGGTATGTAGTTCTACCGTCACGCTATATTAATTTTAACAAGTTAATGTAATCAGCCTGGAGATCAGTGTAGTGTTTACCACGATCAATAGGGTCGATGTGAAATTTTTTTTGGAGAGAGTGGGTAAAAAGTTGCAGTGTTTAATGGTTATTACCACCAGCAGAAGTAAATTGAGAAACAAGTCGATGAAATGCAAAAAATGCAGACTTTTGAAGTCACCACCCTTGCCAGTACTAACCTAAACTAAACCTGGTAATGTTCAATGACTGTTGAGGATGTGGTGTCCTGGAGGTGCTTTAAGTCAAATGTTAAACGTGGGGAAGGCTTCCACACAAAGACGTTTTTCTGTTTATGTATCCACAGTGTCTGTTCTCATTTGTGCTTCCTCTTCAGGATCTGCTAAGCACAGCATCACATTAACAAGTCAGGATGGAGACAAGGGCCCCATTGTCAAAGACCTGTCTGATGCTCTGACCCAGGTTACAGGAGTGCCAACAGCTTCACAGAAACTGATCTTCAAAGGTAACTACCGCTGTCTTTTGTTTTATATTCAAATGATTGAATAAAGGACCATGCACACAGTTATGACCTTGAGTTTTTGACTCCAGGGAAATCACTGAAGGACATGGATGAGACTCTTTCTAGTTATGGAGTTAAAGAAGGCTGCAAATTGATGATGATTGGGAAGCGGGTAAGAATTTTCCACATTCTATCATTTACACAATGAATGTTGATTCACATACTGACTACAACCTGTAAACAGAACAGTCCGGAAGAAGAAGCTGAACTGAAGAAGCTGAAAGACATCGAGAAATCTGTTGAACAAACTGCAAAAAAACTAGAAAAAGTTGACGGGGAATTGACTGGGCTCAAGAATGTAAGCATTAATTTATAGATAAAACAAACATGTATTGGTTTTCCCTGTTCTTTTCATATGTTTATTGAAAGGTTCTCTTAATATTTGTTTCACAGGGGTTTTTGGCCAAAGATCTCCAAGCAGAGGCACTTGGCAAACTGGACCATAGGGTCAAAGTAGCAGCTGAGCAATTCATGAAAATTCTTGAGCAGATAGACGCCATGGTGATTTATTTCTGATTTACATGTTATTTCACATAACACATATGGTACATTAAATAATGAAGGGGCTTGTCTTTAAACAGAGCATCCCAGAGAATTTTAATGACTGCAAAATGAAGAAAAAGGGGCTGGTAAAAACAGTGCAGGTAACAGAAACTGAAGATATTATAAGAAATAAAAGACATAATTGCATAATGGTTTTATATGTTTAATTTTTGTGTGTCCATAGGATTTCCTGGCCCAGTGTGATAGGATCGAGGCTTGCATATCAGACCACCTATCAAAGATCCAGTCCAAAAACTTGGCCCTGGCGGAGTAGATTAACAGCCTTCCCTTTGATGTGTTAAACAATGCTCTGTGAGCAGCTTCAAAGTGTACAGAAAAGCTTCAGGTGTGGAGCACATCATGTGTTTATTTATTGTTGATTGTGTGTGATGTAAGAAAATTCTCTTCACTGTGAACAGAGGACGTTGGGTAACTGTTACCCCTTTTCCACCAAAGATTTTATGGAGATGGTGTCTAATTTTGAACTTGTTTTGTTTCAACAGCCAAAGAAATGGCTCTCAGCTAGGAAAACTGGTTCCAGAGTGACACAACACAAGTGTTAGTGTCTAGTCTTATTTTAGAAGTGTTTGGATGACACATTTAACTTCCAAATATTTGTTAGTGATAATGTAGTTCATGTCATTGATGTTGTGGAGTTTAACTTGGTTCTAGTTATCCTGGGAAAGTAGAGACATGCACAATTATGTCACTTGATTTTATGGTAATTTTCCATCTTGTCAAACAGTTCTAGCTTTGCCACATGTTAAACTAACTCTGGACTGACACCAATCAGCATATCTAGCCTAGAACTAGTATTAGGCTCACTTTGGTGGAAATTGAGTATTTATGTACCAACTTTAGCACATCTGGGATGTATTCTCAGGGTGATAGTCATGAGGTTCTGACACAGATGTTGTAACTATAAACACCATGTGAAAATGGCAGTGGTGTGGTTAAATGTGTGTTTAAAAGTGTTACTCCCTTTAAAACACCCAAAAGTAATGATGTAAATCATCATACCAAATGTTACCTCACTGGAAACAACTATTGACTTATAACACATTTATCTCTAATGATGAACACATTCTTTCCACTTCCAAATCAGGATTAGACTGTCCTTACTTTTGACCATATAGTGTCAATTTATATTGAAAGTCATCATCAACCTATTAACTTTTGTTATATGCAGTGACTGTGTTATACCCACGGTTCCTGCAGGTTAAATTAAGATCTGATTAAGACTATTATGAATACAACTAAAACCTGTTTGGACTTGGTGATGTAGATCCAGACTATTGATTAATGGAAGGCCTTTACTATTTTTTTTTCTTAAACCAGGGTTTTTCCCATCTTGTGCAACTCTGATGGCTATTTGCCCAAAATTTGAGCATTTTACTACATAAGTTGCAGTGTTTGTCAAAGTTATTGAACAGGTTTTAATCAGGCACTCAATTCAGACAAGTAAGTCCTGTCAAAGTAAAGACATTTAGTTGTAAAATTTTGAAGATTTGATTTTAGGGCCTGTAGAAATCATGTATCCTTGAAATTGTGTGACGTGGGGATTACAACTGCTCTAAACCAAGACCAATACATTTTCTTTTTGTTTAAAAAATATCCTGTGAAAAGTACATTGTTAGTTTAATATCAGGGACTTTAATTCTCTACAAAATACACATTTGGTGGCACCAAATCAGTCACAATAATACACACCTCATTTCAATTAATTTCCAGTTTTATCCTTGGGAATCATTATACATATTTAGAAGCTAGTAAGATTCAGTGCTGTGATCACAGATGTGCAAATAAGCATTGTAAGAGTTGAGAGAATGAAACGGGTCCAACACCTAGTTTATACAAATGACTGTCAGTGAGGTATACCAGAATCATGTAATGTCACAAATAACAGGATACAGCTGTTCTAATTTAATTGAAAGACCCATTAAAGATACTCATGATGTGAACAAGAAGCCTTGTTTAATGATGCACTAGTCATCTTTGTCCTTTGCACCATGTTTCAGAATACGTGTGAATGCTACATAGTTGAAGTTGCCTTTCTTGTCAATAGGAGCCTCACGGAAAAGCTCATCCACTTCTTCATCTGTAAATCTGTCTCCCATTGTAGTAAGCAGCTCCCGCAGGTACTCCTCTTGAATAATACCTGTGTAGGAGACATTTTTGTTTGTAAAAAGCTCTTGTATATGGAGTGTCGGACTTCCGAAAAAAAGGATCATTGCTCATTATAGGGTTGTTCAGTACATATCCTTTACTCTTAATGTATGCAAACAGTAGATCCTGCAGGCTCAGAGCAAGAGTCTCAAACATGCAGCCCGGAGGCCAGAACCGGCCCGTGAAAAGGTCAAATCTGGCTGGCAGGATGAACTTGCAAAGTGCAGAAATTACACTTAAAATATTAATCAAGGATGTTGAACATATTTTAATTCCAGTTCCACCTTCATCCAGCTACAATGGGTGAAGGTGGGGTACACCCTGTATGAGTCTCCAGTTCATCTCAGGGGCTGAACATATATAGACAAACAATCACTCTCACATTCACACCTATGGGCAATTTAGATTAACCAATTAACCTATCAGTGCATGTGTTTGGATGGTGGGAGGAAACTGGAGTACCTGGAGAAAACCCACGCAGACACGAGGAGAACATGCAAACTTCACGCAGAAAGGTCTGGTGTTGGAACCAGGGTCGTTCTTGCACTGAGACACAAGTGCTAACCACTGTGCCACCCGAATGAAAAATTTATTTTTATTTTAGTTTCAAGTTTAGTTACCTGTTGTTACTAACTGTTTGTGTAACATGATGCCATTACTTTGCTTGTCAGGCCCACTTGACATCCAGAAAATGAGTTTAACACCCTGGGTTCCAAAATAGCAGACTGATCTTGTAAAGTCGTGTTGTACATGACACCAGTTGTTACCCAGAAGGCTTATAATGTCATACAAATAACATGCCAATTTACTATCAAAAGTGGCAAATATACAATTCATGCAAAATCATGATGTCATGTTGAGGTAGATGTCAAAAATAACCAAGATCCCAGCATTACAGATTCCAAAATGAGCACATATAAAATTTCTATTAAAAAAATAGTTCAAAAAGTAAGCAAAAACAAATTAACTTAGAACATTAATAAGTACAGAAAATTAAAGCTCTTGTACATCTGCACTCATATCTGTTTAAGATTAAACCTTAATATTGTGGACATTGAGTAATGTTACAAGAAGCTAATGTTTCCAAATTCTTAAGTTCTCTTTTTATATAATTCTAACTGCTATATATCTTGTTGTGTTCTTGTACTTTTGGAGGCAATTTTCACATTTAACATTAATATTAACCCTTGAATAACAGTTGCACTCTACAAAGCCTCTGCAAATAAATGTTTAGCAAGGTGTAACTGACAGCATAAATATTTGGAAGATATTCATAAAATGTTTTTATCCTGCATCTGCTCCTCTGTATAGTTAAGGCATACCTTTCCAAACAACACATTGTTATCACATTTAATGTTTGAGCTCACCAGTTCCCTCTTCATCAAAACAGGCAAAAGCGTTCCGAATCACATCCTCGGGATCTGTGCCGTTCAGCTTCTCTCCAAACATTGTCAGGAACATAGTAAAATTGATTGGTCCCGGGGCTTCATTCATCATGATTTCCAGATATTCATCTGTGGGATTCTTACCTGAAAGGAGAAAACAACAAGTGATGGGAATTGACTACACTGACTCTCACCCACTTTGCATATGGGTTTCACAAGACAAGTACCATTGGATACTGAAAATCTGAAAGGAGTTTTCCTTTAATATGTGAAAAAAGATTTATTCATAAACACTACCTAATGAAGCTAGCATGTCATGGAGATCTTCTTTGTCAATAAATCCATCCCTATTTTGATCGATCATGTTGAAGGCCTCCTTGAACTCCTGGATCTGAGACTGATCAAACATTGCAAACACATTGGAGGTTGCCCGCTGAGGACGCTTCTTTGTGTTCTTCCCCTTGGCTCTTTTGCTGGACATGTTGGCAGATGGTATGCCCCCCTCCTGTAAAATAGACAATATGAAGGCTGTCAAATTAGATCAACATAGAAATAACATGAACTATTTAATGCAAGATCTGTATAACAATATAGTTGCAACTTAAAAATGTATGATATTTTAACTATAGTTTTGCATATTCACTGCTTTGTAATAGATATGCTTTGTTAATTTAACAAGTTTAATTAATTTACTGAATAGTATTTATTATATTTATCACGGATTGCTGTGCTATGTTCAATATGTTTAGAGACAAAATGAAAGCTATATTCATAAACTATGAAAAGAACGTTGTAAAATGTGAATTCTTTTGGGATAATATCTCAAACTTGTTTCACTAAACTTCAATCGTTGCTTCAATCAATAAGAAACAATTCTCTATTGTAAACACTATGTCTGTCGTTAAGTGAAGATGAAACAAAGTTAAATACAGTATATGATTTGTAGATAAGAGTTCATTTTTAAACGTACTGATATTGCTGTATCATATCGATGATGGTAGCTAAATCACAAACTTCATTAATGGATTATAATAATAATAAAACGGTAACAGACGGATGTTTGTTTTTCATTATTATTATTTGTTATGCTGCAGTTTTGCTGCTCAAATCATCTTAATGTATATGTTAGCTAACTACTTAGCTAACCCAACATTGACCTATATACTGTTACAGACTGCTTAAGCTAGCTTTGGAACCAAGGGAACTTTCTCCTCTCTAAATTTGTGGACTCAGTGTGATCTAAATCTAAACCAAATCATCACTTAAAATCACCTACCTCAGAAAATACAGGACTTACGGCGGGATAGCTGTACACATACAGCTACCAGAGCATCCACAGGCTGATAACCATCAATGATTTATTTCCTCTTTGACCAGTTGACCAATCAGAGCAGAGACCCACGAGCCTGGAATGTTCCATCTGTCATATTCCATACTCCTGCTTAGGTAATTGATTATTGATATATTTTTAAAGCTAAAATCATATAATTTGAGGGCGGTGGCAGCACATATTTTTTCAGATACGATACATATAGCTTTACTTTTAAGCTTTTATTTTACGTTCCATCAACCGACGGATGCTGTAGTTAATGCATTTCACCACCAGGTGGCAGCAATCACCAATAAACTGTTTCCTGTGCATTACACAAACTAATGAGTGCGATAATCTGTCAATATATAATTATAGCCTAATTAATTATTTTTCAGACTGAAGTGTCGAATATTGGACTTAGTAAGTAAGCTGCGAAACAGACATGTATTCATAAAGACATTCAAAGCTGTTTATATCACATCAGTCACTTGGAGGAAACTGTTCAATATTCTGTTATGTAGGACTTTTAATATCCTCATTTTTCACTTTGAAAACCATTGTGTTTAAGAACAAGTCTATTGTTTGTGTTTGTACAGGACTGTGTATGACTCCTCGGATCCCTCCAGTGCTGTCCCGGCCCCTGTCCCTCCTGTGGCCCGCCTGAGGAGCAGCTCCACAGCTTGCTGGCCCTTCCTTCTCTCATGGTCTAAATTTAAAGCTGCCCCAGCCTTAAAAGGTCCTGACGGTGTCCTGTGCATTCTGCCGAGTGGCAGCATTATTTTTGTTCTGTGGACTGCCGTCCTGTCCACTGCCCCTCACCCTGCTGCTTTGCCCGGATCTGGACTTGCTTTAGCTACTTTTTTTGGAATAACACACCTTTTCTCATATTGTCAACCCTTTGTGGATTGGTGGATTTTTACTTGAGGTGAGTTGGATATATTTCCCCCATTAATCTGACTTTATTACTAAACAGTTGGTGTAGTTTCTCATTTGATCTAACTAAAAAAATCCTCAACACCTGAGGCCTAGAGATAACCTGCAATTACATGTTGTTGTTGTTTTTTTATCACCATGTATTTTTGTGTGAGTCACTAACAGTGTTTAATGTGTGCCTACTGTGTCCTTATACATCAGACTGCATGTGTAATTGGACTGATTTCTGATTCTAAATGAAGAACAGCCAGTTTACCTCAAACTTTTTGTTTTACATTAGAACTAAATAGTTTGATCATTCAGATTTGTTTCCTGGCAGACAGACAGATCAGTTCATTTCATCCACTCCATGCCCTTTCAAGTCCATTTGACAGTTCAAAGCTCCTGACAGCCTGCAGTAGCTGTTGCTCTCGGGCTGAAGCAATAAGAGATAACTCCAGTCAAACACTGGAAATAAGTCATGGATCATCATATTGTCAGCTAGTTACATAATGATACTATTTCCTTTGGGAGCTACTTGTGTATGCTGTCTCACTGAGCACTAAAACAGTCTGAAGGGGTTGAGTTCACAGAAAATTATCAGCTTATTTTATTATTATTATTATTATTATTATTATTATTATTATTATTATTATTATTATTATTATTATTATTATTATTATTTTACTTTACTTCCTGAAACTAGTAAATAAGTATCTTAAATATATGCTCCATGGTATACAGTTGGCCTATAAGACTGGACATTATATCTAATTAATTTGGCTAATCGAGGTTTTGCTCACTGAAAATCACAAAAAAAAAAAAAAAAAAATTACAAATAAATGACTCCTCTACAGACCTTTATTGTAAGAAACACTGCAAAACAAAAGATGTTTTCTTGTTGTAGTTGTGAATGTGTTTCTTTATTTAATGTGTTTCTTTTATTCAGTTTACAGAAAGAACATTTTAATCATATGCTGTTTGAACTTATTACAGCCAGAAATGATTGATTGAAATTGTAAATCGTTGATATTACTGAAAAGATTTGCTATTAGGGTCATGTTGCTCAGCTTTAATCCAGTTAATGGATCTCATTTCTCAGTTCATTTTACAAAACAAACAGTTAATTGAACAGTTATAAATTCACAAACAGAATAATAATAATAGTAAGAATAATAATAATTATTATTATTATTCTTACTATCGTAATGAGCCTCATTATTAAATCTGAATAACCTTGGCTGAGCTGTTTTACATCCAAACCTCTGACACATTGACCAGTGGATGTGATTGTTGACAATGTGGTGCGGCCACATTTTAATACCTGCTGCATCTTCATTTAACCCAGTAGACACAAGTAGAGTTTAACCGCGTCTCATTCCATTTTAACCAAGTTCAAAAACCATCCATCCTAAAAGCTAATAACCCACTTCCCGCTTTAAACTAACTCCTCAGTTCATCCAAAATTCATCCAAAGTGATAACAATGAGATTGATTTACAGAGCTGTTAAAAGTAAAGGACAATCTGACATTATAAGTTGGAGGAGTGGGCCTGCAGGATGTCAGGAACATTACAAGTGTCGCAGAAGCAGAAGCAGAAGCTGCAGGTGCAGCACCATCAGCATCAGGAACAGCAGCAGCAGCAGCAGCAATATCACTATGAGAGCAGCTGTTACCTGAGTTCCAAGTCATCTGTTAGCAAGCAGGTGTTCGCCACTTACAAGACCAGCAGCCATCGGTAAGAGTGAAGCAGATGCAGAGTCCAAAATACATAATATTTGAAAATATACTCAAATAAAGTCTCCTGTTTGCGGCCAAACACTTCCATAGACTTGGGAGTGATGCTGAGCCAGTGCAAAAGGAGGACTTTCAAATATTGGATGTTGTATTTTGCTCTGCTATGGAGTGATGGGATGGGTGTTGTCTTTCTGCTGGCATCGTTTTGGTATTTTCATAAAAGCACAGCTGTTATTAAGGGCTGTTATGTTTGGACAAACCCAACACTGTACTAGAGTCAAATCTCTAAACACTGACCTTTAGCAGTATTTTCGAATTCCTAGGTGTTTATACGTATGTTCAGTCCAAATAAGTTCAAAGTCATCTGTTGCAATGTTCAGTACTATGTCTTTGTTTGTATGTCACATTGTGCCATTAACACTTGTCAGTGTTTAAAGTGGTCTGGGTTCCTTTGTCCTTCAGGCTGCAGGGCTCGGTGGACATACTGGAAACTAGGATAGCTTTCTAAACTCGGGGCAGGGGAGGAATTTCATCTGTAGTGAGTAGCTGCCAGTTATATTTATGGGCAGCTGTGCTATTTCTGTAGAGGGTGCTGCTAAACCAACTGTATGGAGGTCATGGAATTATAATCAGATGTATAGCTACTGTCTGTAATAATTGATCTTATGTCAAGGTCCATATTTTGTTCCAAATAACACCGATCAGTATATTTGCAAGTAGTGTAGATTGTGAAAAATCTTTGTGTTTTTTTTTATTATTTTTTTTTCTCATAGAATTCGATGATTGCACAATTTTAACCTTTATTATTAAATCTGAGGAGTGACTGACACATGCAGCCAGCTTTCCAAAAACTTGGCAGGGAAAAAAAAGGCATTTATCCACAGTAAAACTTTCTATACTTTTGACATTTTTGCAAATTGAACCAAGGCTTCCTTTCAACACACCTGGTGAGTCAGCAGTAACTTCTTCACTTTGTAGAAGTCATTGTTGAGACTCCATCTGTCTGTCTCTGCTGTGCATTCAGCCTCTTCCTCCAACTCAATCCCACCTCGTCAGTATGGAACACACTATCAAAGCTGCCTAATGCTTCTCCTACTCCAGGCCAAATGGGTAGACTAGGGCAGACTGAGGCAGAGATTATGAGCGAAAGCGGGACTTTACAAACGACCTTTTCCTCCTGGCTTCCTACCCAGCAGTTCTGGCTTTGTTTATAAGTCAAGCTCACCACAGGGAGGCTGATGCAAAGTGTGATGTGGGTCTGGATCCTAGACGATGGACCGAAATATACCTTCCCTTTCTGAGTAACTGGACTAAAGCAGATGCTCAGTGTGTGTTTATGTAACTGGCACATTTGTTGAAAGTTTCAGAAATGCTGAAGCTATGTCCATTTTAATCAGAAGCTGAGCTTTTACTTATTGATACAATACAACCAGACACAGAAAATGGAAGTTAATGGTCACTTAATGTGCTCAGTTAATTTCAAACCAAACTGAAAAGTGAACTGCTTAGCCATGCTGTAGGTGTTTTATTTAGTCAATGTATCAAAACCTGCTTCTATAAAGGTATATTACATTTTGGTCTTTACTTAATTTTTAAATAATCACTGTGAAAAGATGTAAATCAGAAAAAAAAAAAAATTCTAATCAAAGCTAAGAAATGTTGATGACAGCTGTATTGGTTTTTCATCTTCTACGTTTTTTTTTTTTTTTATTACAAAAACACTTTAACATTTGAGAAGTTGTCAATAATGTGCAGGTTATGAGATGGTAGAAGCCAAAAAAGATGGCCTAAACTATGCAAATATCAATAATTTTACTTAAAATAAAATAAAAAAAAAAACATCATGTGCCTCTTCACAGTTTCTAGACTTGATAGAAGCAAAAAACTTCAATAACGACCCTTTCAGATGTTTCTTGAGTAAATATAATATCCTCTGTATATCAGTAACACATGTATGTATATTGGGTATTTATAGTTATGCTTTGATACAGATTTAATTTTCTATTGTGTATTTAAAATAGTAGTTTTTCAATTGATACCAAACTTAAGCTTTAGTGGTAGAGTTTCTCACTGAAATGCTTTTAACTATTTCCATCAGTCATATGTAGTATGTTTGTAGTGCTATAAAATGCTCTGTCATGTGTTTTTAAATGTAATAACTATTGTGTTCTCCCTCTAAGCCTGAAAACCTCTGTGAAGACAGAGAAGGGGCAGGAGGTGGTTAAACTGAGCCCACTACCCAAGAGAGCCAAACGCACCTACCTGGCAATGGACGCAGATAAAGAGGTTATCGGCTACGTCGTCCCTGTATTTAGAGCCAAGTGAGTGAGAAATTATGATTTTAAATAACATTGTTCATGCTGAGGATTAATGATACACAACTTTGATTTAGTTAACAACTGCTGGGTGGGATATTTTAACTGTAAATCTGAGCCCTATAGTTATATCAAACAACATAAAGAACATGTAGAAATTAAACAAAAATGTGCAACATGCAAGAAACACAACTGGGTGAATAGTTAGTTTTAATCCTTTTGATTTCATTGTCATAGGATTAAAGTTATTCTGACATTCGTAGTTTATGCATAGAATCTAAATATCAAGCACTACATATATGATACACTGCAATTAAATAGAAATAATGCAATTTGTATTTGTTCAGTGAATCTGTTTCTACATAAACATGCACTGACTCCATTACACCCTATACCCTATATCACCCAAAATTAAAAATGTAAAAAAAACAAAAACAAAACTAGATTATGCACCAAGGTTTTAATAGTTTGGGATTTTACATTCTAGTTTAGTTTGACTTAGTTTTAATTAGTTTTTAGAGCAGGGTTGCCTGTTTTTATTAGTTCTCTGCTTTGTCTTTCTTCTAAATGCTTGGTTTTAGTTCATATCTTTTATCTTCTTCACCATCACTTTAAAAAAAAAAAAATCCCATACATGGTTCTGCTGCTTTCTCCCAACTTTAGTCTATATGTTTCCAGATAGAGTGGGACTGAGAACCTGACTTCAAACTAGGGGTGCCCAATCCTGTTCCTCGAGGGCCGCTCTCCTGCATGTTTTAGACATATCCCTCATCTAACGCAGCTCAAATGATCAGCTTGTCATCCAGCTCTGCAGAAGACTGATAATGACTGTCAGGTGTACTGAATGAGGGAAACATCTAAAACATGCAGGACAGCGGTCCTCAAGGACCAGGATTGGACACCACTGCTAAACGTGACAAGAAGTGACAGGGGACAAAGAGCTGTATGGTGCCGCCAGATAAAATTGTTTGCATAGAATAAATCAATTTCATATTAGTCTGACACTAACAAAGACAAAAATGAAAAGGAATTTTATTCATAAGTTTTATACATTTTAGTTTCAGTCAGTTTTTATTATATATATATATATATATATATATATATATATATATATATATATATATATATATATATATATATATATATATATATATATATATATATATATATATATATATATTATTTATTTATATATTTTTTTAATGGTCTTTCTTTCAGTTAAGAAAAAGTTTTCAATTCTAGTTTTTGTCATTTCTTCATTAGTTAATGATAATAACCTTGCTATGCGCCAACATTGCATTGTTGTAACAGGATATTTCTGATTATCTTTGCTCTACTATCATAGACAAACCACCCTATAGTAAAACGTGTAGTCAGATAAATATTTTTCCACAGCTCCACACACATTTTTTCCCCTTCTTTTTTGGATAAAACATGGCTGTTCAAATTCCAAAAGGTGCAGATCCCTGGACTAAATGGTTCTCACACTTGTTGTTTTAGTCATGATACAGTTCGGGGTATGTTGGAGGCTCAGGATGAGGAGACAATCGAGGAGGGCATTCATTATGTGGCCATGAGAAACCTGTTTGTCAGGGAGGCGAAGGAGGCCATGCAGGTTAAAGTGGAGAAGAAATCCAGGTCGAAGCATGTGAGGGAATCGGCTGAACGCCTAGAAATGGGCAGAACGGTAAAGCATTTCAATCTTTGCATTGGAGATTTATGCATCTTTTTCATAAAACTGTAACACCTGACATAAAACATACAAGTGCTTATGTGTAAATGTGACTGCTTTCCCTTTGCTTTCATGGTGTAGTTGGAGGAGTGGTCAGAATTTAGGAAGAAAATGAACCCAGACAGTCTGACACACCCTCCAGAGTTCATCGTCAAACCCCGTGGACAAACTGTGTGGGAGGGCAAGAGCGTCAACCTGCATTGCACCGTAGCCGGGTGGCCTAAACCCAGGGTTGCTTGGTAAGGCATATTTCACTTCAATGCTTCTCAGCTACTTTAAGTCAAAGAAAAGAGTAAAAATGAAGCTGATGAGAGCACTTAGTTCTGCTGCATTTCAAAGAAAAGTCCAAAGATGTCATTATCAGTCAACATAAGTTCTCCAGCATCAGTTCACTCTGCAATTACAAACTCTGAGGACAAAAATAAACCAAATATCCTTGTTCTTCAAGGTACAAAAACAACGTGCTCATTGACGCCAAGGCCCACCCAGAGAAATACACAACAGAAAGCAACTACAACATGCACTCCCTGGAGATCAAGAAGTAGGTAATCTTTAAGCTTGCATTGCATCGCTTTTTCTAAAATACACACGACCTCCGCTTCAGTGTTTGCTGTTAAAATTACTCTGCAAAGTCTACAATGCAGATGAGACACAAGGAATAAATCAATTGTCTTTGTTTTTATTTCCAGCTGTGACTTTTTAGACACTGCTCAATATTATGCCTCTGCACTCAATGTGAAAGGGGAAGCTTCTTCTGTGGCAACCATCGTTGTTAAAAGTAAGTAACAGCTCCTTTTTTCTCAGCCAAAATCCATTTCTCAATTACTTAAAAGGTTTAAAAAGTTGTCTGAGTAAATTCAGCGTGACTGTTTCTATTTCTCATCAGGGTTCCAGGAAGGTGAGGAAGCAGGTCCTCTTGATCCCAAACCACGTGAGTCGATTTAATGATTTTTATGCAGCTTTTAGATTTCTTATATGCAGTACCTCGAACGAGTGATTCAGTCCAAGAAACACTTCCCATTTGGGAAATAATTTAGTTAAAATGTGGGTTTTACAGCTCTAAAGGTTCTTCACGGTCTGTAAAAAAATGTTTAAATCCAGGGTACCTTGTACCTTTTAGTTATGATATAACTATATTAGCATTAATACAATTAATACTATGAATTACAAATATTTTTTTAATAATATATATTTAGTATAAATTTCAACCTGCACCACTGAAACACCAGCAAGCGAGACATAAACTAATGAAGATATTCAACTGCAAGTGCCAGACATTGAAGTACATGCAGTAGAACAAATGGATTCCTATACTCTTAATACTGTAGGTAGTCTTATATGATATGTTTTTTCAACATGAAATGGAAAAGTTTTCAAGTTGAGTTGATATAGATTGAATCTCAGAGCAACTTTAGAACCATAACACGTTTCTGGAATAGGCCTTGAATGAAGATGGCTGCTCACACTGACAAACCTACAGGGATTCATCACTCTACTCTTTTCAACTTGCCCTTCATCGTATTGTTTCCTATTGATTTAATATTTCAGCACTTTTCAGCAGCATCAGAACACAGCAGTCTAATGAAAACGCATGCACTCTATATAGTATATGTGACCAAATGGGAATAAATTAAAGTCTGAATTTGCTTTTTATATCTGCAGATGGTTTCTGCTCTGAACATGGTGTTACCTTTGAGACGACCATCATTGACAAATTTGAGGTGGCCTTTGGCTGCGAGGGCGAGACATTAAGTCTGGGCTGCACTGTCATCGTTTATCCCACTGTGAAAAAGTACCAGCCTGACGTTGTGTGGTACAGAGACTGTAAGTATTAACTGAACATACAAGTAACGGACTATCTCATAAAGACCCAAACATGCCACTGGCGACCAAAGCCGTCTGTTGACTTAAAATATATGTGGATCTGTAAATCCTATTAATACATGTAAATAATTGGTGGCAAAAGTAGTTTGTCATCTTTTCATGGACGTCAAATATAACCCATTTGAATGTTCAGAGGTGGAAACACACTCATCGTAAACAGCATTGATTTAATAGTAAAACACATGGAGTTTGATAAATGACAGTGGATGGAGACCATTGGTTTATGTTCAGTTAATGATAAAATTTTACCAGTTTTATCACTTTTTCATATAATAACTTTTAAATATATTTGGAGCTGTTATGAACATTACATGATCAGTGAATTAAATATAGTAAAATACATGATTTATAAAAAAACAAAGGCAAAATAAAGAGGATAATGTCACAATAAGTGGTGATAAATCACTTTAAAAAAAGAGTAATAGAGAAAAAACTCACTTGGGAACAGCAGCAAAAGTAGCACTGGGTCTTTATGAGTTAAAACTGCTCCATTCCTGTTGTGAGTTTAAGTGTGAACCCATCACAGGAGTCCATTCAGACCTGTTTTCTGACTTTCCCCATCAGCTGTGGCCTTGAAGCCCTCTAAGTGGGTGCGAACCCACTGGTCTGGGGATCGTGCCACTCTAACCCTCGTCCACCTCAACAAGGAAGATGAGGGCATGTACACCCTGCGTGTGAACACCAAATCTGGCTTTGACACCTACTCTGCTTATGTGTTTGTCAAAGGTACGATCCGATGTGTTATAATATAAGGAGCACAACTGTTGTAGAGGAAAGCAACATATAGCAGGACACCACAGAGACCAGGACAGAGCTAATCCAATATGTGGCATCTTTAAGTGACATAAAGCTCCCTCTCTCAGGGTGTTTGATTTCATCTGAGGAATGTCACTTCTATATCTGTTGCGATGACAGAAATACCATGGCAGATACTATGCTCTGTTTGAACTAAAAAACAGCAGACATAAGCCTGAGGGGAGCTCCTCATTCACACAGCAGTCCTTAATCTTAGCAAGATATAAAGTAATCTATCATAGACGACCACTGTGCTGCTATGAATACTGTACTTTAAAGTAGGTCAGAAAATAGAAACTGGCTATGTAATGGAGAACAGCCTGATTTAGAAACAGCATTACTCACAAGTGTGTGTGTGTGTGTGTGTGTGTCCTGGTGTTCATGTGTGTTCATCTTGAAATGCCAGATGCTGACGTGGAGGTGGAGGGGGTTCCTGTGGCCCCCCTGGATGTGCGTTGTCATGATGCCAATAAGGACTATGTGGTAGTGACCTGGAAGCAGCCGGCGGTGGAGGGCAGCAGCTCCATCCTGGGATACTATATTGATAGGTCGGTCAGTTCAGTCTTTGCACCACTGAAAAGTAATTAGAAGCACTGGAATAAAGTACAACGTGCTATTTGAATTATTTGAACCAGTAGTTTCCAACCTTTATTCCTGACATCTTACAGTTTAATCAGGCTCACATTTTAGATGTAAATGAGTTTTTTTTACAGCTCCGGCAAACAGTCATTTTTATTCTAAACCTCTCACTTAACTTAATTTCAGTTCAAAGCAAACAACAATTTAAATTTAAATATAATTGTTTAAGAATGTATAAATCAGCTCAAACTTGTATATTACTTTCAATAAAATGACTTACAACACCAAAATAAGAAAATAACTTTCAACGCAAATACATGACTCCAATGTTACTATTAATATGAATGTTAAATATTGTAATATTGTTAATTCATACTGTCACACAGTGTGAACATATGGTTTCCTGCTTGTTAATTTAATTTAAGTTAATTTCTATATCAAATATATATATAGTAGTTTGTTCCTCTAACTATGACAATGCTAACTAAGACAGTGTTAAACTATATTAATTGTTTTGTATTTCTGTTGACAGGTGTGAGGTGGGCACCCACCACTGGGCTCAGTGTAATGACTCCCCAGTCAAATATGCCCGCTTCCCCGTCACAGGGCTGGTGGAGGGACGTTCTTACGTTTTTAGAGTGAGGGCTTTGAACAAGGCAGGAGTGAGTCGTCCATCCCGTGTCTCTGAGGCAGTGGTCGCCATGGATCCCTCTGACAGAGCCCGTCTTAGAGGTGAAGGACACATCAAAGCACCTCCGATACACCTCAGAAACATGCCAAGGATTATTTTTTAATGTTTTTTTTTTTTTTTTTTAATCAGCTGGACCTTCAGCTCCTTGGACTGGAATGATCAAATTCACAGAAGAGGATCCCACTGGTATGACAACATCCTGCTTTATCATTATTTATGATAACATTTTATGTATTTATTGTGGAGATTTTATTTCACAAGGACACTGCACATGAATAAATACCACTTTAAATCCTTGAGAGTTAATTAAAAAGTGATTTTTTTTTTAATCTGTGAAAGTATGATATGTACAGTAATAAAGACATTACTGAAAATGTTCTGTTAATATTGGTTTATATAGTATTACTGGTATTTTTACACATTATTTCATTATTTTACTGACAGTTGTCCTGAGGCCAGACAGCTCAGCATGTGTGAAGATAAGGACCAATACTATTTTGACAACACAGACACAAACATTAGGTTGCGTGGGTCAAGGTTGGCAGTCAAGTCAATAGGTGAAGGCCCAATTAGGAGATGAAGTCAGTTGACGTTGCGAAGTCTAACCCATTTGTTTAGACTGGAATCACCCAAGAAAATATTATCGATTCAGAACCGAAATTCAAGGTGTTTTGGGCCTGATCCCTGTGGGGTTCTGGTCCACAGAGACCAGCACTGGCTTTTGTGTGGGTGAGGCTAGATCAAGAGTGTTTCCAGGAGGTGTCATGGCGGCATGTTGTTTGTATCATTAGTTTCAATATGTGCCGTGTTTAACAGATTGTGAGAAATACCCCTTGATCATAGAAAGTTTCGACAGGAAATGAAGGAGAAAATCCAGATGTATGGCAGTCAAATGGTAAATGACCAAACTCTGAGCTCTTAATAAAAGAGAATGACCTTTGGGCAAATTGTAACTCTGTAAAATATTGTATTCTTATACCAATAAAAAGAAGTTTATTGTAATAAAATTCATATGTATTTTTACATGTGTGTGTGTATATATATTCTTTTCCAATTTCAACTAAGAATTTTTATTATTCATAATGAATGTAGTGTTTTGATAATTACAATGACTAGCTCTTATTCTGAAATATGATCTTGAAAATATGGAAATGAAATGAACCATATTAATATTTTATGAGCTCAGGATTTAGAAAAATCCCGGATTTCAAAATATCTGAGTGTTTTTAAGTATAATTTTTGTTCAAATCTTCTTCGAGCATGCCTATAGGGTAATAACATCTTAATTTGTTCAGAAATAGAAGTTCCTAGTATAGGACGACAGCGCCACCATATAAACACGGCACATATTGAAACTAATGATGCAAACAACATGCCGCCATGACACCTCCTGGAAACACTCTTGATCTAACCTCACCCCTTTTGTGCTGTTTTCGATGTGACCTGAATAAGTTATTATCTTGAACTTGTATTTGGAGCTTCCAATATACGAACAAGAAAATCCTAACAGTTCAAAGCTGAGGCATAGACAAAAAAACATAAATAAATACTAGTAAATGCAAACACCACAAAAAGAAAGGATGACAGACTCTAATAACAAGAACGGAAAGTATGAGGCTTTTTTAATTTCACCTGCTGCGTAACTTCAGTTATTTTTTACTGACTTCACATCTTGAGATGTACCTCGCACCTCAGTATTTAACTTGTTAATGCTGTTGTTTTTTCTCCTTAGTGGGCGTGGTGCCTGGAGAACCAACTGATGTTGTGGTTACTGAGGCAACCAAGAGCTACGTGGTGCTGGCATGGAAGCCCCCAGTCCAGAGGGGTCATGAGGGGGTCATGTATTTCATTGAAAAGGTAAAGAAAACTGGGGAAAAAGCTGTTTTTTGTTTTGCAACACTCACTTAACACCCCCACTTACATTTGACTGTTTCTCGACCCCTGTAGTGTATGTCAGGAACAGACACCTGGCAGAGAGTGAACACCGGCATGCCCGTCAAGTCCCCCCGCTTTGCCCTGTTTGATTTGGCAGAGGGTAAATCTTACAACTTCCGTGTGCGCTGCTGTAACTCTGCTGGCGTGAGTGAGGCTTCTCAGACCACAGGAGAGACTGTTGTTGGAGATAAACTGGGTAAGCACAGCAGGCTTTGGGTGGTTATGAAGAGAAATGTTAGTCAGGACAAAGTAATTGTGAAACGACTTCACATCATTAAATATATATGTTAGTCTGCAAACTGTCGGCCCTACTTGCGTTGATTCGTTTTCTGATTTTGTCATCTTTTTTAATTCTTACCTCTGTTTCTTAACAGACCTGCCCGCAGCTCCAGGGAACCCAGTGGTCACCAGAAACAGTAGCACCTCCGTGGTAGTTTCCTGGGCCGCCTCTAAGGATGTGAAACACTTGGCTGGATACTATATTGAATGTAGTGAAGTGGGTTCTAACGTCTGGGTGCCCTGTAACAACAAACCAGTGAAGACAACCAGGTTTGACAATTCCTAGATTTGTTTATTTACCACCATAAAAGTCAGTGCTTTAACTTTTTGCCTGATAATGTGTTTTTATTATATTCCTTGTTGTTGTATACAAAGTTGAAACATAATTTTGCTCCACACCGTATCTGTGTTGATATGGCGTCTGAATTGTCATTCAAACATAAAATTAATCTTTAACAGACTATATCATCCCTTTATTGATGAAACTGAAGGGCTTATTCCAATATCATGAGACTTTTTCTTGTGTTTCAGGTTTGTGTGCCACGGCCTGAGCAACGGTGCAAACTATGTATTTAAAGTCAAGGCTGTCAATGCTGCTGGGTACAGCCAGGACTCTGCCATCTCTGATGCTGTGGTTGTGCTGGCTGCCATCGGTAAGTGTCCTCATAAAGCATCTCCTTCATTAATCTCTGTTCTAGTAGAATTCAAGACATATGCTCTCCTTCTGTTCCATTCTCATTGTTGTTTTTATTTAAGATTTCTTGTAAAAATTTGAACATTTTTCATTCGTACCATACATACATTTTCACATTCACAAACCTTTGCTTTTTGCCTCTAAGCTGTGAGCTCCACTCATATTGTTTTTTTTTCATAATCCCAAACGTTCCTTTTTCTCATATTGTGTCTACTATTTCTAACAATTGTCCATTAGACTACATGTATACTTGGTTTCATTCATACTTCTTACAAATTATAGAGTTCCAAAATTCCTCCAGCGTATCATATCTTTTTTTTTTTCGTTGTGTTGCTGCCATTCCATTTCATTTGCATGTGCCTGCTTGCCTGTGCATTACTAACATTCATCTCTGGAGTTTTCATACAGTTTTTTTTTTTTTTGGTGCAGGGAATATATCAGTGTAAATAACAACAATAGCAAATTAAGTAATCTTTTATCAGCTTCTTAATACATAGGTACTGATTTGTGTATTTTTTCATTTTGGCCCGAGCTCTGTTTTGCCATTTGGTAACTCTTTAGGGATGCGTCTTGATGCATGGCCAAGGTGAAGGCTAAAATATTGTGTTCATAAAGAGCATGAACCTAATGAGAGTTTCGTCTGGCTTCGGAGATTTTCTCTGGGTCAGAGTTACCCAGCTTCTGCCCATTAGCGTAAGTATGTTATAACAATGAACCTAGAAATGTGTGTTGCTTGACTGCACAAAGCATGTTTTATATTTAGTTATAGTACATATAACTACTATAATATCTTAACAGTAATGACTGCTAAGAGCTGTATGATTTTGCTAATCTTATCTTATCTTATTTGTGCAAAAGTATTTGTGTGAGGTAAAGCATGGAAGCAAATTTTGTATTTCATAGAAATGAGCTAACATTAGGTTCTTGAACCACGTTTTTCACATCTATAGTAATTGCTTATCAGTTACTGTGTTTTTTTGTCACAGCTGTCCCTAGGAAGCCCACTGGTGTGACCCTCCTGGAGGCTGTCAAGGATTACATGGTTCTGGGCTGGAATGAGCCTGATAACAATGGAGGAGCTGATGTCAGGGGTTATTTTGTGGACTACAGGACTGTGAAAGAGGGTGTTTTTGGAAAATGGCATGAAATGAACCACCAGGCAGTGACGTCTTGCACATATAAAGTAAGTTCATTTATTTTAATGTATTTTCATATGAACATAATTATCAGTTCATTTCGTGTTTGCAAATGACAAAACACAACTGACTTCATATGCATTTGAGTTATAATAACTGAGGTGTTGCTTAGTGTGTTCTGACTTTGTTCATTTGTTTTTCGGTTTAGGCTGAGAACCTGAAGGAGAACATCTTCTACCAATTCCAAGTGCGTGCCATGAACATGGCTGGTGTGAGCACAGCATCTCTCCCCAGTTCATCTCTGGAGTGTAAGGAATGGACCATAACTGTGCCAGGTATGAGAGATAACGTACTTACAAATAATTGTCAACATTTTGTTCGAATTAAAAACAGCAATATTAGTTCATGGTGTCTCATACCAAGCATGGAATTACAGTAGGACTGTAATTCCACAGTAGGAATATTTTTGTTTCTCCTTACCCATTTTCTTATTTGTTTTCTTTTCTGGTCTGCTCCTCTCTTGTCTTTACTTAGACAAACTCTCATGAAATAATTTTGATAATATAATTTATTCTTGATAAAGTCTAATTGGAGGTCAGTATATAATAATTTTTGCAGGTCAAAGGTGATTACTGATGTGTAAAAAGTGGAATGTGTCTGAAAACAAAATGGTTCCTACTTTCTAGGCAACAATGTAATTATAGGTATATGTTTGGACAATATGTGAAGTACTTTGAATGGATATATTTGTCTGTCACTGAATGTAGATTAAAAAGACAAAATGCATAAATCCATTCCAAAATTCCAAAAGACTGTAGAAATCTGCTTAATTTTTGTCAAAATTTATATAACAATAGTTTTGCAGCACCTGGAGGCTTCAACTATTAACGTCCAAATACACATGTAAATGTACCAAAGACTAATAAAACTGGGTTTAGGAAAATATGACCCCTTTAATATCCCTCCCTTGTCTTCGTAGGAGCTCCTGTTGGCCTTCATGTGCTGGAGGTCCGTGACACTTCCGTTGTGGTCCTGTGGGAACCACCTGCATTTGATGGTCGCAGCCCAGTCAATGGCTACTATTTAGACCTCAAGGAGGCCTCGACTGGAGATGAAGGCTGGAAAGGTGTTCATGAGAAGGTCAACAAGAAGAAATATATCAAAGTAAGGATGAAGAATTGTCTTACATCTGTACAGTTTACATCTGACATTTATACAGTTAAATATGCATGTAAAATGAAGAATATAGTGGGTTTCAACTGTCTTTTCTTCCCATGCTTATTCAGGTAACGGGTCTGAAGAGCGGCACATCCTACGTTTTCCGTGTGCGTGCTCAAAATCTTGCCGGAGTTGGAACACCCTCAGCTAACTTGGGTCCGATCCTGGCCCAGACTCGTCCTGGTGAGTGCGGTTCTTATGTAACTTAAACATTCAGTGGATAAATTTTCCTACGCATTGTCTGGAATGTTCAGAAAAGTATGGAAAATGTTACTTCTAAGAACTGATTCATAACTTACTTGCTTACAGCTGTAAATAAATGCATGCTTAGTCATTTTAGACAAAATTCTGAGTGAAGTGAATGACTCCAAGCTCTTATTGAAAAGAACTCTGTTAATTAAAGGGTTGCAAACACATCAGTATTTATTTTCATATCTTCAGGAACTAAGGAAATAACTGTGGATGTTGATGACGATGGAGTCATTTCTATGATCTTTGAATGCTCTGAGATGAACGAAGGCTCTGAGTTTATATGGTCTAAGAACTACCAGGCCATCACAGACAGCTCTCGTCTCACGGTTGTCAATGAAAAGGGCAGGTAAGTATCTATTAACCATGCAGATGCTCGGTTTGTTTTCTCCCTCTGGGTCTAGGCTAATATTGACAGATTTTTTTTCCTCCTGTGTTGCATTCATTTCCTTTACTTTAAGAGCTTTTCCTTAATGACATCCTGTCGTCCTCATGTGCCCTTGTCTCCAGATCCAGAGCTATCTTTAACAATCCGTCCCTGGAGGATTTGGGAACCTTCTCCTGTGTCGTCACCAACACTGATGGCATCTCTTCCAGCTACACACTCACCGAGGAGGGTTAGTCAGCCCGCAGTCATGACATCTCCACTGCTAATATGACTTGTTTTTCCGGTTAATGTGACGTCAGCGTTAAAGAGAATACCCTGAAGAGCTCCTGTCTGTTTTCTGGTTTTAACAGCTGTATCAAATTGAAACCTGACATTTAGCTTGTCTTGAGGCTTGTCATAACTTTTTCTTTGTGCTATATCTGTCAGTGCTGATGTAGTGCACGGAGTAGTACATGACTTACAACTTTCATAACAGGATAAACGTTACTGTCAAACAAGAGAAAGCATCAAGGAGACAAGACTAGTGATTGAAGGTAAAATGTTGAACATCTTGCTGCTGTTTTTTGTTATTTCACAGGTCTCAAGCGTCTTCTGGATATCAGCCATGAGCACAAGTTCCCTGGTAATTTTTTTTTACTGTATAATAGATAGTGCAAATCATGTTTTTTTTTCACATGTATTTTTTTTATTATGTATTAAACATTTTTCACTGTGCTGCTCTCCAGTTATTCCCTTTAAGAGTGACATGGCCATGGAGTTGCTGGAGAAGGGTTGCGTAAGATTCTGGTGTGAAGTGGAGAAATTCACACCAGCCCTCCAAGTGGAGTACGTCTTTAATGATGCAATCATTACTGAGGGGAAGGTAGGAACTATGCACCAAATCTCACTTCTGTCTCATTTATGCCAAGGTATCATGAGTTCCACTTCTATTTCTACTTCTATTTGGGTTATATCTAATTCAGTCTTTTCTTAAACATGTGTGAAAGTACATTGGAAAGACATCCTCACCAAATCATCTGCCATCCATTCACCATTTTGTACATTAAAATGTCTACAACAAAACCTTGTCAATATACTAGGTGCACTATACATTGTTAGAAAGTGTAGATTCTCTGCAATTGAGTCACAAAGTTTATATCAAAGCATTCTTGACCACTAAAACATATGGAGTGAATACATTTAATGAATAAAGGCCTGGAAAACTAATGTAACTGTTTGATAGTTGTGAGGTCACATTGCACATCCATTCCATGAATAGTTACATTCCAAAAGAGGTAAAACAAACAAACATTTAAACTCAATTTAACCTGATGCAGTACAGGTTGTATTTTAGTTATGTACAGTGGGAATCTTCTGAAAGTAGATTTAATATCCTTTCAAAAGAGGTGTCATTTTCTAATCCTGGCATTGTGGTTCTTCATTTGTAAGCTTTGAAACATCTTACAAATAAAATATAAAAAAAAAAAAACACAAAAAACTTGTGTGTCAATTAATTAGGCAGATTTCAAATATAGATGGGTTAACAATGGTACCTGGGGAACCGATAGGGACTTACCCCTGGCAGTGTCCTGTCAGTCGAGTTCTGGTCTAGTTTTGGTTCAAGCAAAAGTTGTCCCGGCAGGTTTCCTTGGGTCAACAAAATAAAACATGTTTATTTTCAAAACAATATGTGTTCGAATGAGTTATTTATTTGCATTAAAAAAAATGTCACGGAACAAAAACTTACACCTCGTAATTGCTTAGAGCTACTTTCTCTCAATAGCAAAGAATGCACATTGTTACTGCTAACATCTGTGCGCCTGCACATAGCAACTGCAAACACTGCAGAACAACTGAAGAAAGTAGTTTGCAAAGGCATACAGCTGTTAGCAGTGACAAGGTGTATTGAGAAAATTTTAAAATTTTTAAAATTTTTAAAATTTTAAATTCCCATTGGAATTGGGAGGCTGAATCCATTAAATATTTGGGTGTCTCATTACCTAGGGACTTATTGAGATTGTATGACATCAATTACAGCCCATGAAATTCAAAGATCAAGTCTAATATACACAGATGGAATCTTATTCCCTTTTTAAGTTTCAGCTCCCAAATAAAGTTGATTAAGATTAAAATTCTTCCACGGTTGATGTACCTTTTTCAGTGTTTGCCAATCACCATACCATCCAATCATTCTTAGAATGGGACAGAAGTAATAGTGAGATATTTATGGCAAGAGAAAAAGGCCAGAATTACATTTAAGAAGATGCAATTAAGAAAAGAATGGGGGAATAAGCCTTCCCTGCTTAAAAGATTACTACCATGCAGCTCAACTGAGACCTTTAGTCTGCCTGTGTTCACCAACACACTGCTGCTCACTAACAGCACTACTAAGTGACAGGAGATCCAGTCAGTTTTCTGAAATCCTGGTAAGAACTAGTCAAAATTTGCAAATTACTAGATGCATCTCAATTTATGAAATGGTGTGTTTATGATTCAGAGTTCATACCAAATAGATCTGATGGCAGATTTAAGATATGGATTTCAAAAGGTTTAATTATGCACTATTCATTGGTCCACAAGGGGGCATACCAGAGTTTTGAAACCCCACAGAAAGATCATTGACTGAATTTTTTTTTAGTTACCTTTGTCTTATGGAGAAGATATCCTTTACCTCAGAGTTGAAAAAGAAAAGCTTATAAGATCTAGTCAAAATGAACGGAGCATATAAAACCAGTTAGATCTGATTTCATTTGACTGTATTTGTGTTTTGTATGAACCTTTTAGATATGGTTGCCATTGTAAGAGATGTTTTGTTTTCTTGTTATTGTTTCAACTGAAATTAATGGTCCATGAAAGTAATTCCAGAAGGTCAATATGCATATTGAACATTTGTATATACATCCTATTTTATTTTGTGGAATGATTCGAGCTGTAATTAATGCATGAGATGGACATTTGCCTTTCCAATAAAAAAGATAATTAAAAAAGCAAAACAAAAAACTGAATATGATGATTTTTCTAGTGACACCAGAACAAATAAGGAAATAGAGGAAAGTCTTAGTGATATGTATATATAGTAGATTTCCAGATGGGCAAAAATAAAGGAATTAACAACCCTCAAAAATAATTTTGTATTATATTATAGCTTCTTAACAGACAGTAAAGCTCTTCACAAAGATATGCAGTATATATAATACACATATAAGCATGTTTGCAACACAACAGAAGGGCATATAAAATATAATTAAAATAGAGACAGATCTAAACCCAGAAAGCCAATCGTGAAATAAAACAGATGAAGTACTCACTGTCAATAAATACAAGTAGGTCTTAAGATGCAACTTAAAAGTAGACATTGGAAAATAACTGAAAGCTTTATGTAGTGAAGGCATGTCTTATTATGACTTATCGAATGTGTATCTTTGTGTTTTATCATTTCCAGAAATACACAATGAATTTTGACAAATCCAAAGGCATCATTGAAATGTTCATGGACTCTCTGGAGGTCACTGACGAGGGAACGTTCACCTTTAACCTGGTGGATGGCAAAGCTAAGGGCACCACCAGTCTGGTACTAATTGGAGATGGTGAGACCTTGTATACTTTTATCTAAGTTTTTACTGAAGTGAAGTCAGTGGCATAAAGTTAAATATGTTAAAGGTAACAATTTGGTTCTTATGGAGGCTGTTTTCTTTTACTCTGCACTTAAAATACATGTCCATAGAGGGGCAGCAAAAGACAAACTTTCTTTGCATCTTTTTTTAGAATCTTGTTAACTTTATTGTGTTCTGCCTCATTGCATTGAGACGATGAAAAAAAGGAGAATCTAGAATTTACCATGACATGCTCTGTTATTTCATAGAGTTCAGAGAGCTTCAAAAGAAATCAGAATTTGAGAGAGCAGAATGGGTCAGGAAACAAGGTAAGAGCAGTTTCTGACAATTAGCCAGTTTAATGCTAATTACATCACTGTGATTCCTGCAGTGACATTCTCGTGTCCACAGGTCCTCACTTTGTCGAGTACCTTGACTTTACTGTGACTGAAGAATGCGATGTGTTGTTGAAATGCAAGGTAAAAAAAAAAACAAAAAAAAAACCGCAGCTAACTTTTGCAATTCTTGTTCCGTTTAAAAAAAGATAACGCACAGAAATAAGTTTGAATTCCACTTATAGCAATCGTCTTTCTTTGCAGATAGGAAACATCAAAAAAGAGACAGAAATCACCTGGTCTAAGGATAGCATCGAGATTGCAGAAGATGATGAGGATGCCACGAAAATCGAGAGAACGGATGGCGACCTGACCTTTAATATTGGAAAGGTCAGCCCATTAGAAGGAAGCTCTTTGTGAGGAGTCGTGAGCTTATGAGTAAAGGGCTGAGAGCAATGCTTCTCATGCAGCTATGCTTCCATCATAAAGCTAAGACTACATGTTAGACGCTGCCAACCATCCCTCTCGGACACACAGAACCATAAATAATGAAATACCTTTAAAAATATCCACACATCATGTTGGAGTGCTGCAGCACATCAGCATGTTGTGTTTCATCACAGTAGATTATACAGGATATCATGTCTTTTCATTCCTATCCTGATAATTGACATGTTTTGATATTCCAACTGCCTATATTTTTTTAGAAACATTTCAGTATTTTAAAAAGCAATATGCTACAGTGTATATGTGTATGGTTCATCTGTGTTCATTCATCGTATTCATTCTAATATCACATTCAGTTTAACTCCTCTGGCCACAATATAGAAGCATTTAAACACTGGAAACCTGCCTTTTTTGACAGTGCTTCGTATTCATAGCCACTGAAGTTACTCTGACCTTTCATTGTTCATCCACTTTGAAACTGTATACACATCATTAACAACAGAGAGGGCTGGAATAATTGCATGAGCTCTGGAGCGGCGGCCTGTTCGCTGCCACTCTTGTCATTCGCATTTGCGTTAACTGGCTTATCTGTCTAATTTGCAGTGGGTTAGCAAGCAAGAGAAAGAGAAAAAAGCAGAAAAAGCAGAAAAAGCGAGGAAAAAGCCACCTGCAGAGGAAGTTCCTGCGCCACCAAGAGCCAAAGTCTGGACATAAACTTTTCTGCCATAAGTTGAAGTTGTCATATATAATTTATCAATGTGTCCATATTGTCTTACCTTTTTCATGTTTTCATTCAACCGCCTGCAGCATCCCAGGCAGAGGAAAAGCTTGCCTTTTCGTCTTAGTTGGTCTCTGTCTGGCTATTCTCCTGTCTGTTATATATATCTATATATTTGTGCCAGTAATTACACTGTATTCCCTTTTATTCCCACCTTGTGGTTGAGATGAAAGGGAATTTAGTAGCATCTCACTGATACTAACACTCCTCTACTTCAAATCCTAGATATCCAAGACGGACGCAGGTATTTACGAGGTATTCCTTAAAGATGAAAGAGGCAAAGATAAGAGCATCTTCAATTTGACAGATGCAGGTACATCACATTATGTTAAAAGCATTAATTTTATACGATTCAACAGCAGATGAATTAAATGTTAATTGTAAAAAATTTTTTTATTCTTTTTTTATTTTTTTACATTTTCCCAGGATACCAAGCTGTAATGAATGAGCTCTTCAGGGTTATTGGTGAGTCATTCTCCAGTTTCACTGTAACACGCAATGTCCAAAACATTCTCATTGCAGTACTTGTTTAAAGTTATTTGCTGTGTTTTATACCAGTACCTTTGTATATAGTTGATCCTTTATCATTAAATGATAAACAGCTCAAAATGTCCCTTTTCTTTACAGCCAACTCTTCCTCTGAAATCAAAATCACAAGCACTGAACATGGCATCATCCTCCATTCAGACATCAAATACTACACCGATGAACTCCGTGTTGGTTGGCTTTTCAAGTATGCCACTTTAACCTTTCAACACAGCATGAATACAACCATTTGATATTTACAAATGCAATCCAGAGAGCAGATAATACAGTTTGCTATGGAGCTATGGTATAAAAATTGCAGTCAAATCTTGCTTGAACTAGACTATTATTAGCTGCATGATATTTTGATAAATCTACAGTACTGTGCAAAAGTCTTAGGCCAACTTTAGCTTTGCTGTTTCTAGTGAGTTTAAATGAGCATACATATATATTTATCAGTCTCTTTTCTTCAGATACTACTTATTTACTTACTTGTTGAGGTCACTTCAGTCGTTGCCAGTGCACAGAGCATCTCAACCCTTCCTCAGTAGCTCTCACCACTTCATTCTGTCACTTGCTAATTCCTTGATCTCTTCTAAACTGGTGCTAGGTCTCTCCATCATTAGCCTAGCATCTTCCAGGACACAGTGAGTCCATGATTTCCTGGGCCTTCCCCTTGAATGTTGCCCATAGTTCGGTTTCCAGTCCAGTAGATACCTGGGCAGTCATTCTTCAGGCATTTTTACAATGTGTCCGAACCACCTTAGCCTATTGACTGCTACAGTTGTGACTACGCTTGCTGATTGTGCTTTTATTTGATTTTCTTCAGATAAAAAAAAGAAAATGCAAGAAAGATCTACACAGCCTTAAAACCACAAAAAAAACAGAACATTAGACATTTGACATGTGCTGAAAGAAACCTGCTATACAACATAAGAAAATGCCTCAAAAATGGTAAAAGACATGTTAAGTGCAAAGGAAGGTCCCACTTCAATTCAACCATTTTGGTTTAGAAGTTTTTTTACCTCCTGTTTGTTTGTCTGTCAGCAGCTTTACACAAAAACTACTGGTCTTTGAAATTTTCATGAAAAATGGTCCAGAACAGATCCTATTATATTTTGGTGGATGTAAGTCAAAGGTCACAGTCACCAAAAATGTGTTTTCGCACTAATAAGAGATAGGGGAAAATGTGTGCAAGGGGGACGGGGTTTGTTGTGTTGGGCACCACTTTTTTAAAGTAAATCTTTATTTTTACTGTAGCGTGTTGTTCCCATATATCCAACAAAACTAATGTTGGCTGAGAACTTTTGTACAACACTTTATATGAAAACTTTACTTATTAATTTAATAAAATGTTCATAACTGCCTCTGTAATAGGTCTTGTCTGTTTTCGATTAAATGCTCGCATATATCACCTTAATACTTAAATCAAACAATACATTGACCTTTAGAGATACTGGAGAGGATCACTTTTATTTGACATTTAATTCATTTAAATGTAAAGAAAAGGATACAAAGAATAACGTGATATTCTGAGAAAGAAAATTAAATTCTACTAGATAACAACTTTTCCCAGGCACAACAGTCCCCACCCCTCGCAAATGTTTTACCTCATTTGCCCTATCTCTTATCATTGCCAAAACACATTTTTGGTGACCTTGACCATTGACCTATATTCACCTTTCCTGAAAATTTCATGGAAATAGGTCGACTAGTTTTTTGCATAAAGTTGCTAACAAACAAAAGCAAAAAAAAAAAGCCATTTTCCTGCTGTAGGTGGATATCAGATTGAAAATATATAGGTGTTGTTTTCACCAATGTCAGTGAGTTTGCAAGGAGATTTGACCTTTCCAACTTTAACCTTTTCTAACCTTCTCACAAAGGACCCTAGGCAGAAACATGTCACCTCCTTCATTCATGGCTCTATTGGCTCCATCTTGACAACACATAGGAAACAGACATGAGAGCAGGCAATTGAGCTGCAAATATTGGACACACAGTGGATTCACACTCTTAATTTCATTCACACCATGTGCTTCCATATGTGCTAGACATAGCCTTTTACAATCCAAAGTAGGTTTTAAAATACATTATAGTAACGCCATACTGGCCAAAATCTACCCTGGGTCTAGTGATAAATGCAATAGATGTCCTCAGTCTCCCAACACCAACATTCTGTGCTGCTCAGTACCACACTAGTTTTTATGGCACTACTGACCAGACATCTTGTCGTATTTAAGTGGAAGCATCCCGTCACTCCCTCAGTATCTGGTTGAAAGATATCCTTATTCACATTAGATTCGAAATTATTAGGTTCACTTTGAGAAATAATAATGGTCGTTTCAGGAAAATGTGGGGTCCCTTTATAGAAAACCTGAGTAATGTAATCACCCTGCTAGAGGATGACTATTTTTTCATTGTCATTATTCCTGCCACTAAGTAATCTACTTGATTTTTGTTTGGTTTGTATGGGTGTGGATGTTGAGAAGGGTGGGATTGGAAAGGGAATAGTTGAAAGTTAGTTCTAACACTATTTAAAAAAGAGGCTGTCTGGAAAATGCATTAATCCTTTTTGTGTTCTTTTCTCTTTAAAATGGCTCTGTTCCTACTTACTTTACACTCACCATTTGATAATGGCACAATATTTTTTTTATTTAAAGTATGTAATAAAAAGTCTTGGGGAAGTTCTTTTATAAATAGACGTTAATCTTGAAATTCTATATGGATATATGTCACTACATATGGTATATGGAAGAAAATATAGAAAGATTTAAAAGGCCAATTGTGATAAAACAGCTGTTATTTCTGTTTGAATCCTGATTTAACTACTGTATGTTTTCACTAAACAGTTTAACATATTGTCTGTACTGTTCCTCCACATTAGAGATGCAAAGATCGCTGCTTCAGAGAGAGTTAAGGCTGGAGTCACAGGAGAGCAGCTCTGGCTCAAGATCAATGAGCCCACAGAGAAGGACAAAGGCAAATACACTATGGACATCTTTGATGGCAAGGACGGTGTGAAGAGGGTCTTTGAGCTGTCCGGCAAAGGTGAGTCAAACTTTTCAAACTCAAACAAGGAAGTTGCTTCATGTACAATAGCTTGTTTTTGTGTGTATGTTACTTGTTACTTAATGTTTGTTTGTTTGTTTGTGATGCAGCATGGGAAGAGGCATTTGAGGAATTCCAGAGGCTCAAGTAAGAAACTGAAACTAACTTGATCTTTCTGCTGTAACATTTTTTCCATCCAAAGAGGATGTTTACTTATATAAATAGTAACAGTCACGGCTCTCTTAAAATAGACCATGTCCTTTGTCAATCCCTTTCAGCCATTTAGAGTACATTTCCTCATGTTGCATGCTTCAGATAAAAATGTCCTGTGATACCATTTTAAGATGCTCCTAAAAGTATCTGTCTGCTTCCTTCTATAGAGCGGCAGCAATTGCAGAGAGAAGTAAGTGTCTGTCCCAAGAGGTGTTCTATAAAATTATGTAACCTTTTATAGGCATAAACAACAAACACTCCATACACTGACTGATTGTCATGTGGCTGAGTTTTTCTTTGTAGTTGACTCTTGTTTTTCTTGTTCAGATCGTGCTCGTGTTGTTGGAGGTCTGCCAGATGTGGTTGCTATCCAAGAGGGCAAGGTAAATAAATTAGCTGTTTGCTCTGTTAACACGTACTGTTGCTAGAAACACTTTAACGTCATATCATGTTGCCTCTCATTTAGTCCCTGAACCTGACTGGCAATGTTTGGGGTGAGCCGACACCTGAAGTAAGCTGGATGAAGAATGACAAGGAGCTGGTATCAGACGACCGCTACAAACTCAAGTTTGAAGCTGGAAAGTTCGCCAGCATCACAATCGCTGCTGTAACTACGGCTGACTCTGGCAAATATGCTCTCCTTGTCAAAAACAAGTATGGCACAGAAGCTGGCGTGTTCACCGTCAGTGTGTACAACCCAGATGATGAAGAGGCCAAGGAGGAGAAGAAAGGCTAAAGGATAGAGCGGTGTAATGAAGTGAAGTGGTAAAGATGAACAACTGGGCTTTCTCCAAAGCATTTTACCCCGGCACATGCCGGTGCAACAAAGCAGTCTAAATAAATGTTGAATACAGCTGCTTCCTCCTGCGTGTTTCATGTGCTGGGTTAAAGAGCTTTGGGCAATGCTTGCCATGAAAGCAAACAACAAACGTGATAAATGATTATTCTGTGCTTGTGTTGCTCAATATGCATTGTCACTAGTCACCTCAATCAATAGTTAATGTAATGTATTATAACGGCAGATGGTTGACTTGTGATTAGCCTTTGTTTTAAAGCGGTGCTGAGGCATTCCATTTTGCCTCAATTTTCTTCTATTTACAGTATTTCATTTGAGTAACATTTGACCTCTCAAACCTAGAGGTTTATGTTCTGTAAAAATAAAAGAAAATGTCATTAACTTCCTACCAGCTATTTGCTCTGTATTGTGAGGCATTGGAAACAGCTATATGTTGCATATCCCACTGGTAAGAGGATATAAACAGTGGTCTTTATTGTACTGTTTACACACATCCATTTGGTATTTTGTTTGCAAGCTTCACATATCACTATACTATTTGACAGAAGAAGTAGAGCAGGTAAAGCATGAAAGCAGTTAGAGTAGAGTAAGACTAACAGGAAATTCAAACTGGTTAATTTAGGGTACTTCACACACTACAAAGAGGCAGTAGCAGGAAGCAGAAGACCAATGCAGCTGATATTTTGGTTTGTCTTCAGGACTGATAAGGACAGTGTGACGAAACTATGGAATGCTGTATGACAAGTGCACAACAAAAAACTAAGAAACTGCCCTACAGAATTTGGTCTGAGGTTGTTTTTCTAAAGTACAGGTTAAGCATTAAGATATGTTTGCTTTTAGGCACTCCTAATAAATATGCACTTGCTCAACTACAGTAAGGCTGTCCTTTTCATTTCATTCATTCATAGACATCAGTGTCTCTTAAATTGAAATGTCCATGGTTTCTTTTAAGTTGATTCGTTAATTATTAGAAAGTAGCTGAGCAATTGGTGCCATCTGATTTCTGCCTGTTCCCACTTATTAAGCCATTTATCAGAGCATCCTGAGGGTTCTGAGTCTATCAACAGTATTTAAGGAGAATCCAGTCCCCATGGATCAGACCTGGTTGATCCGTCATCTCACCTCTCATTATCCTTCCTGTAAAACGTGTCAATAAAAACCACGTATGATAAGCTGCTGGGATCACTCATATGATGGTGTAAATGTTTTGTAAACATTAATTTGTATAAAAGCCTATAATAATTTCCGCGTGGAAGGGACACGGTCACATCAGTGCAGCTGTGTGCGCGCGCCGCCACTGTGCGGCTCCCTGTCCCATCAACTTCCCACACCAGTCAGCCACGGTGGTCCGTCCACGGACACGTCAGGAGGCTTCTGAGGAGTTCCACCGGTACAGCTATGGGGACCCTTTGAAGACACATAACATCCTTCGTTGGTACTATCCAGCTGAGCTAACATAAAGGTAAACAGTCTGTGATATATGTTTTTTTTTATATATATATTCTACTCGTCAGCCGTTCGTTGCTGCTTATGATGATACATTTTCCCATTCTACCCCCAGCTAATGTTAGCTAGCCTGTAGGATGGCTAACGTGTTTTAGCTACGATGAATTAATTCAACTCCGGCTCACACTCGCTAGGTTATAAAGTCATTTATTCTTACGCTATTAAACGTGTCTTCTTCTATTCCGAACTGGTGAATATCGCCATTTACTGTTTCAATATTAACGGTAACATCTACCGGGGATACGGTTAAAGCTAGCAGAGGGAACTGGCAAACGGCTAGCTGCTATTTATTTGTTTTTCTGTATACTATCATCTCTACTACTATTCGTGGCTTGAACATATCCCATGACTTTACAGGTCTAAAAAATCATGTTTGCGTCAATGGTTTCAGCATTGTGTGTGTGTGTATTTCCGCAGTTCGCTGCTCATTCACGCCACACTGACCCTGTGTTGGAGTCATTATAGAGCATCTAGCGACTGACATTAGACTCTGAAATTAAAACTAACCCAACGTTGAAGTTAATCGTCTTAAACACAGCAGCTATATGCTTTGAGTTAGCTTAATAATGACATGGCTAGCTTGTGTTTTGAACCATCTCACATTGTATTATTAACGACTTTTAAGAAGTGTGTACAAGGACACAAGTTGCCACCTCACCAAAAAAGGTGGGAGGTATTTTGAAACATTATAATAACGCCTCCGTAGTTTTCACGTGAGAGATAGGATGTATGTTTTTTTATGTAAATGATGCCGTGAGACATATTTATGTTGATACTGTACACGGTGACGTTCAAGTCAGCGTATCTTAACTATGTTACCTATGGGGTAAAAAAAAATAGTAATATCATATCTTGTATCAATATAAACGCTGACTTGCTTAACACCACTGAACTTTATGGTCCTACTCAGTATGGATCATATGTACGTTTTATAAACCATACTTTCTTTTGTATTATAATCAAACAAACACACAGGAATAAACACCACTCTTTCTTAACTCCTCCATTTCAGTATTGCCAGATACTGTCAGATTCACATCAGCAACACAAGAATATGACTTTGATACCTATCCTGATAAATGTAGAAGTAAGCAGTTTATGTCAGCAGTTATGTTTGTTATACTTATAGAGTAGTAGTCGTAGTTAGAGTTGATTTAACCCACATTTAAGTGTTGATGCTGTTCTGTGTAACTTTATACCCAGTAGAAGGGAATGTGAACCTTGTCTGGTTTGTTTAGTCTGCTCGGTCACAAGGACTGATTCTGTTGTTGCTAAGTTAAAGCAAGTTCACCTTAGATATGGATATGCTCAGTGATTGTAACTCCAGTGTTTAATATGTTTCTTAAGAAACCAGTGTTTTAATGTGTGGTTCTCGGAATAAATTGTCAGACCACAAGAGTGGGAACAACTAACAGCCTTCAACTCAGTTTGACAGTGTTTACAAAAGGTTTAACAGATGGACGAGTAGGCATGGGTCCTTTCTGGAAGAGTATTATGTTTAGCCTGGGCATTTGCTGAGAAGCTAAACATGCAAGAGGATGCAGGAATCTGGACCACAAAGAACCTCCTGAGGACAAAACCATGGCTGAATTCTTCATTGTTTTGACTGCAGTCTCATGAGGGTATTCACTCCATTTGTACTGAATGTAGATAAGGTTTTTATGTCAAAATTTAACACTTAACTATTTTTTGTAAACTGTACTGATGCACTATATTACAGGCTGAACAAAACAGTGGCTATGTCAATGATATACAAAGCTTTTTATTTTTTTCAGTCATATGCATGACAGAAATTTCAAAAGTAGTGTAAAGAAATCAACATGTTCAAGTGTCCCTTAGTCAGCCATTGGTTAATTGCTCTAGCCAATGATTATCTTGAAGCCCTCTCCCCCTGCACCTGATTAGTCATGAAAACAAACAAGTACTGTACATGCAGTGAAGATTGTACTGTACATGTGACTGAGTGTTTGAAGACGTCACACAGTGTACAGCTCTTTTTTTTTTCCTGGAGTATGTACTCTTATCAGGGAGAAAACACAGCGTAGTTCTTCAGACGAATGAACTGTCCCTTATCAGCTGTACACCACCACATTAAAGACGCCTTCCCATTGGTTGGACCCTGTTTGTCCAATTTGCTGACTGGATGAACCCCTGTCCATATCCTGTAATTAGTAAGCCAGAAGAAGTGTCACAAAGTTTATGATGGTGTTACACAATTGTCATAGGCATTAGATAGCTTTGTGTTGGCAATTACCCCTGGGAGGTTTGTTTCAAGGTGATAAGGCTGTATTTGAGATTGGATTCAGGATGGTAGTGAGGCATTGTCATCATTCTCTAGGAGAGGAAAGCAGTTGTCATAGCGGAGTATCCTGAGGAAGGTAAAGTAATAGCTGGTGTTCCACTAGCAGCAATGAAGCGCCGGAGATCATTGGAAGACTTGGAGCTTCTGGGAAGCAACACAGAGGACAATACAGATAACAGCGAACAGGATGAATCCTCGCCTCTGAGGTTGTCTTGGTCCTTGGTGAGTCAGTAGTGTCACTGGTCTATTAGTCGGTAAGAGCTTGGATCTAATGTTGACTAACCATATTAGTCATCTTTTATGGTTGGATTGAGAGGGCTGCTTGACATATTGTTAGTTAACCTTTGTTTTGACAGATGTCTATAGTAAATCAGAGGGATATGTGAGATCTAGGATGTTGTAAAACAATGTAATGTCAGACAGTGAAATAAAAAAATCTGAGTAAACAAGGCAGTCAGAGATGGCAGACCTCCGCCAAGGCTCAATTTTTTTTATTTATTTTTTTTTATAAACAACATATGATGTCAAAACGTGACGTGATTGAGCCATATGTGTTGACCCATCGGATGTCTGAAGGTGAGATGATGTGAATGCAAAAAAACCACCAGATTCTATCTTGTCAGAATCCTGAGATATTACCACTTATGTGTTTTAGCTGTTGACCTTTAGTGTGACTTTGACCTTTGACTTTCATTGCTCAAACTCTAATGGGCTCAGAACTTTTTGCGTAATCCTGCTGACAGACAGACAGACAGACAGACAGACAGACTAACGGACTCGAATTTAATACCTCCTTGGGGGAGGTAAAAATGCTTACACACACACACACACACATTTATATATATATATATATATATATATATATATATATATATATATATATATATATATATATATATATATCTCATGTAGCCTGTAAAGTAATCTAATCCAAAAATATAATTTAATTTATTGAAACCTTCTAACCCAAGTTTCCTGTTTGTCATGTGTTTTTGTTTCTTTTTTTAAGGAGGTAAAAAAGCGAGTATTAGCAGGTTAAACATGTTTGTCACATGTAACAGCTTCCTAGTAAGTGACACCTGGCACTTTTCCAGGCCTTTTTCCCTGTGTAAAAACATGTGCTGGTGTTAAAGTAAAAGTGAAATTAAAAAAATTAAAAGTACTCCAGGTTTTTTTTGTTTGCTCCAAAGCAAGACACAATTTCTTTTACAAAATGAAGAAAATAAACAAGGACTTAAAAAAGTTTTATAATACTGCAACATTTTCCATATAGATTTTGACATAGTGTAAATGCTCTCAGATTTGCATCTGTTTTGCTGGAGGCTTGAGTCATTGACCTCAACACAGCAGAGACTGCAACTAATGACATGTACTTTGGAAGGATTGTGATATGTTGTGTAAAGGAACACCACGCACCCCTGTTCATCAAAAAATGTTACAGTTGCGCAGCATCAAAAATACATATTTCCATTAAAATTACAAATGGGAGCATATCATGGTAGAATGTTGTTCAAATAAAAGACAATGTCATCCCTCAACCGAAGCAAAAGTGGAAGTTAGTGCAAATTCTTTTGTTTAAAAAATAAAAAATTAATTATTGTCCCACATCACATAATTCCTTCAACCGTTAACTTACTCTATATATTATTATATTTACTCCAACATCAAGCTTGCTTCAGCTGCAAGTGAATAATATGAAAATATTCAGAGTAGCGGGCTTGTTTTCAGTCTATTCCGTGATGCCACCCTTGCACAAATGTCCCCATTCTCTACTCTACCCCAGCCCTCAACAGTTTTCATGGTTAAACCCTGAACAAAAATGTCAGTGTGTGACAGGAGCATTTCAGGTTACATCAAGTCAGTGAAGTCAGCAGGGGAACTTGTTTACAATTCCTACTAAACTACACTCTGACCAATGTGCATTAAAGTCCTGCAAAGTGTCCAGTATCAGATGTGTATGTAGTCTTTCACAGTCCACGTATGATTGTGAACAATGTAGTTCAGTAAAGAGGCACAGGGTATTTGGACAGCTGTAGTAATCATGCTCTATGGCCAGTGAAAAATGTTTCTCTGATTCTGTAGCCTACCAAAATAAATATCAGTTTTTGTAAATGGTCTTCTCAAGCAAAGTTGAATTGAATTTTATTTGTGGGGCCCTATATCACAACAGTGTTTTCACACAGGGCTTTACATAGTAGTAGGATCTAAACAAATGGCAAAGGTGAGAGTATGTATGAATTTAATCTGATGTACATAGCAGAAGGATGGGAATGTAAACAGGAAGTCAGCTGCTTTCTGTGGAGGGCAGTGGGAAGTCTTGTGTGGTGTTGTCTCATCTCATTGTTTGAGCCACAGTGTCAGACCCCCCCCCCCCCCCTCTCTCTCTCTCTGATGTCACTCTGGTGGGATAGCAGCCAGTGGCAGGGTAACAGTAGGACTCGGGCAGCCTGTATACAGGTCAGGTGATAACGGGCACCACAGGGCACACAGGCAGGCAGAGAAAGAGCTGAAAGATGAAAGCAAAGAAAAATGACACTGCTGTGATGTATGGAATGTGATACTTAAAAGAAAGCGGCAACTGTGATAGGCTGTGAGGGCACCAACAGGCCAAGGGAACTGAAGTGAACTCAAGTGGAAAACATTTAGACTCTGCAGCTTTTAAAGGCCGAAATTGTCTCTCTTTTTGGAGTTCAGCTGCACAATATGCGCCCCTCCTCACTTTAGTAACACTTTGTTCTCATCCTTCCTTTAGGCGGACACCATGAACTACGTGGGACAGCTGGCAGGTCAGGTGCTGGTAACCGTCAAAGAACTGTATAAGGGCATAAATCAAGCCACATTATCTGGCTGCATTGACGTTGTGGTTGTCCGCCAGAGAGATGGCACCTACCAGTGCTCACCATTCCATGTACGCTTTGGCAAACTGGGAGTATTGCGGTCAAAAGAGAAAGTGGTGAGTCAAGTTTCCTCTCCTTCTTCTTCTTCTTCTTCTTCATTTTGCTCAGTTTCGGTAGCTTCCCAAATTTTCTAAATTTCCCAAAGAAAAATAAAGTAATGACTGAAAATGCCAATTGTTGTCATGTTCTGTGAAGACCTGTCATACAATATGTTTACATGCGCAAAAATTATATATTGTGCTCTTGCTATTAAAGGACAAAATTCCTAGTCAGTTCTTAACAATAGTCAACTCATATTGTTGTATACATACAGCTAAAGTATCATTAAAATTTTTTTGGTGGAATTACATTTATCATATTCTTTATGATAGTAATAGAAAAAATATGTCTATAATTGCTTAAAGTCGAAGGAAATGATAATGTATTCAATGTTTTTACGAATAAAACTGAGTGCTGGAATTTTTCTTAATTCATATTTTGACAGTGTTAGTAGTTTACCCAAACTCTCTAAATGTCTAAATCCAACCTAGTCGGCTCAGATGATGTGCTGTTTCAGATTAACCTAATGAGCAGATCCATAGCTCAACAGTCAGCTCTCTGTCAGTCAGTCTTCCTCTCTAGGAAGGACTGCATTTCTCTGCCTGTACATGATGGACTCTTGTTAGGTTTTGTGTCAGGTGACTCGTGTTTCTGCTAGAATATGTGAAGGACTTGTAACACTTGGTGTATTTGAGTGAAGTCTCCCCCTTTCCTGCTTGGGTGGGATACACTCGTAAGGATTTTCCAAATCATAAGCAATTTTTTCCCCATCTGTTACACACCCCAAACATGAAGGCAAAAAAATCAGACATTGAACACTTTTGATCGTACTGTACGTGGTGTGCTTCAAAAATGTCAACACAGCATACCACACACATAATATTTTTTTTCCCCAACATGGATCTAATATCGAGTCCTTCAAGACACTAATCTCACATGGCCAAACGTGATCTAACAGAAACGAAAATGGGGACAGCTTAAAAAAAAATAGAGGGGTACAATTGTACAAAATGAAAAAATATTGTTGATGAAAATAATTGTCAGGACATTTAATGGTTGTCTAATTTGACCGTGGTTGATCCATGTCCAATTTGTTTTATTTTGAAATGAGCGTCACATCTGTTTACATCTGACCACAGATGTTATTGAGCAGCACGTGTTAGAGATTTAATGATCTCATGCAGTTTAAGCAGAAATAAAGCCCTTCAAAGTCATTTTCTGTGCAGACAATGTGTTGAATTACAGGTTGGCTTGGATTGCAGGTCTAATGTACTGTACGCAGGTACAGGTTTGGATAAGTGCACCCTTAAAGAACTCGGCTAAGGAATTGACTTTCCCCACACACGTGAAGATTTCGTGTCAGAAATATTGAACAAGTTTAACATTTACAATTATCAGACCAGACCTGTTTCAGAATTGATTATCAGGAGGAATTCACTCTTAACACACTTCCCTTTTAACACACTTCAGACCAATCTTTTAAGGTATAAAATAATCAGCTGTTTGCCAGCCTTGTTTGAAAAAGGAGAAAATCGAGAAAAAACAGCCGTATTATCTTTTAAGTGTGCACCCTGCCATAGGTCTCTGTGAATATTGGCTGTTTTCACCTGGATGTCTGTGTGTTGGAGCAGTTTGTTGCTTCAATGTGTGGCAGAGATCACAAATCTGATTGCTACATCACAGGCGTCGGTGACAAAAGTCTGCCAGCCAACCATTATGCTGCTGTATGACATAGGACATCTATTTTCTATTTTTCTGTATCCATTACTTTTATAAAAAACAATAGCATGGGGGCTTGTCAATATTCTAGCCTTTAATTATTTAGCCCCAGGGTCTGCTCCGTACATACATCTATGCAAGTTTTTCACTGGTGGTAGAACTTTTTGAACACAAACGATCTTTCATATAAAAGTCTTTGATGTCCCTCCATACCTAAACCCTTCTGGTACAAGTGTGGACTTTCTTTTCAAGCATGAATCTTTACCGGGCACAGTTGAAGCCTACACCAGCTGACCAGAAACATCTGGGCTTTGTACCACAAAATGACATGAAACTGTATATTCTGAATCTCCTTTATGTATGTCCAAAGATTTCCAATCTTGGTCTATTGCAAATTCTTTAATCAGAAGATGTTGTATCACATTATAAAACATTTACCTCATTAGTAGGTGTAATATGGTGGTGTGATATATTATGATTCTCCAGGATAACTCCACCCAAAGTCAACTAAAGCTGAAGTCCAGTCAATTATGTATGTACGATAAGTTGTATCTTTATATTCCTCTGTTTACAGTTTGTAGCCCGTTCCTGGTTTGATGATGGATGAATCTGTGTAGATACAGGTTGATTTTAAGGATATATCTGAGACAAGGAGGACTGACACTTGTTTTGTCCACTGGCACAGTGGAGTGCTTGGGACAGTCGCATCAACATGCAGGTTTTTTGTTTGCAATCTGAAGATAAACATGGTTTGAGGTCAGTTGTAATCTTCATTAAACAAGACCTCGCCCAGAAGTAAATGTTTCCTACATGTCTACTCATTAAAGTTTGCCAAAGACAGGGTGATGAATGGCTTTAGTGATACTCACTGCATGTTGTGTTCTATCTCCTCAAAGAACATTAGCTTAGTGGACCCCCTCCATAAATTACCTCATTCAACCGTCAAGATATCTGTATGTCTGGTGCTTCGGTGAATGGTTTTGCATCATACAGAGAAGTCTGTGCTTTTGTTTGCTGAATACAGAAGAGCTCCGCTGTACTGGATTTTTCTCGACTAACAGTACTTATATATTTTTGCCTGGAGATGAGATCTAATTAATCATGGTACACAAAAAGTTGCGCTATTTTTAGCTTGCACTTCTACCTCAAGATAAATGGCAGTTTCCCAGTGCTATTGTTTGACTTGGCCTTTTCACAAGATGCATCTGAGAAAAGGTGTTATAGGTGCAGAACTATGTATATTATGAAATAAGAACAAGTGTGCTTGTGTAACTGCAGCAAGATTTTTGCTAAAGCCTTAATTAAATAATTTTAGTTGTTTAAATGTGTCCGTTTGTGTAAAGTATCTATTTCCTTGGTAGTGATTGATAAAACAAGTAGATGAAAAGTCCTGATGTGTGTTTTTACTGTCTTTTCTCTAGTGGTAGCAAATTGTAAGAACCCTGAAAAAGGCTTATTTAGTTGCGGCCTGAAGTGGATGATGATTTGTAGGGGGCTGACACTGTCTAACCACCTACCCAGAATGTTGATGTGTGTGGAGGGAGGAATGAATGGGTGGTTTCCATGGTAACAGTCCTACAACTTGAATGTGTGGGAGGGGGAGGAAATGTAGAAGAAGGCTTCAACGGGGTTTGTTGTATAACAGTTATTCACATGTCCCTGAGGTCTATTATTACATCCTCTGGTCTCGAAACTGGTGTGCTGTGCTGCCGCTAAATATATTTGATAAGTAAGTTACTGGGTTAACTACACCATCTGGTATCTTGGATCTTAAAAACATACAGCATGTATATCTGAAAGAGAGTGGGACTTGAACTGTAGTTGCCAAAAGCTCATTAAATATTGTTTGTGAAAGGCAAGTTGTTTAATTTGGCTGGCAACTGGAAATGTTTTAAAAAGTACAGTTTGTATAAATGTAGTGTAGTGCATTTTCAAGAATAAATAAACATTTTCAGAAAATGGTTTGTTCTCAGGACCCTAGTGAGCAAGACTCCAAACTCGACACCATCTGTCTTTTGTGAGCATGTGTCAGTAACATGACCAGCTGTGAAAGGTTATAATTGACCCTCATTTATTCATTAATTTCACTTCTATTAATTGGACATTGACATTTTCCTCTACCAACTCATAGTTAGAGGAAGTAAAGGTTGAGTAGAAACTATGTATGTACTAAAGGATTTTAAGGGATGATACAACAGAATAGTAGATCACTAGAAAAAGGGGGAAAAAACACTACTGTTGTCATCCATTGATTGAAATGGATACCAAGGGTTTGAGCTCAGACTGGGTAGAACACTTGTGAGTCAAAGTCTGCATCCTCCTCTAGTCTCTGCCAGACGTGACCTGGTTTTTGCTTTTGTGGTGTCAGGTTTCTGAATGGTCCTCTGGGGTTTAGGTTTGCCTGGCAAACATGAATGGAGCTTTTCTGTTGGCAGGCCACAGAATACAAGTCCAGAAGCCCCATACAATTACAAGTTGTTTTTTTTTTTTTCTTGTTTTCTTTTTTTAATCCCTGGGGGGGGCTGTTTGTAGCTACTGGTATTCTGTGTGGCCCGACAGAATTGGTAATAAATGGCCTTAATATTTAGATAAATAAATAGCAAAGAATATATAGATTTACATGATATAGATTTACAAAGGCCATTTTTTTAGACTTCTGGTAACACAATGTCACACTAGTTTGCACATTGTATATTGTTCAGATGTGTTACTTCTATTTTCTTTCAGATTGACATTGAGGTTAATGGAGAACCAGTTGACTTGCACATGAAGCTCGGCGACAACGGTGAGGCCTTTTTTGTCCAGGAGGCTGAGCAGCAGAATGTGAGTATTGATAAAATACACACATACATATTGGAAAATCTTTTAAAAATGGAGTAAAAAGTTAGCACAAAATGGTACGATTAGAAATGTATCTCTGCTTTGTAGTACTGAAGAGAGGACAGGGACTCCTTTTAAATTAAATGTTTTGTGCTTCTGAATAGCAGACTAAATTAACCAAAAGATAGTTTCCAAAGATGCTTTTTGAGTCTGGAGCATTTATAATTTTTAAGTAATTTCCAGACACACAAAAGACAGAGATGACATTGTTGTTGTAATGTCACAAGATGTATTTGCCCCCATGGGAATGGTGAAATTGAAACGATCTTGGATTTTAAACGTTTGTCTATGGAATAAATTTCGCTGTGTACGTGCTAAATACGACAAGTGAATTATTAGTCGGTTGTTTTTCTGCTGAGCTCTCACAGTGAGTCTTGTTGTGATCATACTAAGAAGAACCCTGTTCAGTTGCATGAACGTTATAATTAGATTTGCTTTGCTTTAATACTGTAACTTTCCCCTCATTTCCTTCCATTCTTATTTATGTCTTTTAGCAGATTGTCCCAGCTCATCTAGCCACCTCCCCAATTCCCACTGAGAGTCACCTTTTCTGGATTTCGGAGGTAGAGCACCGAGCACCAAAAGATCTGGAAGATGACCCCGCTGACCCAGAAGACCCACCTGAGCCTCCGACTCCGAGCACCATGACCACAAAAAAGAAGAAGAGGCGAAGGAAGAAGCACAAAGGAGACCCCCGTAGAGAGGAGCTGACTCCGCCCATGTCAGTCACTCCTTCTAATGCTATTGCTGCTAACACACCTGCTGCTACGTCTGCTGCTATATCCAGCACTGGTCAAAATGAAGAGATCTTTGAAATGGACCTGAGCTCTGATGAAGAGACTGCAGCACATGTCTCAAGGTAATTTCAAAGTTGACCTTTTTTTTTTTTTTCCCTTTTTTTAGTTGGATGTAAAAGGAGTTGGGGTATATAATTATATTTCGTTTTTTTGCCCTGGATGTAGGTCACCCTCAGTTACCACAATGCGAGATATTGACCCAAAATTACCTGCAGCGAGACACAACCTTGATGGCTATTCAATGTCTGATGGGGACTGGCCCGCAGATGACAGGTATGTTTGATAGACAAAGGACTTTTCCCTTTAAACATGAACCATTGAATGTAAAGTGAACCTTATCTTCTTGGATGTTTGTTTCTTTATCATTTCCTATAGTCATGGCTTATCTCAGGCCTTTTCCCCGAAGAGTGACTCTGAACTGGTGGTCAGGCCCTCAGAGAGTTTGCTCAGAGCAGAGTCTCACATGCAGTGGACTTGGGGGGAATTTCCAGAAACAACCAGGGTAAACGGATCCATTCCATAACATTCAGCTGAACTCAGTCACTGTTGGTGGACTTGGTTTACTCATTTGTCTGTCATCTCCTATGTCCAGGTGACCAAAAAAGAGAAAGCTGACCTTCTAAAAACGGTAACCATTACTCCTTCAGAGAGCACCCACTTCCGTGTTATCCTCAGTTCGGAGGCCATGGAAAATGAGACGGGCCTTCAAAATTCTGATGTCAGCTCATCAGTGTGTACCATCGTCAAGCCAGAGCCACGCACCCCCATCACTTCTGTAACTCCTGTCAGTTCGTTAGATTCCTTAAACACCATCACTGCAGTGAGTCCTATAACCCCTACACAGCCTCTGGATGTTCTCTCACCAAGTTTAGCAACTTCCACACCTTCAAACACCCAACCAAGTGATTCACCCTCTAAGAAAAAAGGTAAACTGGGTTGCTATCAGAAGCCACAGTGTCTTAATTAACCCAAGTTATCACTGGATGTTAACTCATGAATAATTATGTTGTTAAATGCAGGTGTCCCAAAGAGGAGCCAGCACCAGGGTCCTGAGGATATCTACCTAGATGACCTGAATGTACTTGAACCTGATGTTGCTGCACGATATTTTCCCAAGAGGTTAGCTTATGAAATTACATACTTATTAAAGTTTGACCCACTCTAATTAAAAATAGCAAGCAGAAATGAGTAACGTATCACCTCTGTGTCCAAAATCCCTAAGGGTCAGCATCACTAATGTTGTACTCTATGCACTTCTTTCTGTCATAATAGTGAGTCTGAGGCAGCCACGAAACACTGGATGGACTCAGAGATGCATTCTGGTTCACAGTCTCCACAGTCAGTGGGCAGTGCGGCAGCTGACAGCGGGACAGAGTGTCTTTCTGACTCAGCTGGTGACCTCCCTGACGTCACTCTATCTCTGTGTGGAGGACTCACTGAGAATGCCGAAATATCCAAAGGTACATCAGGATGTGAGAAATCAAAGTAGCACTTTAATGCATGATTGTAAATATTGTATTGAGAAAATGTAATACGTTATACATTCCTTATCTGTATACATTAGCTACAGGTGTTTTAGTAAAGGAAAAATAATGTGGTTTGTCAGCAATATCGATGTCGACACATCAATTTTACATCACATCAATTTACTTATCCACACGTAATGCTAAACTCAAACAATAGTCTTTTGTCTACTCGCATTCTTGCTGATAAATTTGTTTGAATGAAGTATTCATTGTGGCTCTCAGCTGGCAGGTAGAAGAAAACTTTCCTGACCTTTCTGTGAACCTCTAAGCAAGATATTATGCTGTGCTACCACTCATGTTTTCATCCTTTCTTTAATTAACATTTTCAATCCCTCTGTTTGCAGAAAAGTTCATGGAGCATATCATTACCTATCATGAATTTGCTGAAAACCCTGCAATTATAGATAACCCCAACCTGGTAGTGAAAATAGGAAATAGGTGAGTAATTATCATTTCAGTCAGGAGAAACATGCAAGACAATTTAGAGATATGTCATCAAACTTCTGTTATATTTGTTTTTTCAGATATTATAACTGGACACTAGCTGCACCCTTGATTTTAAGTCTACAAGCATTTCAGAAGAATTTACCAAAGGTAATTCATATTTTTGTGCTGTTAATTGTTAAATGTGGACCAACACGTTAGCTTACTGCATGTCTTTTTTTTTTTCCACTGTAGGCTACAGAGGAGGCCTGGGTGAAAGAGAAAATGCCAAAGAAGTCTGGCCGCTGGTGGTTCTGGCGAAAGCGGGCAGATAGTACAATCAAGCAGGTGTGCAGACCTCATCTTACTATGTGCCTGAAACAAAACCTGCACAATAAACTGCTTTCAGCTTCTGCTGAAATGTAAAGTTCTGTGTTTTTATAGCTGCTGTCTTAATCATTGTGACATTTTGCCTTTTCCCTTGTTTGTTCTTTCAGTCAGAGACCAAGCTTGAAACAAAGGAGGAGTCTAATTTAGAAGAAGGTTCTTCTATATCTCAGGAGAAATTGCCTTTACCGTAAGTGAAGATTTATTGATATTCAGTAAAAATAGAGCAATGCACAGGGTCTCCGCAGATCCTTAAAGAGTCTCAAAAAGTATTATTTACCATATGTGGTTTTTAAGGTCGTCTTAAAAAGCATTATATGGCATTAAATTTCACATAGGAGGTATTTAATTTCATCTGGGTAGCCTACAGTTAATGAAAAACATATGTTTGGATTATTTTCTGCGCTAGTTATTTATTTAGCTAGCATCATTTGTTATCAAGATGCTGAAACAGTAGATGGAAGCCCTATCATATAGAGCCGCTGTATGTCTAATAGCGCAGGAATGACACTTCAGGGGACAGTGTGTCCTTTTATCCAGCATGTATGTCATTGAGTAAAACAAACTGAAGAAGTAGTGGTTGGAACAGGCATATGTGAACATGAACCCAGACGGGGAAGTGCAAGTTCAGTGATAAGTGTGCTTGAGAGCTGAAATACAACAGTTGGTTTTCAAAAACAACGTAGGAATATGAAGCTCTATGTAAAGTATGTGGTAAAGACATAATGTTAGGAACAATGCGCTGTAAAGGCCTTGACACTCACATAAAAGGGTTAAAGTATACACACTATGCTGCTAGTCAGACAACAACAGTCCCCATGCCAATGTTCACCCCAATGCTCACAAATGCAAGAGCAACGCCAGCTTTGCCTTTAGTGTCTCCAGGTCTCAGCACAAGTGCTTTAGCTGCATTCGCTCCAACCGCTATGCTAAAGGCAGAAATACTGTGGGTTCTGGAGACCATATGCTTTGAACTTAACCTGGAGTGTGCTTTTTTTCCCTTTTTCTTTTACTGTACGTATTTGTTCTGCGGTAGTGGTCTTATTTTTTTATACTCAATGGTCTTAAAAAACATTATATTTGCTTGTCAGAAATGTGCAGAGATACAGCGTCATTGATCCATTTTCTTCATAAAATGTATAAAATTCCATATTCTATTTTGAGTAGGGCTGTAACAGTGCACTTGTTTGTACAAAAGCATTTTGTTTTGGGGCGTTCAATACTTTAATGAGGTGTACTGAATGAGTACATGTAGTCCATGTGAAGATCGCAAACACCCAGGAAGGAGGGTGGCCATAAGCAGACATGTGCAAAGGTTTCCTCTATGTTCAGCAGAGCAGGTATTTCTCAGCACTGCTGTAAAGAATTGAAAACATGACAACAGAGTGTAACACAGGTACAGATGTCAGGTTGAATGTTTGACACGTGTTTTATTTGGCAGGTGTGTGTGAAAAATTGCAATATATATTGTCATTTAAGTTACTGAGTGAAATAACAATGCTGGATTATAGTCTGTTCTTCATACCAATTGTTTTGGTTTTTTTTTTTGGTTGGTTGGTTTTTTTGTATGTAGGCCTAAAGCAGGAGACTCCTCCAGTGATGAAGAAGCAAAGGAGGTGAGTGCTGTATCCTGTCAAGAAAGGCTGCAGTCAGTAGATCCTCCACACTATTCCAGCCCACACACTTACAGGAAGTCACTCCGCCTCTCTTCTGATCAGATAGTAAGTAAACCTTCTACATGTCTTTACCTTCCTTCAAAAATAATTCAGCCTACAATGTCATAGCAGATTACTGACTGCTTGAAACAACTTCTATATTATCCTCTAGTTTAAAATGTTTAACATTCATTTGTTTATTATTTTTAATCAGAAAACTATATATTCAGAAATATCCATAAATTGGCCACAAGTAATTTGACACAAAGGAATTGGTATTTTTCTGGAGGTTTATTTGGCAGGTTGAAGCGCCCTCTGCTGGTTAGCTGTGAAATAGTGTTTGCTTGACTTGGTCTGCAGGTGGCTCTAAAGGCTCATACATGTACATTGGGGCAAAGTGGACCTCACCCAAAGCCTGCGCTGTGGAAACACAGGTCCATGAATGAAACCCACTGTGCCTTCAGTCATATACACTCTTTTCTTTTTCTTTATCTTCATCCATAGGCCAGTCTGAAACTGAAGGAAGGACCTAATGATGTGACGTTTAGCATCACCACCCAATACCAGGGCACATGTCGCTGTGAGGGCACCATTTACCTGTGGAACTGGGACGATAAAGTCATTATCTCTGACATTGATGGCACCATCACCAAGTATGTACCTCCAAATCAAATATAGTTCTGGAAAAAGGCCACTAGTTTTACTATTTATGGAGATGTCTGTATAAAATTGACATTTTTTTTTGTTTGCTCCAAAAACTGATAACATTTTTGCCAAATTCCCAATAAAATGATTACCATTTAGACCATTTAAATACAGAAAGTGACTGTAAAACTAACTGTTTTCTGCAGTGTTTTTGAAACCATGGTCACCGTCTTGGTAAATGAAAGGTGGCTTGAACTTATGTTGGAATACATTTAAAAAGATAATTGGTTTTAATGATGAATTTTCTTCTATCTCTAAACAACTTTCATGGTTTTTCTGAAGAGTTTAATTACTATGGGCACATTTTACATCCTTCTCAATTAGCAGACATTAATTACGGCCATAATGTAGAACTATTTATGTCGAGCTTTTAATTAGTGTAAAAGTGGACTTGGGCTCTTTTTAAAAGAAAATTGACGGCCGCTCTGTTGGGGTCACATGTAATCAACATCAAACATTTCCACACCGACTTGAGCTTATTATCTCTGTGACCGTCAGGGCCAGCCTGTGACATTTGTGCCTTTCTTTGAGTAATGGGGCAAAGAGCACAGGCACTATAATGAGCCCATTTACATTTCAGCCCATTAAGTACACACGGCCATAAACTCAGGTTGAGACAGGCCCTGGGTGACAAAGTCTCATTAGTGGAAAACATTCCCTAATGTTTGCTATTTATAGTGAAATAATGTATTAATGGAGCCTTCTATTAATGCCTTTGAAACATCTTCTACACATTTTTTCTGACTCCTGTCTGTCACAGCTTCTTCTTTAGTATTAGTACCTTAGGTTAAGGGGGCCTAATGTCACTGATGATGCTTCTCTTTATTTACTGTGTAGGTCTGATGTGTTTGGTCAAATCCTGCCACAGTTGGGGAAGGACTGGACTCACCAAGGAATTGCCAAGCTGTACCACTCAGTCGCTGAGTAAGTGCAAAATGTCGGTGATTAATCACAAAGGAGGGATAAATGGTTGGCCAGCGGTTAGCATTGTCTGGGTATGATTCCCAGTTGTCTTTGTAGTGTTGGCTTATCCTTCCATAGTTTGTGTGGGGGGTGCTTTGAGGTGAATGAGGCGGTAAATATAACTGTCAGACAAAAAATGTTTGGGAAACTAAAAACAATTTAAAACTCCTGTGTCAATACTCATGTTTCTAATTGTTTGCTGTGAGCTTGAGGTAGTGTTTATTATAACCTAAAATATGGTTAAACTTACCATGTGCAGTCATTTTAAAAAGAATTGATCCTTGATGGAGGATTTGCATAATTTGAAAGCAACCAATTTAATGGCTATTTATAGTAGGTGCTAATGATGGTCATGATAACCATCTGTACGAAACATTAATGAGTGCTTCCATTCCTGACGGCAGGAACGGCTACAAATTCTTGTACTGCTCCGCGAGGGCCATCGGCATGGCAGACATGACACGTGGGTACCTGCAGTGGGTCAATGACGGAGGCATCATCCTGCCCCGGGGTCCTCTCATGTTGTCTCCCAGCAGTCTATTCTCTGCTTTTCACAGGTAAAAAGAAGACACACTTAAAGTGGCTGCCACTGTCAAGGTTCTGTTCCCAAACTCTCTTAAGTCTTCGATGGTACTTCCGTTTTTCATCTTCTCTATAAAAAGTGTCCAAACGTAGTGTGTTTGCAGAAATATTAACTAATAGAAATTGCCCATTAGTATCTGTGATTGAGAATCCTTCAGTTTCTCCAATTCCTTAATCATTTTAATAATCTCTTCATGTGGTGAGGTTTTTAAAGCTGCACAAAATTCAATCTTGAGTTTATTAATAAATATCTGATATTATATCATATGATATTTCTTTGGCTTTCATATACCCTCTTGTTCAGCATTTGCTTGCCATGTTTCATTACAGTGGAAGTTTTTAGATCAGTGTCATCAATGTCTGACTCACATGCTCATTAAAGAAGGACTTCTCCTTTTGCCTTTCTCGCACAGTCTGGCCAAGAATAAATTGAAAATTATTTATTTGTAACCATTGGCACAGGACATGGCAGTTGCTGTGTATCATACTTTGGTTTCATATGTGTAAGTAGAGCAATCCCAGTGAAAATCTTGTTGGTTAAAAACACTCATAGGTTTTTTGGAAAAGGATTAATGCCATGGGCTTGTTAGTATCCCTTAATAACCATAAATGTCTCCATCTTCTCTTGGCACAATAAAACACAAGCCTCATTAAGCATAAAGATTTAAGTATAATTGTACTGAGTATATTTTATAGGTGACACACTTTCTCTGTGAGCATTCAGCAGCTGCGCTTGTGCTGCAAATGGGAAAACACCTTTGGTAATATACTGTATATTCATATGAAATGCATTTGCCATAAGGAAGATGATTATTATTATTTATGTCTCTTAATGGTGCATTTTTTTTTATATAAGACCTAAAAATATGGTGTTTGTATCAGGCCTTGTTGAACATAATGTAATTTAAGTGGCTTTCCCAACCATCCCATGGAGAGAATGCACAACATGTTAATCAAAGTATCTTTTTGCTATAGGGAGGTCATTGAGAAGAAACCAGAAATCTTCAAGATTGAATGCCTTACAGACATCAAGAACCTGTTCCAGCATAACAAGCAGCCATTCTACGCCGCATTCGGGAATAGAACTAATGTAAGTTAATGGACGTTTGAACGTGCCGGTCTCCCAGACACTAACACATACACCCTTTTAAACGTCAGAGGGCTGTGTTTTCCAAAGGTGGAGGGCGCCACAATGTACTGTAATATTAACGCACAACATTTTGGCTATCAGTTAGCAAACACAAATATATGAAATCAGTGTTGGGTCAAATCTGGGCTGAGATCACGGGCAGACTGTGACTCTGTGTCTGGTGGGGGAAAGGAGCTCAAGCTGGGCCACAGCATCCCATCATCAGCTGCACAAACACCAACACCCAGATGAAGCACTGGGACGGCCATCAGGACTATGTCGGTCTCAAATGCTCGCCAAAAAAGCTATAACGCACAAACACACAGTCATGCATTTGCCCACCAAAACATTTAGTCAAGAAATATTACCATTACATGCATTAGGTGGAGCACAAACAGGAAATTTGTGGCTGATGTCATTAATGTGCTAATGTCAGCTTGGTGCTGTGAACAAGTAGCTTCTTTCCCCCAAAATATTATCAGCAATGTTTTCAAATGGCTTTCACGGGACCATTAGGTATACTTTTATCATATGAATTATACTTTAATTTAAAAGCTTTTGTATCTAGGATTGCTAAAAGCCTTCATTATTGCTTATTAACAACAAAACGACTGCCTTTTTTCCTGTTGTGTCTAAACCACAGGATGTGTTTGCCTATAAGGAGGTGGGTGTACCCGAGTGCAGGATCTTCACTGTCAACCCCAAAGGAGAGCTGATCCAAGAGCAGACCAAGGGAAACAAATCCTCGTACGTACAGTAACTGCTGAATTAAAGTAAATCTTTCTGATGTTCTTGATCGTCCAAAGAAGTCTGGGGGTTTTCTTTCGTCCACAGTGGCTACATTTGCAACATTGTGAAAAATGAATGTAAATGAAGACGTGGATCCAAACCGTTATCATAATATTACAGTCATGGAAGACAATTTAAGGCCCATTCAATGTCCATTTGAGCAGCGATTAAAGGGACAGTTCACTATTTTTCACATGAATTTGTATGGGTTCACCGTCTTTACTCTGGTGCACCCACAGTGACTTACCCCCGACAGTGTCCTGTGAGTCGAGTTCTGGTCCAGTTTTGGTCAAAGCAAAAGTAGTCCCGGCAGGTTTCCTGGGGTAACTAAAACGTGTGTCTTCTCAAAACACTACATGTTTGAGTGATTTATTTGTATAACAAAATCATCACAGAACAAAAACTCACACCTCGTAATTGCTTGGAGATACTTTCTCTCAATAGTGATCAATGTGCATTGTCACTGCTAACAGCTGTGACAACGCACAGGAACTTTATATAAACAGAAACTATATAAAGAGTTAGATGGTGCCCTAAATACAACAAGTCCAGATTTACCTTCTAATTCTGTCCCACAACAGTCGAATACACCATGATTCCTGCACTTTTTCTCACCTTTTTTTTCCCTCCACATTTTGCACATTGAGAGGTTGACAAACAGTGGCTGATATGATAGTTGATTAATCACTTATTGCAGCCCCTCCCTCTGATAGATGTTAACACTGAAAATGCAACATACAGGTCTGAAATGAACTGTAAAAAAAACAAAAACAGGAAACTATTGAAATAAATCTATTAGATTTAATAAATAAATAAATAAATGTGGAACTGAACATCAGATTCAATGTTATTATATGGAAGTCGACACCAAATTTGCACCGCCACCCCCGCCCAAACGAAAAAATCTTATTAGAAGTGACTTAACTTTTGAACTCTTATTTTCTGTCGGTCAAGTTTATTAGCCAAGTAGTTGTCACCAGCCTTTAATGATGCCGACTTCTGCCGACACCAGTAGCTGTAAAATGTGTTACTGGCGCTGCTTAATTGGTCCATACTGTAAATGTTAATGCACATGTTAGACGTTTTCTATTGCATAACGTTCTTGTTGTTAACCACAGTTACGGCCGCCTCAGTGAGTTGGTGGAGCACGTGTTCCCGCTGCTGAGCAAAGAGCAGAACGAGGCCTTCGTCATGCCGGAGTTCAGCTCCTTCTGCTACTGGAGACAGCCCATCCCAGACATCAACCCCGACGAGCTGCTCTGAACCAAGGCATACTGTACGTGGGACATCCAGATGTTCACCGACGTGTAACATGGGACCACACACTTAAACGCAGCTTCAAGAGACAAATAGACCAGAACTGCAACTTCTCTCCATTACACCCCTAAATGAGACACAGACACGGACCGCAAAGACAACGACGTAGCAACAGAGTTGACGTAAACTGTAATTCCCTGATAGAGAACGCTAATTATCTTAAAAATCTCATTAGCAGCAAATGAGGTTGAACTTAATTATCATCTTTCCTGTTGCGTGTGAAGGCATCCTGCCCGGCAGGCCTGGGGTTAGGGTTACGCCACTGTAGAGATTTATCTAATTTTTCTCCCAACTACATCTGCATTTGACATCAGAGGAGCAAATGAAGCCCACTATGAGGTGGACTGTGTGTTCTTTCCCATAATGCACTAACACAGAGCAGATGGTAGATGTCTTTTTCATCAGTCATTTTTTGTCATATTTGCTAAATGATCTTATAGGTTAAATGAGAAGTTTAAGAAAAAGAGGGGGCACACCAGCATTTATGGAGTGCTCATATGATTTTGCTGCTAAGTTTATGTAGTTGAGAGTTGTCATACATCAATCGGAGGCTTTATTCTGACATAATTTACTTTAATCGTACTTGGTAATTGGCTTGTGACCCTACAGTAGTACGTCTGCACACACTGACACTGAGGGGATAGTTCGTTTGTCCCTGACCCTTCAGACTCTGGACTGACCGCTGACTCGTTCATCCACGGCCGATGGAGGCAAGGCCATTGTTTTTTTTTGTTTTGTTTTGTTTTTTTCCTCCAGAGAAGTTTGGTTGTTTGTTATTGTTAATGTCAAAAAAGTCACACCTTGGCTATTCTTTTACCAACAAGTATGTGAACTTGAGTGTGAGTTTAAGAAAAAGAAAAAAAAAAGAAAAAAGGAAGCAGCTTCGAGGTATATTATCTTGCTGTTATCTTAATGTTTATTCAGTTCTACAAGCTACGGCGAATCGGATGTGTTTTGTTTAACAATGCTGTCATTATTTATGGTAATTGATATGTTTAAGTTATTGATTTCTATCACGTTGCCTTCGCTTGTCTGAAAAGTAATTTATCACCAATGCAACACCAGAATATTTCAACGAGTATGTTGTACATTTGGTCACAGGTTAACATGCACTTAACAGTAACTAGGCTAGGCCTCGTCTGTTCTTCTGTTCAACTTGTATCGATGTTTCTCTCATATGAATTTCTTGTTTTACAGTGACACTTAAAATATTTAAGGTACACACACACACACACGACTCAAGAAACCTCAAGAAGAATCCACAGCTTTAGTATTGAGATATGCGTCTAAAGGGAAAAAGTGTAACAGCTAACGCTTGAGTTGGGACAGTGGGAATAAGCAGATCTGAGAAGAGCTTAGAGGGAAGGATTTCTGTTTTTGAGACTACGGGATGATGCAAGCGTATTGTGTGTGTGTGTGTGTGTGAGCGTGTGCATACTTAATCACTGAGCACTGCTGCCGGGGGTGACGGAATCACGCACCCTCTGCTTGAGTGGAACTTCCAACAGTGGCTTTACCGAGACTGATCCAACGCACTTTTGACTAAGCTGCACCCAGAAAAGCAGACTTCCAAGTCGGCACACCTCTCACCCACATGCACTTGACTTCAGGTCTTTAAAGTAGGTCAGAGTGTGCAAGTAACGTAAGAGAAGAGTTTTAGTTTTACCTCTTTGTTGTGCCAGTGACCACTTCCAACACAGAATGCAGGAGATCCACTCCATTAATAATGAGTAATGATTCGAAGGCGGTTTGCATTGGTTCTACTGAGGAAGTGCGAGTTAAACATGAAGGTTTTATAAGAGCTATCCCTAAGCCTCTAAATGTGTGCGCATGTAAGAAGAAAAAAAAAAAAAACTGACCCCCCCCCCCCCATGCCTCTGGTGACCAGAGAAAGAGCCACTGGGTTTTGTTTAGAAATAAACAGGAAATACTTGACTGTGTACAGGAAGCTTTTTGAAGTGCTTTAATGCCATTATGCGTGTTTGTTTTAGGACTCCACCAATGGGGATCATACCTCTAGCATGTGTGCAAGAAAAAACATGAAAATGATGTGCTTGTGAGGGAGTGGGAAAAAAAAAAAACAAAAGAAAGGAAAGGAGCACGAGCGAGACTTAAAACGACAAAACCATTTAATGAAGAAGCACAATTTACGATGACAGCTACATCCAGATGGGCACTATTAGCCAACATGACTTCGCTTTAGTGTTTCCACATTTCTTTCTGTAACTCGGGTGTTTTTGTGATGCTTAAGATGTGTTTTGCTTTGATTTGTTTGCTTGTTCTCTATGAAGTTTAGTGAAGTCAAATAGATTTATCTTACAATTAACAAAGGAATTCCATTCTTTCTATGAAAGTAAAGCATCTTGTGTGGAGACGTCACACTTCATGTTCTATAATCCTGGGATACACGGTATATAATATCACTTGATCTCACTCAACTGCTGTGCAAAAGGATACAGTATACTGTATATGCTGATTTTCACATTCTCTACGTTGCCTTTGTTTAATTTGTTCTTGTATGATCTTTTGTGTTTCATTCTGTTAGGAGATAATGCTTGCTTATTTGATTGTGTCTGACCAACAGAAATACTTTAAGTGTATGCTGTGTGTTAATTTGTATAAAAAAAAATGTGGTTTAAAGTATGCTTAAAGAACAAAACCCATTGTAAGAAGAAAAGAAATGGCCTAATGAAGCTAACTGAGTGTGGCTTGTGGTCATATTTGTATTAAATAAAGTTTCTAACTGAATGCATTTATGTCATTGACTTCTTGTATCCAGTCAGAGCCACGGGCGAGATAAGGAACGTACAAACCTGCTGCTTATTTTTGACATATTAATATACAAATGCAGCAAGCATCCCTCTGGCTGTTCCAAATTATCAGTTTATTTTTATGTATAACAAACTTTAAAGGACCATTCCTCAGTGGACCGTGTGAACAGGTTTGAGCGTTTGTCTTTCTTTTGTAAAGGTTAACTTAAGATGAACTCAAAGCTAAATAGCCTCTTTTTACAGTTTACAGTCTCTGGGGTGAACAGAAGAGAAATATATCTTTCACCCACACCCACTTTACGTAATAACCCAAATGGGTTTTTGCCTTCTAACCTTGTCTTGAGTTAAAGCAGTGCCTGAAGCCAGCCAGGTTCTCAACACTGGGAAAAGCTTTTTGTGCTGCTGAACCTCATCTCATCATCTTTGTGTTGCATGTTTTAAAAGTATGTCTTAATAATATCCACTGATATATTGAACATATGGTTTATTGAATCTCTTGTATGGCTTTGTTAAAAACTTTGTATATTAATTTATAAACGCTATTATATAAATCATTTCTTTACCCTCATAGCATAATCTCCTAAATCATATACTATATGGAATAAAGTACTAGGGCACTTTGTCATTGTTTTGTATCCCAGTTAGAAAAGAAACACCATCATTCAATTAATATTGATGTTTGTCTTAAATGTGCATCAGCTGTAGCCATTATGGATGATGCATGTCAATATTACTGCCCATATAGTTTATAATAAATATCAATATTTCCCTAAGGTTTAGTGGGAGATTTTTCTTCCTGAGTGAGTTGTGAAGAAAGTACATGATTATTCATAGCAGAAAATTATTATTTACAGTCGGAACACAGAACAAAATGTTGAAATTCAGAAGTAGAACATTTTAAATCCGTAATGGATAAAATAATTTTGAGAGAAATTTGATTTAAAAAAAAAACAAAACAAAAAAACACCAAAAACAAAGTTAATTTAAACCAAACTAACTAATGCAATGATATTCATCCCAATATAAAACTATATTATGTCATTTCTAATTATTGTTCTGTATCCCAGATCCCTGTTAGAAAAGAATCAAAGTCATTGTGCCGCCGTACTTTTGTCTATTTGTGTATGATTTAGGCAATTATGATATGAGGCTAACAATTTACAATACAGTAGGTACAAAGAGGCAAATTGATTATCAAATATATTAGAAACAAATCCTGCTTCTTTCATCCAGGTTTCCTTTGCAGATAGTTAACCAACTGCAATGTGATGAATTCATAACTGAAGATAACTGCACATCTTCACACTGCACAGTAAAGTAGCTACATCAGAGCAAATCAGTGAAAACTATGACCTCTACACCCCCACCCCCCTCCAGTCCAGTCCACCTAATACAAACTAGTCCTTGCCCTTTGCCTCCGGCAGCAGCAGTAGCAGCTATCTGTGGGCCTGTGGTGCGTACAGGAAGATGGCGCTGAAGGTGGACAGGATCTCCCTGGCATCTGTGGTTTCCAGGTGGCCTCTGGTCCTCACCAGGCCCACGCGGTCTCCTTTCCTGAGGGGGAGGATCAGATTGAAGGACACCGAACCTCGGCAGCCACAGGTCCCAGCAGGAGGACCACCATGCTGACCGGCCCCGGGCCCCGCTGAGCTCTGCAGCCTCTGGACGCTGCGGTTGGACACTGATAGCACGGCCTCCACACGGTCACCCTGCCTGGCGGTCAGCAGTCCGGAGATCAGGTATCGACCGTCCAGGGGTACAGTAAAGATCCCTTTGGAGAGGATTTAGTCAGATCAATACTGTTTCTAATTCAGTGATGTCCTGCACTTGGTTTGTCAACAGAAAACACTACGGTAAGATAAGGTGAAGTAACATTGAAGTATCTCAGCACTAGACGTGCCAGTAAAATGCCATGAAATTATAATATACCGATAAAATATGAAGAATAGAGAAATAAAACTAGAAATATGAAGTGAATCTAAAATAAAACAAGTGAAAATTTTAATTTAAAGAAGAATGTTGAGAAATTAAAATAAGAAATATGTTATCTATATAAATATTCATATACATTTAGAATTCATATTAAATATTAAACACCTCTTTATGATTAAGTATCCCAAAAAATAAACAACTAAATGTGTTCGATTGGATTAACCCTTGAACTCCTGAGACTTTTCACAGTAAAAAAATGAAATGAGCAGAAAAATGAACAAAAACAGCTGAAGTGTTCAATAAAAAGCAACAAAAATGAATAACCAATAACCAACAAAATAATAAGTAACATGAACAAAGTAAGGCACAAAAGTGAAGAAAAATTGTAAAATAAAAACAATAAATGTAGAAAAATAAAGAAAATAATCAACAAAATGCACAAAAACTAATAAATATTTACAAAAAAAATTACAAAACATTTTCCAAAAATTAATTAATTAAAAAAAATCAATAAATAAGAACAATAAGTAGTATTGTAATCTATTTCCAGTAGTTTTTCTTTTGGCTTTTGTTTTTCTAAATCAATTGCTTTTCATCTCCATACTTCAGTTCCATGAACAAAACTCTAAAAACACATTTAAAAAAAGGTTGGATTTTCTGAATATTTTAATTTTATATCTATACAGAACATGTCAGCACTGACACATCAGGTGTTACAGGGTTAAAGGGTGTGATACTTATAATACAATTGATAATTACTCAAACAATCCATGTAGTAATTTTGGTTTACTACAAAAATAATAATTATTAATGCAAATATTATGGTTTTAAGTGACATTTGAGCTAACGTCATTGATCCATCTTCCATAAATGAGTCAAACTGACCTTAAAATACACCATAGACCAAAGCCTCCTATATATAGATCCAAAATATTTGATACTGATTGATCCATGAATCCTATTTGTCATGTTTTCTTGGTCATATCTGACACTAGTTATTTACATAAATTGATAAGATTCATGGATCAATTGGTATCAAACATTTTTGGATAGAGACACTGGCTTTATGTTCATTTAATGAGAGATTTGACTGAAAAAATTACTTTTATCTGAAGTTTTCTTAATTTTTTTGTACAATAACTCATATGTAATCTCAGCCTGATGATTAAACTACATAATCGTTAAATAAATAATGGGGAACATAATAATTTATACTGAAAAAATATAAAAAATTAAGTGAACAATATTATGACAAATAGTGATAAATGACTTAAAAAAGGTTAAATAGAAAAATTTTTATTTGGGAACTAACACAACAGTAGCACTGTGTCTTTATGGGTTAAATGAAGATGAACTTATGTCACTCTTTCTGCATAAAACCAGATATGTGCCACTTACCTTTACTTGTGTTCACTTCTAAATGACAGCCATAGACACATTGTACGATGAAAGTACTACATTTGGAATATTTCCAGGTGAAATTTAAAAGTACTTTCTTCAACGCAAAGTCTAAAACTTGGTGTTTTATAGGTATTATGGGATGTATACCTGTGTGGGGGTTGTAGTGACCTCCGTCGTTGATCAGGACCCTGTTGAAGCGGATGACGCCAAAGTCTCCAGAGAAGGGCTGATGAGTAAGACCGGCAGAGAAGGAGAACGGATCTGCAAGGGCGCTGTTGTCTACCGAGACTGGACAAAATAAATACAATAAAATAAAATCAGTTTGTCCAGTAGAGTTAGCATGTGCTAATGGTCAGTTTGTCCAGTAGAGTTAGCATGTGCTAATGGTCAGTTTGTCCAGTAGAGTTAGCATGTGCTAATGGGCAGTTTGTCCAGTAGAGTTAGCATGTGCTAATGGTCAGTTTGTCCAGTAGAGTTAGCATGTGCTAATGGGCAGTTTGTCCAGTAGAGTTAGCATGTGCTAATGGTCAGTTTGTCTAGTAGAGTTAGCATGTGCTAATGGTCAGTTTGTCCAGTAGAGTTAGCATGTGCTAATGGTCAGTTTGTCCAGTAGAGTTAGCATGTGCTAATGGTCAGTTTGTCCAGTAGAGTTAGCATGTGCTAATGGTCAGTTTGTCCAGTAGAATTAGCATGTGCTAATGGTCAGTTTGTCCAGTAGAGTTAGCATGTGCTAATGGTCAGTTTGTCCAGTAGAGTTAGCATGTGCTAATGGGCAGTTTGTCCAGTAGAGTTAGCATGTGCTAATGGGCAGTTTGTCCAGTAGAGTTAGCATGTGCTGTTTCCATGGTGACAGGCACTAGAACCAATGGAAGACAACACTGCAGCCTCTGGATGGAAATATGAGGACAAACTGAACAACAGTCGACGCACATAAAGTCTCTGCAGGAAGGATTTTTTTTTTTATTCAGGGAAGCACTTCCAAATGAACATGAAGCAAATGTGATTTAGGGATTCTGCTTAACACTAAGGACAAACATGTTCAGTGCAGATACTGTATATTCTCTTCCTTCTTCAGTCTGTTTGCCCAACCAAAATAAAATGTAACCAATATAGATTAAAAATTAATGATATTTAATTAATTAATTGATATTGGTAATTAATTAATCAAAATGTATCCACAGCAACACTGTGATTAATCTGATTCAAAGTTTTAATCATTTGACAGCTCTAATTCTATTCTATTCTATTCTATTCTATTCTATTCTATTCTATTCTATTCTATTCTATTCTATTCTACTGTATTGGATTCTATTGGATTCTATTCTACTGGATTCTATTCTGTTCTATTCTATTGTACTGGATTATGTTCTATTCTGCTGGATTCTATTCTTTTCTTCTCTGTTGTATTCTATTCTATTCTACTGTACTCTATTCTATTGTACTGCATTCTATTCTATTCCAATGGATTATTTTCTATTCTATTCAACTCTATTGTATTCTATTCTATTGTATTCTATTCTATTCTGGGGCACATATTGTAAAGGCACAGTCTTCAGTCAGTTTCATATTAGTCTTTGTAAAGAGGAGCTGAGCTGACTCTTCTCGTCTGCTCTGGGTTCTGGGGTTTTCCCATGAAGCACTTCATAGGATTTTGAAATCAATCTGATATTTGATGGGAAACCACTGAAGAGCAGCTGGAACTGCAGTGACGTCCTCCCTATTAACTGAACTGTGAGTTGCAACATCGAAGAAATAAGACACAAAGACTGATTACTAATTCATCGTCCCTAGAGGATAATTATTCATGCAACCGTAGGAATATATGTCAGATGAAGTAACATGACTGCACAGGGTCACCGCTCACAGGCATTCAGAGGTCAGAGGTCAATAATCACACTATGGCTTCTAGCAGAGGATGTGTGCAGCTGCTATTGATTGTTTGACTGCAGCATGGGCGTAAAATTGGACGCTATGGACGCTATGGACGTGTCCATACCAATATTTGGATGTTCCTAAAATGGCCATACTAATTTTGACACGACGTTAAGGAAACCAAAGGTAACCCCCCTCAGTTCTGTCTGTCATTGGTGGGGACAGCCTTGCTATTTTTTTGTACTATTGAACATTTTGACTAAATATTGTTGACAACAAACCTTTATCATGTGACAAAAACGCAACAAGACTAGACGTAAATGTTGGTCTCGTAATGGTAACTGTAATTAAATATATAATGCAATAAAAAAAAAAGAGATGAAACGTGGCTTGAGAAATAAAAACGTTCCTAAAATGTCTCTTAGTTGTTGTTGACCAAAACAAAATGAGACATTATTTCATCTTGTCGAATTCTAAGTTCAAAGGTCACATAGGGTTAAGGCTAGTGCCAGATCAAAACAATATTACTATGGTTCTGAGTAACTGGAACTACCCTGAAGCTGTGGGTGATGCATTCGCCTAGCGTCTACGACTGATATGCATAGGGTATGCCCCTCAACCCCCCCCTAGGATCCTACCCCACTTAGTACACAGGAGTACTTGTCGTCGTTGCATCATGGTGAATTTGTGGCTCTTGTTAATTGGCTAGGTTTATTTTAAAATCCAGGACAGTTGGATCTAAGGACATTATTCTTAATTAAAGGTGGATCATTTATGGACTGACCTGTTATTCGATACTTGATAGATGCACACAGTATTAAATACCTAACTTTTTACCTCTGAAATTGCACAGTATGAGTGATGTGATTTTAAGCACATGACAATTTACTGGTGCTTAAAATAGCTTTTATTAATTTTCAGTAGGCAAATAGCACAGCGTTTTAAGCATGTTCTTATTTATTTATTCTCGTGAAAAGTCGTCAAATGATGTCCCCACCAATGTCCACATCATTATTACTCCCTTGGACTGTAGTAACTATCATTCTGGGATGGATTTGTACCTGGTGATGCAACTGGAGCTTGGTACATTTGGTTCCATGGTGTCTTTGCTGTTTCAGAACCTACAAGATACAAACATAGAAAGCAGAAATTCATTCTTATTACACTGGTCGACAAGTAAAATGCTTCCAGAATACAATTAATAAAATGTGTGTTATTGATAATGAAATCTCAAGTCTTAAATGATGGTTGGCTCAAGTTTCCAAGATAATTCTGGGGTCAAAATGTGAAATTCTTAGAATGAAGAAGAGAATCTTGTTGACATCTTGTTTTGCTTTTGTTTTTCTTGTTTTCTTATGCTATGATTATTTAAGTCTGTATTAGTATTAGTTTCTTATGTTTATCTTTCATCCTTAGGTATAATGACTTAAGATTTGACTTACATTTATTTCATTTTCTTTTGGTAAATTTGATATGTTTTCTGATAATCTACTTTATTGTTAAGTTAATTAGTCAGTTCATTCCTGTTATTATTTTTGTACCTACTTTTGTTTTACATTTTATACATGAAAAGTTGAACTTGAAATTAAATGGATTTAGGAGAGCCCACTTGGTTCCCCTGTACATTTTTGGTTTCTATTATTCTTCACATACTGTAAATTTTTGAGTGCAAATAAAGAAAAGAAAATAGAAAAAAAGAATAGGTTTTAGTCTAAAGAATCTGTGTATCATTCATTCATTTTTCACAATAAAACCAAAAATAAAACAACAAAAACACAACTAATTTCTTCATTGTTTGTTTCCAAAACCAAAATGAAAAAATGGATGGTGATGTGTTTTTGTTTTCAGTTTTCCTTTTTGTGTTTAAATGTATAATGAGAAAAAAATGGATAGCAGTTTTCCAGTTTATCCCATTTGGACCTGAAGCAAATTGAGTAAACTGGAAATGACCTTTGACTCGCAGTGACAAGCATTTCATCCTATTTGAGGAAACTAAGAGGGTCACCCTAAGACCTCAAGACATGACAACAGAGAAAATTGGTGTCATAATGATCTTTAATTTAAGTTGTTAAGGTTCATTTCCATTTACTCAGTTCGCTTCAGGTCAAAATTGGATAAAACGGAAAATGGCCATTATCTGTTTTTTCCATTATTCACTTAAACACAAAATGGAAAACTGAAAAAAAAAAAATACATCACTATCCATTTTTTCATTTGGTTTTGGAAACAAATAATGAAGAAACCAGTTGTTTTTTCATTGTCTTATTTTTGGTTTTATTTTGAAAAATGAATGAATAAATGACACACGGTCTCAGATCTACTTCAAAACACTGTCTGCACATTATCATCCATTCACTTTACAGGTTCTTTCTAGTGGAATATTTACTAATCCATTGTATACATGTACATAAACCAGCATATATGTGGAATAACACACCATCATTAAAAACATGAACTAACCAACACTTTTGTCATTTGTTTTATGATTCATCTTATTAAAATATGTAAGATTTAACACATTTAATGTATGAAGTGGATACTTTCTAAAAATAAAAATGTGGATCAACACTGTATATGTGTGTGTGTGTGTGTGTGTGTGTGTGTGGTTTTATTTGATAAGACAATTGTGTGGGGAAAAAAATAACTTGTTGATGCAGCGTTGATGGTCATTATCTACCTCGCTGATGCCACTTCTCTAATTACCGTCAAGTGTAGCATTTGCCACAGAGCCAAAACTTTCTGCTAAGTGACTGCAAGACGAGCTAAAATCCTTCCACAGTTCGCCCACACTTTCTTTAACTAAACACATCCAGTTCCCACTCCCTCACACTCCCGAGAGTGCAAATTATTTACAGCTTTTGCACTTTTTCCACTGACGTAGATGCATGGATTTGAACCTGGTAATGATCTGCTGCAGTACCTTGGTGTCTGCTAGACTGAGGCTTGAATGATGCAGGCTGTACAGGAGGATAACCTGTAGAAGACACACAGGATGAATGCAGGCTTTAGATGGTGCACTGGGTGAATATTATGGAAATAGAGCTGCTCACAATCTAGGCTCCAGAATCATGAAATGACTGCTGTATTGATTTATCTATTTCTGAACAATGGCATTTAAAGCTACATATTCAACGACATAAACAGACAACACAGACTATCCTAAAGCAGTGTATGAGATTTTACACACGTCCTTTTTTTCTTTATCAGTGATATTTCACACAACATCTGCCTGTGTTGTTGTCAGAGACTACGCCTTTGTTTGTGTGCGTTTTATTTTCTCCGAGTCTAGTCCAGTTAATTCAATGCAGATCTAATTTAATATGAAACAGCCGGTTGTCTCTTCTGTTGGAGTTCATCCTTTTAACAACACATTTGTTTAACTAATCTTGTAACATGTAAAAGACAAAAAATATACGCACATTCACAACTTTTGGTGTAGGTGGGTTAAAAAAGTACACTTCAGGCTTAGGTTAGTGTTGAATATTTATAGAATAAACCTTAGGTGAACTGTCCATTTTGTTCATTCTGATCAGGTTAGGTGTCTGTAGGATATAAATCTGACACCATTATTGAAAAATATTACTGAGCCCAGTTTTCCACAGTCACTGCCTGAAGTATAATAGTCACAGGGTATAAAACCTGGTTCTTGTCACTTACATGAAGACAGCTTCCACTTTCTGGATTTATGACATGCAATTTCTGTAACTGGTGTTCACTCAAACTATTACGAAATATGTAGTGAAGTAGTTTGGGATCATGAGAGCAATGTTTTCAGGAATAACACTGGGATAAAGACTTTTCAGCCCAGACTTAATGTACTAATGTGCACCTAAATACATAAAATATGTAAATTCTATAATGTAGAAAATGTTTTGGACCAGATTTAGTGCATGTTTAAGATGTCTTCTTCTAAACTAATTAACATTATCTAATGGAAAAGGCTGTCAAAATTAATGCATTAATGCAGATGAATTCATCATCATGATTAATCTGATTAAAAATGTTAATGCAATTGAAGTTGTTGTTTTGTTGAAACTGTCGAAAGGTGTTGAATAAACATATTCATTGCATATATATTCATATTTTTGCATATGTTTTGGATATTTTATCATGTGTTTTCTCCTGGCTTTTCTAAGAATTTTTGCATTTTTGAGTTTTTTAATATGTTTTTTTCTGGATTTTAGTGCATTTTAGTATGTTAGGTACAATAGGCCTATGTGTTTCTTAACGTATTTTGTGAAATTTCAGTAAAATAAACAAAACAAAAAACAGACAGAACAGCCGATCAACATAAAGTATTAGACAGTTAGTTAGTTAGTTAGTTAGTTAGTTAGTTAGTTAGTTAGTGTTAGTTAGTCGTGGATTAATGCTAGCAGTTTGGCTAATGCCTCGCCCAGTTTGGACAAACATGTTAAGTGCATATTGTATATTTCCTTCATTCTTGAGTCTGTTTGATCATGAAATATACAATGCAACATAGATTAAAATTAATATTTAATCATGATTAATCAAAATTACTCCAAAGCAACCCTGTGGTTAATTTTATTAAAAATTTGAATTACTTGACAGCAGTCCTTGTGAATAATTACAGAAGTGCATTTTTGCTTTCTAACCATCGTTATTCAATACAATTATGGCATTTTATTGTGACTTACACTGTATCGTGATTAAAATCCAACCTCAATTTGTTGATAACAGGAATGGATTCATGGTTATTGTATCAAAACAGAGAATACTGAAGAAAACATGCCTTTTTAAATTAATTGTACATATAATCAAGCAACTATAACCGCTGTCCTTGATCCAATTCAATGGGTTTTACTGGTGAATCAATGTTGTAGAAGATGACAGTGTTTCCATGGTAACTACAGAGCCTCTGAACATCCAAATGGGTCATATGTGATGACCAAGAAAAGATGAAAAACTACATTTTACAACAATTATTTACATGTATTGATAGAATTAGTATTAAACAACATGTATTAAACAGTTTAGATCAGTAGCTGTGTTTGGGTTTTTAAAGGTTAACCTTGAAATACTTGCACCAATACTTAAAAAAGATCAGTGACATAAATCTATATTTTTGTATATTTTGAAAGTGAAGATCATTAGAATCTGGATAGTTCAGAGGTCAGTATCAGCACTTCTCACCTGGTGCTCCAGCAAAGCCTTTAACAGGCATACTCGATGAGTCCTCAGACCCCCTCCGCACAGTTACCCTGCGTATGTACCCTGGGGGTCCAGCCTCACCAGTCTCCACCACAGGCCTCACTGGGACCAGGGGGCCGTTGGGCTGAGCTGGCTGCTGTGGGCTGGATGGCTGGTTCAGTGATGGGTTGATCTTTCGGTTGGTGTTGGTGTTGGTGTTGGGATTGTACGGCTGCCTGGGGCTGGATGGTGGAGGTGGGATGATCAGGGGGATGTGGATTTGTTGTATTCTTTTTCGGGGTGAATCAGGTTGAGAAGAGGGTCTCTCTGGTCTTAAGGTCATACCTTGAAAAAATCAAAAATATAAGAAACAAGGGAAGCATTATATGCATTTACTCAACATAAAACAGAAAATAAAAGCTGGTCACTATTTCATTAAAGTGAAAGATGTGGGAAGAAAATCAAGACCCTGTTTTCTTGCATTCTGACCCCCCCTCCCTTTTAAAATCTCTTTGAAAGACCTCTAGTCTGATGACAGGTCAAATTAAACTTCACTTACAGCACACCTCTAAGCTTTTTTGTTAAGTGTACAATTATTACCCTCCATAAAAAAGAAGAGTGGGTGGTTGATGTGAGCTGTTGACTGAAACCATCTGAACGGAAACCAGTTGGCTGTTTGCCAGAACCCCCGAGGGCACAGACATCACCTGGGTCTCTATGGCAAAAGGCTACAACTGTGTCCTGAGGACACAACAAAAATAATTACAGTACTCTGAGCTAGCACCTTTTTACACCAGATGTCACACATAATGTGTCACACCATATTACAGACAGATTTGTATCGTGAACACCTTGTTCTGCTTTCTTTATCTGTATGTATTGTGCTGTTTAACCCTTGTAGGTTAATGTGGCCTTGAATAGGGAACATTTAATGGGATTACAGTAATATCATACAGTTTGACACTTAGGTCAGTGACATGACCACTTAATGCAAATAGGTATGGATTTAAAAATTCATGAATAAGATGATATAAAAAAAATATAAAATCAAATCCCTTCTGTAACAACTAGACCAACTATTATATGCAGAATTTTGGGGAAAGTACTAACAGTATCAGCAGTACCTTCCATAATAAGCTTCAACAATATGAACATATAAGGAGAGGACTCACTAAGGCACAAGTGAAAAACACACACACACACACACACACACACACACACACACACACACACACACACACACATATAAGGTTGTAACAGAACATTTCTGCAAACTAATCTTAAAACTATTCGTCATTTGTCTGACCTCAGCAGGCAGGAGTTGGTTTGGGGCATCAAAAAATCCAGGACTTATGTTTCTCATATCATCATTATTATGATATGATCTATTTTTGGTTCACAAACATGAGCTCACACATATCTGCAGTTTCCAAAAAAATGTACAATAAGATCATTTTGTTCTGGTGACAGCACTTACAATGGTTTCTTTATGACTGAATATGTTTGCAGTCTGCAGATGACAACATGCCATGAAAATCATCCATGCGGTATGAATGAATCAGCTGATCCTGGGGCCTCTTCAGCGACGTTCCTGAACTAACAAAGTGCTCTCTTTACAAGACAAAACTTAACGGCAACATTAACTCTACGAGGCTGCTCCAGCTCGCCAATGTTCAACTAAATCAAAAGTAATTCAACTTGTACTCAAGCAAAGTGGAAATGATCTGGACAACAACTGTATTGCATTAGAGTCTACCTGTTCCTGTAGATCAGGAAAGTAATCAACCATTCCGTACTTATCAAATAAAACATTATCAACCACAACCAAAATCCTTGCTTTTTACTACAAGTGATACCACAAGCTAGTCAGAAGCCACATGTATAATCAAAAACAAATTAAACCCAGCAATCATGTTGTTCTGCGATAATCAGAAATCTTCTCTTCATTTCCTCCTGGTGCCTCCTTCAGGACACTGGCTGACTGAGTGCATATTTCCCATGAGCTCTCAGCCTGTGTCTCACTGAGGGGGCAACCGCAAAGTCGATAAACACACAGAAAAATCACACACACACACACACATTTACATGACTTATGAGGACCAAGTTTGTAAGCATCACTTGTAGGTACGTAAAGTAGCCATTGGGTAGTGAGTGCAACCCCATCACTATAGAGAAAAAAACTGAAAAATAAAGAATTATGTTGTCCTCATGTCTGCGTGGGTTTTCTCCAGGTACTCCAGTTTCCTCCCACCATCCAAACACATGCACTGATAGGTTAATTGGTTAATCTAAATTGCCCATAGGTGTGAATGTGAGAGTGTTTGTTTGTCTATATATGTTCAGCCCTGAGATGAACTGGAGACTCATACAGGGTGTACCCCACCTTCACCCATTGTAGCTGGATTAGGCCCCCAGTGACCCCAGTGACCCTAGTGAGAATAAAGAGGGTTCAGATGACGAGATGAGAAAAATACATTTAAATGTATCTATAAAATGTAATTAAATGTTGAAAAAAAAAAACAAACTAAATATATATATATATATATATATATATATATATAAATAATTACAAATTAAAATAAAATACAATTTATACAAAAAATTAAATAAATACAAATTAAACAACTAGGCATCTATTGCTTTCCAAAAAAATTTAAAAAGTAAAACAATTTTAAATATAAAATAAATGAGTTAATTATCTTTAAAAAATTAAGAAAATAAAAACTAAAATGAAAAATAAAATACAACTAGAAAAGCGAACCTCTGCCAAGGCAGACCTCCCCCCTTCGAATGAAGAGGGGTCTGCCAAGGAGGTTATGTTTTTAACAGAGTTTGTCTGTCTGTCTGTCTGTCTGTTAGTAAGCAAGATAACTCAAAAAGTTATAGATGGATTTTGATGACATTTTCAGGATGTGTTGGGAGTGATGATGCTTACATTTTGGTGGTGATCTGGAAGAGATCCTGGATTCTGGATCACTTTGAAATGTTACATTGCGGTAAATGGAGAACACATTTCAAAGTGATCCAGAATCCAGGATCTCTTCTGGATCATCACCAAAATGTAATCATTTGTTTCTTGTGATACTTTCAACACATCCTGAAAATTTCATCAAAATCCATCCATAAGTTTTTAGTTATCTTGGCACCCTTGGATCAGCACCAAACTCTAATCATTTCCAGATCTCCCCATTACCAACCTACCCTGTAACAGACAAACAAACAAACAAACTCTGGCAAAAACATAACCTCCTTAGCGGAGGTAAAAAAAAAATAAAATTAAACAAAAACAACAACAACAAAAACTATTAAAAAAAAAAAGGAAACATCTTCAAACCGTTGAAAAATACTGTACATATTTCACTTTGTATCTGTTTCCCTCATGCTTTATTGGGACAAAAAAAAAAACAAGTGAATGTGTTTATAGGGCCACATCATTTGTATAAATCTGCATACTTCACACAGATTTATATTTTCCTAGTGGGGATTGACATTTTATATTTTACCATCTTGGGGATTTGAATTTTGGTCCCCATGGCATAACTGTGTAAACATATCAATGTCCCCATAAAGATAGGAATACAAGTACACACATACACACACTAGAATAATGGTGCAACAAAGAGCATCACCAAAACCAGATGTTATTGCTTACAACCAGGTTGAAACACTGTGAGGGTGAAGGGGGTGCTTTAATCACTCCTGCTCCTACAGTTGTGGGTGACACCGTCTGATTGTTAGAGCGCATCAGAGAATATTGCAGTGGACAGCCTGATCGAGCCATGGAAAATGGTGTCAAGGGGCACATGGTGAGGTGTGGCGGTTATAGGCACATGTAATAATGCATCACTCATACTATGTGACATACGGTGCTCCTTTCATTTTCTTGCTGCTCGCATGGACACAATTTCATCCTCATCCACACTGTAAAAAAAAAGAAATGACTGTAGAATTAACAGCAAAAAGTTGGAAAATTGCAACATAACTTTAAGTGAAAATACAATGGAAAGTTGTTTATTTGAAAAGGTTTTTGTGCTAACGATTAAATCAAATGTAGCTGTAGTTTTTACAGGAAGAGTATGTTAACAAAAGCAGATTTGTATGTAGAAATTTCTATTGTCTTGAGAAAATAAAAACAATGTGGTGACATTTCAAATGCAAGACCACAATGTTAAAACAGCCTGGCTGCTGTTAATAAAAAATACAAATGAAAAAAAAAGGAATAAAGAAGCACACATTTGACAATTTTTTAAATATGTTAAATAATAAATGGATGTAGTTCAGTTGGTAGAGTAGGTCATCCAATGACCAAAGAGTTGGTAGTTTGAATCCTAGCTCTGATATTAAATGTCTCCTAGTTTAGAAAACACTGATGGCACCTTCAGGTCTATGTATGATACAGAACAATTACTGTTTAAATTCAATGTTAAATCTACATGTTTAAACTGTTGAATCCACATATTTAAAGGGTCAAATTTACACCTTTAATTTCTTAATCTACATGTATAAAAGTTTAATTCTACGTATTTAAAATGTTAAATTTACATGTGTAAAATGTTAAAAATGGACATATTTGAAATATTAAATCTACACGTTTAAAACATTAAATCTACATGTTTAAAGTGTTAAATCTACATATTTACTCATCGTGTTTTAACAGGGTTGTTCTGGGAACTATTGCTGCCACTTTTTGAAAACAAAAGTTTTTTTTTTTATTTCTACTTTTTTTTTACAGTGTACCCTTATTTTACTGATAGCATAGACTCAAATTATGCACTGTACAGCAGACCTCAGGGACTCTCATTGTGTATCTGGGTCTATTATGCTCTGAAGACTTCCAGATGGGCTCACAGGGTTAGAGAAGGAAACACCTCACCTCGCAGCTTCATAAAACTCTGCTGGGAACCTGCTACAGTCAAAGCACCCCCTTCAAAATTCTGTTAAATATATGCAGTGTGTGTGCGGCGGTGTCGAATACAGTTTTCCTTTCTTTTTCTTGCAGACACCCTTTGACTTCAAACAGACTTTGATGTCTTGTTTTTCTTGTATTCCCTCATCACAGCTGACAGTTAATCTCACTGGCCGTTTCTCCTATACATAGCCAGATTGATCAATTGCTAGGCATTGATCCGTGAAATCAAAGCATCTATTTTATCCCGTCTTTCATACAGTTTCTTTTTTCTTGCTTTCTGAAGGCCTCAGTTGATGGTGCACACTTACGAGTACAGGACAGGGGAAGCTTGAGGAGTGGGAAGGGAAAAGAAGACCTCTAATATCCTTGGAAGGGCAAATGGGAAGGGGAAAAAAAATCAGACAGAAGGAGAGAGAAGCACGGAAGTAGAGAGAGAAAGTCAGAGATAAGAGAAAAAATGATGGGATGGGAAAATTATTGGAGCTGGACTGGGATCACCTCCCAAAAAAAAAAAAAAAAAAAAAAAGATTAGGGGAAAAAGGAAAAAGAAAATGAGGAAATTCAGCTCTGGAGCCCTATGATTTAGATTAATCACCACCTAAATAAAAACAGGCCAAGCCTTTAAGAAAAAAATCCAGCTTTTTCTGTAGGTCTCCACAACCGCTATTTGCACCCCTACGCCTGTCACCTAATCGCTACAAGCCTTTGATAAATCACTATTAAACTAAGTGAAGCCATAGTCAAGGCTGCTCAGTAACAACTCCCCACTGACATGAAACACACACACACACACACACACACACACACATACACACACACACAGCTCAGGATAAATAATACAGTGACAACAGTTTTCAACTTAATTCGTACACTTCCACTCAGCAGTCACTGTGACTGAGGGCAAAGCTATTTCAGTTAATCTTTCAGTTATGTTATTACAACACTTGGTCTGTTTGCAGCTTCCTCAGGGTCTTCATATGACTGTGTGGCAACGTGGAGAATATGAGCTCAAAACACAGAAAGGAAACATTTCTGCTGCTCACAAACCGCTGCCACACCCAATGGAGCTGGGATTTTTCATGGAAACTTTTTATCTTTTTATGGACTATTTCTTTCTTTTCAGACAAGAGCAAAACATAAAAAAATGATCACCCGCACAAACTCAACTCCCTCTCTCGTGGGACTGAGCATACTGACGAAGAATGCTAAATCAGAGAATGACACTGACACGGTTCCCCTTAAAAAAAACTCACAAGTAGAAATAATACTTAGGAAATGCCTCTGGTTGTTCTAAACGTGTTACACAAACGACTAACAGTTGCAAAAGCAGGAAGGCTAACAAACATTCTTTTAAATCCTGCTGCTGTAGACTATTCAGTGTGATTTAATGTGGGCCAGAGGTTCAGTATAATGTTCCATGTAAGGTAATGAAATCAAATATCACAGTTTGGAAACAACAGGCCGTATCTGGCAAGGAGTGAAATGGAATACAAAATGCCTTCACGCTCTCCATCTTTCGGCACCGCAGCCATTAATCCATCCACCCTCCTTTGCTCCTCAGGTCCCTATCATACCATTGTGTTGGCTGATGGCCTGCATGCCGTCTAAGAATGGGAGGCACCGGCGATGGGGGCCCCAGTCATGACATCACAGCTGAGGGCAGCGCAAGCATCTGGTCCTGGGTGTGGAGCCTTGTTTCTCCAACTCTCCATCAAGACTGGCTCCAGCAGTGAGTCAGGGCCCTTAATGAGGACCAGACTGCACACATCAGGCTGAGGTCACCCTACGGGAATCTCTGGAGGTTGGTATGTGTGCATGTGTAGGAAGAAAGAGAAGAGGAAAGGAATAGGATGCATTGTATGTGCAGTGACTCGATGTGTGTGAGCTGAGAGCCTTGAGGTCTGCACTTTTGTGGTATGAATAAAAAAAAAAAAAAAGTGTGTCACGGCCCAAGAAAGGAGACCTCACAACTCAACATGTTCGTAAAGGGAGTAGGAGCGATGGAGTCGAGGTGTTTTCACATTTACATGAGGGAGCAATGAGGCACGAAACAGTTAAAATAAATCATCACATTGGTTGGAAAGGGCAGAAAATGGGCTATAAACAGAGCTGGGCATGTTCAAATTTAAGATTTGATATACCTGTCCCATTCCTGACATTAAAAGGGGAACTTTTTTGATTAACATTAAATCTAAGTCACAGGAAGTTTCCAATGTGGGCCTCTGCCTCTTGGTGCTGGGACATATTGAATGACACAGTCAAGGAAAAGCACGGGAGGCCCAGTGAACTTGTGTGTCCTCCCAGTCTGGGAAATACCCTGTGGCCATTCATGGGATCTGATCCTTCCCTTCAAGCGTCCGTGTAAACCAAGCAGGCACAATACATTATATGGAGGATTATCTACAGGAAAGGTTCGTGTTTACACAGATGTTAATCAGGCTTGATAAAGTTGTATGTTGAAAATGAGGGAGGAAGCTGTGTGTATTTAGTGAGTATAGTCTTATCCGGCTTCTTTTAGCTCATTTCACTGCAATCATGTGTGAACAGTCCATAGAAACCCACAACTTACAGTCACTTACATTTATTTATTGTGATTTAAAGGAGTGATATTTTGCTTTTCAAAATGGAATTAAGCATTTTAAAACATTTCCCTGTGGTCTACATAGGAATGGGTTAGACCACAGTATAGTACTTTTGTAGGCTACAATATATAAATAATAAATAAACTATAAATTACATCAGAACAGTTTCTTAGTGGTCATATAGCTACAAGTGCAGTCTTTCATATTTGTGCAGACTTTCTTCATATTCAACAGTGTGATCATGAACCAGAGAATACAGGAAGAGGAAGAGGGAGAGCTGCCAAAATGAATGAGGCACATGGATTTTATGAAATAAATCGCTCAATGCAACTTTTTGGAGTTGTTGAGAGTGATTTAGAAATATGCACTTGCATAATGTGATTATAACAAGCCTAATGATTTATGATTTAATTTGTTACTGTTTCAATTTGAAGAAAAACGATCTTTCATCTGAGGCTATCATTGGGAGTAGCTAGCACAACGCATCTCAATGGTAGCAATCCCTGGAGCAGCGCTTAGCATGCTAATGTTAGTGAAATTGCTAACGAAATTGTTTGTAACTCTGAACAGTCCACTTAGTTGCTAACAGCAGCCAGATACTATGACTAGTAGTAACTAAACTGTATATAGTAACATACAGTTATTAAGGCTGGTGCAGTGTGTTAAATTTAAGGCAGTGTTAACATTTAGCACAATTGTTTTGTTGTTAGCTGGCGTTTCAGATACCTTGTAAATCTAAATTTGTTGGCATAAGATACCGTTATAACCAATAGTACACTACATAAACTATATAGTTTATATTTGTAGCTTATTTAAACGAAATGCTTCTACTAACACACCATCTAAGGCTGTGGTGCTGGCTGCTTCTTAGAGGCAGTTTCGTTAGAAACTTTGCATTAGTGCCATCTACAGCATGGACGGTAGAACGGTATGGTAAAAATCTCTACCGTGGACAAAAAAAACCTTGTATACCACCCATTCCTTGGTCTACATAAACTGTAAATGCTATGCATGGGACTGCAATCTTAATTAATTCAACTCGATACCTTATTTTTAAGTAATAACACACAAAAAATTGTTGGTCTAAACCTTTCATAGGTCCATATGAGGAACATATATGATTTATTTGGTTTTTGTTTGGTGTTTTGATTGTTTAATGTCAGTTTTCTATTAAATCATAAATGGAATAATGTTCATTTATTATCGCAAGGTGACACGGAAATTCTATCTTGTACTAAATTTTAAAAATGATTCAGTTTCCTGGTGTGTCCACACATACCTTCTCATGTTTTTGTTCATGTATCTCTAGTTGCAGAAAAAGGTCTTTCTATTTCAGTTTTATTCAATATATCAATTTCAGTTCACCTGAAAACCACCTCTCGTCAGTGCAAAAAAATGTAGGCTGAAAAATGGGAGTTTTGATTAAATAGTTTTTGCCATTACGCAAATTGTTATGCACAATATTTGTGTCAATTGAGGGTCAGTGGAAAAGTGATTAGTGAAAACAGACGTCAGTATAAAATTTACACAAATATGGCAATGCACAACTCTTCCATTTCTTTAAAGTGTGTTGTTTCTTTACAATATTTTCACCACAGTCATTTACGATAGAGGACTGAAACCATCATGCTGTATCACTTAAAAAACCCTAAACTTCTATGATCAAATTGTTTTATTTTACAGAAGTCTCTTGTCTTCAGTTTCCTTGACTTTAATGTTTTAATTCATGACTTCAAATCTGCACTGACCCTTCAAACCATCAAAGTCACCCAATAACACAAACAAACCGGTTCAGGCAAAATTACTATTTTTGTCAGTGGAGTCTAGTGGGTTTGAGGAGAGTGATAAAAGCTGCAGCCCCTGGTCTGACTACAAGGTAAAGGAGTTAAAATATTCTAAATACAGCATACACATGAACTGAATGAAGTTTTTATGCAAATGAAATACATCAAATACTGCATTTGGTTTCTCTACTCTTGTCTGCATCTCCAAACTGGGGCAATACTGAGTACAATCTGCTCCAGGTAATAGACGGTATAGATACTAGGGGTGGGAGAAAAAAAAGATCCTCATGTGTATTGGGATTTTTTGTTTTACGATTTTTAAAACGATTTTTTTGTTCAAAAATCTTTTTTTTTTTGCCCCAAATTTAAATTATTAATTTCAAGGTAGAAAAAAATTACAGCTTCTAAAGACTGTAGACGACTGTGTGACTGGAAAATCACCTCGCAGAAAGCACACAGATGACAGCTAGCTTATTATCCTATTAGCTTCGACAACACACCATTGTTATGCGCAGATGTGGTGCGTTCAAGACCATCGTTACATGTCTGGTGCGTTCAAAAGCACGGGATATCTGAAAACTTAAGAGAAAATGAGTTGCTCCTGAATAAACATAGTTAAACAATCAACAACAATTAAACTCTGTGGGCTTTCTAACAGATGGGAAGAGCAGAGTTGGACAATTACACTTTAAAGTGCACTTTATTATGAAGTATGTTCATTTAAAGCCTCCTATTTGTGTTGTGTGCAGATAAATGTAGCAGTTTACTTCCTAAAGTCTGGTTCAATATATTACTGCTGAATAAATCTGAACTGACTCACATATGATGTGTATTTTTTTTATATTGTATGTATTTTTTGGGGGAAATATGGCTCCCGATATGATCTGTAGGCATTATCATTCAGCTTTTTCACATGGTCTGGTGTTAAAAAGGCAAGCAAAGAATCGGAAAAATCTGCAATATCGAAGAGTCACAATTTAAATCGAATCGGCACCCAAAAAATCGTAAAAGAATCGAATCAGCATAAAAGCATATCGTCTCAGCCCTATTAGATACGGATAAATACTTCATACAATAACATTTATAAAAATCTCAACTGACTTGAAGCTCTAAAAACACTCCTCTCACAACACTACACTCTTACTTTGTCTATTTTCTGAAGCAAGAGGGATTCCCAGAACTCATGTGTGAGATAACTGCGATATGAATAAAACACCAAAGCAGAATCTCATTGTGTGAATAGATCTGTATGGCAGTAATTCCAGTGGAGAAATGTTTAACAAAAATATATATGATGAAGCTCATTTCATCTTGCTGATATCAACACTGCCAAAACAAAAATAACTGACCCACAAAGGAAACCTTACAAGCCTAACAGCTCAAAGCTACTAACTTTGTGGTGTTTTATTCAACATCTTATTTTTGATGCTTCAGATGTCCATCCCTTCTCAGCTGTCTACTCTCAGCAGCATCTCAGAGAACTACACAGAATGGTTGTTTTTATCTTTTTGCACAACTCACCAGTGAGCTACTCACTGCTCAGTGCTCACATCGAGATGATATTTCAACAAAAATAATCAAACCAAAAGGCTTACACAAAAAAGACAGTGCTCAACCAAATTCTCCCTTTGGAATTACAAATACCACATAGCCACATATTGAATCCCTTTTCCCCCAATTATTTCAGTTTGGCGTAAACTGATTATAGAGCAGAAAACTGATGTTTTATTTCTCATTACATTGTAAGAACCAATTTGTCTGCAACTGCTTAACCACTCTTCTAATATGACAGATAACACTGGTCTACAAGTAAAATGCTTCCGGAATAAAACTAATGACATTTTACCACATGTGTGTGACTGATTAAAAAAATTCTGGTTGGTTCCAAGATAAGACTAGGACCAAAATGTGTAATTCTTAGAATTAACAAGAGAATAGGTTTTAGTCCAAAAGAATATTGGTCTCAGATTTTCTTCAAAACACTGTCTGCACATTATGATCCATTCACTTTACAGGTTCTTTCTAGTATTTACAAATCTATTGTATACATGTACATAAACCACCATATGTGTGGAATAACACACCATCATATATATTAAAAAGCACTTTTGTCATTTGTTTTCTGATTCATTTTATTAAAGTATGCAAGATTTAGCACATGTAATGCTTGAAGCAGATACTTTCTAAAAAATAAATAATAAATTGTAGTGCAGTGTTATATGACAGTATAACAGAATACACCTAACCTGACTCACGCTGAGATGTATGGATGCTTCGCATGGCTGCTCGCATCTTACACCTGGGAAAGCACCATTAGCTTCTCTTTGTTAAGGTGGGATTGTCAATCAAAATCCTTCACCCTGGTTAGAAAAACCAGGTGCTTGTCATTTTGAATGACGTACTACTTCAACGAATCACATTGAAAGCAGCATGTAACATAGATGATAGGAGTAGAAGCCCTTCCCGTATCCAATTGGTAGAAGAGCCATAACATCCTTGCCACCAATTAATTCTTTCAAAACCGTTCTCTGTTCGTCTTTTAAATAATCAATATGCGGTAGTTTCGACAACACAGTTGAAATTGCAGAATCAAAGCCCAGTTCAGTCTCCTCCATGCTAGCTGCCATGTTTTTCAAAGCTACAATGTCGAGAGTCTTCCTAATGTCATAACTGTTAAAATCACACCCAGCGATCCTAATTGGTCTGTCCACAATTTGGACGGAGACAACAGAATGTCTACAGTGCTTTACCACACCCTTGTGTGAAGCTCATGGAGCTGAGTGGAAACACACGAGGATCGGCGAAAGCCAGGCTAGAATAGAACACCATCAGACTCCAAATATATTTAACTGGACCATTAAGAGAATTAGTATTACTGAGCACATAAAGGTCAATTTGCTTCTTACTGATGAGTAGGAGGGACTACATTTCCATGGAGGGAAGTCATATCATCGCTGTTCATTTCTGCTGTGTTGACCTCAATCAAACATTAGTCACCAAAATAGCATCTTACCTGGCTCCTTCGCAGTGATGTCTTTCAGAACATGTTTGGCCAATGCCGACAGCTGTATCTGGACACTCTGCAAGGAATTCTGCAGTGCTGTGATGTCTGCACCATGGTTTCCACAGGTGATGTTCATCCTGTGCACACCACCATTTTTTTCCAGTCCATCTTTGATCTCTTTGACACTGTCAGAAACTCCATCCAACCTTCCACACACCTGTTCAAGTCTAGACACACGTCCATTCACAGCAGACATGTCTTCAGATACACCCTCAGTGTTTTGTCGACATTGTCTTAGTTCAGATGACACCTGTTCGCTGACTGTATCAAGTCTGTTTCTTAACTCGTTCACCTGACGAGTGATTGCGTCGGCCTGAGGTACTGAGACTCCATAGTTTTGCACCGGACTACCGCTGCCTCTCTGCTCTTCCTGGCAGCATGTTGAGCTCAGTTTGTGCAGATCCTGATTATATTTAATGAGGGAATCACTTAACCCAGTAACAGCACCAGCCAGACTACGCACGTTGTCTTGGAGATTAATCAGTCCTTTCTGGAAGTCCTGAATTGTTTTAGCTTGTCTCTCATTTCCTGTTGACTGACTTTGAACAAGGGCCTCTAGTTGTTTGACTTTATCTTTGTTGACATTCACATCTGTATTAAGAACATCCAAGTCATTTCTGTATCGCCTCAGGTCCTTCTGGATGATGTGTAGAAAGCTTGGTGCTGTAGATGACTCGCCTGCATCTACGTTAACACCTGAACTTGAGCACCCTGCAGAGCAAAGTTCTCCAACTAAATCGATTTTATCATCCAAACCTTGTAGAAGGAATTTGTTGTTGTTGATTTCGGTCTGAATGGAATTCATGGAGTCACCTAACATGCCAGGGAATGAGTTGTTGCTCATCTCCACCAGCGTGTTGGTAAACTGGTCTTCCATGCCGTTCACACGCTCATCCAGGAGCTGCCGAAGTGATGCCACTTCTTCCACAATCATACGAGTCAACTTCTCTTCAATGTAGAAACAATGGGTCTCTGCATTTTGTTCTGTGACATTAATACGTGCCTCCAGCTCCTCAATCAGTGGGGTGACATCACTCTCTCCTGTAGGTCCGCTCAGGTGTGCCAGTTCATTATCAATCCGAACATTAAGGATGCGGTGAGCCTCTGCAATGCGATCGATCTCACGCCACAGGTCTTTGTGGTTACTATGATCCTCATCTTTCGTTTGCCTCTCACTTCGTACAGGTCCGTCTGCAGCAGCCATTTCCAGACGTAGCGCCCTGATCTCTTTTCTCAGATCAGCGTCCTTGGTGTTCATTAGCTTGGTCAAGCTGACAGCTTGGTCATTACATGTTTTCTGCACATTCTGAGCTGCATCAGTGCATGAAGTTTGTATCTTAGCCACCTGTTCTTCAATATTCTGGTCCAGGTCCTTCTTCAACTTGTCGAATTTCCCATCAATGTAGGATTGTATTACGTCAAGCTCTGCTATGGCTGGAGTTTGAGTCTGTGAGGCATCCATTAAGATACGAATCTGCCCCTCGTGACTTGTTACAGCTCCTCTTAGGTCATCCAAAGCTTCGTCCTTACTTTTCAGTGCATTGTTGATATCGTCCAACCTAGCTACAATTTTTTCTATTGCTTTGTCTCCAGAAGCTCCTCCTCTGGTAGCCTGATGACCATCTAGTACTGCTGGGCTTTCTTCTGGGTCAGTAGGTGTGGCAGTGTCAGGTGGCCGCATGTTGTTGAGAAGTGTCATTAGCATCTTCTTTGTATCTTCCTGCAGATCTGTGCGAAGGTTGGAAGTTAACCCTGTCAAAGCTGATTGGAGATCCAGGACTGTTTGAGACAGACGCTGAACTTCACCCTCAAGAAGACGCACTTTATCAGGACCTCCATGCCTTGTTTCCTGATGACCTGTCTCTCTGCGCTCTGGTCCTATAGTGACAGAGAAATATTTAATAATAAAACAAAGTCAGCTTGCTTAAATTGGTTTTTTTTTCAGTTAATTAAGATTAATTAAAAGAGATAAAGGGTCATTTTAAACACTTAACACATAGTGATGCATTAAGTGTCATACCATACCAAAGAATTCATATTGTATATTGTATGTGCTATCGTCAAAATAATTATCTCCACTTAATTTAAAAAAAATTTAAACTTTTTTTTAGGGCTGTCAAATGATTAAACGTTTTAATCAGATTCATCACAGAATTGCTTTGGATTCATTTAGATTAATCATGATTAAAACACTGACAGTTAACTCTTTTGCTAAATTAAATACAAAAAAAATTTAAATAAAAAAACTTTAGAAAAAATTAGCAAAATCCACTACAATTTGAAAAAAAAGAACTCAGAAACACAAAGTGTTTATTAGTTCAAAAAGTCTTCTAAAATAAATTTTAAAAAACACCAAGAAATGTGCAAATATATGTATTGTGTTAAAATTTCTAATCAGGTTAATCATGATGTTGGATTAATATGTGTAAATATGTAATTTATTGATTTATTTCTCTGTTTTTTTCCCTTGGTTGTTTGTTTTTCTTTTCTCTGTGACACATATGAAATAAACTAACTACATTTTGACAACCCTACTTTTTAAATACAGTACATACTTATATTTAAACTTAGGGGTTAAGGGGTTAACTCTGCCCACCACCTGATTTTGGAAGGTGCTACAAAGACAGCAAAAGACTGAGAAGTGGTGAGGAATGGCTGAATAAAATGTGTGAATGTGTGTCAGGGATTGTTCTGGGTCATTCGCAGGACAGAGACAAGATTCCTACACAAACTCATATTAGGCTTAGTTTGGATTTTACACTGTTTTAACACCTAAGAAAAGACCCTCCTACAAAAAAATCAATGCCACTTTACGTGTACTATATTTAGAATATTTCTGCTGCATGTGTTACAGTATGAATTGGGTGTTTTAACACATTAGTCCACATCCGCCCTGACAACCACACTAGTCAGTGGAGTCAGTGATGAAAGATATAGAAAGGCATTTTTCCCAAATGAATCTAAAAGTTTTGAATAGATCAATATAACAGCTTCAGTTCCCCATCAGAAGATGAAAAGAGAAATGGGCTGTAAATGTCAGTAGTAAAGTAAAATGCTTCTGGAATAAAACTAATGACATTTTACCACATGTGTGTTACTAATAAAGAAAACTCAAGCCTTAAATGCGGGTTGGCTCGGTTTTCCAAGATAAGTATTGGTTCAAAATGTTAAATTCTTAGAATTAACAAGAGAATAGGTTTTAGTCCAAAGGAATATTGGTCTCAGATCTACCAGATCTACGTCAAAACACTGTCTGCACATTATGATGCATTCACTTTACAGGTTCTTTTTAGTGGAATATTTACAAATCCATTGTATTCATGTACATAAACCACCATATGTGATCCTCCAGCACAAAACCAGTGGTTCAGTCTCACAGCAGTATTTCTATCTATAGCCTCAAATACGTTATATGGGTCAAAATGATCGAATTTGAAGTTTATGCATAAAATCCAAGTAAAATGTCTCCTGAACACTTCTAACTTTCAATTTTTGGGAAATTCTTACCATAAGTGCTTCAAATCATGCCTTTTAGGAAGGACAACAACTGACTCTGACAGTAATTAAATCTAAAAGAAGAAAAATCGGCTCAAAACACGGCTTTCCTTCACGCTGGCGTTAGGTATTTTCTCCTCATGTTTGGTGCCGTTGAAAAGATTGGGTTTCCCTCTAGACAACCTTTAAATAGAAATCTATGTAATTATATATTTGAAACAATGGGAAGCCTCAGAACAAAGCCTTCTCCAGTAAACAAAATCCCTTGTTGCTAGGGCGATATTGAAAAATGGCCTCTGATTGGTTGAATTAGTGTCATGCAAGAATTTTTAATAAGCTTTCAAATGAATATAAAATCAGAATTTCTGAAATTTGACCCAAGTGACTGGTTTTGTGCTGGAGGGTCACACATATGTGAAATAACACACCATCACATATATTAAAAACATGAACTAACCAGCACTTGTCATTTGTTTTCTAATTCAGCTTATTAAAATATATAAGATTTAACACATTGAATGACTGAAGCAGATACTTTCTAAACAAAATTATTATTGATAAATTTATCTAAATTTCATGAAGAAATCCTAAATAGTCAACATTAAGTAAATATAAAATTATAAAAACTATGTATAATTTTATTGGAACATAAATGACACCATTAGCTTTTGTAATTGACAAATGCAAATTTAGATAAATGTCATTTTATAAACTGTTAAAGTGTAGTTTCATCCAGAGGTGGAAGTAACTAAGTAGAAGTACTTCCTTTACTGTACTTAAGTAAAGTTTTTAGGTATCTGTACTTTACTTGAGTATTTATTTTTCTGGCAACATTTTACTTTTACTCCCTATATTTTTGTATAAACATCTGTACTTTATATTCTTTACATTCTCAGAATAGACTCATTACTTTTTCAAACTAGACAAATGTGACAGTATGAAAAATAAGTTGTAAATCATAAATGGTGAATTATTACATATCATAATTTTTACTTTTTATCTCGTCATTTTCACTTTTTGTCTCCTGGTTTAGATTATTTTATCTCATAATTCTGCTTTTTTTTTTTTTTTTTTTTAAATCTCCTATTTATGACTTCAATTTTTCCTAAATGTTCATACTGTTGATACCCACTAAAACTGAGTACCATGGCCCAATAAAACACATCCACTACACAGTAACTCAGTTTTAAAGGCTTTATTCTTGGACATTTTTGAATATTTTTCTGTTTTTTCCTGCTTAAAATCAGTATTATTTCACCCATAGCAAAAAAAAAAAGCACTTTTACTTTTTACTTTATTACAATTGAGAAGTTGTACTTTTTTACTTTTATTTCAGTAAAGGAGTTGAATCAGTATTTCTACTTTTACCAGAATATTTTTTCATACCAGTAGCTGTACTTCTACTTAAGTACAGAATGTGAGTATTTTTACCACCTCTGGTTTCATCAGTTTACAGCACAGAAAAAAACACATTTTAGTATGAAATTTCACAAGTACCTTAAGAAAAACAAAACACATGTCTTACTCTGTGTGTGTCTGGGCATATGTGCAGGGTTTGGATGCTGATAAGGCTGTGTTCCCTGCACTGTTTGGCGACTTGCAGGTGATCTCAGATCTCTACAGTCTGGACCTTGGAAACCAGGACAGCATCTCCATTCTAAATCTGTTACTGTCTTGTAGGCAATCTTGTATGTAGGTCGAAACCGAGTTTGATATCTGTGGAATGTAGAAGAGGAATATATTAGTTTTATTTGCTTTTAAGTGAAAAAGATGCAATGAGAAACACTTTCACTTCATGTCTCAAATTAATCTAGAATAAATTATACATTGTATTTGTTTGTTTGTTCCAAATAAAATTGTTACAACATTATGTATATAACTCACTCATTATTTTTATTTTATGGAACTGTTATCTTTTTTTTTTAAATACCACTTGTCTAATCTCATATTTAAGACTTTTTTTAATCTCATATTAATGACTTTTTATCTTAATTGTGACTTTTTTCCTCCCATTTTTGCAAAATGTACTGCCCATACCCATAAAACTTATCTACACAGCCACTAACTTTTAAAAGCTTTATTTTTGGATCTGTTTGAAATGTTTCTGATTTCTTCTGATTAAATTAATATTGTTTCATTAATGGCACCCAAAAATCAATTTACTCTTTCCTTTTTTTTTTTTTACTTTATTACAATTGAGAATTTTTACTTTTACTCAAGTAAAAGACTTGAATCAGTACTTCTACATCTACCAGAGTACTTTTTACACAAGTAGTTGTACTTCTACTTAAGTACAGAATGTGAGTATTTTTGACACCTCTACTGCTTGATCAAACCCAGATACAAAATCAAAGCAGTTGATCCCACGGCCTTGGACACAGACATTTTCTGAGTTTCTCTGCTGTTCCACACTACATGAAAATGGTGACTTTTGGGCCAAAGCAAACAGTTCCCAAAGAAACAATAGATGACATCACTTCCCTGAGGACAAGAGTCATGACATGCACAACATCTGGAAAGTTGATGACTGAAACAATCATCTTTGCACATCACACATGTCACTGATAACGTTATTGTAGTCTAAGAGAAAAGGGAAACTAAAACCTTTGTAAACTGTCAATAATCACAAATGTAAACTTAAGCTTTATCTGAGTTTAGCTAATACTGTATATCATGACTTACAAATGGAAAAAAACTGAGGTGTCTGTTATTCCTGTTAGGTTTGCTAACTTTAGAAGAAAGAAAGAAAGAAAGAAAGAAAGAAAGAAAGAAAGAAAGAAAGAAAGAAAGAAAGAAAGAAAGAAAGAAAGAAAGAAAGAAAGAAAGAAAGAAAGAAAGAAAGAAAGAAAGAAAGAAAGAATTATATATAACATAATTACACACACACACACACACACACACACACACATATATATGTATATATATATATATATATATAATAAAATAACTACAGAACTCCTGAGACTTTAGCGGTTCCACAGTAAAAAAAAAAAAAAAATAAGCATCAATAAAGACCTACAAAAATGAACAATAAAGTCACAAAATAAAAAGTAACCTGAACAAAGTAAGAAAAATTGAACACAATTTAATATGAAATAATAAAATAAAAAGAAAATGTAGAAAAAAAGAAAAAAAAACAAGCAACAAAATGAACAAGAACACAGATATTTACAAAAATAATAATAAAAAAATTAATGAAAAAAGAGAGAAAGGAAGAAAGAAATTTGAACTTTGACCTATTGTTTCCAAGTTATAATGTGATCCATTCTGGCTCACTGAGTGTTAGAAAGAAAGAAAGAAAGAAAGAAAGAAAGAAAGAAAGAAAGAAAGAAAGAAAGAAAGAAAGAAAGAAAGAAAGAAAGAAAGAAAGAAAGAAAGAAAGAAAGAAAGAAAGAAATTTGAACTTTGCTCATGTGACTTATGAGTTTCCAGGAATCTTTTCCACAGCAACTGCATCCATCACAGAGCTGAGACACGCATATAACACGTGTTATTGCAAAACTTGCCCTTACTCACAAACCAAAATGTATTTACTGGCAACACAACATCATTCATTGTATAATTTCTGACAGTTGTTAGTCACCACTTACTGCTGTAGATGCTATTTATTCAATTTAACGACCATTTACTCCATTTAAGCATTAGATTAACTGACTGCTGTATTTATTTTACCCAGTTTGAATATAGAAATAAACTTGTATCAAATCTGGACATGATTAATATGTCTTCATGTCTTCTATTGTATAATAAAGCAGACTCTATTTTAAATATATGATATACAGAAAATTGTACAATATAGTTTCTACATACATGTTTCTTAAACCAATGAATTAAATCCACTTTTCACCACTGAATATTTGTTAAAACACAGTTTATATTCAAGAAAGAAGGGAGTGTAGTTTGTGGTTTCTACTTGAGATTCCTTTAGATTAGGTTTCCAGATTAATTAAAGGGCTGAAAACAACTTCTGTTATTGTTTATATGTAATAACTGCACTATAAAAATACAATTCAAACAGATCATTGTGCAAACCTATAATACACATAATATAACATTTTCAGTATAATATATCATTTACAGCAGATATTTGAAAGGTATTTGAATTTTTTTTCTACATTTGTCTCACACAGGAATGCTGTGGTCAAACAGCCACAACTGTAATTCATGGAGAAAATTAAATAGTATTTTATGATAATAATGGGATTGATGATATTAAACCACATACTAGATCCTGATTCTAACTGAGATTTAATGGATGTTAAAATGTTTAGATAGTCTGGATATCCTTATTCATGATGGAATAGAATAGAATAGAATAGAATAGAATAGAATAGAATAGAATAGAATAGAATAGAATCCCAAAATTGAGAAATTGCTTGAATGGGCCCATATTTACGAAAAAAGGAATTGATCTTTGGAACTCAGCGTTTCCTACAGCTAACATAGTTCTACTGCACAATGTGTGCTAACCAGGCTGCCAATCCCAGGTGTATGGTAACTCTTATTTAATGTCTGTTCAATGTCCTTGTGATCCTGGACGTCACACGAGTGTAGAAAATCAATGGGTTTTAAAGTGTTTACAGTCTGGGCACATAGCTCTCCTTACGTGGTTTCTTGGATGGATAGAAAACCTTTAACAGCACCTTGCCCAAACATGTTTTTTTATTGGTTTCACAGCAGAACAGAAGACTATATATATGACATTTGTCTACACTGAATCCTTTTGAAACACAAAGAAAAGTCCTCAATTATAAAAAAGACCATCTGGAAAAGGGAATGAAATGCAAAATCAGGAAATAAGACATAAGATAGCCTGGGGAAAAAAAATCACGATTGATTGAAACAAGGACGTAATAATGATGTTGACATTGGTGGGGACATAATTTGACAACTTTCTCACATGAGATAGCAAAAATTAATAAATAATAAATAAATAAGAACATGCCTAAAATTAAATAATGTCTCATTTTTGTTTTGGTTGAGAAAAACTAAGGTGTTTATTTCCTAAGCTACATTTCGTCATCTATATTGCATTATATATTTATTTATGGTTATCGTCACAAGACCAATATTTACATCTATTCGTTTTTGTCACATGATAAAGGTTTGTTATTTATTGAGGAAAGCAACACAGCAAGGCTGTCCCCACCAATGGCACATCTTTGACAGATGGAACTGAGGATGGGGAAAAAAATGACCTTTGGTTTCCCGAATGTCATGTAATTTCCCAATTAAAATTGGTATGGGCATTTTAGAAACATCCAAATATTGGTATGAACATGTCTATGGATTGAAATGAAAATGACCAAATACATTTGATGCAAAAAACATTTGGACCAATGTATAAATCAGTTCCAATTCATTGGTATTTAAACAGTTTCTTGTATATGTCTGTTAGTTGATGACTAGATAACACTGCTGGACAGTGTTAACATCTTAGACTGTATATAGTTACTGGATAGAAGAACAGTCACTGATCAATTTGTCAATGTTACAGTTTAGCCATTTCCTTGTTGGCTTTTTGTAGCCAGAAGTGAGCATATTTGGGTAAAAGTAATATAACAGAGGGTGGGTCAGAGGTGAGTTAATGCTAAATGCTAGTTTACTGACTTAGTAAACATCAATAAACACTATAATAAAGTTATTTTCTAGTATTGTTGGTGGAGCCTATTAATTACAACCACAATGGAGATATCTGTCAGAAAAAACAACCTGTTTTATCAATTAAAAAACAACGTGTATTTTCAGACAAAGGATCAGTGTAATGCTGCTTTTCCAATAGTATCAGCTCTGCACGATTCTACTTGATTTGGCTTGCTTCGTTGTGTTTCCATCACCAAAAAAGGACCTAGTCTATCCTGCTGAGGTTCCAAGTGGTCCCAGCAATACTATAACATGACATCTAAGCAGCATAGACACTGATTGGTGGAGATGTCTCTGTATCATTGCATTATCAATGTACAACCCGCTATTTTTAAAAGACTAGATTTGGAGTTACAGTAAGCACACCAGTTAATTCAGTTCATAATGTGATAATGTCAGTCTGTAAAAAGTTATGGCCAGTGGCCAGTTATGGAGGTTGAAAGATTGCTGTCTTTTATGGCCAACAAAAAAATCCACTGTGAGCTTAGTGGGTCAATGACCAATGAGCGACTTTACTACGCAGGAGTACACAGTTACATCCAAGTACTGTAGTATCTGTATGGAAACGCTGTCCAGGAATAGGATGTGGTACTGGAGACGAGTTGAGCCGATACCATGTAGTGGAATTGCGGCATAAGTCTGAAGGTGGAAGGACTTTTTGCAACCCATCCAGTCCTTGTCAGAAGTATTACAGCTTTAAGATATGATGTGTTTCCAGTATCGGAACATTTTACAGGAACTTCACGGTATGTGCGTGCTTCCAGTGACCAGGTTGTTCTGACAGGACCACCCTCTGGAACGTTTACAAGAACCAACGGAGTACCTGCTCAATGGTAGTTACTCGAGAGCAGCCTGGTAGAGTTACTGGAAGGAGGTCACACAGATTGGTTGTCGCAAATGACATCATCAGATGGCGACAAATAACTCAAGATTAGTTGCTGGAGGAAGTTTAGCACACGATGCAAAAAACATCCCAACTTCATCTGTGCTTATGTCTAGTCTTGTTCCTCCTCTGCTGTTGCTTTGTTTTGGCACTTTTTGCTAGAATGTTACCATAGCAACCTTGTGATGACATCATATGATGATGTCATATGTGATGTCCATGTGATGACATCATATGTTGGTGTCATCACATGGACACAATCCCTATGGCGACAGACTTACTCATGGCCTGGTCAAAAGTACGTCCCCTTAAAAAGTCCTGGAACCAGTGTAGTGGAAACACGCCTATGGACAAAGGCTTCATTCCGGAGCTGAGGTCCTTTGGTTGGAGTTGGGGTTTTTTTTACCTCCACCAAGGATGTTATGTTTTTGCCAGAGTTTGTTTGTCTGTCTGTTTGTTAGTTAGCAAGATAACTCAAAAAGTTATGGGCGGATATGGATGAAATTTACAGGGTAGGTTTGTAATGGGGAGATCTGGAAATGATTAGATTTTGGTGGTGATCCGGGCGTGGGTCAACATAACTCAAAAACTTATGGACGGATTTTGGTGAAATTTTTAGAATGTGTTGGGGGTGTCACAAGGAACAAATTATTACATTTTGGTGGTGATCCAGAAGAGATCCTGGATTCTGGATCACTTTGAAATTTATTCTCCATTTACCGCTATGTAAAATTTCAAAGTGATCCAGAATCCAGGATCTCATCCGGATCATCACCACCAAAATGTAATCATTTCCAGATCCATTACTAACCTACCCTGTAAATTTCATCAAGATCCGTCCATACCTTTTCGAGTTATCTTGTTAACTAACAGACAGACAGATCAACAAACTGCAGGCAAAAACATATCCTCCTCTGCGGACCTCTCTTCATTTGAAGAGGGTAGGTCTGCCTTGGTGGAGGTTTGCTTTTCTAGTTTTAAATATTTTCTTGTTAGCTGGCATTGACATTCTAACATTCCAGCAAAGTGCAAAACTGTCTATTTTTTGATGGCAGAAAAGTGACTATATACATGATGGCAAAATCCCTAATTTATTATTATTATTATTTAGTTCCTAGTTAAAGATTAAATTGATTTGGGGGTTTTTTAAGCTGAAAACATCTATGAACAATTCTTTCAATAGATCATAACTGATCTATTCATGAAACTGCTCATGCTATTGACAGTGTACTGTTGTATTCTCTGCTGATAATGGTGTGATTACAATAAGTCATCCCCAGGTAGGAACATCCACACATTATTTATCTGTGGGATATAAAAAAAAAAACCTCATTGGCTCATTTGCTTGAAAACCTACAGACTACAGTTTTAGTCCCATGGAGTTTCTTTCTATTTATCATGGGCTTTTTCTTGCCTTCAGTTCTTATCTGAGAGTCATTTTCTAACAGAAAGTCAGTCGGTGAGTTATCATCCATCCATAGATGCCCCTTTAACCCCTTCCCTTTGCTCCCTGGATGCTCACGTCACTTGTTGCTGGCAGTCTTGTTGGTATGCTGGGCAGGGGGCCACTACAGGCTCCTGGAAGCTCTCCACACCCCCTTGCACCGCACAGCTCACGTTTTTCTGCACCACATAAGCGCACCAGTTCCTGTGGGAAGACACAAACAAACATGAGGCTTAGGTGCAAATACATATAAGATCTATCATGGAAGCTGGATATGTGAGGGTTCGTTTCCTGTTGGTTTGTTTTAACTTATCTGGGAATGCACTAACAGCCTATAGTATAGATCTTGGAGTAATCACCGACATTCCAGCATTTTATCTACATCTTATCACCTTTGGAAACACTGGTAAAACCGATCCAAATTTAGACAGAGCGAGCTGATAAAAAAAGACTTGAGTGAAAGTTAACAGGACACAGTTGATATGAGGCCATTCCGATGCGGTGAAAAAAAAAAGTTTGAAAACACACTTATTTCACAAGCTCGAGAACAATTACGCACGAGGGAAGAGTTTGGTTGAAGAGACGCTCGTGCACACAAAGCAACAAACAGAATCCCGTTTTTTTTTTTTCTTACCTATTTCTGTGTCTGTGAACGGCTCCAGTGTATGCTGACCCGTGAAACAAGTCATAAGCCGAGGGAGACCCATGGGACAACTGCAGGTTTAACAGTAAAGTGAAAAGTGTCCACCGCCAGTCCATCTCTCCACGCGCGTAACTCATACCGAACTATAACTGGAATTCTCCAAACAATAAACACACTCTGTTATTCCCATACACCAAGTCACGCTTCCCCTACTGGCTGATACTCCAATAACTTAAGTTTAGGGAAGTCCACATCAACTGTAACTTCCTTGGAATGACGTTCAGGGTCCACACCCACCTCTCCCCCCCTCCAAAAAAACCAAAAAAAAAAAAAAAAAAAAACCCCACCGCCCTCCTTTAAAAAGGTTATAGCCCAATGCTTCTGTGTGTTCTCTAGTAAACTTTTAATAAATATGGGCCCATTCGTGTTTATTATGAAGAGGTTTTTCCATCATAAAGGATTTAGGGACAAGCTGATTACTTCTTTGTCTGCAAAACAGCCAATAATTCACACCTCACTGATGAGCCCGACAGGATAATGTCTTTTGAATGATGATGATATTCATGGGCAGGGAGAACAGATGTTATTTGCATTCTATACAGTATCAGTATGTAGTGTCAGTGAAGATAGGTAAAAGATGATGTATCTTCTCTTTGGGATCCGTCCAAAAAAAAAACAAAAAAAAAAACCCAAAACTGCCTTTCTAAGCGAAACAGTAATTTGTTAAGCACCATCCCAGTGTGCATGGAGACAGAAAGGAACACATTAGTTACACAAGAGCTTCAATTCACAGCACTTCGAGGCAGGAATTCATTGTCAGTGCCTGAGCGCAGCGTGAAAGTGTGAGAAGGAGGAGAGTTTCCATGCAAACGCACGTGTGAAAATTATTTTTGTGAAATTTTTGTGGCCTTAAGCGATGCTCCCTCAGTTTGTCAGGGTGCTGTCATGAACCATACTGTATGACTGTGCCCTGATCAAACAGATGTTGTCAGTTAACAGCAGATTATTATGGGGGGGGGGGGATAAAACAGAGGAGGGCAAATAACACAGGCAAAGGCCAAGAGAGACTTGATATGATGATTCAGAGGGATGCTGTAAAGCATTATGGGAGGAGTAGAAAGAATAACACACACTGGAAAGACATTGGCACATATAACAGCCCCTCCCTCATCCAAAAGAACCTTTTACCGTTGAGCAAGCTTTTTTTTCCCTCTTTCTCTCTGAACTGCTTTCAGACCAGAGATAGCCTTTCCCAAAATAAGACTGTTCTGTCTCATCACACAGAGTGCAGCAGGTTGGCCAAGTCAACGAAGCCTGACAAGGTTATGTAAGTGATAGATGCCTGCCAGGGTTTTATATCAAACTGTTTCTTTTTACTGGGTAATCAATATGAGTAAATGTCAGGTAATTACCGTTACCTCCCATTCCAATCACATGCATGTACTGAATGGCTTTACTGACAAATCCATTGATTTCATCCTCTTTATATATACAGTATATCAGTACACTGTGGAATTTGTAGTGTTAATTTGGAGACAATGGGACCAAATACACTCTAGAAGAAGTTAATTAAACTCTCTAAGTGTTGATTTAACACTGCAAAATTTACTGTGTATATATCAGTCATGGTTCTGTTGGTAGAGTATCATCCATTAACTGAAGGGTTGGCAGTTCAAGTCCCGCTCTGTCCTAATTCAGTCTGTTGAGTCCTTGGGCAAGACACTTCACCCTCCTTGCCTCCAGTGCCACTCACACTGGTGTATGGATGCGTATGAATGTTCGGCTTTGGTCACAGAGACCATAGGCATCAAATTGCAGCCACACCTGTCACTCTGCTTCAGGGCAACTGTGGCTATAAATGTAGTTTACCACCATCAGAGGGAGAATGTGAGAGTGAATGAATAATGGATCAATAATGTAAAGCGCTTTGGATGCCTTGAAAAGTGTGATATAAATGTAATCTAATCCATTATATGAATGGTTTTTTTTTATATATATATCTATATATAGATATATATAGCTACACTATGCCATATTTTCTTCACCTTCATGCAGACATATGATGCATGTTAAAAAAAACAAAAACACTCTGTTAACATGCTCCATATGAGTCAGGTATGTGACAGTTATAAACTGTTTCTTTGCTCTCCAGAAGAGGGCAGCACAACAGCAGCAAATAAAGCAGCTTTGTAGTCATGGCAATTCTCTTCCCAAAGTGTTGGAGTGAGAAATGGACATTTCATTACAAAGGCACTATGAGCACCCAGATTTCTGCAGCTGCATCACCTTGTCATGCTATCTGTGCTAATGTCAGTTATATGTGTTATGAATCTGACATCCTTTTTAACTTAAATAATAAATATTTCCCACAAACATCATGCCACTGAAACTACAACTGTTCATTTGAATCACATTCATTGTTTTAGAGAGTGAGCATGAAATTCAATTACACAATATGTTATGTTTGCATGGTCTATTTCTGCTGTTCTAATTGTGGGTCGATTATAGCCATAGTTCTGTAGTCAACACTTATTCACTTATTGTTTTGGAAGTGTTGATACATATATCTCCTGTCACAGTTCATATGCATGTCCTTCTCAAGTTAAAAATAGTCCCTAACTTCATATATATATATATATATATATATATATATATATATATATATATATATATATATATATATATATATATATATATATATATATATATATATATAAATAGGATGTAGGATGAGTCATGACTGAAGGGAAATACCAAGTCTCTTCCTCAGGTTGGAATACACAATTTCTTCCATAAATCCAAGGATCATTTCATCATTCCACCACTCTGAGATCGATTTCTTATATTTTACACTCTAGAAAAGTTGAAATTGCAATAGCCTGTATTGAACTGAGGTGTTTTTTTTGCAGTACACAATGCATTCGTCACTGAGACACGCACATTGCACAGACACCCCCTCACTGCCACTTGCTATTGAATCCTTTAAATTGTGTGCTCCTGCTGACGCTCTGACCTTGATCTTTACATTTTAACTCACTGGAATAAATGTGCTGGTGCATATGGGGGGGCGTTCAAGGCTGCTAGCAAGAAATTCAAAGCAGCCTTTTCTTCCAAAGTAGTAGGTTTGTGACTGTATTGCAGATTGTTCCTGCTACATACAAGCTTCATATCTCATATTTTAATCAAATTTGAGGTAAATATCCAGGTAGAATGGCCCCACTGAGGCTCTCAGCCTTACTGTGGCCCATTGTAAACTTTGAAAAGCATATGAAGCAGCACTGCTGACATTGCTTACATTTGATATGCCACAGCTATTCACCACATGCACTATATCATGATACCACTTCATTTCCACTGCATGACTCAACGTGAAACCCGAGGCCCGGACACACTACCTACACAGGTGGTTTTTAAAGTGGGGTCAGTGGGCTAGATACAGGTTCTGTGGTGGGATTCCTGTTTCAGTTTCACTTTTCTCTACTTTACCTTTGCACAGTATGGTGGAGATTATCAGATTTGATCACATACTGTTCTATTTTGCCTACTGACTGGAGGGCATCTCCATAGTTCAATAATATAAAAGCTCATGCTGTGCATCATGCTCATTATTTAAAAGATGCCTGATATATGTAGAGCTGGATAATAAAAGTATGAGAAGCCATGTATGCATTTACTGGGACCTATGATGTTAGATGTTATACTTTTGGATACTATTATATAAACTATAAGGGCCTTTTTCAGTGTATTTTGTGTATTGAAAGCAGAAGCAGTGAATGAAACTTAACCAAATGTTCTTTCATCTTTTCTTTTGTGTTTTTCATTATTTTCTCTCTTATTTAACTGCAGAGGTAAGAAGTCACTAAGTGTACTGTAATTACTTCTTTACTGAACTTAAGTAGTTTTTTTTTTAAGTATATGTGTGTTACTTGAGTATTCATTTTTCTGGAAACTTTTTACTTTTACTCCCTACATTTTTTCATAAATATCTGTATGTTATACTCCTTACATTCGTAGAATAAACTGGTTACTTTTTCAAACTGAACAAATGTCACAGTACAAATATAAGTGGCTTCAGAGCAAAAATTATTGGAGGAGAGAAATTGACACTTATCGTACAATTTAGAGTTTTTATCTGATAATTTTGACTTTTTGTCTCATAATGATTTTTTTTTTTACCTTTTTACTACATTTCTTGCCCAAGTACTGAGTACCATGACCCAATCAAACACATCATCTACACAGTAACTCACTTTTAATGGTTTTATTTTTGGATACTTTTGAAACTTTTCAGATTTTTCCTGTTAAATATGTATGATTTCATCCATGGCCAAAAAAAAAAAAAAAAAAAAAAAGAAAAACAGTTTTACTTTACTTACATTTTCCCTTATTACAATTGCCAAGTTGTGCTTTTTAAAAAAAAAAAAAAAAAAAAACTTTTACTTAAGTAATAAAGTTGAATCAGTACTTTTACTTTTACTATAGTATTTTTTTCTACACAAATAACTTAAGTACAGAATGTGAGTACTTTTACCACATCTGCTTAACTTGGGGAGACCTGACCATGTCCCTTTGTGTGATCGACTCTTTTACATAACTGTGGAAAAGCTTCTTGTTGATGAATTTATCCTGTTGTTTATGGATGAAATAATTCTTATGTTGTTTTCTTACACCGATTTTGTGAACAGCACTTGGTGATTTTTATGTGTGAAAAGCACTTTACTTCCTTATATAAAAAAGTGTCTTAATTATGTATACTTTCTATTATGTGTGAGTCACTTGTGGAAGTGTTAGGTACATTCTTTAAAGTTATTAATTAACAGAATGCTATGAATGAGCACATGAGATCAGGTTGAAGGTTGTCTTTATCTTCTTATAAAAAGGTACCATGGTTACGATTTATGTCATTTTCATGATCACATCAAAGACAAAGCTCAAACAAATATCATGGCCAAAGCCTGATGAGGAGAGAGACTATGAGACAAAGGAGCTCTACAGTTGTATATAGTTGTCTATAGATGTACACAAATTACTGTACACACCCACCCACACATAACTAGCCTCCCTCCCCTGAGTCTCTCACACTCACATGGACAAGTTCATGTTCACACAGACACACATAGAAGATTAGAAAAGTTGATTTATTGGTTGTAAAATGTTAATATAGCTATAAGCCACGCTCATGAATTGTTAATTAAGGCCGTGACAGACTCGTCACCTAAAATGTTAATGAGGTGAGATTGCATTGGGGCTGAGAGGTCTCTCTCTGTGAGCCACAGAGCAAATACAACAGATGAGCTGAAGACCCCCATGTGCTATAATAAGAAGCACTGAAGGCACCTGAGATGGGTCGTGCCCATTTAACCAAAGAGTAATTAAATTAATGAATGGGGGTTGGTGAATTTAGATTATTCTGTAATCTATTGTCATCCATACGTAATAGGATAAGATAATAAGATAAGAGAAAAATAACTAAATATTGTCATATCCACAGAAAGTTATGTTCAGTCTAGTCTAATTATAAGACAAAGGGATGCACTGCACGCAACAAAGTCTGCACTCTTTGTTCTGTGCAGATATGAAGTCTATTTAAGTTATGAAGTTTCAGTTGTTTTTATTTGTATTCTCCCTGGATGGTGTTTTCATATTGAACTACACTGCGGGTATTATAACTCAAAGGCAAGAAAAAGCACCATCATTTCAGACTTTATATAAAATTCTATCCTGATAAAACAGATTCATTTGGCAAAACTACACAAATTAAATATTAAACAGAAGTTGGGGTTTAAGTGGAAGACATGGGTAAATGAAGTCATGCTCTGAGAAGAATACAGTTGTGAAGAAAAAAGTGCCAAAGACTTTTTGCACAGTATTAAATAAACTATAAATATATATCAATACATATGTAAAGAAAAGGAAGGTGTATCGGTGAAAGCTGTAAGTCAACAACAAAAAAGGCAAAGGGTTATTATAGTGGATCTGGTTAATGGGTCAAGTTGAAGGCGATTGCACTGAAAATATGGAATGTCCTTCTCTTCTCATTAGTGGATGAGACATTTACTATTTAAAATCCATAATTAAATCATTTATGACGTGTGCCACTGGATGTCACTTGGACTGTGATTTTAAATGCATTTGCCGATAAATCTTAATAAATAAAAGCAAAATGTCTTTGTGGCTGGTTACTGTTTTATATTATCTACTGCTGAGGTCTCTCTCTCTGTGTGTCTCACCATCATTTCAGTCTGCAGCTGTCTGTGTTACATGACTTTTCTCCACTGCTGACCTCAGGTGAAGCTAGAGCTAAAAAGAAGTGATGTGAACAGAGGCGTTCATTGCTAATGGAAACACACTATATATATATAACATACTGATACTACTTCGTCAAAGTTCTTATTTTAGCTATTCATTTATTTATTGTGTTTTGCACTTTAAATTTTACATTGTACATAGACAGCATGTCTTGCACTGTACCTTTAGTTGTAGTATAGTCCTAATATTTCTTATAAACTCTTCCTACTTTTCTCACGTTGACGAGAATCATGCAATCGAAGAATTTCATTGCATGGTATAAAGCCTGATTGTTGTTTTACTGTGTATGTGACAATAAAGCGCTTGAAACTCAAATACCATTTTGTACATTCAAGTGTTACATGTATTTTGACATTTATTTCTCCACTGGTCTACAATAAAATATTTCCAGAATAAAAGTAATTAAAGTTTACTAAATTTTACTTACTAATAATGTAAAAATAAGTCAAATGCCCTAGTTGGTTGTGAAATGTGAAATTCTAAGAATTAAGAAGAGAATGGGTTTTATTTTGTAGTGGAATATTTCGAAATTCATTGTATACGTGTACATAAACCACCATATATGTGGAATAACACCCTCTCATATATATTCCAAACATGAGCTAACCAGCACTTTTATCATTTATTAAAGTATGTATCACATTTAATGTCTGAAGCAGAAACTTTCTAAAAAAAAATAAAAATAAAAATAAAAATTGTAGAGCAGTGTTATTGCTGCAGTTTGTCCTTAGTAGCTCACTCTGCTATGAATACTTATGCTACCACTATTTTTTTTTATACTAAGGTAGTGTTCAAGTGGGTTAACAGTCTACAGTCCAGCCAATGCGTTTCAAGGTTTTTTTAAAGGACAAAACACTAAAGAAAATTGTTCTCCACGTTACAAGCAACACTGAGGTGAAGCTCAGTTTTTTTTTCTAATATAATATCCTTCATTTCACCAATGCCAAAGAGTAAGTGTTTGTTGGTAGACATAAAAAAAATCATGTTTATGTGCCTGTTCATTCTTTAGTATCATGAAGTAAGCCCAGGTATGAAAATGTTTACTGATCGAGCAGTAACATGTGGACACATGTTCAACAATTTTATATAAGCAGAGTAATTCATATGTATGAGACATATTTGAGTAGGTATTTATATGCACTGTAATGTTTCTAATTTTATAAAATAAACTTGGGTCCATTACAAAATTTACTTATTAGCATAACGAGTCAGGAGGATACAGGTACACTGTAATACATCTATTCTTCTTCTACTGATGACTTCAAACTAGGGCATTAACGAATACAGTTTTTTTCAAGTCGACTTATATGTCAATAGAGTCGACGGGTCGTGATGACATCATCACATTGTTAGCAGAGGAACAACACAGACCCATGTCTGTCCAGTAATGAGCAACTTGTATTAAAGTTCACTGCAACGTAACAATGTCCACTGACAAGACACAAGCATTATTTTAACCCCAACAAAACAAAGGTTTTGAGTTTTCTTTTAAATTTAACTGCACAACATCAGTAGGGTGAACATATGTCTGGACACACGTCCTCATGTTTTACATTAAGTGCAAAAATTCATTACTGATACTGAGATTTCATTACTGTGACACTGATAGACCTCAAACAAAAGTCCATTTTCTCCTGAGCTGTGACGTATTGTAAAGTAATGGTACTGTCAGATTGTTCTGAAAACATGGGGCTGGTGAAAGACAGGTTCAGTATATGCATGATGGACTTTGAAGAGAAAGAATATGTTGAAATGTATAGATTACATTTACTTCCTGGATTGGAATGAATGGAATCTTCTTTGAGTCTCTTAAAGGGGTGGGACAGTGGAGAAACCAAAGGGAGAGGACATCAGCTCCAAAATAAAACTAATGTTTAAACATCTTATTGTCAAACTACCACTGACAGCAGCTGGGAATGTTGGACTACAGTCAATAATTGTCTTTTCAGGGATCATTGAGGTTTTATTTGGAACCTCGAATGAATGATCTGGTAGTCCATCCTCATATTTTTCAGGCTGAACAAAAGCTTATACAAACACTGTCTCTCTGTGTCTAAACTTTCTTTGCTATATAGTTCATCATGAAGCATAGTTTGAGTTTGAAAATAATGTGTCGCTGTTGTGTTCTTGTTAATGGTTTGTATTATGTAAATGTCCTTCTCTGGTAGTCATCTAGTTGGTATTATTAATATTATTATTATTACTATTATTATTATTATTATTATTATTATTATTATCATTATTATTATTATTACTATTATTACTATTATTACTATTATTACTATTATTATTATTATTATTATTATTATTATTATTATTATTATTATTATTATTATTATTATTATTATTATTATTATTATTATTATTATTATTATTATTATTATTATTATTGTTATTATTATTATTATTATTATTATTATTATTATTATTATTATTATTATTATTATTATTATTATTATTATTATTATTATTATTATTATTATTATTATTATTATTATTATTATTATTTTCCATGTCACATCATACTGTTATCTACCATATAACACCAAAACATACTATATATTTAAACTCTAGTTCAGGGGTGTCCAATTGCAGTCCCCCAGAGCCACATTCCTGCATGTTTTAGATGTTTCCCTCTTCCAACACACCTGATGGTTATTTATTAGTCTTCTGCAGAGCTAGATGATCGACTGATACTTTAAATCAGGTGTGTTGGAAGAGGGAGTTGGCCATCCCTGCCCTATATCATGGTTTTTCTATCCATTGTCTTGTGTATATATGCATGAGTATCACTTTTGGTGGTATTGTTATTTATTTATTTATTTTTTTTACCTATGTCTTTTAAGATAAGACAAGATAAGATATTAAATTACTTATCCCCACCATGAAATTTCAGATACAAAGCGAGAAATCATGACAAGTCATTCAGTAATTCAGTTACAGTTTTGTTTATAACTGTACAATTTCTGATCTACTTACTCATTGTGTACATTATGATAAACATTTTCTTTTTTAATTACACCTACATTATATATTTTTTTCTATTACTGTGTTTACAAATTAGAGTTGAAACGTGTAAAAACATAGTGACTGGTACATTTGCATGATATTTATTTCTTTAATTTTTTACTTCTTCCCAGTTAATTTTCTTATTGTATAAATGAACATGGCTCTCCACCCTTCATACCTGGTGATAGAAAACAGGGAAGCTTCAGGTCAGCACATGGGGTTTGTGTCACTACTGGCTTCTATAACACAATTACATCTAAAGTGGTGAGTCGAGGTGTTCGCTCAGCTTTTCTCATTTGGTGACATTAAATATATGTCATGTATTCCTGGTCATCTGCTGCCTATCACCTGCAGATAAAAAGGTTCCTCCTACTTAGCTGACATCTTTTCCTGCTGCTACTTATCAGGTGAATGGCTGTGTTCAGATTTATCTCAGTTCGCTGGAGTGCATGATTTGTAATCCCTACAACAACTGAAGAGTCTTTGTCGAGAACGAGCGCATGGAAGGTACTGAAAAGATTGAACTCTGATAGTGGTACTAATGCTTCTTAATTAAGAAGCATAACAGTATAACATCTGACATTGTCAATTCGTACCTTTCAGCAGAACAACAAATACACACATAACACATCTGTCATTTCACAAGAAGTGATATGAAAGTAATCTAAATATTTTTAATTGTACAACGTGTAAGGTCTGTCAAGATCTAATTACAGAATTGCAACATAATTACACTTTAATTGTGTAACCTGGTTTTGAATTCTACATTATTCTCACATTTAATAACACTGTTCTACAATTTTTTTTTTTTTTTTACAAAGTATCTGCTTCAGACATGATCTTATATAATTTAATAAAATGAATCAGAAAACAAATGACAAAAGTTCTGGTTAGTTCATGGTTTTAATATAAATGATGGTGTGTTATTACACATATATGGTGGTTTATGTAAGGTAAGACAAACTTTATTGATCTTACATAGTGTTGTCACGATACTAATATTTTGGTACCAACATGTATTTCGATACTTTTTCAAATTAAAAGAGAACACATTAAATGTTATTACTGACTTAAATAATGGAAAATCTTATCAACATAAAGTAATTGTAACAACAGTCAAATAAAAGCAATAAAAACCAGAGCAGTGAGAGCATGGAAACTTTAGTTAAAGATCAAATGAGAATCAGTATATGCCTAAATATTAACCCTCTATTAACCCTTTCAGAGACTCTGAGGCTGTTTGACATTTTCAAGTATTTCAACTAAACTCTAAATATCTATACAAAGTGTCACATATTATTATTACTGTATTATTATTATTAAGGATTATTTCAACTCATGTCAGATTGTTTTTTATTGTCTGGACTATCTTTTGTCACATAAACAGAAAAAAACTGGACCCAAAAGCAAGACTCAAACACAGATGAACAGGTTTACAGTCTTTATTAATAAAGACTGAATAACATTTTCTCTGTAGCAAACGGCAACGGGGACACAGTAAATAGAGACGGGGGTCAAACATAACAGGTCAAAAACCAAACAGGCACCAATCAGATAGAAGGAGAGTGCAAAAGACGTTACAATAGGGAAGCAGGATGTTATATCAAGGGTCTGAGGTCCGAAGAGACACAGAGAGGGGTCAAACAGGAATATAGTCAAATCCAGGCCAAAGGTAAAAAAGTGCAACAGGAACCAAAAAGCCAAACCACATCAAAAACCAAGTAACCAAGGCAAGAAGTAATGCTCATAGATAACATACTCCAAAGACCAGAGGGTTATATATGGCTGACACAGGTGAGACACATTGGGATTAATTAATGGGTGGAGACGCACACTGTGGCCAAGAGGAAAGTAGGGAAAAGGTGAACACAAACCCACATGTGAAAGTAAAAATCCAGAACGTCAACAAAGACAAAAACCACAGAGAGACTTACAAAAATAAGACAAAAACAACACACTGGATACTGAACTTATGACACAGATAAGTAAGTAAGTTAACATTAGTTAATATTTAAATGCTACCCATTGCAGTACCACCAGGACTGTACTTTGTTTCCATTTTTCACGTACATTTTATATCATGTAAATACTGTGAAATTAGTTTATTCTAATTTGATATAGGTCTATATTGTTCATAGTTTCAGCTTGAAGTTTAAGGACAGGAGTATCTGTATCTGTATCTGAGTATTTGATGATGAGGGTGGGGGTGAGATTAAATAATATGTTTTTCTTCTTCCCACTCATTTTTGAAGGTAAATTAATGATTTCAGAGTTTCTTTTTTTTTTTTCTTTTTAACTTGCATTCATTCTATCAATGCGCAAAAATAAACAAATAAGTGAAATGAAATTAAAAAAAAGGACAGATTTAGCCTGTAGGAGTTATTTAATTAAGTTGTTTTTTCTTTCTTTCTCTGTTTTAGTATCTTGCACACATTTCCTGTAATGTCACGTTGTGAAAAGAAAGAATTCTAAATATGAATGCTCATTACAACCCTGCAGAAACAACTAAAGACTTTTACACATGACTGTACATTAGCTGTTGAAATAAAACACATTAGATAATTAGAACATGTGACACAATGTGATGAGTTTGTCAGGCGGTCTGATGTGTGTTTTATTTTCCCCAGAATATTGTAGATGCAAATGTACAAAGTAGGATTGGGGTCAATTTCCACACCGTGACTTGAACCATCCACTACAACTGTTGTATTCAATTCTGGTAAACCAACAGGGTCACCTTTGGGTGAGCACAAAACCAAGAATGACTCTGAAGGGATGGGGACATGATTAAAATAACCAGCTATGAAAAACTGTTTTTTAAAAAAAAAACAACAAAAAAACAATAACACTGCTTTAGAGCTTTTTAGAAAGTATCTGCTTCACACATTAAATGTGCTAAATCTTATAAACTTTAATAAGATAAATACAGTTCAGTTCAATTAATTTCAAATTTGCAACAAACAAAACAATCCCATTATGTCCCCACTAGTGAAAACAAGACAAAAAACTAAACAAAATAACCCCCCAAAACAGAACATGTACATAAAAAACAAAACATGGCTTCATTTGTATATTTGATAAGGAGTGGAAGGAAGTAAAACGTATTTAATCCCACCCCTTCTCCACAAAACAGTCTATGGTTTAACTTCCTATTAACATAATCACACGAATCAGAAAACAAATTACTTTAGAGCTGGTTAATTCATGTTTTTAATATATACAATGGTGTGTTATTCCACATATATGGTGGTTTATGTACAATGGATTTGTAAATATTCCACTAGAAAGAAGCTGTAAAGTGAATGGATCATAATGTGCAGACAGTGTTTTGAGAATCAATCTATCTATCCATCTATCTATCTATCTATCTATCTATCTATCTATCTATCTATCTATCTATCTATCTATCTATCTATCTATCTATCTATCTATCTATCTATCTATCTATCTATCTATCTATCTATCTATCTATCTATCTATCTATCTATCTATCTATCTATCTATCTATCTATCTATCTATCTATCTATCTATCTATCTATCTATCTATCTATCTGTCTGTCTGTCTGTCTGTCTATCTGTCTGTCTGTCTGTCTGTCTGTCCGTCTAAGAATTTCACATTTTGACCCCAGACTTATCTTGGAAACTTGATCCAACCAGCATTTAAGACTTGACTTTTCTTCATCAGTAACACACACGTATCATTGTATTTGTTTGTAACAAACAGGAGAAATTTCAAAGAATATTTATTTTTAACTTCTTTAAAAGAAGTGCAGAAGCAGATCCACCTGGACTGTATAACTAATAACTAACTATAACTAATAACTTAAGGGATTGATACTCTGATACTACAATGTATTATGGTAAATGTTTTATTTCTATGGCCTGGGCCTTATGTAACATGGAAGGGGGTACATGATGTAACAACATATGTTGTATTAAAAAATATCAGTATTTAATTTTTTTTGTATGTGTGTGTATTTTTTGTGTTTTTTTGTTGTTGTTTTTTTTACATTTTTTTATCAATATATTTTCTTATAATTCTGTGGTATTACTGTCAAATATTTAATAGGTGCAAAGAAAGAAAAAAAAACAATAAAAAGTGACTTATCAAAAAACAATGGTTCTTTCAAATTTCAAAAATGAAAACAGGTAATAAAGTAAATAATTTAATACACTTGTGATATTAAAGTCTTCAAAAATATTTCCATCCTTTTCAGACATTTTTTTAAAAGATGTGTTTTGCTCAAAGAAGTACTTCATTAGTCATAGTTGACCTTCAATCTTTCCTCCTTTTGATTTCTCTTATTTGTTTTTTCCTCCTCCACACTGTTAATGGGTTTTTTTTTGACTTTTTTTATTCACTCTTTCATCAGTTTAATACTTCTGCTACTCATGGAATTTAGTCAAGGACTGCTCTGAATCACATGTAAGTGATGTAAGCCTCTTTCAGAGTTTGTCCTTTGTGGATGGAACAAATACTTCTCTGCCTGTGCTTTGTGCAAAAGTGTGAAAAAGTAACCCTGAGTTTTGGATTGAATGCCACCATGTTTGCTAGAAGACAGTTCACATTTACAAAAAAAAAAGGATTCAGATTTCACCACAAACTTTGGATTCTGAATTACTTCGCTTACTTTTAATTCTTGTCAAGTTATAGCAATAAATTCCCAGCAGATGCTTGATGATGAGTTATATATAATTACACGTTAAATAAATAAACTAAAAGTGTATAAGATTAACTCTTTGATGCATTAATTATGAGAACCTTCGTCAAGATTTTTTTCCTAAGTGTTTTTATTCCTCTTCAGTCATGAACAAATCAATGTGATTGAAATCTTTTTAATGAAGCTATTTTTTTTATGGAGTTACAAAAATACCCACTCAGCTGGACAACATGTGTTTACGCGTTGAAGCAAGGAATGTGTATTTAAAATGCAATATCAGAACACTAAGAAATAAAACATTGTCAATGCAGTTTTTGTTTAAAGGTGTAATTCCGTTGAAAACCACTTTTCCATGCTAATTTTTAAATCTGATGGGTCACTCTGAGTTACCAACACATGCTGCCTTTGAAAGTGGTTTGTCACCTCCACTGGCTGCATACACAGAAAACAACGAGAGGAACGAGGGACCCAGAAAAAGCCGGTCCCTCTGACGTCAGATGGACTTTAGCGTCACCCACGTGGCGTTAAGCCCATCCCCAGCAGTGAATCTGAAGTAGCATTAGCATTAGCATCCAGAAGAGAAGACGGAGCCACAGTAGCTGCTGCACAAACTGTGGAAATAAAGCCTTGTTTTTTTCCCTACACATTTTCAGAACAAGCAAAGGCACAAAACCTAGCTGGATGTCACTCTGGTAAAGGTAAATACATACACAGCGAGAGGGGAGGGGGGAGTGTTCCTTCATGCATTCTGAGCCAATCAGAGACGCCTCGTGACCGCGTCATGGACATGTATGAGGAAGTACTGGTTTGACCTCAAGTAATTTCTCTACAGTGCAAAAACAGCTGGAAACAAAGCAATCAGAAGGTTGTTTTTTTTTAAATAGAACCAACACACAATGTGTTCAATAACAATGAAGAACACAGTAATATTAATGAAATAACCATGTAATGACACCTGAAGAAAACTGGTAATTACAGTCTAATAACAACAAGCACTTAATTTAAGTTAGCGCAGATCAGGTATTAAGAACAGACCAGTTACAGTAATGATATGAACTGACTGATATGGAACTAAAACAACAAAACCCATGAATATACAAGAGAACAACTGTAGAATAAGTGTCCACTGTAGTGACCAGTATGAATCAAAGGGTTAAGTGCAACAAATAGGATAAATAAATAAAATAAAATTGTATAAGCTTAAGTGCAAGGTCAATAGTTTTCATTGAGCAGGGGGACTCAATCCTGGTCCTCGAGAGCTACTCTCCTGCGTGTAGATGTATCCCCCTTCAAACACACCTGATTCAAATGATAAACCTCTCATTAAGCTCTGCCTGATAATGACCATCAGGTGTGTTGGAAGAGGGTTGGATCTAAAACCTGCAGGGTAGTATTTCTCCAGGACCAGGATTGAGCACCACTGTCACTAAGTTTAGTGATGGTGACAGGAACAAATCTATTTTTGTAAGGCCCTGTGCAGGACAGATGCCCACATTACACTGAACATTGGCGGAAACAAAGCACTCTGAGAGCACATACCTCCGCCAAAGTAGACCCCCCCCAACCTACCCTGAAAATGTCAACAAAATCCATCCATAACTTTTTGAGTTATCTTGCTAACTAACAGACAGACAAACAGACAAACAAACTGTCAAAAACATAACCTCCTTGGTGGACATCTCTTCATTTGAAGGGGGTAGGTCTGCCTTGGTGGAGGTTTGGGATCTCAGAGTGTTTTTCTAGTTTTAAATATTTTCTTGCTAGCTGCCATTGACATTCTAACATGCAAAACTGTCTATTTTTTGATGGCAGAAAAGTGACTATATACATGATGGCAAATCCCTAATGTATTATTATTATTATTATTATTATTAGGGACCGAGCACGCAGGGTCGAGTCCCTATGCATTTGCACACTATGTGTGCAACGCATAGGGACTCGGCCCGCAGGGCCGAGTCCCTATTGTAATTCGTTCGTTTTTTATTATTATTTTTCTCCCGCCGGACACTTAAACTGGAATTTGACCCCCTAAACGTGCACGAAAACTCAGCTATCTCGGCACGCATCTCAAGTCTGGTGAAAAATTTGATAAAATGAAAAAAAATTCTCCCGACATCCCATAATTTTCGAACTAGCAACCAAAAAAAAGAAAAAATTGGAACGTTAATAACTTTTCAGAGGTTTGCCTTAAAGACACGAAAAAAACAGCAAAGGTTGCGGCCGACATTACTTGAGGCAAAAAATACATTTAGAGCTAGCAGATCGCGACCGAAGGTCGCGATCTGCTAGCGTGAATGGAAACGCTCCAAAATTATCTCCTCATAGGGCGTTTGTCGCAGAGATGTAAAAATGGTACCAAATTAAAGAGGAACGGGTGAATCCAAAAAGTTATATATAACTTTTTAAAAACTCGTGTAGTTTTTGCGTTTCGTGCCCGGATATTTGCGACCTCCGACACTCAAAATTAAAATTTGAATTTCTCCCAACATGTGATATATCGTGACGATCAGGACACTGAGCCGGCATCAACTAGCGCAAAACATTTTAAATTTGACGCACGGTTTGGGAGATATCGCAATGGATATTTGCGTTTTTTCGACATTTTTGGGCAAAAACGCTTTTCCTGCTCTACGCCTCTTTAGACTGGAAGATGACCCCCTTAACATGCTCGCAAAGAAATGAAATTTGGCAGGCCCGTTAGGGCCTGCCAAATTTCATTATATATGAAGAAAAAATGGGATTCCATCCCATAATATTAATTTTATTGAGAAAAGAACGCATGGAAAATTCCGGAAAAATCACTAAAATGGCCCAAACAAGCCTTAGGAATGTCGCAGAAAGATGAGACGCACGCGCCAGCGTGCGTCTCATCCAGCCCGACATTTCATACGCTGATACCACCCATCTATCTTGGACAGGAAGTTCACAATCTGCCTTTCAAAGTAAAAGCTTCCAAATCTAAAACCTGAACCGCTTGGCCTAGAGACATGAAACCATCGCCAAAAGTTTCCTTGTAACCGTCCGAAAAATTCATACGCTGGTACTTATGTTCTATCTCCTACAGAAAGTTCGCAATCTGGACTTGTTTGGAAATCGTAAAAAATTTACTCCTCCGAAACCTTATATTGCAGAGATGTAAAAATAGTACCAATGGATAGAGCTAACTGAGAAACATAAAAGTTGTAAAAATCATTTTTGTATCTCTTGTACTTTTTTTTTCTCAGGCCCGGTTACTTGCGATAGCCGAAAATTTAAAAATAAAATTAAATATTCCCCAACATATGACATATTGTGAGAATCAGTGACATGAGCAGAAGTCGCCACACTAAGAATTTTTGAAATCAGATGTACGGTTTGGGAGACATGGCAATTTTAGTTTTCTTTTCCTCACTTTTGGATTTTTTCAGAACTCAGACTCCCTGATGGGGGAAATAGCCACGCCCCCTGCAACTCCTTATTTGGAACAATGTTCTGTGAACATTGGAGGAGAAGCTTTGACTGAAACTTTGATGAAAATGACAAAATATGAGAAACCATAAACAGCAAGTGAATGAAACTTTCCAGAAATGTAGTCATACTACCTAGGAACAATATAAACCAGGTTTGGAAGATCCAGCTAATTTAAAATTTAAATGAGACTCAGTAGTTTGGGGGGATGTCTGGTCTCAGCCTCCATTCACTCCCATGTTAATTTGGATCAAAGAAATTCTCTACTTGGCCTGATTTTAGTGTTTTTAAAACTGCTCAATCTCGGCCATTTTTGACCCTACAGGGGAAATGAATACATCTACGAGTTCCTCAAAGCCTCCTGCCACTCACAATCATTTTGGTTTTGAGCTACTATTTACGGTTCTCTCACAAATGGCAGTAGTTTGGAGGTAAGATTTGGCTTTAAAGACATTGACAGGGGGACAGGCTGTGCATATGTGTAGGAGGAAAAAGGTGGGGGCCGTTACCAGGGCAACGGAGCAGCTTTCATTAACAGGTGCAGACAATGAAGAGAAGTTGAACAGACTGTGGGAGGAGCTTTAACATGATTGACAGGCAAATTCTCTCATACAGACACAGGGCACATACACAAACCTATATACACACATATATATATAGAATGACCTACACACATGGCATATACACAGTGTATGTCATGTACACAGAGTATGTGTATGTTTATATACAAAGTGTGTGTGACATATACTTTGCTCCTTATGTCCCTCTCTCACTCTGTTTTCTGCCCAGCAACAGCCACACCCTCTAATACTGACAGCTGATTGGCTAATATGCTCCCACTCCTGTACACCTATACATGTGACATTACTTTGCTCCTATTTCTCTCTCTCTCTGACTTTCTGCCTGGATACAGCCACACCCTCTAAAGCTGACAGCTGATTGGCTAACACTCTCACCCTGCTCTACACATACATGCAGTGCTCCGGCCACGCCCCTTTCCTGCCCATATTTGGCACAACTCTGTGTGAATGGCTCCAGCAGAGGACCTGCTTTGACTGAAACTTTGATGAAAATGCCATATTATGGAGTATAATTTGCTCATTTTTAGATATGACGGTTATATCGGTTATATGGCATGGGACGAAATCCACGCGTAAAGTCGAGGTCCCGATCCAATGCTGCTTGCAGCTTTAATTATTATTATTATTTTTCTCTCACCACTTTGAAGTGGAATTTGACCCCCTAAACGTGCTCGAAAACTCAGCTATCTCGGCACGCATCTCAAGTCTGGTGAAAATCGGCGTCTGATGAAAAAAAATTCTGTGTCCAGCCCAGAATTTTCGAACTAGCAACCAAAAAAGAGAAAAAATTGGAACGTTAATAACTTTTCAGAGGTTTTCCTTAAAGACACGAAAAAAACAGCAAAAGTTGCGGCCAACATTGCTTTAGGCAAAAAATACATTTAGAGCTAGCAGATCGCGACCGAAGGTCGCGATCTGCTAGCGTGAATTGAAACGCTCCAAAATTATCTCCTCATAGGGCGTTTGTCGCAGAGACCTAAAAATGGTACCAAATTAAAGAAGAACTGGTGAATCTAAAAAGTTATATATAGCTTTTTAAAAACTCGTGTAGTTTTTGCGTTCCGCGCCCTGAAGTTTGCGACCGCCGACACTCAAAATTAAAATTTGAGTTTCTCCCAACATGTGATATATCGTGACGATCAGGACACTAAGCCGGTGTGAACTAGCGCAAAACATTTTGAATTTGACGTACGGTTTTGGAGATATCGCAATAGATATTTGCGTTTTTTCGAAATTTTTGGGCAAAAACGCCGTTTCGGCTCTAAACCTCTTTAGACTGGCAGATGACCCCCTTAACGTGCACGAAATTAAATGAAATTTGGCAGGCCCGTCAGGGCCTGCCAAATTTCAATAAATATGAAGAAAAAATGGGATTCCATCCCATAATATTAATTTTATTGAGAAAAGAACGCATGGAAAATTCTGGAAAAATCACTAAAATGGCCCAAACGAGCCTTAGGAATGTCGCAGAAAGATGAGACGCACGCGCCAGCGTGCGTCTCATCCAGCCCGACATTTCATACGCTGATACCACCCATCTATCTTGGACAGGAAGTTCACAATCTGCCTTTCAAAGTAAAAGCTTCCAAATCTAAAACCTGAACCGCTTGGCCTAGAGACATGAAACTAACGCCAAAAGTTTCCTTGTCACCGTCCGAAAAATTCATACGCTGGTACTTATGGTCTATCTCCTACAGAAAGTTCGCAATCTGGACTTGTTTGGAAATCGTAAAAAATTTACTCCTCCGAAACCTTTTTTCGCAGAGATGTAAAAATAGTACCAATGGATAGAACTAACTGAGAAACATAAAAGTTGTAAAAATCATTTTTGTATCTCTTGTACTTTTTTTTTCTCACGCCCGGTTATTTGCGATAGCCGAAAATTTAAAAATAAAATTAAATATTCCCCAACATATGACATATTGTGAGAATCAGTGACATGAGCAGAAGTCGCCACACTAGGAATTTTTGAAATCAGATGTACGGTTTGGGAGATATTGCAATTTTAGTTTTCTTTTCCTCACTTTTGGATTTTTTCAGAACTCAGACTCCCTGATGGGGGAAATAGCCACGCCCCCTGCAACTCCTTATTTGGAACACTGTTCTGTGAAGGTGCAGGAGAGGAGAAGCTTTGACTGAAACTTTGATGAAAATGACAAAATATGAGAAACCATAAACAGCAAGTGAATGAAACTTTCCAGAAATGTAGTCATACTACCTAGGAACAATATAAACCAGGTTTGGAAGATCCAGCTAATTCAAAATTTAAATGAGACTCAGTAGTTTGGGGGGATGTCTGGTCTCAGCCTCCATTCACTCCCATGTTAATTTGGATCAAAGAAAATCTTATGTTCGCCTAATTTTAGTGTTTTTAAAACTGCCGAATCTCAGTCATGTTTAACCCTACAGCAGAAAAAAATACATCTACGTGTTCCTCAAAGCCTCCTGCCACTCACAATCATTTTGGTTTTGAGGTAGCATTTACGGTTCTGTCACAAATGGCAGTAGTTCGGAGGTAAGATTAGGCTTGAAAGCCAGGGTCCAGGGGGAGAGGCTCTTTTGCAGCCTGCATTCATGTAGGAGGAAAAAGGTGGGGGCCGTTACCAGGGCAACGGAGCAGCTTTCATTAACAGGTGCAGACAATAAAGAGAAGCTGAACAGACTGTGGGAGGAGCTTTAACATGATTGACAGGCAAATTCTCTCATACAGACACAGGGCACATACACAAACCTATATACACACATGTATATGGAATGACCTACACACATGGCATATACACAGTGTATGGCATGTACACAGAGTATGTGTATGTTTATATACACAATGTATGTGACATATACTTTGCTCCTTATGTCCCTCTCTCACTCTGCTTTTCTGCCCAGCAACAGCCACACCCTCTAATACTGACAGCTGATTGGCTAATATGCTCCCACTCCTGTACACCTATACATGTGACATACACTTTGCTCCTATTTCTTTCTCTCTCTGACTTTCTGCCTGGATACAGCCACACCCTCTAAAGCTGACAGCTGATTGGCTAACACTCTCACCCTGCTCTACACATACATGCGGTGCTCCGGCCACGCCCCTTTCCTGCCCATATTTGGCACAACTCTGTGTGAATGGCTCCAGCAGAGGAAATGCTTTGACTGAAACTTTGATGAAAATGCCATATTATGGAGTATAATTTGCTCATTTTTAGATATGAGGGTTATAACGTGTTATGGCATGGGACGAAATCCACGCGTAAAGTCGAGGTCCCGATCCAATGCTGCTTGCAGCTTTAATTATTATTATTATTATTATTATTATTATTATTATTATTATTATTATTATTATTATTATTATTATTATTATTATTATTATTATTATTATTATTATTATCTAAATTTAGTTCCTAGTTAAAGATTGAATTGACTCTGAAAACATTTATGAACAATTCTTTTGATAGATCATAACTGAACTATTGATGAACCTGCTAATGCTATTGACAGTGTACTGTTGTATTCTCTGCTGATAATGTATGTAAGTATAGATTTTAACCCACACGTCAAAAGAATGTAGAATTTTCCTGGTTGATTTTGTTTGGCTTTAACATAACTACTATAACCTGTAGCTATAAACTTTGGATTCTAAATTACTTTGCTTACTTTTAATTCTGTCGATTGTCATAAGAAAGAACAATAAATTCCCAGCAGATGCAAGATGATGAGTAATAAATAATGTGATTTACAGTAGAATGACATCAGGATATTGAACTGAACTTTCCACCACAGTATGACTCAGAGTAATATGCATGTTTTATGTCTTGAGTGCAAAGCGGGCGGGGTCGCAGTGATGATGTCAGCATGACATCAGCCTGGACCTGCAACGCTATGAGATAAATGAGCCACTTTGAGTATCCGCACCAATTTTACTGTACATTTTTACCTTAGTGTCCCTACTCCCACATGCGACACAACCCCGTGGGCTGCATTTCACTGCGTCAAAGCACCCAGCAGAGCTTCACACAAAAGCAGTCATCTGTTTCAGAAAAACCAAGACTTCTGTGTTCTTCAGAAAGACACAGTAGAGACGAATAGGAGAGAGAGAGAGAGAGAAAAATGCAGATCACCAGTGGTCTCTGATCTATATGGGTGTGAATGTAATTGATTTCCCGCTGTGTGGAATCTGTCTCTCCCAATCACTGAACAAATGCTGACTGAATAGTTGAAAGGGCAGAAAAGTCTGGGCTTTATTTTACTGCTCTGTCTACATCTGTTTCATCCCTGTCAAACACAGCCGGGCTTGTAGTGATCATGGCTTCATTACAGCTGACTCTTTGGTGAAACTTTATGGAAATCACATCACAAAACATGTACAGTGTCACATTACAATAAGTGTTGGAGTTTGCAATGGACAAAACAGACAAAGAAACACACCCACGACAAATACAAAATTAAAACACTGTTACAATAGGCAAAGAGATAGAACAGACTACCTGCAGAGAGACAGGTCTGGTCAATGTGGTGCCCGAGGCGAACACCCCTCTTTCCTTTTTGTGGAATTAGAAATGAGCACCAGTAAAAAATAGTGTCCTATATCTGATTGAGTATGTACTGAGTGTCCATGAATAATCACTGTCAATGTTATGTTTATTAATACTACTACTACTACTACTACTACTACTACTACTACTGCTACTACTACTACTACTACTAATAATAATAATAATTGATTAGATTTCTATCGTGCTTTTCAAGGCACCCAAAGTGCTTTACATTATTCATTCACTCTCACATGCTCCCTCTGGTGGTGGTAAACTCAATATGTAGCCACAGTTGCCCTGGGGCAGACTGACAGAAGCGTGGCTGCCATTTCGCACCTACGGCCCCTCTGACCACTACCAATCATTCATATGCATATATACACCAGTGTGAGTGACACTGGAGGCAAGGAGGGTAAAGTGTCTTGCCCAAGGACACAACGGACTGATTAGGACAGAGAGGGAATCAAACCACCAACCTTTTAGTCAATGGACAACCCATTCTCCCAAGTGAGCCATGGCCGTTTAATGCTTTATTTACTGTATTTTCCACACTATAAGGTGCATTGTCAATGAATGGTTTATTTTTAAATTTTTTTATTTCATATATAAGGTACATTAAGTGAAGCTAAACAGTCATAATAACTCTCAACCTTAACACGGAACAAAACACACTGTTATTCTGCTAAATCAAACTTTAAAAAAGTCCAAATTCTGAGATAAAAAGTAAAAATTATCCAATAAAAAGTCAAAATTATGCGATAAAAAGTAAAAATTAAATGAAAATGAACATACCCACATTAAACTGAAAATTGTCAGAAACATCTTTTAATATAGATTTTCACCCACATGTCAATAGAATGTAGAGTTTTCCTGGTTGGTTTTGTTTGGTATTAACATAGCTATGTATATTGTTTTTTAAGCTACTGCTGGTCAGATAAACATGGAAGATGCACACTGGAAAAACTGGGAAAACTTCATTGAGTTCTATTTTGAAATTGGATTAATTTATGAAAACATAAAATAAGTTCTTCATCGTAGACATGGATTTTGCATCAGTGTGAGACACTTGAAGAGGATTTTGAAAATTAAAGGTCTATTGCGTCATAAGGAAGGACGACTCTGAACTGACAGATCTGGTGTCATTCTTTGACAATCAACTGCAATACTTGAGGCAGCTCCACAGGTATCGGTGGATGAACGTTAAATGCAAAGAAAATGGACTGCGTGTGAGAAAGGAGGATGTGAGACTTGTTTTTTTAGAATAGAATAGAATGTCTTTTTTTTGTCATTACACAAAATTATAATGAAATTTAAACATGTCATCATCATTAGGTATCATTCCAAAAGGATATATATGTACACACACAGAGTAATAAAATAAAAATATATAATAGGAGTTGATTCCTGTAGGAGTGCTAAAGAGGCAGGTGAGGCGCCTCAGACGAAGAAACTACTTCTCGAAGGGGCCGAATTTTATGTCTTGGTAAATTAATTCAATTTCAAAATAGAACTCAATGAAGTTTTCCCAGTTTTTCCACTGTGTATCCTCCATGTTTATCTGACATGAAAATACCCGGAAGTAAACAAATAACTTTAGCAGCAACTATTTTTCTCAGGATTCCGAGAAAGTTTCTTGGGATTTAAGTTTTTTTTTTTCTTACCTCTACTTTTTTTCCCCACACATTTTTTTTCTCCATCCATTTCCCTTTGGGGGCTGTCTAAAAGTAAAATAAAAGGATACAATTCATGAAATTTTACCACTTGTGTGCTACTGATAAAGAAAACTCAAGTCTTAAATGTTGGTTGGTTCAAGTTTGCAAGATAAGTCTTGGTTCAAAATGTGAAATTAGGTTTTAGTCCAAAGGAATATTGGTCTCAGATCTACCAGATCTACTTCAAAACACTGTCTGCACATTATCATCCATTCACTTTACAGGTTCTTTCTAGTGGAATATTTACAAATCCATTGTATACATGTACATAAACCACCATATATGTGGAATAACACACCATCATATATACTGGTATTAAAAACATGAACTAACCAGCACTTTTATCATTTGTTTTCTGATTTATCTTATTAAAATATGTAAGATTTAGCACATTTAATGTCTTGCTAAAACAAATTGTAGAACAGTGTTTTTAATGCAGTATATGACAAATGCATAGGGTGTCCAAAATCTTCTTTCCACCACTTTATAACCTGCAGTGTCTTTCAAAGTTGTTCCGCAGCCAGGAGTTTGTCTCCTATAAACTCCTTGTAGCGGAGGCACTGTTGATAGTAAAGGCTCATGTGTAACACTGGAGACAGTGATTAGAGACAGAGAATCAATAATACATGGTAAGGGACGGCTAATGTACCATAGGGACCGACAGACAGACAGTGATGTCTCTGATACCCAACCCGCTGTTTCATATCCGATGGGTTCAACATACAAAGCCAGACGGGGAGAGCACATGTGGTATGAAAAGCAACAGGGGAAATAAAGACTGGGGGAAGAGCAATGTTGGACAGAGACAAACTAGTCTGACAGCACAGACTATAAAAAATACAGGTACTACAGGGGCGGTAAAATAAAAAATACAGAAGACTAACAAGAGTCAAAAACATGTTTGATTTAATTAATGCATTTCTTTTATTCCTAAATCTCTGAGATCACATAAATAATTCTCCAAATAACACAGGTATTGTCTTTATTGACTATTGAAGAAGAAATGTAAACAGTTGTCAGGACAAAAACAACAAGCTTATTACAGAATCCAATGTTAGAAAGAGAGCCCTTCATCCTCACACTGACATGATGTTCCAAAAATCAATACAGGGTTGTGAAACAGGCCAAAATGAAATAAGTGTGCAAGCTATCCAGGAAATAAGATTGGCAGGCAGACAAAAGCATGCCACTATCCTCTGGGGACGAATGCTAGCCAAGCGATCTCTCATCCAGAGAGATTGGGGTTAATGCCTCCTCTGCATTAGCACACTAGCACGTCCACCAGCTGACCTCAGGTCCAGAAATACTGGATGAGCAAAGTGTACAGACAAGCACACACACACACACACACACACGCACACACACGCACACACACGCACACACACGCACACACACACACACTGGTTTCCATGTCTCATAAGGACCAAGTTTGTAATCATCATTTGTAGGTAAAGTAGCCACTGGGTAATGAGCAGAATAATAAATAAACACAAGTTAAATATATATAATAAATATAAATATTGAGAGGGGACATAATTTGCATACATTTCCATACTTCACACAGATTCACATTTTACTAGTAGGGACCTGCATTTATATTTAACCCTCGCGGGGGTACATGAATTTTGGTCCCCATAGTGTCAGAGGTCCTCATGGTGTAACTGTGTAAATATATCAATGTCCCCTTAAAAGTAGGAACACACACACACACAGGTTTCCATGTCTCTTGAGGACCAAGTCTGTAATCATCACTTGTAGGTGAAGTGCCCACTGGATAGTGAATGTAAACACATTAAAAAAAAAAAAAAAAATATATATATATATATATATATATAATAAATAAAATCCAAGTCAAAATAAAAATACTAAATAAATAAACTAAGCACATCTTCAAACCTTTGAAAAATACATAGTTCACTGTGAACCTGGTTTCCATGCTTTATGGGGATCTCTGAAAAAAAAAAGCAATTACAGGGGACATCATTTGCAGACATTTGTGTACTTCACACAGATTTATATTTTACTAGTGGGGACTTAGGTTTATAATTAAACCTCATGGTTCCATTGGTGTAAATGTGTTAACATATTAACGTCCCCATAAAGACAGGAATAGAAGCACACACACACACACACACACACACACACACACATACATATACAACTGAGTGGCTGCTGCTGAGCTAGAGAAGTATAAGACAAAGATGATCTAATTAATCAGTGATTGGAACAACTGAATGCACACACACACACACACACACACACACACACACACACACACATAGTCCACTCACCTCTCTCCCTCTTCATTACACCCCCACCTCTCTGTCTCCTTTCCAGGACTGTGCATCATTAGAGTACAAATACAAATACACAAACATAGTTTATAGATTCAGACAGATATTTGTCGATACACAAGGGGCTGATGTCTTGACACGGCTTCTGTCTGAATAAAACCTCATTACTGGATCCACACTCCAGAAGCAGACTCACGGTGCCACAGGTTGCTTGTTACTGCTTGACTTGCCGTTTGCATCTTGAACCTGTACACTGAAAAACCAAGCTGCCCTCGCTCCCCCCATCTCATCAGGACAGAAACTCACGAAAACATCAAGAAAACATATAGACTTTTTGATATAGATTTTTTCATGACAAAGTCACATTTGGAGACTTAACAAACATGCCATTGAGAGTGGAATCTGTTCTCTGCATTATATGATAAGGCAACAGCAAAAGTGTTACCACGGAGACACGGGTAAAATTAATGAATTGTTTTGACTCTTAGTCTCAGCTCTGATTCTGTTAATGTGAATGAAGCTTAAAGGAGAAGGAAAATAGTCTTTCTGTTCGCAAGGCTCTATTGAGAGACCGAGTCAAGCTCAATGCTTTCATGTCTGTATTCAGTGTCTTCATAATGTTCAATGTCACAGAAAGTGCAGGGAGTTTACAAAAGCTTCAGTTTGGAAGGCACTGCAGAGTTAGCGACAGAGAGTACAGATTCACTCTTTACAGACAAAAGTCACATAACTATTGTGTTTTTTCAATTTAGTCTACTGTATCAGGACATAGTTCATTTTAGAATAAAAGTAAAAAATACATTTTCAAATCACCTCTACTGTTCCACAGTTAAATAAAATGTGTACTTTAAATTCATAAACAACTATCAGATTAATTAAAAAATGGCACTACCAACCATTATGTTTTCCACTGACACTATATAGGCATCTTTAAGGGGGTGGCTTATAATTATTCACTTATCATTTCATAACATTTTTCATTTTCCTTTGTACTAATTTACAGATAATGAAGAGCAAGCATGTCAGGATGACAGAGGATGCAGGGTTGGTCTTATGATAGCATGCACATGATCCTATTGTTCATTGTAAAATGAGATGAGATGAGGTTAGATAAAATCAGATTCAAACGTCATTTGACAGTAATATGCCATAAAATGACAGTGCAGCAATAAAATTGAACTGAAATATGAAGAATATAATAAGAAAAATATGAAGAGAAAATAGTTAGAAAATATAAATAGAACAAAAAAAATTAAGTAACTATTACTTCATCTAAATAAAATAGTTTATTAGATTCAATGTTGGTATGTTTAGTGTAGGATGATTATAATATACAATATCATGTAATACAATATAGTAATTCACTGTCACTGACCATAGTCAAGTGTTCAGCATAGTTGTGCCATTTGATGTATGTATGTATATATATATATATATATATATTGACAAGGCCAAACTTAACTTAACTTTGTACGGTAACTTAAAGTGTTTATGGTGTGTGAGAAAAACCGTGGGAAGTGTGTAAATTTTCACAAACGGCTGACTGGCACCTGATCAAACCAACCCTCCCGTTGCCATGCTCCATCTCCACTGGGTTCCGTGATTCATCATCTCTCAGGCAAAGGAGGTTAAACTGTAAAGAGACATTTGTCTGTGTGGACGAGAACTCTGTCTTAACAGCCACTGCTGAGCCTGTGACATTTTCATTTGACCCATAGCCAGCATTCCTGTAATGAGAAGCGATCAAAAAGCAATCTCCCAAAATAGAACAGGATTTCGATTTGAAGACACCTATATTGATATGCAAAATCAGTAAAAAAAAAAAAAAAAAAAAAAAAACTCTTTCACTTGGATACTACCATGTGATGATGATGTCTGAACTGGATACTTCTGCATTCGCCAGAATACAATTATGCTAATGAGAACAGAGTAAGAAAGGAAATATCCAGAAAGATTAAAATGATTCATCTAAGTTGTGTATGAAATCAATTTCTCCTCCAAGGTATTTCAAACCTAATGCAATTATATATTTCCAATAATTGGTCCTCAAGAGGCTAGGGACTTCTTTTTCAACTCCATAGAGCTCTGTGCTCAAGAAATGTAGAGTAAGTATCACTTTACTCAACCATTGTATTGTTCAGCCACTATTCACGGTCAAACAAAAACAAACAGTGCTATCGTCTAGCTTCGCTCGACGCCCCTAGCAACAGCAAATCGAATTTGCTACCAGGGCTGGTCTAGTTACGCTTAATGTAACTTTTGGCTAGATTTCCTTGAAACTGGCTGACGAGTCACGATGAAGTATAGAGTCAGAGGGCGGGCGTAACAACGTGGCAACAGCTGCGATGATTAGGAGAGAAACTGGAAACAACTATAGAAGAAGAACAACAATGATGATAGATGGCTGCTGACTGGATGGAGATGTCCTTTTATCAATGATGAGTGAAGAATGTGAAAAGACGCCGGGGGGCATAACTTTCTCCATAGATTCTGGCGCTCTAACTATGTCATCCTAAAGATCACGCTGATTGGTTGTAGTACCATCCTATTGCATACAGAGGGGTTTGAAGGACAACCTTTTAGCCCCGCCTCCCCTGCCTATGAAGCATTCCTAGACCTATACATGAAATGTATGGGGTTAGCGTGGCTAGGCTAACCTGCAGTTTGCCTAAAATGCTATCCTGTGTCCAAAAAAATCCACAAATCTGTATTTCAAATTTGCAAATGTGTAGACTGATCTGCAAATACACACAGAGATATGAATGTGTCAAATATCAGGATTCAAATGTGTAATGTCCAGGTTTACCTTGAGCCCAGGTTCACAGTCTGTCTCATTCCTACAACATTCAGCTTTGCTCGCTTTATACCTTACATGGGTTTCAAAAGCAGCTTTGCCTTCTCAAAGCAAAGCTGAATGCAGCTGGAATGAGGTAGACATTACACATACGAATATGATCTCTCATGACAAAAGCAAAAATTCACATGTGTAAGGAGAGAGAAGAGAGAAGCCACTTGCAATTCAAATACGACATTGTCCATAACATTGGAATAATGTTGTTTTCAGACAAATGCTCCTCTTTTTATTCTTATTACTCCACATCATAAATAACCTCCATCCATCTATCTATCTATCTATCTATCTATCTATCTATCTATCTATCTATCTATCTATCTATCTATCTATCTATCTATCTATCTATCTATCTATCTATCTATCTATCTATCTATCTATCTATCTATCTATCTATCTATCTATCTATCTATCTATCTATCTATCTGTCTGTCTGTCTGTCTGTCTGTCTGTCTGTCTGTCTGTCTACCAAGCTACCTACCTACCTACCTACCTAGCTACCTAGCTACCTAGCTACCTACCTACCTACCTACCTACCTACCTACCTACCTGTCTGTCAGTCTGCTATTAAAATCATGTCATGATATTGCCATTTAATTGGACAGTTAACTCAGACACAAGTAATTGGAAATAATGAAAGTCACATTTTCTAATCTTATACCTTGACTGCAGTGTAAAGCTAATAATACATACACACAATAAAGAAAAGACATTCAGTGTCAAAGAACATTATAACATATAGAATGGATAATATGTGTTGCCTTTTGAATATAGTACATTTTAAATGGTTTAAATGTCCAAGTCCCTAGAATATTTAAAATTATATAATCAGCATTTCTTTAAAAGCAGATTTTTCAACTGAAACTGCCTTTAATGTGTTGTAATTGGAGGACTTTGGGCTCAGGCTGTATTTATCAGAATGGAGAACTTAGTAGGGTGGGGAATGTCTTAGGATTTGCAAAGTTACTGCCTTATTCCTGCAAATCTAACAAATCACTCACTGCAACTTACTGTGATCTCTTTGATTCATACATCAATCAGCCATAACATTCGGATCACTCACAGGCAAAGGAGTGTTAATATTAATGACCTCATTACACTTGGTGCTGTCAGTGGGTGGGATATATTTGGTACAACCTACTAAATGTGGGCGGAAGATCTGAACCAATCCAGCACTTATGGGAGCAGAACATCATTACCAACTGTTTAATGCTGTATAGGTTTCACTTGTACCACAAAAAACACCTCTGACCCTAGATTTAGACTCCACCAGTCTACAGTGGGATGTGGACCAAGATGTTAACTGCAGATGCCTGAAATCCTAGAAGTAGGTGGAGTCTCCATGGATTGGATTGATTTGTCCAACACCTCCCACAGATAATGCTGGTCTACATTTTTAAAAGAAACTATTTGCTTCAGACATTAAATGTGATAAATCTTGCATTCTTTAATAAGATGAATGAGAAAACAAATGCCAAAAGTGCTTTTTAATATATATGATAGTGTGTTATCCCACATATATGATGGTTTGTGTATCATATTTTCTGGACTATAAGCCACACCTGTATATAAACCGCATTAGCTGTATTTAAAAAAATATAATAAAAAAAATAATATACAAGCTGCACAGGGTTATAAGCTGCAAATATCTATGTTGAAAAATCATATATTTACTGTATGTACAGAAGGATTTTGAACTGTAAATGTAGTTACATGTTTGTACCTGAACAGATTTTTAACACGGCAGCAACTTTACTGATTAAAACCAAAACAGAACCAAGAGAAAAATAACCGTATTTATATTCATTTCTCCTATGTTTTAAATCACAAATCACTTTAATTATCTTCGCTGAAACCCATGAAGTCGTCTTCTTCTGTGTTAGAGTTGAGCAACCTCAGATGGCACATCTGTCTCCATGATGAAGGGGTGAGGATTTGAAAAATAATTAACAGTTGCTAATTTGTCGTCCTTGTTCTGCTAAAGAAAAAGTAGCATATTCTTCTTCGCATTGATTTTTCTTCGTAGTTTTGATTCTAATTCCGGTTAGAGTGCCCCGTAGTGGTGGAAGAAAATCCACAGAAAAGCCTCATGGTATAAGCCTCATGGTTCAAAACACATGAAAAAAGTAGCGGCTTATAGTCCAGGAAATATGGTACATGTATACAATGGATTGGTAAATATTCCACTAGAAAGAACCTGTAAAGTGAATGGATCATAATGTGCAGACAGTGTTTTGAAGTAGATCTGAGACCAATATTCCTTTGGACTAAAATCTATTGTAAGAATTTTGTTACATTTGTTAAATTTGTGAGTGCCCCGTGGGTGTGTTGGGGTAGTGAAGAGTGCACCCCATGTACTCCCCACACTGGGAAGCTGTAAAACCGGAGCCACGAGCCACGAGCCACGAGCCACGAGCCACGAGCCACGAGCCACGAGCCACGAGCCACGAGCCACGAGCCACGAGCCACGAGCCACGAGCCACGAGCCACGAGCCACTTTTGCCTCCTGAGCTCTTACTGGCTGACCCCGAGCTGGTCAGAGTGCACTGCTGCAAAAGAAAATTAACGAAAGAGGCGAAAAAAATAAATCCCCCTCTCTGTTTTGTGTTTTTTTTTTTTTTTTTTTTTTTACAAATCGCACCCTGTTTATACTGATGATACTTATAAGTACAAGCATAAAAACTGAGTAAAAGTATTGTAATTTATGGACAATGGAGTCGAACTGGAAAATGACATCTTAGAATTGTTGGCACTGGTGTTCATTCAAGGCTCAGTTAAAATTAATTTATAAAGCATTAATTCTCTGTGGTTCAACAAAGGACAATAACACGTCATCTGTCCACTGTAGATGATTAATGAATCAACCATTCTGATTCTAAGATCTTTTGTTTTTTTCTTCCACTGTTTACAAATCTGATGCGCAAAGCTTTGAAAATGTCAGATGGAAGTCCAATACATAAATGTCACGTCTGCACTCGTTCTCAATATTATGTTGTACGGACGAGCCATAACAACAGGTGGTTGAGGAAGTCTGATGCAAAATAGGATCAAAACAGAATGCCACAATTTGTTATGTCTGTTGTACTGGGAACAACCATTTAAAGACTAGAAAAAAACAAACAAACATGCAACAGTAATTTTCGTTTAATTTTCCTCCATGGGTGAAACCAGATGAAAACATTACATGCTCAACTGTCACTGGAAGGTTTCATTTTCTCCAGGGTCTCAGATGAAATCCACCTTATTGCTGCTTCCCTCCTCCCCCTCATTCAATGTAATGAGAGAATATTTCCCCAGAGTGAGAAAGCAGATCCAAGCTGTACTTTTAGAAACTTTATTAAACCAACCTAACCAATTACTTTTGTATTTGCCTTTCTTCTGATGACTGACAATCCATTCAATAAGGCTGGTAAATGTTAATGTAAAATGAAATTTTCTGTTGAGTTAGTCAGTAGTGATTTCTTTTTTGCTTGCCTACCGTGCTATCAACAATACCATCATATTTTCCAACAGAGCTGTTTTAGCTTTGGTATCTGTAGAGGTGTTAAAGTGGAACTATAGGCAGTTGAGCAATGACTACAGAATTGCCTCACACTCTGAGGGATTGCATTTTAATACAAAAGGCTGGCAAGACTCCAACTGGTAAGACTCCAGCTGGGGCAAAATCTTTTATTGAATTGCCCAGTTAGCCAATGATCAAACACTTGGGTGGGAAAATGCGTTACTTGGCCGGCGTTTATTGATTTATCTTTTTCAGAGAAAAGAAAAAAAAAATAAAAATCACTCAGGCTTTAGAAATTAGATGGCGCTGGCTCCGGGCTGATAGATGTCTTGTCACATGCTGTTACCGAGACTTGCTACACGTAGCCTGAAGATACGCCCAGGATTCCCTTATGAGTTTATTTGCAGCCGTGCAGGACTTAAATAGTGCCAATGCAGGTGATAGAAAGACTGTTAAATGTTAATCAGACATTAGAAGAATCTAAACTCCTTTAGTCACTCTTTCATGTCTGGAAAATGTGTCTAGTTAATCTCTATAACAGTAAATGTTGTTTATTGGTTGGTGTTGAATTAGATTCATTTTGGCATGACATTATTGAAGAATTCAATCATTATCTGTCAGCCATGGTAAACTGAAATATAAAATTTATGAGGATAAGAGGATTATGGGAAATGTAGATGCATATTTGTTCTAGTACTCAGATTAGAATGCATCCTATACCTGAATATTTGTTTGTCTTGAATGATTATTTTGGCCATGATTATGCATTAAAGAATGAAATGTCAAAAGATTAAAATTTCTAATCAGATTAATCACAGCATTGCTTTGGATTAACTGATTAATTGATTGAAGGAATCATGATTAAATGTTTATTTTTAATATATAGCCTATTAATTTACATTTACATTTTCATGAAGAAATAAACTCAAGAGAGAAGGGAATATATCTGCACTTAAGGTGTTTGTCTAAGATGGTTGAAACATTAGTGCTAGCAGAGTCCCTTTGCTTTAATGTGGCATTTTAAAATGGAAGTGCTTTGGTGAAAAGAAAAACTGTGCTAAACACTTTATGTCAGTTGACTGTTAAAATCTTGGGCTTTTTTCTACTAAATTTCCCCACAAAATACACAAAACTGAGCTAAAAAACACAAAAAATGCAAAGGAAAAAAATACACAAAGCATACTATATCCACAACCCCCCCCCCCTCCAAAAAAAAAGCAATGAAAAATCCAAAACATATTCAAAAATCCTTCTACAATACAGGAAAAAGCCGCCCCCAAAATAAACAGACAAAAGCTATGAAAAAATACGATGACATGTTTATTGAACACATTTGACAGATTCATCAAAACAACTTGAAACAAAACTACAGTGAAAAAAAAAGATTTAATTCCATTAACATTTGTAATCAGATTAATCATGATGATGAATTAATCTGTGTTAATGTGTTAATTTTAACAGCCCTACTTTTATTATGCTTCCTATGTGTCCACCCAAGCACTGAAAAAAAAGAGTGATTCATGATGAAAAGTCATTATTATTTCAGTTTATCTAGCAAAAACTCAATTGTAATCTCAGTCAGGAAGTTTACATTCTATAATTCCATTCATGTATTTTTAAACAACTGAGTGTGCAGCTTCTATCATTAGATTTCAACCTTACTCCACACTTCGACTGCACAGTTCCGATGACTCCTGTACTTTTTTTTTTTTGGATAGAATCAGATCCTTTTCAACACAAGGGTAAAGGAACTCTGCATGTTCTCTGCATTTTAACAATATTATACTATATATATTATATTATACTATATATTGGGAAGACCTGCAAGTGAATTGATAATTAAGTTTCTCATATGTCCTCATAGGGAGCTTAATATCCCACCTCTGATTTAGCCTCTTAAACCTGAATCCAAAACATCCTGAACTGTCCCTGCTGACTGGATATAGTATAGACCATAATCCCTACTCCATACATGTAATTAAGTCACATTAAAAAGGCCAAGTACAGTAACTAAATTGTTTCCTACAGATGATTGCTTTAGATTTCATCACAGTGATTGATTAAATGGCATAATAATGTTTGATGGCTGTAAAGATCAATCATTATCAAGAAATTGTCAGACGCATGGATAATCAGTTTCTTATGAGGATTCTCAATGCATTACACAAACAACCTGTCAACCCCTGTCAGAGTTGGATTTTGTCATAATTTTCATATATTGCATTGTTCATCATCAGTGTATAGGAATACCTATGATGGCTGTCAAAACAAAAGCACTAAAAACCCAGCGGTTAGATTTTCTGTACTGGATTTTTTTGGTTTTCTCCAAAAGTGTTTTTATTGAAAATATTAGACAGTAACCAGTATGTTGTCCAAGTCATCTAAATATCTTTTTTTGTAACAAGTGCACAGACAATGCAACACAGTAATAAAAAAGAGTGCTAAAAGAAAAACCCCCACATTTACTCATCCCACTCTGGTTTGGACAAAAAAGTTACACATAATCTTATTTATGTAATAGAGCAGCACTTAATTTTGTCAAATTTCCCCCAAAAATGTACCAAATGATGAACTCAGATAAATAAAAAAAAAATGATATTGTTGTTTTGAACCATTCCAAAATGACTCAATTTGTAATAAAGTACTGAGACCAAAATAAGACCAAAATCAGGACATGAAAACATGGCTGTAAATGACGTGGTCCTATGTGCCACTATACATAAAGACAGTGTTAAATTTGATTATCCTAGTGATTTTTCTAATCCAGACATGTGAGGTTGTTCTGAATCAACAGTATTATTCCATGTTTTGCATGGATCCATCATGTCCGCTTGCGGACACAGGTTGATTGAAATAGCTATGAATTGATTTTGATTCATTTTTGTGAAACACTCTTCCTTGCATAATTAGTTCAATTCCCAAAATGCCGCTACCTATGTAAGAATACAAAAATCTTAAAAAAAAATTGTAGTGTGTAAATTTCATATCCTTTTTAATGTGTTACATGCAGATTTTTGTTTAAAAATTATTTAAAACTGTGTTTTAGCTGAAAAATAGTTTCTCTTTAATGTCAGTAAATACTTATTTTTAAAATACACCCAGAGTGCTTCCAAATTTTCTTCACATTAGTCTACCTCTTCTTTGAATTTTTAGTCCTTCTGTCCTGTTTTTAGGAACAGACGGACATATATCCACCCAGTTACGATAATACTATATTCCATTATGTGAGCCCTCCAAATACACAGTCATATAAATCCTGTAAAATCATACCTTTCTGCTGACAGTTGCTGACTCTAAGTGTTGCCGACTGCAGCAACCACAACAAATGCAGGAAGAAACTTTGAACTAAACAACAAACCTGCAGAGGATATGGATGCACACAAAGTCCTGTCTTTAAAATGTTGTGTGCATGAACTGATCTAACATTCCTTGAGAACTTCATTGACAGCAACTGTCACCCACTGTCAGAAGCCTGGTATAAATGGTCGAATACAGGATGAAGGATTAAAACGTTTTATTGACTTTAAAGCTTGAAGACCCTGTGCTGCTTTTGTGGCAGTTCCCACATCAACATTTCTGTTTTTTTTAAAACCTTTCTTAAGTCATTCATCACCATTTACTATGCTATTGTATTCTGTATTTTGCATTATTACGTTTTTAAGATTTTTTTTAAGGGGGGAGCAAGGAAGGAGAAGGTTTCAAATATCCTTACAAGAAAATATTAACAATCTAAACCAAAAAAATAATAACCATGGTGACAACCACAGTAGCAACAAGAACAGAACAAACTGGGCAAAAGCACAGAAAAAATACATAAAATCAATAAATGAGCAACACAAGAAAAGAAAACATCACACACAGGCCATATAATACCTGTAAGAGCAGTTGTTCACATCCATTGGCTGCATCAGATTAAAGCAAACACACTGAGGTGACCTCAGTGATGAAAACAGCCATGCAACCACAAACACACTCCCTCCAAGGACTAAGGACCAATAAGGTGGGCCCTGGGGTCTGGCCAATCAGCAGACACCACAGAGAGGGGGATCCAACCCATTGCCCCAAGAGGTGACGGCGAAAATGGTGCCAGCTGGATGCCCCACAGCAGCTAAGCACAGGCCCCAGGGGGAAAGTATGAAAAGTGCTATATAAATAAAGTTTGATTGATTGATTGATTGATTGATGCCACCTTTTACACATTCACTAAAGAGCCTATGATCATCCAACTGTGTCAACTGTATTTTACCTGAATCATTTATCCATAATTATAGTTTTAATGGTTCAGAACTTAATAAACATTTTAAGTTAGTAGATGCTTTTGGTCACTGATGGATATTTGGGTCTTCATGGGTTAAAATTATAGCCTGGCTGACTAAACCCACCTATCACAGTACTGTAGTCTGGTTAAGCTCAATATAACTTTTGGCTAGATTTCCCTGAAACTGACTGACCAATCACAGTGAAGTATAGAGTCAGAGGGCGGGTGTAACAAAGTGATGCTGCAATGATTGGGAGAGAAACAACTGGAAACAACCATAGAAGAAGAACAACAACGGGTGGCGATTTCCTGTTATCAAAGATGAGTGAAGAATGTGAGAAAATGTTAGCAATCTTTAAATTATTTTTACAGAAGCAACAGCAGTCGTTAAGCTCCATAATCCACCATTTTGTTTTGTCATTTGTAACTTTCTCTGGACTCCTCTGTGAACTTTTCGGCGTTTAATTACGTCATACAAAAGATTACACTGATTGGTTGTAGTTCTGTCATATTACATACAGTGGATTTGAAAGACAACCTTTTAGCCCCGCCTCCCCCGCCTATGAAGCGTTCCTAGACCTATACACGTACAGTAATGAATAGGGTTAGCACGGCTAGACTATTAAAATTACTGATCATAGAACATTGATGAATTGATTTGTTTTCAAAGACTGTTGTGAATTTCACTCTACTGTCTTTCAAAGTTAAAGTTGAAATTAATGGCAAAAGACAAAGATAAAAGATACAATGTATTTGCTATGCAACTACTCTTTTTAGTATTATCAATATTTCACTGGAGTTTTTTATAAAAGGTGTAAAATTAATACTGGGAAACTAGCCAAACCATTCAATACAATTCTTGATTGCATTAAATCTAGTTATAATCATTATCTGACAGCATTTGTATCTGTTCTTAGTGCTTATAAAAGGGGGTTTGTGTTTTGGATTTTGAGTGGAGAAACAGCTGGTTACACAGAATGGGAAATCTACTTTCTACTTCCTGCTTTTCAATCAAAAGTTTTTCATTAAATTTGATGTGAAGTTATGTAAAACAAGTGTGAATAATAAACTTATGTTTTTTCATTATTTAGTAGTCTTGACAGAATCCAGGTAATTGAGGTTCACAGGGATTTGCGCTTGAACCGGGATGTTACCTCGTGTTCAGCACACAGTGACACCACACAAGGACTGTAAAAGCAAATCCCATTGAGTCGTAAAACAACATCCATCAACCTGTCAAGCAGCCAAAGTGAATCCACGAAGCAACATTAAAACTACAGCCTGAAACTCAGAAACGTTCAAGACACAACACAACAGTACCTGTTACCTGGGGTTAAGAATCTGCACGTGTTTACTAATTAATTAATTGTTTTTTGTTGATGTTTTCAGCCCTGAAATTAAATATCAAATGTGAAAACATTAAAATAGACACAAACATCTTGAAATAATATTTATAATTTTGATCCATCCATCCATCCATCCATCCATCCATCTATAATTATTTTGGAGTCCACTCATTTTTGGATTCCACTTCGGAACTGAGTCACAGATGGCAGGGATATAAAACCTTCAGCCAACACCATGGGACACCGAAGTCGTTAATAAGTGACAAGGTCATGTATGTAATGAAGCAGAAGTTGACAAATCTGACATTTTAACTCAACATGTGTTTTTGTTTGCAATAAACTAAAACATACCATCAGATCTGTAAAGAAGAATACAGCTATTTGAAACAAAAACATACATTTCTGCAATTTCCAGTGCCAGTTGTCACTTTTAATAAACTTTTAATTAAATCCATTGCAAGTCTGCATCCATGTTGACTCCATCCAAAAGGATAGACGATCCACTCCCCTCTCAGTGCTAAAAAGAAATGGGATGCTCTACCCCAGGCATGGGCAAACTATTCCACAAAAGGGCTGGTGTGGCTGCAGGTTTTTTTTTCAACCAACCAAGAGTTCACAGTTTGACCAATTAACTATTATCAGTTGATTAATACATTCAAGTCTGGTGTACTGCTGCTTGGTTAGAACAAAAACCTGCAGCCACACTGGCACTTTGGGAATGGTTTGTTCATGCCTGCTCTACCCTCTAAAACAAGGGGTCCCCAAACTATTTCCTGTGAGAGCCACATAACTTTTCCCTTCTCAGTTTGTAACAGAAAAAGTGTGACGAATGCAGGAGTGCCTAAATGTAAAAATGTATTGTTTCCAGAAAGCCACAATTAAATAACCCTTTCTGGATTCTTCACAGAACAAATTATTTTCTATTTACTATTTATGAAATAAATAACCCTCTCTGGGTTCTTCACGGAAAAATGACTTAAATGACTCATATGATATGTCTCTCAAAATTATTGTGCTAAACTGGTTACTAATAGTTCATTGTTAGAAAGTCCACACAGTTTAATTGTTTATTTGATTGTTTCGTTATATTTGTTCAGGAATAACTCCTTTTCTGTAAGTTTTCAAATGTCCCATCACATATATTCAAATAGAAATTTTTTAACCTCTTGTCAAAGTCAAAGTATCAGATGTCTGGATTCTTACCCACAATAATTATGAAGACAAAATGAATGACACTGTATGTTTCATTGAGTAGAATCTGTTAACACGGTGAAACTTAATTCAATACTTAAAATACACAGGACTATACAATGTATACAATAATAAAAATGACTAAGTAGCTCTGTGTATGCCTCAATAAGTGCAGATGATGAAGTGTGTTGTGAATGTTAAGGGACACTAAGTGTTGAAAGTCTAGGTTAACAGAGCCACTGTTTCATCTTTTGAAATGTAAATTTGGTGGATACTTTCTGTTAGGAGTCATACGGGTGTAAATTTGACCATGAGGGAATGGAGCCAGTGGCATAAGTGCAGTTCTTCAGTACATCAATGAAAACTGTAGATATTTGAATCAATGACTGGTAAGAAAAAATGTGATGATTATGTGATAATATATTATGTGCATGACCCCAGAGTTCTGACATTGACACACATTCACCCATATTTATTTTCTTATTGACAACTTTTGCTTTGACAAAACTCACTTTGCACTGTGTCTGAACTCCCACCAGCACAACCTGCTGTTACCAAGGCAACACCTAGAGTCATCAAAGTGTACTGTACCATCGATGGAGTCATATCAGCGCCCTGCAAGTCCTTGAAGTCAATCACATGACTAACTCTGGAGTTTAAGACTGGAAGTGAATTCTTTTTAAATGAACATTAGATTAACTTGAATACATTTCCCCTGCTGAAAGTTTATACAGCCGAGGATATGTTTCAATATGAAGGCTGGTGAACACCGGTGATGCCTTTCCCGAGGGAAATGAGCAACTGAAATGTATGGAGATAATTATTTCCTCCAATCTTCCGGAGTTGCCCCTGCCCTGGTCCTCTCCACCCCATCTGTGTCTGACCTCTGATCCCCAGAGACAGGTTTTGTTTGTGTGTGTCTCCGCATGAGTATGTCATTTAGTAATGCATCTCTATTAATTAACACAGGATGTAAAAAGAGAAATAGGAAATGTGATTAACCCAAAAGAACCTAAACAGCTACCGATGACCAAAATCATTGACTGATCTATAATATTTAATACCTGTTGATCTATTCATTCTATCAATACATGTAAATAATTAGTATAACATATAGTTTGTCATCTTTTCATCTTCTTCCACAACTTGATTCATTAATAAAAACCTCCCAGCCCAAAACATCAGTCTCCTCCTGGGAGAAGTTTGAGCGTCTGACTGTGGTGTCCATGGGCAAAATGGCGAAACTTGCAGTGCGCCTCGCTGCAGCATATCTAAGGACAAGGAGAGGCGCTAATGTGATCTGATTCAGATCTTCACCAATCAAACACCATCATCTACTACAACATTGATTCACCAGTAAATTCCATCGTGTTTGACAAATGACAGTGGGTGGCAACACTTGTTTGTATGTTCCGTTAATGAAAGATGATGGTGAAAAAGTCACATTTTTTTCAGTTTTCCCTGTTTTTGATATAACTCTCAACTTTAATTTCAGCTTTTTATGGAACTCTACATGATCAGTAAATTATAAATAGTAGTTATTCACTGAAAAACCTATATGCAAGGGATAATTTATTGCCCACATGATACTATCAGAAAAATATTTCCCGAGGGGGCCGAACAACACCCCGACCCCGCTTACTCTAGGGCAGACCTGGGCAAAATAAGGCCCGGGGGCCACATGTGGCCCCATAACTGGCCCTAACCGGCCCACGTGAAGTCACTGGCAAATTAGAAATCAATGCAAATATATATCATACAACTTTTATTTAATAGAATCTGCTAAATTAATGTTTTTTCACACATACTTTCCACAGTCAATATAAAACTTATGCATCGATTGGTTTGTTGGTCTGTTTCAGTCCATTCATATGTCAGCTAATGCAAAAAACAAAAACAAAAAAGATTTTAACATGACATGGACTTCGAAGTATTTCTTAAGTGAAGTCATAAAAGGAGCTGAAATACACAAGCAAATCTGCAGTTAGGATTTTTCATGTACAGTTTATATAGAGCTGGATTTGTACATTTTCACAAATGTTTTTGTGAATATGCATTATTAAATATGTAGTTGTATTCTGTGCTCTATATTTCTACTGTATCATTGTATTGTTTCTTTACTGTTTTTTTTAAGAGATATATATTGAGCAGAGCTACAGGTGAATTGATCCAGCCCTTAATAACTGTCAACATTTCTCATGTGGCCCCATAGGAAACTTAATTATAGCTTATTACTGCTACTACTAGAGTGATATGGTACCGTGAATCTGAAGTGACAAAAGTTGTTCCCATTGGCAGCGGGCATTAATGGCGCAGCAGGCGGTTATCGAAAAAAAATCCATCCACTGAACGCTGGGAATGTCCATTTAAAGTGAACGGGAGCTGCCGCAACATTTTAGAGGGCCATAGAAGAAGATAATATTAGAATAAATAGTGATTAATTGCTTAACAAAGGTTAAAATACAGAGCAAAATGCATTGGGAACTACCATAGAAGGACCACTGGGTCTTTATAGGTTAAAGCAGTGAAACACATAAATGCATTAAAAATACTTCTGTCAGAAAAATGTAAACAATTATCAGGTTAAAGTACAGAAATACATAGATATTTTAACCTGCCACTGGTTAAAACCACACGAGGCAACAAGACTGTCCATCGAATTCAGTCTAAACAACTCTTGAAGGGTGAATGGCAGCAGGGTGAAGGATGATGATAGGATTCTCATGACATGGTAGCGCTGTGAATATTTCCACCAGCGTAGGGTTGAAGGGTCATCCATCTTTCTGTGGAGACAGAGAGACAAATAGGCTGACACTCTCCCGTGAGTGGCTGTCATACATCTATCTCATCATTATTGAGCTGCTGGGGACTGGCACCCCATCAGCCTGTGTCACACTGCCAGCATTTCCACTCAGCTGTGGTATGCAGGATCAGACTGTACCACAATGAATGAGAGCCTCTTCACAATGTGCTCAGAATCCTAACAAGGACATAAAAGTCTGGACTTCATTCCGCCACACGGAAGTTTGTTCTGCATGTTTTGTTAATGAAAGATGTTCATATGAGAGAATGAGCCTTGTTTATGTCTATTGAAAGTGTTTCTTCATGATGCACCTTCTGCAATGTTAGAGTAATGGTTCCATTTGGCTTCCTGCTAAGCACAAGATGCATACACAGTGGTAGTTCCAGCACATCCTCATACCCCTATAGTCAACTGACCAAAATGACATTGAATGTTTTCACATACACTGATCTACAAGTAAATGGTCTGCACTTATATAGAGCTTTTCCATCTTTATGGTGCTCAAAGCGCTTCACATTCACCCATTTTATAGGTTTCTAAGGTCTAAGGTCAGTCCTACTGGGGGCCTAAGTCAGGGTTCAGTGTATTGCCCAAGGACACTCCAACATGTGGACAGCCAGAGCTGGAACGCGAACCGCCAACCTCTTGGTCATTGGGCGACCCACTCTACCAACTGAACCACAGCCGCTCCACAGAAGCCCCTCCAATCAGAGTCCTGCATGGTTCTGATTTTGACATACCGCAACCGCCCGTACCCGTCATGTTTAAACTCGTATCCGACCCATTTTCCGACGAAAAAAATAAAAAAATCCACACCCGAACCGTCCCGCTATAAATGAACCCGATATCCGACCCAACCCCGAAAGAAAATGTCAGATAGCCAAACTTAAATACAAACATTTATTGCCACGAATATACTGAACAGTGACATATCCAAGGCAGAGCCAAATAAAAATGTTGTTAGCCTACGGCTCTTTTTAGCCTATGAACCGCAAATTAGACCCTCGATCACCCACGTCCGACCCGAACCGAACCCGTATCTGACACAGCACAACATTTTTCACCCGTTTCGTGAAAACTTGCGGTTCACCCACGGGTCACCCACGGGTACCCGAACCTGTGCAAGACTCTGCCTCCAATGCTTCTGGAATAAAACTAATGAAACGTTACCACATGAGTGTTACAGATAAAGAAAACTCAAGTCTTAGAAGCTGGTTGGACCAAGTTTCCAAGATAAGTCTTGGAAATGTGTGTACTATGAAACTGTAGCTGTAGCTATGTTATACATTAATTAATGAACAGTAGAAGAAGTAGAGTATTCAGTTGTTGTTTTCCATCTGAAATACCTGTAATATGTTTTTTCCACAGATGAGACCAAAGAAGAATTGTCTCTTCATTTGTCACGATGACTGATTGTACCAGACATATTTTCACACTTAAGCTGAATATCTACGAAGGTACCGTAAACAACCGTTCAGTCACATGAAGTACATTAAAGAAAAGGTGTTTGTTTCCTCTAATCACATCTATTTCCTGTGGTGACAAAATACATCAATCACCTCCAGTGAATGAAAAAAATTTTTTTTCAAAGGACTTGTTTTTGTATCTTGTTGATGTGACACTTCATAATTTGCATTATATGGAAATGTATCTAATCAGGCACAAAAATAAAAAACTTAGTCAGGAAAAGATTGCGGTTAGGATGAAACTTATGTGACACTGGTTTATAAGTAAAATGCTTCTGGAATTAAACTAATGAACTTTTACCACGTGTGTGTTACTGATAAAGAATTTTTTTTGTATTTTTGAATGGTAGGAAAAATTAAGTGATGTTTATGTGTGTGATTTGATTAGTTAAAAAAAACAGCTGAATATGAATATATAATTTTACCATGAATTCGCAAGACATTTCAAAACTAAAGAAAGGGTCAAAAAGGTGTAAATGCTGATGTCTGGGTATATGAGATTATTTTGTTGTGAAGCAGCTACTAAATTTAAGTCAAAATAATAGGCTCTAAATAGAACATAGTTTTGTCAGATGAATGCTTTCATGATCTGTTCTTTTGTTTCCTGTTTTGAATCGTTAGTTAGTGATAAAGAAGTCTTAAATGCTGGTTTGCTCAAGTTGCCAAGATAAGTCTGGAGTCAAAATGTGAAATTCTTAGAATTAACAAGAGAATAGGTTTTAGTCCAAAGGAATATTGGTCTCAGATTTTCTTCAAAACACTGTCTGCACATTATGATCCATTCACTTTACAGGTTCTTTCTAGTGGAATATTTACTAATCCATTGTATACATTTATCTATCATTCAGCAAATCTCTGTCTGTAGTAACTCCTACACGCTGAACACCTGCACAACTCCACCAAATGATCCGAAATTTGGAGGGTGACTTTCCAGTAGTATGGTGGATTGCAGTGCACATATTCACACCATTATGACATACAATAATGAAGATATTAAACTAATGTCATTGCTCTTTTTAACTTTGCTGCTCTGAGCATTGCCAAGTCCCGCCCCCTATTTTGGCTACAACTGTGCTGTTTTTTTTTTTTTTTTTTAACCCCAAAGTGATTCTGTAATTCTCACTCACACACAGAAAGCAAGCGAAACAGAGATCAAGATTTTGGTACCAAACACATACAACTCTTTTTTTTTTTAAATTAAACCCTCTCTCCACTGTTAAAGAGAAATACATGCACAGCAGTGCAGACAGCAACAAGGCGGACTGTGCAGTTACAGTTCACAAGAAGTTTCAGATGCTTCCATTTGCTACAGATGTTAAACACATTTACACCTAAATGCTTGAATATGACTGATTTAACCTGGTGACACAGTGTTTACTCTGTGAAGAGCTAAGCCTAATACTTAGCCAAATAGCACACTTGGAAATGACAGACCCAAGAGATAAATGTTCAGACCAGTTACTGGGCAGATACTGGACCAGGACCATGTGTGTGAATTCCTCAACTGGTGACATGAGATGTGGTTCTAGCTTAATAATAATAAAAAAAGAAATAAAAAAAAATAATAATAATGAAAAAAAAAAAAAATAGGTTAATATTAATAATGATGATAATGATAATAGCTTAATCAGGGGGGGCACATTTGTGTGTGTGTGTGTTTGCTATGGGCTCTGCATTAGTGTACATAAACCACCATATATATTAAAAACATGAGCTAACCAGCACTTTTGTCATTTGTTTTCTGGTTCATCTTATTAAAGTATGTAAGATTTAACAAATTTAATGTCTGAAGCAGATACTTTCTAAAAAAGAAATTCAATAGAGCAGTGTAATCTCAGGCTTTTCAAAACTACACGACCTTTTCTAATAATGCGGTAACATTATCCGCGGGTTCAGCCTTACGTCTTTTAGACTCCTCGGTGGTTTTGTCATTCTCAGTCTATTTTAAAAACCTCTGGACTTCAATGACACTCTGTAAATCCATGACCCTGTAGGAAATGGCAGGTAGAACATGGCCAAGAATAGAACAGAGCTGTGAGGGTCGATCTGAGCAACAGGCCCATCAGTGGGCATATCCTGCTGCCCTGATCTGTTTTGTTTCTGGTTGGCTGCTCGATGTAATCACCAGGTGCGGAGAAATCTCATTATCCCGGGTCTTGATCTCGGTGAACAGGACTGAATAGCAACTGCGGTCACCAAGTGTATTAATACCTCGACCCCTGCATTAATTGGGCATGACTTGTTAGGTGCAAGCAAATGGTGGGCGGGGGGTTGAGGGATTGTCACTATGCGGGATTCTGGGACGGTGGCAGCTGGTGGTTAGCTAGCAGGGGTCAAAGTTCAGGGATGCAGCGGTGCAAGGGTGACAATTTATTTATTTTGACATTTTGGTTTTCTCAGTCAGTGCCACCACAACATGGACCTGCATACACTGGAGGTATAATTTACTGCAATAAATGAAATGCCTGTTTAATAAGACTGACTTGACTATGAAAGGCCAATAAAATTCATTAAGACAAAGAAGGCAATAACAATGCTTAGCTATTAACAAGAGCCTGCAGAGAAAAGATCAAATACTGAAATGACTGTATTGTGTTTGTGTTACAAGTGCATGCTTGTATATGTGTGTGTGTGTGTTTATACTTGTATTTCTGTCTTTATGGGGACATTGATATGTTTACACAGTCACACCATGGGGACCTCTGACAATATAGGGACCAAAAATTGAGGTCCCCACAAGGCTTAAACATAAATAAAGATTCCCATTAATAAAATAAAAATCACGCGGCCCTATATATACATTAATCTGTTTTTTTTTTCCAGAAGTCCCCATAAAGCATGAAGGAAACACTTGCAAAAAGAAACGTGTATTTTTCAAAGGTTTGAAGATGAGTTCGCTTTTTAAATTTTTTTTATTTTTCTATATTTGTTTAATTATTTACTTTATATTATTATTATTATTATTATTATTATTATTATTATTATTATTATTATTATTATTATTATTATTATTATTATTATTATTATTATTATTATTATTATTATTATTTTTTATTATTATTATTATTATTATTATTATTATTATTATTATTATTATTATTATTATTATTATTATTATTATTATTATTATTATATTGTGTTGTATTATGTTGTATATGTATTTATTTTAACAAATTCATTTTATTTTTAAATAATTTTTATTCATTCATTCATTTATTCATTTTTATTTCTTTTTTAAATGTAGTTTAGTTTTCTAATTTGTATTATTATTAGTTTTTTTTTATTTATTTTATTTTATTAAAAACTGAAAAAAAGATGTGTTTACACTCACTACCCAATGTCTACTTGAGTACAAACTTGGTCCTCATGAGACATTTAAATGAGTATATGTGTGTGAGTGTGTGTGTGTTTGTGTGTGCTTGTTGAAGCCTAAGGAGCAGACACGGCCACCCCTTGAGATTAGAGTGCAATAAAGGAGGATGAACGCGTCCGGAAAGCTCCAGAATCCGCTCCAGACACCGCCTTACTGGAAATCAATCCGCTCGGTCAGGCCCTCTGCGTACTGGGTGTAAGTGGGAGTGATGGCAGGGGAGAAGGAGCCGAGTAAAGAAACGGAGAAAAGGAGGGGCGCCGGGGGGTGTGAGGAACGGGAGGAAAATGAGTGAGAGTGAGAAGGCTGATTGAAAGCACTATGGTCAGCTGGATTAGGAGGGGAGTCCAGGTCACTATGAGCCAGAAGGACATGAAGGCTGCAGATTGGGTTTATTTATTTATTTTATATTCCTAACTCTCATTGGCTGATGCTGTGATTCACTGAAAGGCAGGCTCAAAATATCAATATCTCCAGGAGTTTAATAGTACACATAGACAAAGGTGAAATGGAACCGAATGGAAAAAATAAATAAACCACAACATTTTTCAATTGAATTTATTAAACTTTTTTTTCCGTTCTCGTTAAAGTGTGAGTTCAATATTTTTTGCACATACTGTTTTTAGGTCATCCGGAATGACTTAGAGCCATTCTGATCACAATTTTGACATTTGTTGCTGAACCCCCCCCACACACACACACTGAGTCCAACGAGCACTCGGAAAATCAGTCAGTCAAGATGATGGACAGATTTTTCATCTAATCACATGCAAGGATTTTAGATGAGGTCCCTCCTTTGAAAATGGATTGTTTGCGGAAGGGTCCCAGATGGTATCGTGAGATAGCATCTGGCGACAGTTAGGTTAATGAAACTCACCGTGTGGTCAAAATCGTTGCGAAGTATGCCTTCTGATGATGCCACACTGAATGTGAATTTTCACATTCATGTGTTGAAATTACATACAAAGTCAACAGAGAGATACGTTTGGATGCAGATTCGTTCCAGGCGGCTCATTGGCTACGTTTCTGCAGTGCATTGAAGAGTCCAGCACGTGGAGTGGCACACACATACATGTAAACACTCAAATTAAAAATATTGAACTTTTCAGGCAAATTCGCGTGACCCCGGGCCATGAAAGCCAAACAAAGTTGAGATGCTGCTGTATGATGTTTGGACCAACCCGGAAGGTTGCAATAAGTAAAACTGAGCCAGAGTCAACCTGTTATATGATTGAAAGTGGGCGTCATCCAGGCGGAGTTCCTGGAGGAGATGGTGCAATTCCCTGTGCTGCAGGCGCTTCTGCAGTATTGGGTTAACCCAAAAGTGACAGCATCTGGGACGTCCAGAGAACATACAGAGCAGCAATTGAAGTGATCTGAGCCATAAATGAGGAGGCATTGAAGTGGTGGCCACATTTTGTTTATCTATGACTCAGGCACTGCACGTTCGATGTGGCTACGCAAAAAAAAAATGTCCAGGACTTACTTTTGAAACCTAAAATGCTCGGTTCAGCAACAAATGTCCAAATTGTGATCAGAATGACAGACGACCTAAAAACAGGACTTCATGTGTAAAATACCGAACTAAGATTTGAAGTATTTCTTATGTCGATGTCAAAATGAGCCATAGGTTAACAATCATATCTGTAGTACTCTTTGGAAATTAAAAAAAAAAACCAAAAAAAAACTTTTGAGTAAAGTACAACTTGATCACGGACTGGATAAAAAACATGAAAAAAAAATAAAAATAAAAAAAATCATTGTTCTTTGCTGTGAATGTGTCAGAGGTGTCAAATGTGTCTCTTTTGCAAATTACTGGCTGCTTCCACTTTGAAGACTGAAGTTCACACACTCGACACAAAGTGATAGAACACTAAGAAAATGTGGGTGCTCATCCAAAAGAAGAAATGTGCTGTGGAGGTGTTGAGCACTCACTGTACAAACACTCATTAGCTGTACAGTGTCTTCTTATTATTTACACTTTATTGATGTGCATTAATCACCAAGAGGAAATAAGCGACAGATTTGCCATGGTGACATTAGTTTACAGACATATTGACGACTTGAAGAGTTTCACACTGCATACTGATGCCTACACTTTCTACAAGGTCAACAAAGGACTATTACTTTAATGTTAGACAAATCATTTTGTATGCTGGAGCGGTAACCAACAGCTATTTTACTCCTGAAGAAAACATTATATTGTTAAATTAAATATATATCCTTTATGTAACCAAGTGTAATACACATTTCCATTAAGAATCTCTTTTCTAAGAGCGATTTAAAGTAACTATATATACACTAACAGCAGAGAAAGATACAAATACAAATAGAGATAGAATCTACAAGATAGAATCTCGCATTTTTTTTTTCATTCACATCATCAGATGGGTCTACACCTACCAATCACGTCACATTTTGACGTCATATGACATCATATCAAGCCTTGGTGGAGGCCTGCTGTCTCTGATTGCCTTGTTAACTTTCAATTCAGTTTTCATAAATATCTACATGATATGGCAATTAAATATAGTAAAATACAGGATTTACACCAAAAAACACCAAATCCATAACATAACATAATGTTATATTAAAAATAGTTGATGAATCAGTTAAGAAAGGTAGAAATAGAGAAAATTAATTTGGGATGTTGGGTCTGTTTGGGTCAGTTCCATTATGTGGAAATGACTTCGGGTTCTCCAGAAGTCACAATATCTATCTATTTCAAACTCATATTATAATACGATTGTTTAATTTCAGTTCTGAATAGATGATTTGTAATTTTATCTGTTAAAATATTTGATTGTATGTATAACTTGGCGATATATTGTATTAAAACAGTTAATCAAAGGTTTTGTTTTCTTTAAATCATGAAAAATGGTTCAATCACAAAAATTGAAATGACCCCTTTCTCACAATAAGTATTCAGTATCAAAGCTGTTGGCTTCTTGTAATAAATTAATAGTGTTTTCTTCTGTCATTTATGGAACATAATTTGAATAAATAATCCAGTTTTTTTTCTTCCATTCATGGAATTTACAAAATTTACTAAAGTCAACCATAATATTGAAAAAAAATCAGGATTAAAATTTTTTTTTGCTCATATCTTCCAGGTTTATTTATACATTTATGATTAAGTTACTGTTGCTATTAAATACTATGTGCTATCAAGGGAAAGAACATAGAATAGAATAGAATAGAATAGAATAGAATAGAGTAGAATAGAATAGCCCAGTATAATTCCCCACTTACTACAGTCTAAAATCAAACAATGAATTATGCAACAAATAATCACATGAATCATATATATATATATATATATATATATATATATATATATATATATATATATATATATATATATATATATATATATATATATATATATATATATATATAATCATTAAATAGATAAATTTTATAAAGCTCAGTTTCCAGTGTTATTCCTCAGTGGAACCTATAATAATGACTTCACACAATCGTTGTGTTTCATACTCGTCTCGCTCCCTTCACATTGTCTCTCGACTCTCTTTATTCTCAGACTGTGGCCTTCAGGCAAACATAAATAATTGTGGTATTTGTTGTATTTTAATTAAATTCCATGAGGCTGCTTTCCTACAATTTTCTGGTCCCTAATGGATTATGAAATGTTAGCCTGGGCATTATGACAAATCACGGTAATCGGATCAATTGCCAAACAAGAACATTTCCACCAATGATGACAACTCACCTTTCCTGGCATTTTGAAGTATATTGTCATTTCACAGTCCTCTAGAGTATCCACCTATATTACCTAAATAGGGAGGGTAGGAAGCTCATATTTTGATGTAGGGTGGACATATTGATACTAATAAATAAATACTGGAAGAAACTGCATAGTTTAAAGACAAAGAAACACATGAAGAAGACATGAATTTCTTGTGTTGTGTGTGAGGTGTAAGAAATAAAGTAATCGAAGCTCCTCACATGCACCATACTGAGGTTTATTCATAAGCCAAGCTGTTGCTTGTCATTCGGCCAGGGCCACACAGAGCTGCTGGAAAAGAAATCATCTGAGCCTCCATCTGAATAGAGGACCACATGTTGGCAAGTCAATACTTCACTATTGAAAATGTGGACAAAGACTTCCCTGTAAGGAAAAGACGCTTGACCTTCAACAAGTCGCAACTCTTTCAGCATAAAGCACTCTGTCCTACTGTTGGCTTTTATGTCCGTCTGTCTGAAAGCACAGTAAAATATATTTCAAATGTACTCAAGGTCTTGGCTACAGTTTCGAGTTAAGTGTCCAGACGTATTTGTCATGTGTAGTCTCCTAAGATATGTATGCATTTTGCGTTTGTGCTGCGATGTTTGCATGATGTTTTTTTAATTCAGAATTATTTATTCAGAATAAAATAATTCAGAATTAAAGCTATTCACATGGACATGTTAATTCTGAATAAAGGATTACATGGGATTCCGCTCCAGTTAATTGGGCTTTAAGAGCGGGAGGATCAGAGGATTCTGATTGGACAGAACAGCCGCTTAACGCCTGGATGTCTAAAGAAAATGATCACGTCTACTTACTGTTTTGTGTTCGTTTCAACTAGCAACATGGAAGACCAGGTACTACAGGCAATTTTTGTGCTTATTTTTGTGATAACTATGAAGCAGCAGCTTGACAGAATCAACTACAGGAATTGATGTACGAATGCCAGCAGTGAAAAATATGTGCGTCATTGTGATGAGACCAGGAGCATGTGTAGAATGACAGGAATAATGCTAAAGTGGAATTAACTGTTTACATTTATCAAATTCGTTATCAAAATCGGAATAAACCAGTGATTTATTTGGAATTAAGTTATCATTTTCATCAGGAATTAGGTGTTTACATGGTCATCTTAAAGCAGAATGAAACTTTATTCTGAATTAAACAGCTTCTATGTAAACAGGGCTACTGTATCTATACATCCTCATGCATTTATTCCTTTTCTCTGTGTGTTTTTGTTTGTTCGTTTGGTTTCTTTTTACACCATCATAATACAGTCTTAATCATTTTGTTCATTAGCTTCCTGCTGCTTATGCACATGATTGTTGTGTGCAGCAAGAAGGCAGTAGATGAGCACTCATACTATCCTCCAGGCACAATATATTAAAAGGGGACAGAAAGATCATCTCATTCACTTTCACTATTATGGGATGATACTGATACCTACACAGACAAATGCATTCTGGATATTCTTATAGGAGCATATAAGGACAGTGATCTCCTGCATTCAGCAGCCGGTGCACACATTTGTTATTTGAGGCACTGCTAAGCTAAGGTTCAGTCTGCTCGGTCAGTGACGATGGGGACTAAAGAAACACCAGTGGAGACAGAAGCACCAGAGTCAGTCAGCAATCACAACTCCAGTAGGATACACTCCACCAATACTGGCTATCACAGCTTGTTTTTGTGATGACTGATTTTTTTGTGAATGACAGAGGTGTCAGATGTATTGCCATTCATTCCTCAGGTAGAAGTATAGTTTAAACAGACGTCTGCACAGTGGTGGGCCGTGAGTATCAACATTAGGCCTTCAGTGACGCCCCATATATTAACTTAGCCTCAGCAGCACTTTATTGTATATAGTGTATTTTTATCTGTTTATTTATTTATTTATTTATCTCTAAAGCTGTTTCTTTTTTTGTACATAAGACACAGTTTTTCTATATATTTTTTATTTCTAGTACATATATATACATATTTTTTTTTCTAGTTTAATTTTATTATTTACCTCTATGATTATTTGCACTATTATTTGCACTGCTTTACTTCCTTTTTGTACTTTTCTGCGAGCTCCTGTAACAGTGAATTTCTCCTGTGTGAGATCAATAAAGTCTTATCTTATCTTATCTTATCTTATCTTATCTTATCTTATCTTATCTTATCTTATCTTATCTTATCTTATCTTATCTTATCTTATCTTATCTTATCTTATCTTATCTTATCTTATCTTATCTTATCTTATCTATTTCATGAGGATTTAAAACAATCATTTATGCATTCACAATTAAGATTAGGAAACTAAGTACAGATATTATCAAAAATAAAAAGGTGATTTAAAAATATTATACAAAATGCCACCAAAATGACGCTGTGTGATCTTAAACAAGTCTGTCTAATAAATTGCACAATGTCGTCGTTTCATATAAGACACCAACCAGACATTAACAAACCAAACTGTTCTATGAAAATAAAGTTAAGAGATCATTTGCATTTTTGAGAATAGGATATACAACAACAAATAACTGAAAATGTTGTAATGACAAGAAGAAATTAAAAATAAAATGCATTTACTCACCAACATTGTTCTCCACAGTATCTGCTTATTTGAACATAAAGTGGAGCCTCCTGTCTTTTCTCTATGAACACTTCAGTGGCTGTTGTACAGTTTATCTGTGTGTTTCAGGTCCATCAGCAAATTCCTTTTCTATGGACATGGAGGCTAATGCTGAAAAATGTTTCTGTCCGGTTGTGTTTCTGGAATAAGTTTTAATACGCTTTAACGCCACCTTCCTGCTGAACATTCCTGGTCCACCCACCGCCACGGAGGAAATGTGCCTGGAGGGAGCAAAAGCCAGACCAGAGGGGAAGTCCAGGTTCGAACGCCGCACCGTGCCCTCACAGGAAAAAAAGGCCACATGAACTAAACCATCTGAAAAAACTATTGATTTTACCTGATTATTTAGTGATTTGAGCCTCATTTATGTCATTTGTGTGGGAATGAGGGTCATAACATCCAACAGAAACAATCCCCCCTCTTTTTTTTTGACAAATCACACCCTGTTAACACTGATCCTTGTCTGATTGTTTATATTTAGTAGAGTCAGGGTCAGGGCCACATACTGACCTTGAAATAATGACAACTCCAAATATTTGTCTTTGTTTTAGTGCAAAAAAAACCCCATTAAATTATGAAAACACTTACTTTTATAAATTATCCAAACACAAAAGATGTGAATAACCTAAAAAAACCCAGACATTTCATAAGAAAAATAAGTGAAATTTTACCAGTATTCTGCCTGAACTTATCATTTCTCCATCTGCATTATGCATCAGACATTAAACACAGAATAACAGAAGCAGAAAATGACTCAAATTGTGTTGAATTTTCTTTAGTCATTTAAGGTTGTTCATATTTGTTCAAGTTATTCACATTTTATTGATACAAGATTGTGAATGTAAATATTTTCATAATTTAATGTTATGTTAGATAGACAGAAAAATGAATAGAATAAAGATAGAATACAATAGAATACAATACAATACAATAGAAACATTATTGTCATTGTGACACAATGAAACTACATTTTAGCAGTGTCTCTTTGGCACCATCATAAAATCATCATTATCAATAAGAGATCAACAACCAATCATTATTAAAGGACAACATATCATAATAAAAGCACTATATCATTTTCCAAACATGCTCTTCATCCCATGGATCATATTGGAACCTTTGGTGGGCCACATTTGACCCCCGGACCACATGTTTGAGACCTGTGCTGTAGAGTTTTTGTCACATTTCATTGATTTCTTGGTTTTCTCTTGAGTTTCATCCGACCACAATCAACTTCCTTCCATCCAGATGGGGTGATTTATCTGGATATTTTTCATGTATTTATTTGAACAATGACAAACTGAAGTGAAACAGGAGTAAAAAGGCTATTTTTAAAATGTACGGAGTAGAAAGTAAAGAAGATAACTGTGTGAAATTGTAATTAGAGTTCAAGTAAAAAGTCAAGTGAAAAGTAATTACTCCAGTAAAGTATAGATGAGTTTCTTTTTAAGAAACTTGGGGAAACACTAATACAATTTTACTTCATCCACATTTCATTCAGTCAGAACTATTTCTAATGCTGATTTTTTTTTTTTTTTTTTTTTTTTTTTATCTAACACAAATTACTTATTTTTAAACCCCCAAAATTCTAAAATTTTTTGACTTGGTGGAACACAAAACAACTCAGTTATTATATAAAGCAAGGAATAAATTGCTACCATTCAAACATTCTATTTTATGACAGAGAGGGGGGCTATGATTTCAGGGAAAATGTAAATATAAAGGTTAGAAATGTGTGTACAAGCCTTAAAAGCTGTTAGAGGAGTTACACTGTGAAATCGACTGGGTGCAGAACTAAAACAGATTTCCAATATGATGGTGTTTAAAAAGAGGCATAAAGAAATGATTTTGCAGAGGTACATTAATAAATAAACTCTGTAAGTTGTTTGTTGTTTGGAGATCAATTTTACCGTGTGTTAGTGAATGTGTTGTAAATATGGATATGGATGAGTAACTAAATGCACATGTCTCTAAATGTTTGATAAATTGGAACAGTGTTTGTATGAAAAGGTTGGATTAGGTGTGTTTACAGATGTTCCTACTTGTTTGCATTTACATTTTTAGGCTTAGGATTTTATTTAGTTTTCATTCTTTTGACTATAATTTAGTTGCATTTCTGTTGATTGAAATAAAGAAATAATAATAATAATAATAATAATAATAATAATAATAATAATAATAATAATAATAATAATAATAATAATAATAATAATAATAATAATAATAATAATAATAATAATAATAATAATAATAATAATAATAATAAATAATAAATTAGCTGACCCCTCTGCTGAATGAGGATGTTATGATCATATACAATTAATTAATGTTAAGGCTGAAATGTTCTTGAGATTTTTCGGTAAGATTTTAAATTACATATCGCTAATAAGGTGGTAATTATGGTTATTTTGATGTAATTTCATGGTAATAATGCCTGTGTAATCAGTTATTACAAGTAATATCCATGTAATTTCCAGTGCTAATACTTTGCAGTTTTTAGGTAATAACAATGTAAACAGCTTTCGTTAATGTGGAAATGTCTATGGTCAGTTCATGGAAGTAATTATCAATATAGCTCGGTAATTAAGTAGGAAGAGGCAACAGTGCATTTTACAACTCTGATACCATTTCATTTCCATGAAATTACTGCACTGGCTTGATTTTCTTTCTTGGTAATAACTAAATAATTGAGTGGAAACAAGTGGGCCACCTGGGTCGGTCTGTAGCTGCTCCCTCTTGTTCTCCGGGTTTGTGTCGTTCACAGTGGCCCCGGTGGCTCTCTGGGAGTGGCGTCCTGTGGCTCCTATGGCCCGGGGCGGGGGTTTCCCTGTTGGCTTGGCCCTGCCTTGTCGTGATTGCTGTTCTGGCCTTTGGGGTCCTTCACACTTGCATGTTTGATCGCCAGCTACTACCGAGTCCCATTTCAGCGATTGATGGGACTCGCCAGAATGTGCTGAGAATCTCTCCACAATCTCTACCCTAAACTCATTCTCTTCTGCACTAGTGTCCTCTTCTGGCCTATTCTATTACATTGCATTCTATTTTGTACTATCAGGACATCCATGGTTGTGGTGCTCGGTGCAGATTGTTTCATTGTTTATTTGTTAAATCTGTTTTTTGTTTTTTTTTCCTTTTGTGCTTGTTTGGTTTTCTCCTCTTTTTGGGATCTATTTATTTATTTGTTTTTATTGATGGACAGTTGGTGGTTGGAAATAACACATCACCTTGCAGTCTTTATTTACAATAGCACCGCCTGTTGGTTTCTGTCCCTGTCCGTCCTGTCCAGTCTTTCTTCCCTCTGCACATCACTGAGGTGAAGCACTGCCCTCACTGGCTTGTAATGGAGAGTTCTAATGGGGGATGTCTGCTCAGCTTTCGGGGAGGACGAGTGATGGTCACACACATGCACTAAATAGTATAGTATATGGCTGCAAGACTGGAATATGCACTGATCTCAAGCAATGTTGACTCCTCCTCTGTGGGGTTAAAAAAAATAAAAAAAATAAAATAAAATAAAAAAAATAAGAACAAAATGCAGACAAATTAGCAAAAAGGAAGAAAAAAGAAAACAAACAAAAAAAAACAACAAAACCTCTATTTCTTACCTACTTTCCTATCTGCTCATTTGGGTTTTTTTTTGTTTTATTTTATTTTATTTTATTTTATTTTTTTTTGTCTTCGGTTTTGTTTTTGTATATATGTATATGTTTAGTACTTCAATTATTTATTATTAGTATTATTATTATTGTTATTGTGATTATTTTTATTATCATCATTTTTGTACTATGCACTATATTGCTATAAGATGAATTCAGGTTATTGGGGAAGTGAAGAAGGGTTTAGGGTTAAATAAGCTTATGCTTCATCCTACTCCTTTTCAGACACGTCATTGTGTATTATTATTATTATTATTATTATTATTATTGTTCTTTTGATTATTGTTGCACCCTGCACATGTTCAAAATAAACCATTCAAATCAAATCAATCTGTAATTGTAATCTGTAAATGTAAGTAATAGTGGTTTTTCTTATTAATGTTTTATATTCCACCAGCTTTCTTAAAACTGTCGCACAAGCCCCTGCAGCTGTTGAATGGAAATGGCAGTAGTGAGATGGTTGGGATTTCCAACAGCAGCTTTATATTTGAAGACAAACCCAATAATAAGCAACGAAGGAGTGATGAATGAGTGCGACTGTGGTTTTATGTTTTGGTATGGGGTGAGGTGGGAACACGACACACACATGCTGACACCCTGCCATTGCCTCTTGGCAGTCCAACCCTGTGTAGATAGGTAACCACAAATGAGCTCATTTAAAACTAGACTGTTGCTGTGGAAAGGCTAAAAGTCAGACGGCCGACTCTGACAGGTGTCACAGAACCCAGTCGCATCCCCAGTGAGGCCACGGCACTGCTCTCCTTTCACCTTCGAGGCTAAAAAGACACATTTTTTACAGAAGGGTCTGTTTTCAGCTCAAAAAGAGAACAGTGTGAACTTCTGTTCTAATCTTTAATTAATCACCACACGGAAATTAACTGCTAATTCATTCATTGTAAATGAATTAATTTTCCCTACATTTAACTTTTCCTGAATGATTTATTCTTATTTTTTTTTTTTTTTATATTAGACTCTGTATTTTGATTTTTTTTCAGTTAATATGTATTTCATTTACTGACTGTGTTGATGGTAGACAACAGAAAAAAGTGTTACATTTTCATGCAAATATATCATTAACTTAAAATAAACACAAGTGTCAACAGCTGCTGTCACATGTCAAATTACATGGTTTTACTAATGAATCGATCTTGTAGAAAATGATGTTTAAATGACTCATATCATACCAGTGAAAAGGTGAGAAATCACATTTTGCCTCAGTTATACTGATAGGATTAATAGTTCCAAAGCTTTTAAAACATTTTAGATCAGTTCATCTAAAAAAAAAAAAAAAAAAGCTGACAGCTGTTTAGGTCTTTGAAGGTTAAAAGCTGCATGAATTAGATATATCTAACTGGAATACAAATGTACTATGTAAACCCATATAAGTCAGCAGAACTCAGAAGATTTAAGGCAATCGATTGCCTAGATTATTTTAAGTTAATGAAACTTTCAAAAATACAAGTTTCCAGAACTTCAAATGTAGATGCTTATTAAAGTATACATAAATTAAAACACTACATATTAACTTAGTATTCTAAGGTTCTGTCAGCCCTACTGGGACAATAAGTCAGGGTTCAGTGTCTTTGTCCAAGGACATTTGGACATGTGGACAAACAGAGCCAGGACACGAACCTCTGACCCTTCAGTCATTGGACGACCCGCTCTACCAACTGAAACACAGCCACCCCTGAATAAAATTACTGTGTTTTGTGATTGTAATTTTATTGGTGGTTATTTGCAATGTTCTGAAATTGTATTTCATCATTTACTACATCAGTTAAGTTTATTTTTGTCAATCATCATTATTTGTTGGAAATAACAGTACAATATCATTCTCAGAATTGAATGACTTAACTCCACTCAGTTGTACCTCATCTATATTTTTAAGTTATGTTCACTTATATCCACAATAGTTCCCCTTAATGAAAAAATATTAGGTGGAAGTACTTAAAAAGAAGAACATGTTACAGTAACTGAATACATTTGAGTTAGTAGTACTATTTCTGAAACTTTGAGTATTCACAACAATATTAACTTCTATATATTTATATATACATATTTAATTATTCTGAGCATTTGGGTTTACATACTGTAGTAGTACACTCTGCTTTCATTTGTGTATAATCACCTGGAAATAATACGTTTTGTGTAGAATAAATGGTTTGTATCCTTCAGGAGAGTGAGTCACTATCATGGTTCTTCACATCAGTCTTCTTTGTTTCCATTTAATGGCAGTGTTGAGGTTCCTTGCTGTCACCTTTTATGTTTGAGTGTGGAATAGACTTATTATCTCCTAAACTCAAAGGTTAAAGCAGAGAAAACAGACAGTGGGTCTAATGAGGGTCTCTGACATGTGTGTGTGTGTGTGTGTGTGTGTGTGTTCAGGTGGTAACTCTCTCAAACCTCACCACCTGATGTCATTTCATGTAACACAGTGAACTTTCAGTAATGCTATACAGGTTAGCAGTAATAACAGGGTTTGGGTTGCCAGGTTGTGACTGGGTGAAAAAGTCCAATAGAACACACTCATCACACCATTTTGGCATTTTGTAAGTGACTTTTATAAAAGCAACAGAATATGTTGTGAGTCAGCCTAAGGGTAAATGACTTTGACATTTTTCCAAAAATGTCCACCTTCTGGCCCTTTATACAGATCTGTCAGATTCATCCTTCATGCAGCTCAGTGAAAACAGGTGTTGTGTTTTTTGCGTAATGCTGCTGACAAACAGACTGAACTGACTGATTTATTTATTTATTGCGCACACACAAAACAAAGATAAAAAAAAATAAATACAGCAATAAATACAATTAAAGTGCAGGGAGAGGCAAAAACCCAACAAATACAAATACTTAAATTAGACACAGAATTCGTAAATAAAAAAATAAAATAAATAAATAAATAAATAAAATGAAAAAAATAAATATATATATATTTGTTCCACATTTTACACCCTCTATATCGGACTCTAAACTGTGCCCTTGCTGTGATACATTTCGGCATATAGAAATGTTGATTTTGACGAGTGTTATATTTATGGACTGTAGAATTGAAATGTACACATGGACACATCCAGCTGCCTACTGGTGTTTATGAGGCCTATGTAAAGCGCTTTAAGCACCATGAAGGTGGAAAAGTGCTATATAAGTGCAGTTCATTTAGCATTTAAAGAGTGTTCTCATTTATATTATGTAAGTCGAGACTCAAACTTAAAACTGCAATATGCAAAATCACTGTCAGATGTATCCACAACAACCTGTACACTGATTTGTATGCAGTTTGAAGCCTGTATTTTCAAGTAAAATCACACTTTCTGAAGGTCACAAAAGTAGAATTATCTGAATGTGACACATTGTACCTTTATTAAAGAAGTGTTATTTAGCTTTAAATTTTACATTTTACATATCCGCCTTGATATGTAGAGGCAGATGTAGCCTAATAATTACACTACCTTGGTACATTTTCTAAAAATAATTACAACACGTGAAGCTACATGCTAACAGATGCTAGTACTCACCAGTTAGCAAGACATAGAAGCACTAAGTTTGCTTTGATGAAATGTCGTTGAATTGTGGATTCGTTAGCTTCAGGTGTTGGAGCAAATAAGGCAGTGCTAGGCTAATGCTAATGCTATTTTGCCGTGGGTACACTGTTGTCTGACTTACGCAGCATAAAATTATCCCAAACTTCTACTGTTAATTAACTAACTATATTTTAAAAAGTACAATGACAGTCAAGACGAGATGCACCTGTTCCATAGCATGTTTGTAAGTTTGAAAATGGTCGCAAGTAATTTACGTTATGTGAATGGCTTTTTTATTGGTATGTTTTTCCAATTGCTGATCAGGCAATTTTTAGGCAATATTGGCCAATTATTATCGGCAGCCGACTGACACAAACTGGGACACATCCATGTCCCAACAAACATTTATCAGGATTCGGGACAGACAATCCCAAATCGTGACTGTCCCAGTAAAACCGGGACGTCTGGTCAGCCTACCCATGGTGTTTATTTCATGCTTCTAAACCTTTTGTTAGCTAAGCTTCATGTGACACAAACTGATAAATGTTGCTTATTGCTTTGTTATTTAGGACGATAATTGACGTTGAGTTCTGGTGAATGCATGTGCGTTGATGTATTTTTGAAGGCTTGGTTTTGACGGGTGGGCTGACGAAGAGGCATGGGTGTGTATACTTTCAAAATATAGCTAACAGAAACCGTTTTCCAATATCTCCTGTACCTTTAAGTAACCAGTTCAAAGTTTGGACACATATGGACTATAACCTCTGCTGCTGACGAACAATTATGTTGCATTCTGAGAAATGTTTGCAAGACATTTATGTACAAATATCTTACGTAACTAGTTATAGACCTAACAAATTAAGAAGGAATTAAAACTGGTTGTAGATCTAGAACCACTGTAGATCTAGAACCTTCGAATTCAAATTTGATGAACTATTAGTATCATAAAAAGCTTCCTCCCTACTGCAATAAGACTATTGAATTCAGTACACTAATCTGCACTTTTAAAACATTGTACTTTTCAGGATTTTGCGAGGGTTTTTAGAGGTTTTAAATGCATTGTTTTTACTTACTTACTTACTTACTTACTTATTTATTTATTTATTTTAATTGTAGAGTTTATCATGTACAAAATCTCATATGTACATATTTTAATTTAAGAATGATGTTGTTGTTTTTTTTAAATTGGGCCAGACATAAACGAAATTTCGTTCCACTGGTACATGTTGAATGACAATAAAGGAATCTTGAATAATAAATAAACAAATCAAAGATTAATAAAAATGGAAAAGTTTGCTTAAGGAGCCCTACCTGGACTCAAAATAAGCAATAATAATTAGAGGTGCTCTATTGGATGGGAAAACAGCAAGACAAAAAAGAAAAAATTCCAAGGCACTCTCTTATAAGTGAAAATTAAAAAGCCTTTATTAAATTGGCTTGGTTACAAAAACCTATAAAATCCTATAAAAAAACCCCAACGCGTTTCGGCATCAAAGCTTTCATCAGGGAGTCAGACATACCACAAAGCAGGAAGAGGTATTTATATACATATATATATATATATATATATATATATATATATATATATATATATATATATATATATATATATATATATATATATACTATATATATATAGTATATTACATATACTATTTTAAATACCTCTCCCTGCTTTTTAATTTTCACTTATAAGAGAGTGCCTTGGAATTTTTTCTTTTTTTTTGTATTAATAAAAATGGGTTTAGATGAATACGATAGCAATAGCAAAGCATAAATGTTACCTTCTGTCTACTTGTGTCTTTGTCTCAACATTGGTTAATCAGTCAGGTGAATGTGAATGAATGATTATTCAACTCTACTGTATATTTCAGCCCTGAAAAATTAATGAATGTATTAATTATCAATAGACACTTTACAATACACAACTCTCAATACACTAGAAACGTTTTTTTTTTTTCATTAGGAAAACAGAACACGACTAGAACTATTTCACATTTACAAACAAAAATCCTGTCACCACAAACACTGTATATGTAGAATATTTCCCCATACAATCACAGTCTCCAGCTGATGTCGCACAAGAGATGATGAAAGATGAGATGACGAGAGCACTGCTCAAGTGGAAAATGTGATTCTGCACTTGGGAATGAGCGCAGTAGTGCTCTCAATTGTATGATGCTTTCTGAATCTTGCATAGCGTGAACACCTACTATTAAAACTGGTTGTGATGTAAAGAGATCATTTCATGTCTTGTATAGGCACAGAAATGCTTCATCATAATGTCTCACAGTTTAAATCCAACATGTTGCATGATGAGACTATTTGCAGAAATGGGTTCAAAAGGTAAACTAGTGTTTCTAAAAACATGAAGTAAGAAAGGAAGGATGGGAGATAAAGGAATGAAGGGAGGAGGGGAGAGGCTGAAAAGCAGAGGTGTCAAACATGCAGCCCAAAATCAATGGGTCCAATCTGGTCCCTAACAATGGATTTATGAAATGCAAAAATTATACAGAAGATATTAATAATTAAGGGAGTTAAAATTACTGGATATCAATTCAATCTAAAATGGATCAGACCATAATCATAATAAACAAACATGTAAAATCTTAATTTTCTTCTTTGTTTTAGTGTATAAAAAAAAAAAGAACTAAATAAATAATTACATTTAAAAAAGACTAGCCCGTTACAAAATATTTTACCATTTTACCAATACACTGAATGTAACGAAATGTTGTTTATTTGTAAATCCACCGTTCTCTTTAAGTTGTGATGCACATGTATAAATGATAAACTAAAGCGCAATATTGTTAATATTGCACTTATTTTTCTTCAGAATTTTCAGGTTGTTCGTGTTACGTTCGAGTACAGTTCGTAGATGTAAACATTTTCATGATGGAATTTTACTATTTTTGCTAAAAAAAAAAAGAGAAAACTTTGGAGTTGATTTTATTTATATGTTTCTATCCTATTATTTGTATTATTTTACTGGTCTGGCCCACTTTGTACCATATTAGGCTGAATGTGGCCCTTGAACTAAAATGACTTTGACACCTTTGCAGAGTTGGAATGGATGAGAAAGTGATTGAAAAACCAGAACAAAACAGGATCTGTGACAAGACCTGATGTTTTAACTCAAACTCCATGTGAACCTGATGTTTGTGTATTATTCTAGTGAAAATGAAACACCTTAAAATGCATGTCATCTCATTGTGTCAACATGCAACATGCCATTTAATTAGTCCAAACACACAGAGTCCTGTCACTGAATGAAACTATAAAGGGAAACTTATACCTTCCCAATGTTTTCATGCCTGTCTGCGTCCTAGAGAACAACAACCACAAAGAATCAACTGGTGAGTCTAATTAGAGCCATAAAGTGCTAACAATGGCTGCTCACTGAGACATCTTGGCAGCCCTGACATGATATTTATATTCATTTGTTTACGGACTTATTTATTATCTGTTTATTTAGTCTTACCAAGGATATGAATACTATAACTTTTCCACAAGAAATGACAAACTTCTACTATAAGGAGGTATCCCTTCCAGTAAATTAGTGCATGTGAGCAAAAGGTGACAAGGTGTATCCAATTAAAAAATAGGGAAATGCTCATAATATGGTGTGCAAAGTAAACACACACCCACACCCACCCACATACTCGTTTACATGTGTCATGAGGACCAAGTTTGTAATCAAGTAGCCATTGGGTAGTGAGTGCAAACATCTTTTCTTTTTTTTTTTAAAAATAAAATAAACTCAAAATAATAATGATAAAATAAAATAATAAAAATGTTTAAATTCAATGAAAAAAATAACAAAATAAACATTAATTAAATAAAGCATATATTTTTTAAATAAAATAAATGAATAAAAAACATAATAATAATAATAATAATAATAATAATAATAATAATAATAATAATAATATAAAAGGATTCATAAAAATGTGAAAAAATTATATATATATATATATATATATATATATATATATATATATATATATATATATATATATATATATATATATAACTCTTTAGTAAACATCTTCAAAGTATCAAAAAAATCTATATCAATAATAATTTAAAAATAATAATAGTAAAAATAATCTATATAATAATCTATAATAATCAACAAACCTTTGAAAGATACATGTTTTGCTTTACACTGGTTTCTCCAATGCTTTACGGGGACTTTTTGAAAAAAAAAGAATTAATGTATTTATAGGGCCACATCATTTCTATTTTACTCGTGGGGACCTTTACTTATATTTAACCCTCATGGGGACCTGAATTTTGGTCCACATAGTGTGACTGTGTAAACATATCAATGTCCCCATAAAGATACAAATACAAGCACACACACACACACACACAAACAAATGGCTGCTGGTTGTGTTTGCCATCTCAGTAAAAACAGTAAAAAAAATAACATTCTATATATTTTCCCTCATAGATCAATATTTTTCATATTCCTAAACACCATTTTGTCTTTACTAAGTTGTTGCAGTAATAAGTTATTGATTATTTAAACTTGTACAGTTTGCAGTTTTGGCTGCTATGTTTCACAAAAATCTGAGATTGCAAGTGGGAACGTTTCTTGTGAAACTCTAATTTTTTTTTTTCTCCTCAGTTTTTGTTGTTGTTGTTTGTTTCTATGTGTGTGTGTGTGTGTGTGTGTGTGTGTGTGTATTTGTCTGTAATATGTGCCAAGCTGGAGCACACGCTGGGCCTGTGTGTTTGTGTGTGTGCATATGTGTGTACTCTCTTGCTCCCCTGCTGAAAGTGTGTGGGTGATGGATGGCAGTTGTGCTTACCGGCTGTTATGTCACATAGACACACACACACACACACACACACACATGCGCGCTTGGCTAGCTGGTTCAATAGCCAGCTTTAACACAGGGACATAACCAGGATGACAGTATTTTCTAATAGAGCATACAAACCTGATGTCACACCGTCTCTTTCTGCATATTCCAACTAATCCGGATGTATTTGCCTCGAAGCATGTTGTTATGTTACTAATGAGACTAGCCTCAGCTTTACATTAAACAAGAAAACAGTGCAGGATTAATATCATTTATTCATTATAACCACTACTATACAGTGCACATGCTTCTAAGATGCAATCTCATGATGCCACAGGAAAGTTGTTGATGTCATCTGTTATGACCTTTGGTCATTTGTGTAAATATTTTGTGTATCCTCCTGGATGCAGGGTGGAGTTGTTTCCCCCCTCTCTCCACTTTGTCTGTGTGTGTGTGTGTGTGTGTGTCCCATTCCAGGTAGCTGAAGGTGATTGGCTGCAGACACCTTTTTAAAGAGGAAGCTGATGAGGCTCTGGGCTCTTCACCTTCTCCATGCTGTTGGATGGGTCACTTGGAGGACAACTTAAATCTTTTGAAAATTTGGTAGAAACAGACGATTGATTGTTTAATTTTCATGTTCAATGCCTTTTATCTGTAGGGGAGGGAAGCCATTTTGTTTTCAGCATTTTCTCCTGTTTTTTTGGTTAAGAAGTTTAGAAATTGTAATTATTTTTTTATTAGATAAGATGATTTTCTGTTGAAGAACCTTTTTGTTTGTTGTTTTGGCCTCACCCTCCCTGACACTTTTTGTTAAAATAATAAATATTGAAATAATTGGATTTAATAGTAGTGTATGACCCTTTTCATTTGTGGAAGCTGGAAGAAGGTGGGGAGCCACTATATGTTGCGCTCTGGTTCCCCTAGTCTGGGATGTAACACATCTCAGTCATCCATTTTAGTCATTAGTCTAATTGATTCAGGCATGAATTGAGCAGACTTGGTATTTAAAAGCATTTACAAACTCACATCATTAGAGGTGTTAAAAGTACACAGTCTGTACTTAAGTATAAGTACAGCTACTTATGTGGAAAAATACTAGAAGTACTAATTCAACTCCTTTACTAAAAGTTGAAGTAAAAGTCAATTACTCAATTGTAATAAAGTAAAGAAGTAAAAAGTAAAACAGCATTTTTTTTTTTGCTTTGGATGAACTAACACTTATATAAGCAGAAAAATAACAGAAAAAAAAATCCCCCCAAAATTAAGTCTTTAAAAGTGAGTTACAGCGTAGATGATGTGTTTTATTAGGACACAGTATTAGGTCTCAGTTTAGTGGGTATGGACGAGACATTTAGGAAAAATTAAAAACCTATAAATTGGAGATTATAAAAAGGATAATTATGAGATAAAAAAAAATCTAAATTATGAGATAAAAGAGTCAAGTAGTTAAAATTATGAGATTAAAATCATAATTATGATATAGTAAGTCATAATTTCTAATTTACAGCTCATTTTTCACACTGTCACATCTGTCTAGTTTGAAAAAGTAATGAGTCTATTCTGAGAATGTAAAGAGTATGAAGAACAGATTTAATACAAAAATGTAGAGAGTATCTTATTTCTCATTTCTACCAAGATACAAATAACATTTAAGTGGGATGTCAAAGAGAGGTATTAAGAATAGTCACAAAATGTTTAAAGCTTGAATTTCTCAAAAAAATAATAATAAAAAAAATACCCCAAATTTTGGAAGGATGGATGCTTTTGACACGGAATATATGGAATATATATGTGTGTGTGTGTGTGTGTGTGTGTGTGTGTGTGTGTGTCATGTGTTTTCAGAAGCCTTTAAAAGCTGACATGTCATTACTTGTACACATTGCATATATGCAGTTTGGATGGATGCGACTTTTTTACAGTTCGTGCAACTGGAAAAATTCCAACAGTTTTTGAAACCTAAGACATTGTGCTTCATAAGTTTTATTATGTCTTTATAGTCATTTTACTCACACCTGGACTACAGGCTGGAGATGAAGCCATTTTAGGAGTATCCTAACATGCCCTTGTGTCCCCACCTTTCCCCCAGATCCTCACCAGCTTCTCCTGGCCCACACTGTGCAGCTATTTAAACAGTGATGCTTGCAGTTGCTGGTGCAGGAGCATTTCAGTTTTGTCACCTCCATAACACTGGGTCATGAGGACTGGATTTGAAAACCACTGCTATTATTGGGTAAAGCAGGATACAACCTGGGTGTGTTGCTGGTGCAGAACACTGATGAACTACCATTGACTCTCACATTGACACCTATGGGTGATTTATTTTGACCAATTAACCCATTAAGTGTAAGTCTATGGATGGTGGCAGTTGGGATCGAAGGCAATCGAACCTTGTTGCTGCGAGGTGATAGTGCTAACCTCTGCACTGCCGTACTGCTCCTCACTGGGTTATTATTTAATGTTACAAAGTACACGTATAAACCACACACACAAACACAGACACAGCAGTTTTACCTTCTATTGGACATGGATCCTGGTGTTCTGTGTGTAAATCCATAAACTATTGACATATTGGTGTTCTGTTACATCCATCACCAAGGTGTTTGCCTCTTTAACAACATAATCTGATCTGTCATCAATCATTTCTGACCTCTGAGATGTTACCCTGCAGGTAAAGAATATCACAACAAGAGGTCATGACTAAACCATAGTATGGCAGATTACCTGATCCCTGCTTTGTCTGTCTGTCTGTCTGTCTGTCTGTCTGTCTGTTGGTGGGATAACAAAAAATAACTGCACCAATTTCTATGAAAGATGAAGATAAAACACTGCTCTACAAGTACAAGCTTCTGGAGTAAAACTATTGAAATTTGATCATATACATGTTACTGATAAAGAAAACTCAAGTCTTAAATGTTGGTTGGTTTATGTTTCCAAGATAAGTATTGAGTCAAAATGTAAAATTCTTAGAATGAACAAGAGAATAGGTTTTAGTCCAAAGGAATATTGGTCTCAGATCTACTTCAAAACACTGTTTATTTATTTATTTTTATTTTTTAGTTTAGTCATTTTGGTTCGAATATGTCAAGCACAACAACATTTGATCTTTCAAAAGCCAATAATTGATAAAACAAGATAAAGAAAATATAACATCAATAAAAAATAAGAAGGCAAGTAACATATTCAAAAGGGAGTGGGAAGAAGTAAAAAAAAACAAAACTCACCCCCCCCCCACTGTCTGCACATTATGATCCATTCATTTTGCAGGTTCTTTGTAGTAGAATATTTACAAATCCATTGTATACATGTACTGTATAGTGTACATAGCATATAGTCTTTTTTCTGTTTCTCTATATCTGTGTTTATTTACATAATGTAAACATATTGCCGTCTGTCGCTGGCCAATGTGGGATCAATAAAGTCTATCTTATCTTACATAAACCAACATATATGTGTAAAATCTACTTCAAAACACTGTCTGTACATTATGATCCATTCACTTTACAGGTTCTTTGTAGTAGAATATTTAGAAATCCATTGTATACATGTACATAAACCACCATATATGTGGAATAACACACCATCATATATATTAAAAATGTGAACTAACCAGCACTTTTATAATTTGTTTTCTGATTCATCTTATTAAAGTATATAAGATTTAACACATTTAATGTCTAAAGCAGCTTTCTAAAAAAAAAAAATGTCGACCAGTCACCAGGATATGACATTGTATTTGTGCAGTTTTCTCCTCTCTGGGTTTATTTTCTACATCTCACAGAAGGGGATAAGATTCTTATTTCCTTCACATCACTTGAATTCCAACACACTGAAGTGGAAATATTTCCCACTGACGTCAACTAGAGAATTTTATGTCTTAGTTGCTTTGGCTGTCAGATGTTTTTGAATGGGTTAGTGTTTGCTGCATTCAACTGATCTTTAACACATTATCCATAGAGTGTGATGACACCAAGGAAGATCTGAGGTCTGTTTTTGTCTTTATGTCATGAAGTGTCTGAACTCAAAAAGTAAGTCACTGTTGTTCTACTGGGAGATGTATGCCATAACACTGTCACTAATGCGGTGCAGCTCTGGAAAAAATGTAAAGACCACTTCATTAGAACGTTGGAACTTACTTTCTGGTTTTGTTTATGTATCAAATTTGGATGTATCTTATATTTACAATTTGCTGACTGATGTGTGGGTAAGCTTTTGTTTGTTATTTATGTTTGGATTTGGGAAGACTATATTATTTTTATATTTATTTAAATTTTCTATTATTTTTTTTGTGAAAAAAGGGGGAAAAAGTACATTATTGAGAAAACGTGAAATATTTTAGCTTTAATAAACAAAGTTTTTTCTAATAAAGCCGCATTTTGTAATAAACTGCAACAATACATGTAATAAATTTCGCCATAATTCTATTTACAAAATATATTTCAAATATTTTAGTGTTTTCTTATATATTTCAAATTGTCCTTGTCTCATATGTCTAATTACCAGTCAAGCCATAAACTACCCTTGCTGCTGCAAAATGCAGTAACTTATTACATAATGTGGCAAAATTTATTCCAAAATGCGGCAGTTTATTACGAAATGTGGCTTTATTACAAAATTAAATGAAAAATGTGTTACATTTTAGACATTTATTGCAAAATGCACTGTTATTACAAAATGCCTTGCCTTTCTCATGTAAGGAGGACAAGTATAGCAAAGTCTTAGTAAAGCCATTAATAGCTTCTTACAATAGGCAAAAATAATACTATACTGTAAGTACTGCAAAAGGAACCAGAATTCAAATTGAACTATTGGAATAACTAATGCACTTCTGCTCTAACAATGGTAGCAAACTGAAGACTAGTACTTCTATCAGGACAATGCTCCTGTCCTCAACCAGGTCCATAAAGGTGTGGATGATAGACCACCACATGCATACCCTGTCATGTGCAGCTCATTCTGCAGACCTGAAACCACTTTGAAAACTTCTGGAGGAGGATGGATGGTCACAAGCCATGGAACATTACTGAGCTTCTTGAATTTCTCTGCCAGGAGCTGGATAAACTCATCCAACAATAATGGAGGAGAACCAAGACATGTGGACAATGTCATTGAAAACACTGTTCTACAATTTTTTGTTTTAAAGGTATCATTCCGCTGAAAACCACTTTTCCACGTTCCTTTTGGAATCTGATGGGTCACGTCTGAGGACAGATGGACTTTAGCGTCACCCACGTGAGGTTAACCCCGTCCCCGGCAGCGAATCTGAAGTAGCATTAGCATTAGCATCTACAAGAGAAGACGGCGCCACAGTAGCTGCTGCACAAACTGGAAAAAAAATGGCGGATCAAACTGGTTCATGTTCTCTCTGTGGGAATAAAGCCTTGTTTTTTTTCTGCACATTTTCAGATCAAGCAACCTTGCTGGATGCTGCTGTGGTAAAGCTAAATACTTACACAGTGAGAGGGGAGGGGGGAGTGTTCTTTCACGCATTCTGAGCCAATCAGAGATGCCTCGTGACCGCGTATGAGGAAGTACCTGTAAACTCTGTTGTTCAACCTCAAGTCATTTTTCTCCCATGAAAAAACTGCTTGAAACAAAGCAATCCGGTGGTTTTTTTTTTTTTAATAGAACCAACACACAATGTATTCAATAACAATGGAGAACACAGTAATATTAATGAAATAACCATGGAATGACAGCTTTAAGAAAGTGTCTTCTTCAGACATTAAATGTGTTAAATCTTACATACTTTAATAAGATGACTCAGAAAACAAATGACAAAAGTGCGTTTTAGCTCATGTTTTTAATATATATGATGGTGTGTTATTCCACATATATGGTGCTTTATGTACATGTATACAATAGATTTGTAAATATTCCACTATAAGAACCTGTAAAGTGAATGGATCATAATATGCAGACAGTGTTTTGAAGTAAATCTGGTAGATCTGAGACCAATATTCCTTTGGACTAAAATTCTAAGAATTTCACATTTTGACTCAATAATTATCTTAGAAACTTGATCCAACCAGCATTTAAGACTTGAGTTTTCTTTATCAGTAACACATATGGTCAAATTTCATTAGTTTTTATTCCAGAAGCATTTTACTTGTAGACCAGTGAAATCAGGGTTATTCCATTAAATACTGATGTCTAAGCTTTTACCAAGTTACAACATTAATATTATGTTACTTAGAAAATAGTCTGACATGGCTTTTCTTTGCATTATATGAAAAAAATGCAGGTCTGAAAACACCTTGCTACTTGCGTTTTTTGTTATTTTGACCACGTGCCTTGTTCTGCAAATACATGGTCTAAATAACAATAATTTTATTTGAAGATGGGAAGGGAAAAAAGTTGGTAGTTTAGAAAATAAAACCAAAATCTTCACCTACAAAAATCAAGGATTGGCCACCCTAGTGGTAGAGAGCCAGTTTCCTGCATGTTTTCACTGTATCCTTCTTCCAACACACCTGATTCAAATGATCAGCCTATCATCCATCTCTGCAGAATCCTAGTAATGACTGTCAGGTGTGCTGGGAAACATCTAAAACATGCAGGATAGAGCCTCTCTCAGACCATAGTTGCCGACCCCTGCTGTAAATGTTAAAATAAGAGAAAGTGATAATTTTGCAGTGGTCTCTTATGACACTAGAGAACTGATGATAATGTCATTTGAAACCATCTTTGCTGCTTTCATGTGGTTTAGTCCAATAATATTGAAGAGAGGAATTAAAAATAGGCTGTTGGCATCGGTGGCGGTCTGCACTTTCTGTGTGGCCTTTAAAACCACAGCATCTCGCAAACTATTTTATACCTCTGATGTATGTTATGTTACATGGGATGGTTTTATAACACATGGTCTTTTTTTTTATTTGAAAATCTGCAGACCTCTGAATATTGACATAGCAGTGCTTCTGGTTGAGTGGCAAAGTTTGCACATGAATGAATATGCTTTTGAATTTTTGATAGAGTGACTGGCAATTGAAGCTGACCTTAAAAATGTGATGGATGAGTAGGCTGAATGCAGAATAGTAAAGCGGCCAGCCTTCCCCAGTTAACTAATAGCTTAAGGTCATCATCCCGTAACACAAATATGTATGCCGTTGTGCATGTGTGTGTGTGTGTGTTTGTGTGTGTGTGTGTATTCCTAGCCTTCTGGGGATATTGATCTGTTTACACAGTCACACCAAGGGGGCTTCTGACACCACGGGGACTAAAATTCAGGTCCCCACAAGGGTTAAATATAAATGTAGTTCACCACTACTAAAATATAAATCTGTGTGAAGTATGGACATTTATACCAATTATGTCCCCTCTAAACTAGGGCTGTGAAAATTAACACATTAATGCAAATTAATCCATCATGATGATTAATATGATTAAAAGTTTTAATGAAAATAAATGGAACAGTTGTTTTGTTTGACGTGGTTTTGTGAAAACTGTTGAACAAACATGTTAATTGTGTATGTGTGGTGTATATATATATATATATATATATATATATATATATATACACATACACAAACACAACAGCATGTACGTATATATGTTCTTTTATTAATTTGCTATTGAATATGTATCATTTGCTAAACTTGTATTTCATTTCAATGATGCATTAAAATGCAGTTCCATTGCACTACCTTGACTGAGTGTTACAACTTTATACAGTGGAAGAAAGTAATTATTTATCTTACCATTGCGGAGAATAAGTGAATAAGTGGTGTATGATTAAAATACACTCCAGAGTCAGGGGTAGTGTACAGGGGAGATAAGTATTGTATGTCCCTGAGGGGGTAGTGTGCTTGGATGGTCTTCTTTTCTTTCTTTTTTTTTTTCTTCTTTTTTTTTTGGGCTTTTTTATGATGCTGCGCTCAAATATGTCACAGGAGAGGCTCGATGGGTTGACTATTCTCTCTATAGATCACAAACTTGCAAAGAAGCTGGACGTCAATGACCTTATTGATGACTTTGCCACAGAAAAAGTCTGGCACATTACATTTCGTACCTCAATAGTTACGGACAAAGGAAATGTGTGATGGAAATTTTACCTTGACTGGGTCATTAAATGAATATAGAATATTTTATCACGTTTTTTGATGATTTTTTTTCCTTGTGTTTTGTTTTTTTTATTTATTTATTATTTTTTTTAATTTTCAAATATGTTTTGAATTTTTCTTTGCTTTCATTGCTTATGAAGTGTTTTTTTTTTCTTTCTTTTTTTTCTCTTTTTTTTGTCTGCATTTGTTCTCATTGTTTAACACCACAGAGAGGGTGTCAACATTGTTTGAGATCAATGCATTTTTTAGTCTTGCAGCCAAATATTTTAATATTTAGTGCATGTGTGTGACCATCACTGGTCCTCCCTGAAAGCTGAGCAGACATACTTTATTAGAACTCTCTATTATAAGCCAGGGAGGGCAGTGCTACACCTCAGTGATGTGTGGGGGAAACAAAGGCTGGACAGGACAGACAGGACGAACAGGGAAAGAAGTTAATAGGCGGTGCTATTGCAGTTAAAAGATTGAAAGGTGGTGTGTTATTCCCAACTTTTAACTGTCCATCAATAAAAATAAATAAATCGAAAAAAAAGAGAAGAAAACCAAAACAGCACAAAAGAAAAAGAGTCAATAAATAAACAATTAAACAAAAACGGTACTGAGCATCATAGTTGTGGATGACTTGATAGTGTAAAATAGAATGCAACAGAACAGAACAGGCCAGAAGGGGACACCAGTGCAAGAAGAGAATGAGTTTAGGGTAGAAATCCTGGAGAGATTCTCAGCACATTCTGGCGGGTCCCATCATTCACTGAAATGGAACTCAGCAGTAGCTGGCAAGACCCGATCAAACATGCAAGTGCGAAGGACCCCGAAGCCCAGAACAGCAATCACGGCAAGGCAGGGCCAAGCTAACAGGGCACCCCCCATCCCGGGTCGTAGGAGCTACAGGGTGCCGCCCCCAGAGAGCCACCAGGGCCACCGTGAACGATGCAAACCCGGGGAGCAAGAGGGAGCAGCTACAAACCCCCCCAGCACACCAAGGTCGACCCAGACGGCCCGGGGCACGAAGACCCACCCGCCACCCCAACCCCACCCCCCCACCCCAGCCCCCACCAAACCCCCCAACCCCCCACCCGACCTGCCCGACCCCACACCCACACCCACCCCCAAGGGGGCCAACGGCCCCACACAGCCAGGAGGCCAGACACACACTTATGAAGTGTTTTAATCATGATTAATCAAAATTAATCTGAAGCAACCCTGTGATTTGTCCAATTACAATTTTTAATCATTTGATAGCCCTACATTAACTTGTTTTTATGGAATTCCCCATAAACCATGAGGGAAACGGATGCAAAGGGAAACTTGTACTTGGTCCAAAAGAAACACGGAAAATAGTATACACGTGTGTGTGTGTATTTGTGTGTGTGTGTGTTTGACAGCAAATCATTTCACAGTGTCTTTCCAATCCCTCATAAAGACTATTATGATCTCCTTGTGTTTTGCAGCCAGACATACCACGATGAATTAGACAAACCCATTCACCAGTAATTGGTTTCAGGAGACAGGTTTTAAGGCTGACATTAGGAAAACGCCAGCTTTGTTCTCTTGTTAATTGAGTCAGTGGTCAGAGAACATAGGGAAGATGTTAGTTCAGAGTGAACAGTGGCATTAAGAGCTTTTTACGGGGTCTTTAAAATCTGTCTGACTTGCCACCATGTTCTTTTTGTAAGGATCCAAATGTGTGGTCATATTCAGGGATGAAAGAATAAGGAGGAGAAAAAGAAAAGCTGCTTTACTTCTCAATGCGATTGCAGTCGATTTACTCAGACTAATGTGGAGCTGTCACACTGGATGGGTCTGGAGGGTATGCAACAGCTTGCTGCTGTTTAAACTTTTATTTTGTCGATGCATTTTTGATGCTGTGACTCTGCAATGCAACTAATTTATTACCTAAAAAGAAGATTCCCACTCTAATGTGTTTGTGCACACATTCTCATTCTATACTCATTAGCAGGAGAAAGTTTGTGTCATTTATGTGAGTCTGTCTCTGTTTTTGTAAATATATTGATGTGAAGGTCTTTTAACCCATAAAGACCCAAACATATGGCAGTGACCAGAACCATCTACTGATCTGAAATGTTAAAATACCTGTTGGTCCATTAAATAATTAAATAATTGTAAAATACAATGTGATCTTTTCATGGCCATCAGATATGACCAGTGGTGTAGTGGTCCCTGGAGAAGTGGGTATACTCTAAAATTTTGCCTTTTTCAAATTTTATTTTATTTTTTTAAATATAAGGAAAAACTATGTAAGTATTTAAATAAAAACTTAAAAAAAGAGTGACAAACAAGTGGTGTACGACACAACAAACCCCACCCCCTCACACCCATGTTACGTGATTTGCCCTGTATTATCTCTTATCATTGTGAAAACACAATTTTGGTGACTGTGACCTTTGACCTACATTCATAAACAATTAAAGTAATGTATTCTGGACCACCTCGTACCTTTTCCGAAAATTTAATGGAAACTGGTTGTCATAACCTGTCTCAGTCACCTTTCTCACCTCTTCTGTCAGAACCTTTCACCCAGATCCAGTCCAGATTCACCTGGCCCGCACCGCACAGCTGCAAGTCATTGCTGATCTGCAACTATTTAAGCAGTGAGGCTTGCAGTTGCCGGTGTGGGACCATTCAGTTTATCACTAGCACTCTGCCATTTCACTTATCTCCATATCCTGGACATTTCATTCCCCACCATGGACTCTGGCTGATCATTCCCTATGTTTAGTTTTTTGTCTCTGTTTGTCATTGTGCTTCTGTTTTTATTAAATCTGTTCTCGCTTCAGCACCTGGCATCTGAGTCCTTCCCTTTCACCTCACCCCATCATGACACTGGACATAAAGCTGTTGACGGACAGACAGACAGACAAACCAAACCAAAAACAATACCCTTCTCCCTTTTGGGGTTAGGGTAATAACTGCATTTAGTTTACCCAAAATCCATCAGTAGTATTTCCACACTATTATGAAATTATGTCAGATGAAAATAAAATATAGAAAAGAAAAATAACGAAAGAGATAAAGGAATTGTAAACGGGAAACAATGCAGAAATGAATGAATACACAATATGGAATCAAAAATATAAATAAGAACAAAATATATTTAATGGGATGGAAATATATTCATCAAGCCACATTTAGATTTCTGTATTTATATTTCAATATATACATACATATCAGGGAGATTTAGAAGTGGGTGTCCCCAATGCTGACTGAAAAATAAGTAGGTATTCCACCATACCCTAAACTTCACCCGTGCATATGACCCATTTGGATGTTCAGAAGCACTGTAGTGAATATGGAAACACACATTCATTGCAACATATATTCACTAGTAAAACCCCATCAGTGGAGGTGAATCAATGACAGTAGATGGAGACACTTATTTTATGTTCAGTTAAAGATATATTGTATTGATGAAGTCACTTTTTCTTACATTTTTCCAGTATCTAATATAACATCCCTCAACTTTAATTTGAGTGTTAATGGACATGTATTTCATCAGAAAACAGGTGATTTTCATTTAAAATGCACAATACAGTGCATAATGTTGGAATGGTGATAAATCACTGAAGAAATATTTTTAAAAATATTTGGGAACTATGATGAAATTAGCATTGTATCTTTATGGGTTATCTAATCCAATCAGAGTCATACATTAGAGTTTTTACTTATCACGACAAGTTTTAATCATGTTTTCCTTCTACTTTTTGAACAAATTTTTCAAATTGGCAGTAAAGTTGAACATTTCCAGAAGCTTATTTCATCCAGTAAACACGTCTATCTTCATACACTGACATGACAACTCGTCATGGCAGACTCAGGATGCTTAGAGCAATGAACACCAGTTTGACTGTTGGACAGTGGTGATGTAAATTCAAACAAATTGAAAAATGGGAGGGAGTCAAAAGCAAACATTACTCAAGATGTAGAAAATACCTGTGAGGGAAGTAAGTATGTCCACAGAGATAGCAGATATGAGCCACTCTGACCTGCATACTGTTGCACTCAAACTTATTCTAACTTGGTAAAGTCTTTTTGGCCAGAGGGAAATACAAAGCAACAGAAAGAAATGTATATCCTGCACATTTCCACTTCATTTATAGACCATTCAGAAATAACTCCTTTATAATTGCTTACATTTATAGATTTGCTATTTCTAACATTCTTTTCTCAGTAATTGAACAGAAATGCCGTTATCAGTTGAACAATATTAACTCATTGACTGCCAAAGACATATATATCTGTCTTTTCACAAAGTATTCTGAACATAGCTGGCAGTTAATGAGTTAACAGAGCTAACACATACACCAGTCAGTACATTTACAGGCACATTTAAGTTAAGCTATTGACAGTACTGGATTTTCTCAGAAATCTCAGTTTACATGAATAGTTAGAGAATCGAATTATTGTTGGACTCCCAGACACTAGGTGGTGCTAGATGACCTTTTGCATTTGCATTCTTCTGGGTAGCACCAGAGAAGAAGAAGAATCAATAAACAAAGGTGGCAGATTTGAAGCAGATGTGGTAGAAGGAGGAGAAGATATGAACCACAGTGATGCAGCAGCTCAGTATATTTAATACTGTTCACTCTGATTTATTACATCTAACATGAGTGTTGTCATTGCGTGCCTCTGGTCACTTCTGGAAGGGGGCATGTCCAAATTGGTCATAGTTAAGGTGGGGTGGCGTTTACATATGTAGAGAAGCTCGATCAGAACTGCATTATCTGACTTATTCTGACTTCTAAAATTCCATTTCGATTCAATTACAATCTTACTAAGGTGTATACTGTAAATGATTTTTAAAACGTCAATATTAGTCTAAGCCTTAGACTCTAAGGCAGTGGTTCTTAACCTTGTTGGAGGTACTGAACCCACCCAGTGTCATATGCACATTCACCAAACTATTCTTTGTTGAAAAATAAAATTATTTTTCCCCTCCAAATTCAAGACACACTTATATAACTTTTACTGGTTGTGCAATTTATGCACCAAATTAGCTGTGCATTAACATCACCGTGTTCAAAGAACAAAACCATTATAATGCATCAACTGCATGAATTACATACCTTACTCATTATTTATTGTATTTATAATTCATTTTCTGAAACCACTGTATCCTCACTAGGATCACAAAAAAATAAACTATGATTTTAGACATGTGAATCCATATTGTACATAGACCATTGATTAGATTTAAAAATGCAAGCCGAGAAGCGGGTCGGATCCATTCTTTTCAAATATATTTATGTGGTCCGAGCCACGGGCGGGTTGGTTAAAAAAGCGGTCATTTGTGGGGGCGCATCACTGGCCCCCATAGACCCCTGCAACCCTAGTGAGGATGAAGCGGATTCAGTCTAGCAGCACAGTACAGGTGAGGTATATTTTCCACTGACAAGCATATTTTTCACCAATATAGCATGAGCAGCATGCATAACTCACTCACCCTAAAGGTACCAAGGATTTTATAAAACTTAAAAGCGAAACTTTCAACCATATCAGCCTCAACTTTTGCAAAGGTGAATGTTACCCACCCACAGTGCCATAGTTCAGTCCCAGACGTGATGCTCCCCACTCAGAGCATTTGAAGACGACACCAGGGTAGTGACCCTTTGATATAGTCCAATCATGAAACAGTTTCTGAATGTAAAAATACAAAGACAACAAAATAGAATATCTATAAAATATCTCTTCAGGTTTCTTCCCTTCAAGGTAGCTTTAAGTAACAGAAACTTCGCAGTTAAATTTAGGAAAATAAAAACTTGACCACTACTTAACAGTGCAATATTTATCTAAGTGTGTGGGTGTAAATGTGCATATAATCCAGAGGCAGTATTTGAGGCAAAGTTCATCTCTTATCATATAAATATAAGAAAAAAAAACTTTCCACATCTCTACACGTCCAACATTGTGAGAAAATAAAATGCTTTTAATTGAGGTGATGTGTCTTTATTGTGTGGATATTAAATAGTCGGTTGTCATCATGGTTTCATATATGATTAAACTCAACATCTGGGAAAAAAAAATTGAAGCCACCACCTGCTTTTAGCTCATCAGTATTGAATAGGCATCGATCACATTCATTGTGACACTGTCTCATTTCCTGTCGGAGTGGAGGAAAGTGGTCGTATTAAACACTAGTCTGAAGTGAGAGCGAAGGACAGCAGGGCCGGGGATGCAAACATAATGCTGTTTGATAACCAGGCAGAGCAGAAAAGAAACAGGCAGATGAAAGAGTAATACTGAGGTAAGTCCTTGGAGTCAGATAGTAGCAGCAGTGACTGTCAGCAATCAGACTTTGGTCTTGAAGGTGGTGGTGGGGGGTGGGGGGGGCATGGTAATGGCAGACGGGGGCTGTGTGGGGTGAAACATAAACTCTAAGGACACTGTGAAATAAATATGCAATATAAAATAAAGTCACTCTCTATGTGTGGGTCATTCTGAGAGTATGATGCTGCTTCTGTTCTGGGAAAAGCTGTGTAGCTTAGTCAGAATGTGCTCATAGCTTTAGGCACCTGACAATAGGATTTCTTCATACATAGTGTCAAACATCTTCCCAATGAGGGATCATGACCTATATGACATTTCTACATAATGCAATGTGGACCATGTGAAAAGTCTTTTCACTGACTAGATTCTAGTTTTTCCCTCCAAATAGGAATTGAATGAGTGAAGCATGCAGACAGTACTTTGGATATTTTACTTCCTCAGATGGTGAGAGGTGAAATTGTTATTAAACCGTGGTGCATACAGGGTCAACCAATTTACTCAGGTTATTTTGAGCTCACCGGCTGCAGCGTGATTGGTCAAGCGTGGGTTACAGCCGTAGCCGCAGCCATATCGTTGACAGCCCTATTTTGTTTTGAAAAGCATAATGTCGTTATCGCACTCATATCTCCTTCGACTCGTCAGATGATGATGTTGATGTAGATGACGGCGGTGGCACCAGTCAGCTCGGGAAATACGTTTTGTTTTGATAAATCCTGGCAGAGGTTGGATCTAAATGCACGTACAAGTGTTCACACATTCACACAGCCAGCATGGTTGAAAATCTCAATGCTTTGTTATTTCACCGTTTCTCCCTATAACCTCAGTGTGTACTGTAAAAGGAAATTATTAAGTTCAGTGTGAATCTGTTTAGCCACATGCGTCACAAGGATGAAAATGTAGATAGCCTATTCATGCCTCTTGCACACATTTGCATAAACAACTTAATGGATATTTACTGTCTTTTAGAGTTTTAAAGCACAGCCCATCTTTGAAATCATTGTTCTAAGTGAGTTCTGTTCTTGCATCAGGGATGACGCACAACAAAACATTAGCTTTCAAAGTTACCATGTAGGTGTCATACAGAATGTAAATGAATAAAAAGATTCATCTGAACAATTCCATATTATACTGTTCTACAATGTTTTAGAAAGTAACTGCTTCAGACATTAAATGTGCGAAAAGTTTAATAAGATAAATCAGAAAACAAATGTAATTTGTAAAGATACACAATATATACAGTATGTACAGTTTTTTTTTAGAAAGTATCTGCTTCAGACATTAAATGTGTGAAATCTTACATATGAGTCATAAAACAAATGACTTTAGTGCTGGTTAGTTCATGTTTTTAATATATATGATGGTGTGTTATTCCACATATATGGTGGTTTATGTAAATAAGTTGTAAGTCTCAAATTGTGCCTTACTATTTGATAATTATAATCTTATCTCATAATTGACTTTTTTCTCATAATTTATATTTTTTATATGACCCAAAAAAAAACATAGTACATCTCTCTACATAGTAATTCACTTATTTATTTTTGTATATTTTTGAAAAAATGTTCTGTTTTTTCCTGCTTAAATAAGTTTTACTTCATTCATAACAAATAACATTTTTACATTATTACAAATGAGAAGTTGTACTGTTTTGTTTTACTTTTACTTAAGTAACAGAGTTGAATCAGTACTTCTACTTTTACCAGAGTATTTTTCCACATAAGTAGCCGTGCTTCTACTTAAGTACAGAATGGAAGTACTTTGACCACCTCTGTTTATTACAGGATTAAAGTCAAAACAAAGCATTTTTAATTTAAAAAGATACGGTTGTATTTGACATTTTCTTTTTTATTCTCCTCTACTACATCATATATTTTTACTCCATTTAACAGCTTTAGCCTCCTTTTGTAGGTTGCAACACCAGAAAGCTGTAAACAAGCGTGTTTTAAAGGTTAAGGCTAAGGCTATCTGCTTATTATTATTATTATTATTATTATTATTATTATTATTATTATTATTATTATTATTATTATTATTATTATTATTATTATTATTATTATTATTATTATTATTATTATTATTATTACTATTACTATTACTATTACTATTACTATTACTATTACTATTACTGTTACTATTACTGTTATTATTATTATTATTGTTATTATTATTATTATTATTATTATTATTATTATTATTATTATTATTATTATTATTATTATTATTATTATTATTATTATTATTATTATTATTATTATTATTATTATTATTATTATTATTATCCACTTGCTTCTATACCTGTAGAGAAATCAATTTTTCCCACCAAATACCCCCCACCAATTAGTACATTAGGAGCAGTGAGCTGTCGTGAAAATTCACATTACTGTACATTACCAACAACTACCAACAATATATAACAGATTTAATTCATTCACTCTCTTAAAGCATGTACAGCATTAAAATATAAATGAAATAAAGACATTTAAGGAAAAATATGCTATTATTTATTAAAACATTGCCTTGGGCTCTGTATAACTTTCCGATAATACTTTACTTAAGAAATGTTTTGAATGCAGGGTTGAACATTTTCACATTGCAGCATCTATACATTTCCATCCAATCATTCAGTATAATTCCTCCACCACTGCTATTCACGATCCTGCTCATGATCCTGCATGAACATGATCGTCAGAGGATTTATCAAATCTTAATTATGGAAAGGTGTCAGACGGTTTCACTGTCTATCTATCTGAAATATGAGCTCTTATAATCTCATGCACGCCATATCCTGTTAGTCACCGAGTACAGACGTCTCCTAATCAATGTCAGGATGAAATACGTCTCCTCTTCTGCATTTGGTTTTCTCTTTTACTTTTGATTACGTCTGAATCCTGGCTCGAACCTTGACTTTCTCAAGCCACTGCATCTCATTGAAAAGTTAAAGTTATGTTTTTTCTTTCTTTCTTTCTTTTTTTTTTTTTTTTTACATCATGAAGTCTGTTGAAGATGAAGAAACTATAAAAGCTGGCATGGTTAAAAGTAGTTGGCAATGAAAAAATATAAAGCAAACGCTTAGGTTTGACTTGCAGGAAGCTGAGAAAAATGGATTTTAATTGGAAATCAATAGGCTGGGGTTGACCATGCACATCTGCCTCTGTTTTGATCATCCCCTCACGTGTAATATCTCCACCCAGAACAGAGGATTAGACTCTAAATAGGTTTTTAATAAGCAAGCAAAGTCATTGTGAGGTAATTATCCAGCATCTCAGTAGATTTCGTGGTATTAGCCTAATTTCTTTTCTCTTCCATGCTGCAAAGTGATAGCTACATCTGAGAAGCCCAGGCCTATGGTGTTGGGAAAACACATGAACTCAACTGGTGATCTGACAGGCATTTCCCAGAACTGATGTGTGTGTGTGTGTGTGTGTGTGTGTGTGTGTGAGAATATTTGGTGTGTGGGCGGTTTGCAGTGGCAGTCGGAATGGTGTGTACGCATGTGCCTGACTGCGAGCCTGTGTGCACACATCACTGTGGTTGGCTGTGTTCAACTAAGTGGGATCCATTTCAGTGTTGACGGTAAAGACGGGTTTCATGTAGCAACTCTAAATTGCTGCCAGTCCATCCATGAAACTGGTAGCAAACAGCAGACATGGTGTGATGATAAACATGAATAATAAACAGGGTTTTGCAGAGGCTGTGTTGAGAGAGAGAGAGAGAGAAAGAGAGAGAGAGAGGAAAAGAGAGGGAGCAACAGAGTAGGGCATCTCTGGTGATTTGTATGAGTGGAAGGGCCATCCTCTGAAGGTGAACACGCAGCGCTGTGATAGAATAGCATTGCTTTTTAATCAAGGTGTGTATGGCATCGCATTGGCAAGAGATTTATTGCTGAATTGCTTTCAGTCACTGTTACCTCAAGGCACCCTCCATCCTCTGTCAGCCAGTGGACAACAGACAAAAGAGAAAGAAAGTTCGAAACAAACACCTAATAAAGAAACTAACACTTTAAAACTAACAAACAAACAAAAACATGTAAATGCAGCACACAAAGCAAACAAGGGAGTTGAAATTGACTTTGTTTGCTTTTTTTTTTTTTTTTTTATTTGTAGTGTAGAATTTGGACAATAACTCACTCTAGATTTAGTTATTGCCGTCACAGTCTTCTGCAAGTGAAAGCAGTTAAAGGGCTTTCAGCTGCGACAGTAATATAAGTCGATAGCTTATCGTCCTATCTCTCCTCATTAGTGAAATCTCCAGGCCACCGTGCTGCAGATTATTGTGTTGTTTTAATAGATTGCCATCAAGCACTTTGCAAGAGCTGTTAAAACACCATTTCCTTCACCGACATCTCTCTTTAAGTCATTTTGGATGAGTGTTTTCTAGTCGCTGGATGTTTTTTATGTTTATAGTCAGGGAATTACACATTTGTTGTGTTGGAAATTGCAACAGTGGATTTATGTATTGTGCTGGTTTTCTTAACTTAAGCAGCGTTAAGACTATCAGACATTATTAAGTTAATATATCTAGTTTTGGGAAAGATGGAAAGAACATTTGAAATGCTTTATGAATTATTAAATAGTCATGCTGACTTGCATTGCCATGTTTATGTGCTTTTAAATGAAGCCAAAGGGAGTAGATTACACCCAGTCTGACCAGTGTTATAAAAATCTAAAAACACATTCATACTTAATCATTTAAAAAAAAATAAAAAAAGCCGTTTTAATGCATTTATATGAAGACGTATGCCTGTAGTTCATTCATGGTATTTTGTGGTTCAGCGTGTTGCCACTAGAGCTCACTCTTAAGCAGAACAATCCCCTCAGTGAGAGCATAATCTCATTCTTCCTACATTCCTGCACCCTGTTTCCTTTACATATCTACTTACACACTTAGATGCATTTATATTTTGGCAATGTGATTCTCCCCTACTATATTTGGATCCATTTAATGCTGCTGCTCCTCCTGCTTAATGTATCTATTAGTTGTGGTGGTGCGTAACCCTTTACAGCCTTCTGTTGACTGCACTGCCTTTGTCCTTCTGCTGATGTTGAAAGGTATTTTTCCTTAAAGCTGAGGCCCACAGAGTTGTTTCTTCTGCTATCCTTCTAAAGCTAGTTTAATGTAGCTGAGGCACGTCTCTCAATACAATACGTTAAGCCTCTTCAGTTCTATGTGTTGCACTTGAAGCAAAGAAAATCTTTGTTTTGTCAATCTAGTCATGCTGATGATGCAGCTAGAAAAACAAACCGATGAATATGTTAAAAGTGTTGTAACACACTGCTAGCATTCTCCAGGAAATTGCCGTTGCTCTTCGTGTGCTCAGGTGTATGTTTGAGAGTCTTTCAGAGTTGGACGGGGATACCATGGGAAGGAGAACAAAGTCGCACAAGTGCCGACACTTCTGAGTAGAAAGAGCTCTGTCATGAAAGTAATATGACAAGTGTTCACGTTTGCTGTCACAAGACCCAGGGAAGCGATCCCTCGTTACAAGACGGCGACAAGTTCAGGCAACAAAGGACAGGTAAATTGACAGGACCATCGGATATAGAATGGTTTGAAAGCGGTTTAGAGAGAGTTAGAGAACACCCGAGGGACAGTGTGGGCAGTGGGTAGCAGGAGAGGAAAAAGGGTGAGAGATAGACTTAGAGGGGAGTAATAATGAAGAATGAGAGCGAGTGGGAGGGAGCTGTCAAAGCAGAAAGAAAGTGATCAAGTAGGTGTGCAGCTCCAAGGGAGTTACGAGAATGAAGGGACAAGGTTGGCGAGGAGAGAAGCGAGGAGCGACTGTTTTAATAACTTCAACTTACCACAGGTCAATTGAGACGAGATCTCCCCAAACACACAGGTGCCCCAATAAAAGCTGTGTGCATCACATTCAATAACTCACCATGAAAAACCAATGAAAGCCATTGAGGCACTGACAGACATATGAACCAACACGTGGATCTCCACACCTCTCTAAGGGCCGCCATTACAGTCATCAAGTGGATCAAAAAGAAATCAATACCACACAACAGCAGAGTGACTTTATTAGTTCTTCTTCAACTGGGTTAATTAAGTTTTCAGCGACTACAAAATAGAGGGATATGAGGCCGTCCCAGGGTTTTTGCCCTCTTAACGTTTCCGTCACTTAATATTTTCCATTCCTACCTCCATCATCTGCATCATTCATTCAGAATTGCTCCCAGGTGTAAAGATCTCACAGCGATAGACGTAAGCTAAGGCATCACTACATTATTATTATTATTATTTTTTTTTTTACCACACTGGGCTGGTTGTGTATGTGGTGCCATATTATGGGAACCTCACACAGGAGCTATTTAAAGGGTTTGTCCATCACTACATAAACATATTCTTGCAAAGGTCACAATTTATTTACATAGCTGTATTATTTAAATACACAGACTACACTAGAAATATAAGCAGAACAGCAAAAAGAGTAAACATGGGAATTTCTTCCTACACATCCACTTGTTGTTCTTGTTGATGGAAGCGTACACTTCTCCATGGTGATTCTACACCAGGGTGAGACCAGGGGTTAAATTAGAAACCTTTATGAGCTCCCCTGCTGTTTTGGTTGGTGTCTTCTGGGTAATGTAGTGTACTCCAGGAAGCCAGAAACAACTGCGTTCCATTGGGGAGGGGGGCTCGAGGTCAGGTTCAAACATGTAGAGAACGAGAGAGCGAGAGAGAGAGAGAGAGAGAAAGAGAGAGAGAGGCATCCCCGTGTCATTACTATTTCATCATCTCACCTTTAATTAAAAATGAAAAACCTTGACTTCACTTCCGCCCATGTTCAGTATCACCTTGAAATCTGTTTGGTGGGCCAGATCGTGATGAGCCCTGCTGGCAGGATAAAGCCCCATGAATAAAAAAAAAAAAAACGTGCTTTCAGATTTTTTACACAGAGTCACAGTTAGTGAATTATTTTTTTTGTAACCTGATAATGATTTGCAAAGAAATCTGGGAAACATCTTTGTAGGTCATAGTTTTGTAGTATTTTAAGAGAATGTCTCGTAAGCACAACGCAACCGAGAGTTTCAATTGTTTATTCTTATATTTTATTCATAAAGTCATGCTGTGAATAAAATTACTTATCCTGCTCTGAAATAAAAACAACAAAAAGGGAAGTATTTCATGCTCTGACTGACATGAGTCATTTATACACAGAACATGAATATATTTAATGTGTGTATTTTGTATCATTAGTATGTCTACAGTGGATTTTTTAAAATATGTTTGATAGAACAATGGATCCCTGTTTGTTTTATTTTGCCTTAGCCATTTGTCGCTAAGTTAATATTGAGATTTTAAGAAGAAGAAGAAAAAAGAGCAAGTATAAAATGTCATATTTAACATATTATCCGGTTTGGACTTTATATTGGGCTGAATTTACCCATACAGTCAAAGGAGTTGTATTGGAAAAAATTAATTAACTAATACCCTATATATAATTATTGAGTAAGCATATTTAACTCAATTATATTTATACCCTAAGCGGTTGGTTAAGATATACCTCTTTGAGTCTTCTTATTGTCTTTTCATTAATTTAATATCACAATCAGTTACAGTATTACAAAATAGTTCATTAAGTGTACATAGCCTGAATGGCCACTTAGCTCTAAAGGGGCAGGGGGTCAGACACATAGTTTTATAACACCTTCCCATCGACCCCTCCTTCTTCAAAATGTCCTGAAGGGTTGTAGGGCGTAGGTTCTTCTGGAGGCTGGTATGCGGTGGGGGTTTTCCCTTCCCCCGCAATTGTCACCTCTACATTTTTTTCAGAATCGTTTTTTTTTATTTATTTTTTTTTTTTTATTCGCCAGATACATGCCTGCCATGTGAATTGCTTCACTTTTACAGTCACCTTTAGTTTCCAAAAAGTACATTTATGCATTAACATTAATATCTCTGATATTATTGTAATTTTCCAACACAGAGTGATTCAAACTTAAGAAAACTATGAATAGCGCTTATGTTTTCTTTTCATGGATGTGTCCCCGAAGAGGGAGTGGGACAAAGTACAAGTGTTAATTGAGTCAAACTAGTTTCAATCCATACCCTGTTCCTAAAGGAGTCGTCTGGAACAACAGTGTTAGTGAAGTAAAAAAGGACAGGTGCATTCGACAGGGGAAATTGAGGAGAAGGTGGCATGACCTAAGAAGTCACATTTAATAAAGTCTGTGCAATTCAAAGAGATGGAGATCCTGACGGGGAAAATGCCCTTATCACCTTTAGCTGAAACCATTCAGAAGGAAAAGAAACAGGAGTCAGTAGAGGTGGTTTCTGGTCAGTATCCTGGAACATTTTAGAACAGGAATGGACAACTCTGGTCGTACAGAGCCACTATCTTGCATGTTTTAGATGTTTCCCTCTTCCAGCACATCTGACAGTCCTTATGAGACTTCTGCAGAGCTGGATGATAGTTTTATCGTTTGCATCCGGTGTATTGGAAGAAAGATACAATTAAAACTACGGCTGTGAAAATGAATGCATTAACACAGATTGATCCATCATCATGATTAATCTGATTAAAAATGTTAATGCACTTAAATGAAACAGTTGTTTTATTTGAAGTCATTTTGTTGAATCTGTTGAAACAGTTGAATAAATGTGTTAGGTGCATATACTATAACACTGGTCTACAAGTAAAATGCTAACTAATTAGATTTTACCACATGTTACTGATAAAGAAAATTCAAGTATTAAAAATGCTGGTTGGTTCAAGTTTCCAAGATAAGTCTTGGGTCAAATTCTGAAATTCTTAGAATTAACAATAGAATATGTTTTAGTCCAAATGAATATTGGTCTCAGATCTACCAGATCTACTTCAAAACACTGTCTGCACATTATGATCCATTCACTTTACAGGTTCTTTCTAGTGGAATATTTACAAATCCATTGTATACATGTACATAAACCATCATATATGTAGAATAACACACCATCATATATATTAAAAACATGAACTAACCAGTAGTTTTGTTATTTGTTTTCTAATTCATCTTATTAATGTATGTGTTTTATCAGATTTAATGTCTGAAGCGGATACTTTAAAAAAATCATAGAGCAGTGTAATCATAATTAGCATATAATTTGATAGGGTTTGATTTATCAAATTTTTTGGTGTTTTCTTCTAAATATTACAACAGCTTTTGAATACGTTTTGGATTTTTCATTACTTGTGAATTTTAGTGGATTTTAAGCACATTTGCATATCTTTGCATGCCTCAGTGTATTTTGTGCATTTGTTGGGACATTTGACTGAAAAAAAGGAAGAAAAAATGAGACAGAACAGACCACCATAAAGTAAAAAAAACAAGATGGAGTGTTTTATTTTTCACTGAAGCTCTGCTATGTTAAAATTCCACATTAACATGAAGCATATGTAAGTCGGAGATTCTGCGACAGTAGCACTAAAGCAAAAGTGTCACCCAGCTTGGCACATATTTTCCCTTCTTTACTTGTTCTGTTTGCTCATGCAAAATGAAACACGATTAACATACGGTAGATTAGGAAAGAATATATAATCACGTTTAATCACAAATAATCCAAAACAACCCTTTGATTAATCAGATTACAAATTGTAGTCATTTGACCAGGACCAGGGTTGGCCACAGCTGTCGTAGAACTACCACTCAACTCTTATAGGTTATAGTATTCATAGGCAACATTTTGCTTTCGTAATTATTATTTTTTTTAAACCAGTGACATTCAGGGTGAACTGTTCATGGTCACACAGGGACGTGTAACCTTCTATCATATTGTCCTGACCAGTTCTCCTTGATCTTTTATCTAAAACTGAGGTCAGGGAAAGATAGAAAAATACATTTCAAAAGGACCAAGGAAAAGATATACAAGTACTGAAAGAATTGCACTGCACTTACACAAGGCAGATGTTTTTGTGGTACACCTATAATGTTATGACGGTACTGTACGTCTTCACCCATTCATTAGTCCTGCATTTAAATGGGTACAATACGATAGGACATTATTGTTAAGTCAAGTCACATTCATATTCTAGTTGGTTCCTACTGTATCTGCTAATGCAGGGATGTCAAACTCATTTTAGTTCAGGGGCCACATTCTGCTAAATGTGATCAGAAGTGGGCTGAAACAGTAAAATAAAAATATATATAAATAATAATCAACTCCAAAGCGTTCAAAGCATCCATGTTTTAGTGGAAAAAAAAGTCAATTTACATTATGAAAATGTTGATATCTATAAATCATCCTTTCAAACAATGTGGATAGCATGAACAAACTGAAATGAATGTATAATTTTCACCTTATTTGGCTTCATCATTTACATGTGTATATTATAGCTTACAAATACACAAAACATTTCGTTATTTGTTGGAATATTATTAAAATTGTACTTTACTTCTCTTAAGACATTTAAGGTTGTTCGTATTTGTTCTGGTTATAGAGAGGTTTTTTGCAAAATTTTAGTGTAAGTAAATGAAAAAAATTTACATTTACAAAGAGAAAATGTTTGAGTATTATGAGTATTTATGAGAGTGAATTGTTCTGTATGTGGAACGATTGGTAAGACTTTATAATACCTACACACGTTCCACTATGTATTAACCATTTGTTACCTATTTGTTAATGTTTATTCATGTATTGCTTATAAACAATTAATCATAAAGCATGTGTTCACATGACTACAAATGGTTTGTTCATAGAAATGAATAACAAATGCTTTCTTTATGATAAGTTTGTATGAATAGACTGTTAACAAATGATTAATACATATTGAACAAATATTAACAAATAGGTAATAAATGGTTAATACATAGTGAATTGTGTGTAGGTATTATAAAGTCTTACCAAATGATTAATATTTTACTGTAATTTTTACATTTTGCAAATTCATCCAATAACCTGGTAATTACACTTTATTAACTGAATTTTCATGAAGGTGACGTACAATGTCAGAAGTATCCTACAGTATGGAGGGAGCAAGAGAGAAAGTCAAGTTGGGAGAGTGGAAGCTCCTGAAATATACAAACAAAAAAAGGTTTGGGACACATTTACTGAGGGTTTTAAAGATGATGAGCGGCTCATAGTGTTTTCTTTTCTGTGGAAACCAGGTTCAAATGGCTCTTAGGGTGTTACAGGTTGTCGACCCCTGGTTTAGATAATGTGTGTTAATAACTTTTGAATGATGAAGCAGGATCAAAATATTTTCTCAATATATTAATGTACAAGTAATTTTTCAACTTTTCTTGCGGTCCGAGTTGCGGGCGAGCTAGTTAAAAAAAAAAAAAAAAGATTGGTTGCAGGTCGTACAGTATATACATTATATATCATTAAATCCTCAGTAAATCCTATCATTCTTATTTTTTGTAGGGTGTTATAGGAATCTGGCAGTGCTGTCTGATTGGACTGGTCATGTCAGTGTTGTGAAATCAGTAAACATGAGCTATCCTCATTAGGCTGCATGACTGGAATCAACTACTGCAGAAAAATAATGAAAATGTCAAGCTGGACAAACAACTCATTTAAAGTGTAAGTTATCTATCAGCTCTGAACCCAAGTCAACCCACTGCCTAATTTCCTAAAATGCAAAAATGTGTGTGTGTGTGTGTGTGTGTGTGTGTGTGGGGGGGGGGGGGGTTATGATACAGGAGTTACTCAGTGACAGAGAAAAATTGAGTGTGACTCAGATTCAGAAGGCACCTGGTGGCACAGAGGACTTTCCCTCTCTGACGTCAGCTGAAGTGGAGGAGCTTCATGGTGGTCTAGAGGAAGCTCAGTGAAGTTAATGTGAATAACACTGCAGAGAAAAAAAAAAAAAAAACTCCCATGTGAACTCTAAAAGCATTTTCTCAGTAGGTCCCAGGAGAGGAGGGTACAATTGCTCACAGGATGCCTGCACCTACAAAAAAGACCATGTTGTGACCAGTTTTTAGATCATGGAAATAAAAATATAGAAACCTGTGTTAAACCTTGAAAAGTGAGTGGCCCTGGTGTTCACTTCTGAAGTGCATTTTTAAAAAGAAGGTGAACTGAGCCTACTTTGATATTAAATGTATTCCAAAAAATCATTAAAATTGACAAAGAAACTCAGAAGTAAATCACCTCAGCACATCCATTTAAACTCATAAATAAAATAGAATAACAATTTCATCACAACTAACAGCTACTATCATCTCATCCCACTACCCACTGCAGCCACGACTGTCACTTTCTTTGTATGATATTGTACATATTGTATTTTATATCTTTGAATAGGGTTTCTTTATATATATATATATATATATATATATATATATATACTTTTTCTGCATTTGTAAATCAAGATTGAGTGTGTTTGAGAGAGTATGTCCATGTGAATGCAAATAATTGACAATAAAGACTCTTTGAATCTTTGAATATTACAGTTTATAATGGTAGATAAGAAAACAAGTGCAAAACTACTTCAGCCTTTAGAGTACCCCTTCCCTTACAAAGTGATAACTGAAATGGTGTCTATCTAAATAAAACTAAGTATCTGAAAAATCTGTGTGTGTGTGTGTATGTGTGTGTGTGTGTGTGTGCGTGTGTGTGTGTGTATGTGTGTGTGTGTGTGTGTGCGCGTGTGTGTGTGTGCCTTCTTCATTTCAACTTGTATATATTGGACACAACAGGAGAAGAAAACTGCAAGAGGATATAAAACAAAAGTGGATAAGGTTTTATTAGTCATAAAATGTGTTTGTGGTCTTAGTCACAGTGTGACTACCTATAGTATATAAGCTCTGTGTTTGCCTTGCAGTGGTTCAGGTATTAAATGAGCAGAACATCCTGAGAACCAGAGATTTAATGAAATGAAAACTCGCACCAAGATTTGAGGAATTGTTCGTTTGTGTTTGCTGTCATTAATACAGAATGAAATAATTGGTATTTAACATTAAATTGAGTTTCTTTTCTTTTTCTTTTTTTTCTTTTGTGTACAAATGGGTAAATACGATGGTGTAGTGGTTAGCAAGAAGGTCCTGGGTTCCATTCCAACACCAGTTGATGGGACTTTTCTGTGTTGTTTCTCTATGTAAGATAAATATTGTTTGCAATTTTAGAATTTAAAAAGATTTCAAATACTATTTAGCTACACATGTACATTTTATTTAAAGTATATGAGTAAGATAGGACTTTTATTGTGACATTTAAAAACCCACCAGTGGGGTGACTTGATTTGGTTGCCATGTGGGTGGGGTCAGTAGCAATCAGAAAGGAGATCAGAGCACAATAGTTTTTCGACCTCTCTCTCCAGGCTCTCTCCGTTTGACTTTGAAAACCTTGTAATCGTGGATATCTTTTAAAATATTATAATATTGGTTTAAGTTTTCAAGTAAACAGTGGACAATCAAGAAGTGGACTTAATTTAATTTTGGAGTGATTTTGATACGAGGGAGTCTGATGAGCAACAAGCTAAAGCTTCAATAGAAACTATAAGACCCTACTGATAGATTAATTAGTTAATCTAAATTACCCATAGGTGTGAATGTGAGAGTGATTGTTTGTCTATATATGTTCAGCCCTGAGATGAACTGGAGACTCATACAGGGTGTACCCCACCTTCACCTGAGATGAGATAAGAAGCCTTATTTTTTATCTAATTGTATTTAATCATTTTAGGGAATAGAATGGAGTTTTGTTTCCACAGAACGGTCATAATAATAATTTGCATAATAATTTACTGCCTACATAGTTGATATGTGAAAAAAACTTCCATATTTCTTAACAATTTTTCTCAGGCTGTTTTATTCTTTATTGGCAGATAGAGTCACGTCACCCATCACAATATATTATCTAATAATATTTGGAAATGACATATGCATGAAATGTGTGGCAATAAACTAGACCAGTTCACATAGACGGTATCTGATAGTGATGGAGGAAGGATGTGATAGGAAGGTTCCAGAGATGGTGGAGACAGAAAATCAAACCAGGGCAACAGCAGCAGAGAGCAGGAGGAAGTGGAGCAGGTGGAGGAGCAAAAGGTGTGTGGAGGAGGAGAAGCTGTACTGACGGAGGAGCAGGGACGAAAGGCTGGAAGGTCACGAACATCTTTTTCACAAGATTAAAATACTGGAGCTGAACCACATGCTACTCTGCTAGGTAGGAGGGGGGGGGGCTGGGAGACAAAAGAACAAACAATAATAGACTGGAAGTACAGGGAGCAGACATAGACTGGCTGACGTACAAATACTACTTGATTAAGGGTTAGAAAAAGCTCATAAAAAGTTTATGAGTGACACACACACACATACACACATACTTTCTCTGGTCTGTGTCTCCAACCATCCACTTTCTGAGGTGTTTCCTTGTGTAACTATGTCATCAGAACAGTGATGGTCTGTGCTGCAGTAGGTTTTCTTCAACATTGGGTGAAAGATTTGTTTCAAGGATTCAGATATTTTGACTCAAGTATCAACACAAATATTCTCCCCAAGTTAGTGCTACAAGGCACATAGATGGAGACTATAGACAGACAGACAGACAGACAGACAGATAGCTATAGATAGATAGATGCAGCATGGCAGGTGTATTGTAAGGCAGGCAAAGCAAAACATATATTTTTCAAAGGTTTATTTTATAGGTTTTATTTTATTCTTTCATTATTATTATTTTTTATTTAATTTAATAATTTTATTTGATTTCTTTTTCTATATTTAAAAAAATTATTTCTTAATTTTTTTAAGATGTTTACTTTTTCCATGTATTTAATTTTTCTTATTCTCATTTCATTATGTATGTATGTATATATATATATATATATATATATATATATATATATATATATATATATATATATATATATATATATATATATATATATATATATATATATATATATATATATATATATATATATATATACACACACACACACACAGATAGATAGATAGATAGATAGATAGATAGATAGATAGATAGATAGATAGATAGATAGATAGATAGATAGATAGATAGATAGATAGATAGATAGATAGATAGATAGATAGATAGATAGATAGATAGATAGATAGATGTATAATACATACATGCATATAAGATACTCTGTCTGTTGAATAGCAAATATGAGCATGTGTTACGACTTGACCCATATCAATTAGCCAAAATAAAATGTAACTGCTGAAATTGAAATAGAATAGAACTTATTTACTTCGTACTTTATTGATCCAACAGTTGGGACATTGCTTTGTATCAACAGCAGCATTCATATACTAAGTAAAACTAACAAACTAGGGTGTAAAACAAAATAAGTCAGATGCAATGACATATTAAAGTGCAGTTAAATACAGATAATTGTATAGTGCAAACGTATGTAAGGTAATCACAGTATTATTTACAGAAAGTACATAGTGTCAAACAGAGATAAAATGTGTTATGACTTGTTGAACAATGTTATCCTGTCAATAAATCACAGCGAATGCAGCTCATATTTCAACAGCTGCTGCTTTCTTAACCAGCGAACAGGAAACTACCAACTGCTCAGGCAACAAACTACACTGATGTAGAACAACATTAATGCTATTGATTGACAACATACTTGGTTTTTAACATTGTAAATATTGACTTGAATGTATCCCCATGCAATCTGCTCAGAGCACTCGTTCATCATCTCCAAGAGAATAGATATAATAATATTGGATATATTCAACCTGTTTAAATTCTTGTTTTGCTAATGGGGTATAAGACTGCATCTGTTCTGTTTGGCATCTGTACAAGTTGCTCTGTGTACTCATCAGAATGACGTGTGAACATTATATGTGTGTGTTGTTGCCAGCTCTGTAGTGTATGATAATATGCCACCATTGCTACCTTCAGTTGTTAGAATACTGTTATTCACTTGGTGGCTTTTTTGTAAGACAAGATGCATGGTAGACAGTCGACTGACTACCTTACCCTACTGTACATGTCAACTGCAACCCTAAATTGTCACATATCCTCCTTTTCCCCCAAGTAAAGTCAGTTTGACAGAAAGTGTTGACAAGATATAGATGATGATTTTATGGATTTTATTATTAAGCCAGTATTGTATCTTTATATAACCTGCCAGTAACAGACTATGATGCCCCACGATATTTTTGATTGCACTGGAGAATCTATAAAAATAGGGATGACAGGAAAAGCCAGTGCTTCCTGTCAACATGCTGGGAAATGACCCTACTAACGCCTGGATGCTACCCATAAAATATCCTTATTATAAACCCCTGTGCTTCTAGTCTATAGCACATCTTAAAAGTCTAAAACCCATTCTGGTCGTCCATCCAAACAATATGTTAACAGTTACTACTGTACAACTAACCCCAATTGGAGATATGTTTGTGTCAGTGTGCAGATGACAAGGAGATTCTTAATATGGCAGAAACAGCCAGTAGAGGGTGTAGCCTGCATCGAATCATGCAGTGCATGTCGGGGCTGTAGCTCCCTGTGATCCTGGATTAGTGGGTTTAGTGAATAAATGGATGGGTGTAGCTGTCTGCCCTTTAAAATGCCATTAGTATGCTACGGTGCGTGGAAAAGAAGGTCTATATTTGAAGACAAAACACAGTATGACCGTGTGTCATACATAGACTAACAAATTAGTTCTTGCTCTATCTTCGAAATGAAGTTGTCAACGCTAAAAATATATATATATATATATATATATATATATATATATATATATATATTATGCTGGAACTTTTCATCTAATGCCACCTCTGGGTTTTAATTTAAACTTTAATTTAAAAAAAAAAAAAACTGCCTGTAGTGTGAAGCTCTTAACATGTACAAACTTGGTCTTTTTTTTTTTTTTTTTTTTTTTAACATTTATGTGATATTTTCTGCCTTCTCATTTCACACATACTTTTTAGATTTAGTTCATAGAAATGACGCTATTAAATCCAGAGTCACATCTTCCAGCATCAATTGATAGACTCAAACAAAACAACATGTGGTTGAGGATGACAATTTATACGGACGTTTCAAAAGATTTATAATCATCCTTGGTGGTGATTCTCCACTTTAATGACATTACATTCAACAGTTGAATACCACAGTGAAAAAGAATGACGTGTCCTTGGTGTTGCCTAACAACCAGAGCTGTTTTGTGCTAATTGAATTGCTACACTCTTTTCAGAGAATGTTGCTTTTATGACTTCGTCAGCCTACGAAAACCTATGCACGCACTAAAATCTCACTGTATTTGTGTTTAGATTGACCCTATGAAATATTTTTCTCCTTGAAAATGAATTGGAGTCATATACTGTATAGTCAATATGATCTTTAGTTGCAATAATGTAAGATTAAAAATCTGTCATATTTCCACTCAAAGACGCTAAGTTTCCTTTCAGTTACGAAGGTAGTAGTTAACCCTTCAAAACATTTTTTCACAATAAACTTATTTATCAGGTGTTTTTTTTTTTCCCTATCTCTTCCCACTCGAGGCAATACTGTTTGAAATTAATGTTTTTATATTAAAAAAGAAGTTAATGCTGAGTGGATTTGTCTACATTTTCAACTGCTCAGATATTAATGTGGCTCATAATGGATCCAGACTTGGTTTGTGTGGTCTTTTGTTCTTATCTTCTTTAATAAATACAGTTGTTCAGGTGATGTGAAAAGTGAAAAACTAACTAACATATTAAAGTACAATTCAGTTGCACAAAACCTATGTATGTTTAAATGCTTTTAATGAATCATGATGCGAACTAGCTTTGGAGTATACAATTATGTTTTCATAATTATGTGTAATTATGACAATAATGAGAATATGTGAACGTCATAACTACAAAATCAGAGATATTATCTATAATTTAATTAACTCTCAGGAGGCAGTGGTATCATAACATCAGTGTCATTTCAATTTGACGTTTTTACACTACACTACTGCAGTAAATTGAATAAGCTAATGTGTAATTAAGGTATTTATTGCATTATAGAGATGTACATTTCCAGGCATTTAATAGGACTTGGGCCATTAAAGGTAACAACATGCAGGTCCCTATAGCAGCCTTGGAGTCAGGACCTCATGTGGGGTCATCTGGAATTCAAATGGGGTCGCCAGAAATTGCAAAATAATTTTAAAGAAATGACAAATTCTTATTTATTATAATTATTATTTTATCACTGGTAGACTGGACTACTGTAACACACCATTTACAGGCCTCCCAAAAAGCACTAGAGACAGACAATCCGTGTATCATTTGTAAATAAGACAAAAAAACAACTTGTTTCTTCATTATTTGTTTCAAAAACCGAATTGAAAAAAATGGATAACAATCAATTTTTCATTTTTCATTTTTGTGTTTAAATGAATAATGGAAAAAAACGGATAACGGCCGTTTCCCGTTTGATCCGATTTTGACCTGAAGCAAGTCGAGTAAACCAGAAAATAATCTTAACAACTGAAAGAAACATGTCCAGCCGACTTGAAGATCATTATGGTATGATTAAACAGCTGTTTGACGATGGAAAAACACATGCTAAGATATCTAACACACACTGACAATTATGTCAGAGATCCTCGGATATATTTGTGAGAAGATTCAACACCAACTAAGGTGTAAAAGACATATGTTAGATGCAGAACTGGAAACTGTTATCCTGTCATCAATACATAAGGTAAGTACAAGCTGTACGTGTATGAAAGATATACATATACATTTGTTATATAAATATTTTTTGTGTGTAATTATAAAAAGAACATACCTGGAATATGACACTAATTTTCTCCATGGTCATATCTTCAGGTCTTAGGTTGACCCTCTTAGTTTCCCAAAATAGGACATAGGTTTCTATCTTTGTTACTGTGGGTCACGATCATTTCTGGTTTACTCGACTGGCTTCAGGTCAAAATTGGATAAAACGGGAAACGGTCATTTTGTGTTTTTTTCCATTATTCATTTAAACGCAAAAATGAAAAACAAATCGTTATCCGTTTTTTCATTTTGGTTTTGGAAACAAATGATGAAGAAACAAGTTGTTTTTTTCGTTCTTTTATTTTTATTTAATTTTAAAAAATGAATGAACGGATGATACACGGATTACAGACTTTTACCTGATTTGTTAGGTACCATGGAGTAATGGTACTATCTATCTATCTATCTATCTATCTATCTATCTATCTATCTATCTATCTATTTATCTATCTATCTATCTATCTATCTATCTATCTATCTATCTATCTATCTATCTATCTATATATCTATCTATCTATCCATCCATCCATCCATCCATCCATCCATCCATCCATCCATCCATCCATCCATCCATCCATCTATCTATCTATCTATCTATCTATCTATCTATCTATCTATCTATCTATCTATCTATCTATCTATCTATCTATCTATCTATCTATCTATCTATCTATCTATCTATCTATCTATCTATCTATCTATCTATCTATCCATCCATCCATCCATCCATCCATCCATCCATCCATCCATCCATCCATCCATCCATCCATCCATCTATCTATCTATCTATCTATCTATCTATCTATCTATCTATCTATCTATCTATCTATCTATCTATCTATCTATCTATCTATCTATCTATCTATCCATCCATCCATCCATCCATCCATCCATCCATCCATCCATCCATCCATCCATCCATCCATCCATCTATCTATCTATCTATCTATCTATCTATCTATCTATCTATCTATCTATTTATCTATCTATCTATCTATCTATCTATCTATCTATCTATCTATCTATCTATCTATCTATCTATCTATCTATCTATCTATCTATCTATCTATCTATCTATCTATCTATCTATCTATCTATCTATCTATCTATCTATCAGTCCGTTTATCCGTCCGTCCGTCCATCTATATTTAGAGAAGTTATTTTAATTTTACTAAACTTTTGTTTTTTTAATCATTAAGGTTTGTTTCAAATAATCTGCATCTAGATTTCTGAAATCTTTGTCACACATTGACCTTAAATAATGACTTTAAACTAAAACTATGCATCTGATTCCTTTAGCTCAATCAGGAATTAGTGCATTCATGAAACCTTGTGTATTTTTCAGAAGCTAAAACAATGGAATCCACAGTTTCAGTGCAATCAGGGAAAGAAATGCACAACTTCTTTCTGCTGCTCTCTCTTCATGATCCAAATCAAAACAGAGAATCATGAATATAGATTCCCTGGTGTGTTTTCTATAGCACAAGACCTCTTCTTTAAACTTCTGCATCAGGCTATAGATTAAAGTATGGACTCACATCTGATGAAATCTTCACTTTGATCTATAGTTGCAGTTGTCAATCATGTATGTAAGTCTTCTACCTGTCTGAAAGTCCCTAGGATAAGCCAAAGCTTCGTGCCGCTTGGGGATATTTCAGTAAAATGGTGAAAAGTGTAGAGTTCTACTTCCCTGTCAGACCAGCTGAATTGCAATAAACTGAAATATAGTTGCATAATTTTTGGCCCAGCGATGCCAAAAATCTATTAAACACTGTGAAATAAATAATTCAAAGCAGAATTTCTCATGTGAAGTCACTTTCTCGTAAATACCACACCGACCCTGCGTTTGAAGAACCTACTTAACTGATCTAAGAAGTCACCTTAACAAGATCCAGATACATAAGAAATGATCCCGAGTAGAGATTGTCATAATAAAAGGCTTTACATACTGTCAAGTGCTGCTATTATCAGCAATTTGACCTCTCCCTATAAAGGCCTTTCTATTTTCAGGTTTAGCCCACTCACAGTCTTGGCAACATTCTCCAGTATAGAGGCTATGAGATATCACATATCGCATCACTCCAGTCTGCTGTGACACCAACACACTGCTGCATCACTCAGCAGTGAACACGAGCTGGAAGGCCCAGAATATTAACACAGGGAGAGTGGGAGTCCTCACAGTCAGGAAATAACCAGCAAGACTTCCCATCCACGCAAATGTGTTTAAAACTCCTGTCAGTAATCACTAGTGTATATAAGTAGCTAAGTACAAGTACTTCCTTTACTGTACTTGAGTAAAGTTTTTAGGTATCTGTACTTTACTTGAGGATTTATTTTTCGGGCAACTTTTTACTTTTACTCCCTATATTTTTGTATAAATATTTGTACTTTATACTCTTTACATTCTCAAAATAGACTCATTACTTTTTTTTTAAAACTAGACAAATGTGACAGTATGAAAAATAAGTTGTAAATCATAAATTGTGAATTATTACATATCATAATCTTTTACTTTTTATCTCATCATTTTCACTTTTTGTCTTCTGATTTAGATTATTTTATCTCATAATTCAGTTTTTTTTTTTATCTCCTATTTATGACTTGATTTTTTCCTAAATATCCATACTATTGATACCCACTAAAACTGAGTACCATGGCCCAATAAAACACATCTACTATATAGTAACTCAGTTTCAAAGGCTTTATTCTTGGATATTTTTTTCTGGTTTTTCCTGCTTAAATCAGTATTATTTCATCCATAGCAAAAAAAAAAAAAAGCAGTTTTATTTTTTACTTTATTACAATTACTAACCCTTTTTTTTTTTTTTTAATTTTACTTCAGTAAAGGAGTTAAATCAGTATTTTTACTTTTACCAGAATATTTCATACCAGTAGCTGTACTTCTACTTAAGTACAGAATATGAGTACTTTTACCACCTCTGATCTATACTGTGTAGTGTTGCATTTCACATTACACTGATGTCATCTTCTTTTCGTACTAAACATGCTGAACCTGAGCAGTAGGAAGTCTAACAGCAGGTTCTTTTACCTGTTGGGATTTGTCATATTCAGCAATGAGTAATAGCAGCGTGTCAACAAAGACCTTATGCTCTTATATTTAAACAGTTTAACAACATCTATGTCCTACTGCCAGGCATTGTTCACTCATGCACATTGGTCTTTGAACTTGTCTTTGAATGCACAGAGGAAGACAGGTGTGTGTGTGTGTGTGTGTGTGTGTTGCAGGAGATAAAACGTATTATATTCCTCCTCATCTTACCACTCAGTGAGAGGCTCCCAGGAGGAATCTCACCTTGCCTGCTTACATACTTCTAAACCTGGCAGGATTCTGTGTGGCGTCACATCAACTTGTTTCCATGGAGTTCTGTTGCCCCATGCCGGTATGTTTCCATGGTTTTTGATTTCCCTGTGTGAACGATATAGATTTTAGGACCTCCAGCATGAAATGGTTATTGTTGCAAATAACATGAGACAATGGGCTCACCATGTTTGTGAAAAAGAAGAAAGTTTGTAAAAACATGGCCAGACTGATGAGTTTTTGCCACTAAATACACGGTTCAAGTTAAATACAAGACTTTTTTTTTTTTTAATGCGGTCTGATATTAATTTTAAGACCAAACACAAACTGACATAGAGCCAAAATTGAAAAGGGAATGAATTACCTGAGGGCAGTTTTACCCAACGGTTAATTTGAAATAAAATATGACTTTTTGGTCCAGTTGCTGCTACATTCATGAACCATTTGCATGAAGAAGCATATCTTTGAAATTTTTAATATATAACACACACCATATAAACACACACTTGCAAAAAAACTAAGTATAGTTAAAGGAATACTACACCCACAGAATAATGTGCCCTCATTTTCTACTTTTTGTTATATAGACAGCCTAAATGTTACCAAATACTTTTTTTATTTCAAACTAATATGAATCTTACTAATGTGTCCACATTTTTAAGACTTTAGAAAATTACATTTAAGACATTTTAATGCCAAATCAGGCTTTATTTTTAGAACCTTTAATAAAATGCCTTTTAAGACTAACCCTGTAAATAACACTACATTTTTTTAAGCATCTGCTTCAGACATTAAATGTGCAAAATCTTACATATTTTAATAAGATGAATCAGAAAACAAATGACAAAAGTGCTGGTTAGCTCATGTTTTTAATTATATATGATAGTGTGTTATGCAGGGTTGGGTACCTAAAGTGGGTATAAGTATGGAACTGGGGCACACGTTAACGGTAGTAACCAGACCGAAATCTAATGTGAATTTTGGTACCATATTTCAGTACCACACATATATGCAGCTGCTGTTTAATTACACCTTCTGTCCACTGTTAACTTTGGCAGCTCAAGTCAATCACATTTTGCCACACCCCCCGAATTTCACATTTTGACCCATTTTATCTTGGAAATTTAAGCCAACCAGCATTTAAGACTTGAGTTTTCTTTATCTGTTACACACATGCTAAGAATATAGATTTTTAATTATTATTATTTTGGAATAATTTTACTTGTAGATCAGTGTTATAAGTATAATTGTTTTCTTTGCTTTTATTTATTACTTGTTTTAAAATGTCTTGTGAATTCAAAAAATGATATGGTAAAATGATATATTGATATTCAGCTGTTGTTTTAACTAATCAAACTTACTTGTTTAATGTCAAATTTAATCTATGATGTTTAATGTATTTAACGTACTTATTCCCAACAATTAAAAATACTATCTCCATGTCATGTTTCTGACATAAGATTTTACTATTTTAAAATCAGTGTGATAGAAATATCAGTGTGATAACTTTTAAACAGTTAATTTACTGAAGCAAAGAGAAACAAATATTAGACCACACTTGTTTTCTTTAGTTTCTTGTTCATTTTAATGTCTGGTAGAACTAAAGGTACATTTGTTTGGACAAATATAACAATAACAAAGTTTGATTTTAGTTTAAAGTTTAATTGAAGAACTGATGTCAACACATTTTCCATGGTTGTCTTGAGAATCATTTCTATTCTATTTAATCTATGGCATTGTACTGACAAAAAGAGTACAATAGTCTGGTTTCAAAAACTCCAGTTCGACTACAGTCTGACTAAGGTGTGTATGTGGCTTTCAAAACTTTAAGCAGGAATTTGGTAATAATTTGAATATCTTTAAGTGCATGTAATAAACAATACAGGTTTTTTTTGTTTTTGGTTGTTTTTTTGTCCAATAAATATGTATTCAAAATAAAGGTAAGACATGTAAAACTGATGGAAAAGTGTTTTTTTTTTCAGAGTAAATGCAACTACAATACAGCTAAAAAATATTTTTTTGTCAGGTCAACTTTCCCCCCAAAAATTAATATATTAATACTTAGAGTGACTACCCTCTGGAAAAATGAGTAAGTAGCCCAACTGTGTCAGCTAAACTCAACTGCTAAGTATTAGTTACAGACCACTGTATAATGAATGTTTTCAGTTATAATGAGTCAAGAAAAAAAACATAATCATAATAAAGTTGACAGAGAAGTTAATGGAAAAACATTTATTTTTTTTGTATCCCGACATCATATCTTGTGTTTATTGTAATTGTTTATTGTGTTTATTCTAATTGTTTATTGTGTTTATTGTAATTGTTTATTGTGTTTATTGTAATGTCAGAGGTGAAATGTGAGGATATCTATCTTGTACAAGTGTGCTGCAGTAGAATGATGATGCTTTATTTTTCTTGCGTAGCTCATACTCTGAAAACATCGAGAGCTCTGAAAAACGCCTGGATGTCAGGGAAGTAAAAAAACAAAAAAAACATCCTTTGTTGATAAATCTTTAAAGATACCTGGATAATAAGAAAAAAGCCTTCCAGTAGCATTTGTGATTCAAATGAGACCTTGAAGAAGCTTCTTAACTCCAGACTCCTGTAGCGAGGCTGCAAAGCAAACAACTAAGATTTTAATGCCAACTCAGTTACTATGGCGACGTACTATGTCTGCAGATGTATATAAACTCCTATAGTGACTTACTTGGATATTGTTTTATTGTGTTTTATTGTCTTAACCCCTTAACACCTGAGTATATAAAAAAATACTAACTTAAGTGGAGATGAATGTTTTTTTTGTTCTTTTTGTATATGTTGCATATTTGTGACAATAGGTGTTAAGGGTCAAAGTCAAACATCCACCAGCCACCAAAATTATCTATTGATATAAAATATTTATGGTGTGATGTTTAGATTATTTTTTAAGGAGTTATGCATTTTAAAGGGTTAAAGGTCAGAACTGAGGAACCTGAACCAATCATAACTCTCACTTAAATATATAATTAACTGAACTTAAAAACACCCCCTGTCATTTATGTCAACCTACATGAGTTTTACTGGTGAATCAAAGTTGTAGAAGCCTCTGAATATTCAAATGACTTATATTTGATAATGATAAAAAGCTGAGGAACTGTGTTTCACATGAATCATTTACATGTATTGATAGGATTAGTTATTAAGCCCTGACGTGTTCTGAATGGATGGTTTAGTTTAAATATTCACAATTATTATTTTTTTTTTTTACTGTGTTTACTGAGTTTTGGAACTGAAGTATAAAGATAAACAGGTGTCAAAAAACAACTGATCTAGAAAAAGAAATTTAAGAATAAGCAAAAATTGCATTTTTTTTAAAACTTTATTTAATTTGACAAAACATTTCAATTTATTTATGATTTTGTAAATATAAGTTTTTCTTCATTTTGTTGCTTATTTTGTGTATTTTTTTATTTTCTTTCTTCACTTTTGTTCTATTTGTGTCTTACTTTGTTCATTCATTCATTATCTGAACCAGCTTTATCCTCACTAGGGTCGCAGGGGTCACTGGGGGCCTAATCCAGCTATAATGGGCGAAGGCGGGGTACACCCTGTATGAGACGCCATTTCATCACAGGGCTGAACATATATAGACAAGCAATCACTCTCACATTCACACCTATGGCCAATTTTAGATTAACCAATTAACCTATCAGTGCATGTCTTTGGATGGTGGGAGGAAACCGGAGTGCCCGGCGAAAACCCACGCAGACACGGGGAGGACATGCAAACTCCACACAGAAAGGTCTGGTGTGGGATTCGAACCAGGGTCCTTCTTGCTGTGAGGCACGAGTGCTAACCACTGCACCACCGCGCCGCCCTACTTTGTTCATGTTACTTATTATTTAGTTGGTTTTATTGATCACTTTGGCTATTTTTGTTCATTTTGTTGCATATTTTATTCTTTTTTTTTATCAGCTGTGGAACTGCTAAAATCTCAACAGTTTTAAACCTTATATAATCATCTACATAATCAGCACATTAAATATTAGGTTTTCACTGAAAAATACAAAATACAAGGGACATATTAATAAATGATGTAGAAATCATCAGAAAAACACAGGTCATAGTTGAAGACACACATCTAATGGACACATCTGAAGTGTTGTTGTTACATAAACACTGTTCCTTGATGCTTTTACCCTCAGCCCACCCCAAATGCAACCCCTCCTCAGGCTAATTACGCTCATGTTTTTTTTGCTGCTGATTTTCCCTCAAACCTCCACCTTTATTCCAGTTTTAGTGCAGTCTCATGTTTTATACATGCTGTGTGGTTTGTTTTTCACTTGATGACGGCGTCCTGCCCATGTGACATAACTGAAACATAACAACTGCTCACATTCCCAGAGGACAGAGGACAGGCCGTTTTAGCTGCAGAGCTGTTTGTCCCCACTGTTGTGGATAATTATAAGCAAAGTAATTGGCTACCTGTGCATATTAAAATGGGAAAAAAAAAATTATAATTTAGGATAAGACTATTGATTTGTACAACAGATAATTCAAATATTTCAGTGTCATTAAAGAACTTTCCTCATTAATTTAACCTGAACTTGTGGCTGTAAACATGTGGATAATAAGCTTAACCTGCACAGTATTAAAAGAGTGATATTTTGTTTTTTTTAAATGGAATGATGCATTTTTAAACATTACTTTTAGGTCTACATGAACTGTAAATGCTATTCTTCAGTCTGGATTCTGCAGTAATTCAGTTCTATTTCTGAATAATGACACCAGAAAGATGGATTTGAACGCTGCTGTTCTGTACATCCTTCCTACCCTTCAACAGCCACACTGCACATGCGAACAACACATTGTTTCTTGCGGCTTCATGAGATTTTTCTTTCATTAATCAGTTGTACTGACAGAAAAATGGTGAGTGTTTGATGTTTCTTCCTCAATTCAGTGGTGTTTTGTACCTTGTTTCCTTATTTGAGTCTATGATTTCAGTTATTTTTGGCTAATATTCTTTTTGAATAACATTTTATGAACTGTCCAGAACATCCTGCATATAGCTATTAATAGTGTACTGTAGCATATTTTGATATTTCAGTTTTCAGAACATCCTACCTGGATATATCAATATAGAAACATATTCTAAAGCACAGGTGTCAAACTCTGGCCGGTGTCTTGTATGTTTTAGATATTTCCCTCTTCTACATGATTCAGTTTAACACTTTAACTCCTGAAACTTGAACAGTTCCACAGTAAAAAAAACAAAACAAAAAAAAGACTTGTTTTAGTAATTTTTTGGCACATTTTTCCATGTTATTTAGAATTTTGTAAATATTTGTGTCTAACTTTATGTTATTACTTATTTTTATTAGTTTATTATTCATTTTTGTTCACCCATGTTTTAAGGGGTCATTAGAAATAATCTGCATCCTGCATACATCTACATTTTATTTCTGATCAGGTCATTCTTAGAGTTTGGATGTCCTAGTTGCAGACAAAAAAAAATTAAGACAGTGATGGCAAGCTAGGATTTTCTGATGAGGCAGCACATACTGTCAGACATTTCATTTTATCCTATGGTAGGAGTTTTCATGGAAGTAGGACAATTCGACAGAATACTGGTCCTCCACATGAGCCTCTTCAGGCCCCGCCCCCTCCAACTGAACATTTTTGGGAATAGGACTGATCTCAAATGATGTCAAAATTTGTTCATTTATATTCATGAGCTCTGAGTTGCTGAATGCTCGAACAATCTAATGCATAACAATGGTTTATATCTACAGGAGCACATATAATATTGAATAAAAATTACATCCTGTGAGCTTCATTTTAATATGATTCAATCAAGAAGCACATATAGAACAACTGAAACAAGGGTAGAGTCCTCAACGTCAGCAGAAGGAAAGCAGGATTAGTGGAAAAGAAGTGTATATTTGTCTGAACTAGCACTTACTCTGTTCTGATGTTATTTTATACATTTGTTTTGTTTTTTATAGACTTGAAGATGCCTTCTTCATTTTGCTCTGCTGCTTTTTATTTTTTTCATTTTGTTGTACGTAAACCGATTAGCAGTTCACTTCATGTCCAAAATGGCGGCCGCTTTGATGAAGGTCATGTGAGTGGGAAGGGTCAATACTGTAGAGTTACATCATTCTTTTAACACACAAATGCAGTGCTTGTTTACCTGCTTGACTAGTTTCAGATACTTCCTATAGTCTTTGTCAGAATCATCACATGATGTTGTTGTCAGCTGTCGTATAGGCTGTTTTAGAAGGATCGGTCAGACAGCAGGGGGTCGTTACACCCCCTGCTGTCTCACGTCTTCTCCAGGACCACATCCCAGGTGTGTGATATGGTGCATGCGCTGTCATCTGTGTTCATCGTCATTGGTTCACGTTTTCGTATCTCGATGGCCTCTTTGATCCAGCGGTGGTACCTGTTGCTTTCAGCATGGATGACCCTGGATTTTTGTCCAGTCCAGAGGTCAGACAACAGGGGGTGTAATGACCCCCTGTTGTCTGACCAATCCTCCTGAAACAGCCTATAAGACAGCTTACAACAACATCATGTGACGCTTCTGACAAGACAACAGGAAGCATCTGAAACTAATCAAGCTGCTAAACAAGCACTGCACTTGTCTGTTAAAAGTATTATTGTATCATTGTATAACAGAGTATGTAAAAGCCGTATGCTAATGTGATAATGGAAATTTAAAATCATCAGAATGTGTTGTAGGTGGAGGCCTCTTTCTTGCCTCTTCCTGGCAGAGATGCACTGTGGGAAATAAAAGACATTAAATGAAATGGTTTGTCATTGACACACAATGACAATAAAGAGTGTTCTATTCTATTCTATTCTATTCTATTCTATTCTATTCTATTCTATTCTATTCTATTCTATTCTATTCTATGCTGTTGAAAAAAATGTAACTAACTATAGAATCATCTTTGGAAGACAGTCTGAACATTTACAAGACTTAATTGGTGCAAGGTTGAAAAACATGGGTTATGAGTTGCCTGGAATGCAGCATTTGTTACAGATGGGGAATAATGGAGTCAATTGCTCAGTGCTGTAGGGAAAAATGGATTTATTAAGCAAAACATAAGCAGTGATAAAACAAACATAAAACCTGGTGGAGTGAATCTGAGCCAATATGTGGAAAAAAAGGAATACATGTCCAGGTTATAGCATGGTGGTGGATAATGAACAAATCCTATGCTGCTTAAATAAGGTTGGTTTTATTGAGCTGCAGCTGCATAGCATGCAACAGGTGAGTCTGATGGGGAAGGAGGGGTGGAGAGGGAGGGGCTGGGTGAAGGACCACAGCAGATCGTGACTGCATTAGACTGCTGCAGGTTAAACTGCTGTACTTTTTCTTTTTTTTTTTTTTAAGAAAGTATCTGCTTCAGACATTAAATGTGTTAAATCTTAGATACTTTAATTGATAAGATGAATCAGAAAACAAATGACAAAAGTGATGGTTTTGTTATTTGTTGTCATATATGTGTTATTCCACATATATGGTGGATTTGTAAATATTCCACTAGAAAGAGCCTGTAAAGTGAATGGATCATAATGTGCAGACAGTGTTTTGAAGTAGATCTGAGACCAATATTCCTTTGGACTAAAACCTATTGTTCACAGAATTTCACATTTTGACCCCAGACTTATCTTGGAAACTTGATCCAACCAGCATTTTAGACTTGTGTTTTCTTTATCAGTAACATATGTGGTCAAATTATTTACTTTTAGACCAGTGAAATCAGGGTTATTCCATTAAATACTGATGTCTAAGCTTTTACCAAGTTACAACATTAATATTATGTTACTTAGAAAATAGTCTGACATGGCTTTTCTTTGCATTATATGAAAAAAATGCAGGTCTGAAAACACCTTGCTACTTGCGTTTTTTGTTATTTTGACCACGTGCCTTGTTCTGCAAATACATGGTCTAATTAACAATAGTTTTATTTGAATATGGGAAGGGAAAAAAGTTGGTAGTTTAGAAAATAAAAGTAAAATCTTCACGTACAAATCAAGGATTGGCCACCCTAATCGTAGAGAGCCAGTGTCCTGCATGTTTTCACTTTATCCCTCTTCCAACACACCTGATTCAAATGTGGTCAAATTCCATGAGTTTTTTTTTTTTTTTTCCAGAAGCATTTTTACTTGTGGACCAGTGTTATTGGAAAAAAGCTTCAACTAAAAAAAATATTTTTTGTACTTGGACCAAAAGTAAATGGTCTGCACTTGCGCTTTTCCACCTTCATGGTGCTCAAAGCGCTTTAAATCAGTAATTCTGTCCAGTTTGGTCAAATAACTGCTTCCTTCCAAACCCCACCACTACACCCCTCTCTCTTTACAACACAGGGTGTCGTCCCATTTTGCCATCAGCCAATGTCACAGCAGTAAATGTATTCATCCAAGAAAGTGTCTCTCATGGCTTGATGTTGGCTAGTGTTACTGTCCTCATAGCCTGCAGCATACACTACTGAATTCTAATTTACTATGAAGGTTTAAAAAAAAAAAAAAAACAAAGATCAGGACAGTTTCATTTTATTCATCACAGACCCTTACCATCCTGGGGTAATTTGCTTAAAACACCTGAAAAATACTTTCCCAAATGCCTGGCAAAAAATAAAATAAAAATTATGGACAGTATCTTTATGGAAAATGGGGGAAAAATTATATAAAACCACCAACATAGATCTCAGGTTGGACTAATATTCCTGGAGTTTCTGTGGCTTTTTGGATCTTACATGCATTTTTTACATAAATACTCAACTGGATTATATTCGCCGGAATGTTACACTTAAACCAATACCATATTTGTCTGGATTGATAGTATGGGGGACTAGAAGTACCAAAATGTAACTCTAATATGAATTAATTAATGTCATATTTGATGAATTATTTAATGATGTATTTATTTTTAATCCATAATTCTGATATTAAATGTGTCATGAATTCATTAAAATACATTTGAGGTAAAACACAAACAAACAAATAAACAAACAAACACACATATTACTATTTCACTAATGAATTATTTCATTATGTTGCAGTGGATCATGAATTTATTTTATCTGTCAACCTTTCCCATCAAAGTTGGTGGGCGGATCTTAACACCTGATTGGTTGTCCTGCACATCAAGTCAAGTCAAATGGATTCCAGATAAAGGATTGATGCAGAGGTTGTAAACACATTCCCATACACTGGATGGTGCTATTAACATCTATGTTTGTTTGAATACAAACAAAACTTTAATGGCAACTGATGAAAACCTAGACTCTTGGTCCGACACTCCCAATGGAGTGGATTTGACTAGATTGGTGTTAGAACCTGTGCACCAATGTTGATGGGCGAGGTTGACAGATAACAAAAATTCATGATCCACTACAACACAAGGAACATGAAATACTAAATTAATTAATAAAATAATAATGTTGGTGGGTTTTTTTTTTGTTTTTTTTTACCTGAAATGAATTGATATTTTAATGAATTAATGACACATTTAATAACTCATTTATCTATTTAATTCCAATTTTAATTCATAATGATATATTTAAGTAAATATTTAATGATCCTTGTTTTCAATTTTGACACGTTTAGTCCTCCATACTATTGATGACTGATCAGATGACAGACTTCAAAAGTAAGATCAGCCACATATTTCATATTTCAGTTTTGTAAAATTAACTTTTGTGTATGTGGTGTGACTGTGGAAGGATGTTTCCTGAAGCCTGATTGGTTACCGAGAGGATGACGACAGTATGATGGCTCCATCTACCAGTCATCTAAGCCATCCTCTTTGCATTGCACTATGTGTGACTCATAACTTTATCATAAAGCAATTCTTATGCTTACTTAAAGCAGAGAAAGGAGGAATGAAAACATGGAATTACACTTATGCACACACAGTTGTCACTCAGATGTCAACAATATAAACACAGAATATGAAACCAGGTGTGTGTGTGTGCTGGGGAATTCACACTTCAGGGGACACGGTCCTTTTTTGGAGACGGCTGGTCTGGGACCACCTGCTGGTCCACATTGTCTTCCACAGACCCCTGTTGGTGGTGGGGACGGCCAGTCTAGTCTTTGTGGCTATGTAAATCATGTTAAAACAGTGAGAATAAAAAGTGCAAAAAGAATTGAAAAATGACAAAAAAATAATCAATCAATTTATCAATAACAAAAACAATCAATAGCTGCAGTTCTACAATTAAATACATGTTTCTTATCCATCTTGTTTGCTTGCTTACATTGCAGAGGATATTGCATAAATAAGGTTAATTCCCACCTAACACTTAGAAAAGTCAGTCCACTTAAACACAAATATTCCTTTAGGTAATTACATTTGTGTGTGTGTGTGTGTGTGTGTGTGTGTGTGTGTGTGTGTGTGTGTTTTTGCAAAAGCACCACTTTTTATTATGTTAATAATGATAAATAATAATAATAAATCAAACTTGTATAGCGCTTTTTTGGACACTCAAAGACGCTTCACATTGGGACAAAGAAACAAAAAACATTTAAGAACTTTTCTAGTAGACAGATTACTTCACAAACTGAGTAAACTATACAGGATCTGATTTCATTATAATCACATGGGTTTAGGTTGAAACTGTATGTGGTACAGTGTCCCAGAGTGTCTATTCTGGTGTGTGGCTGTAACACTGAGCCTCTGTGTTAGTGCGAGCTGAGCCAGGATGTGACAGCGGAGTGGCAGGAAAAGCTAATTGGTCCAACTGATGTGTCAGTGCGGCGCAAGGGAGAGCACAGGAGTGGCGAATAGGCACCAGCTCCTTCCAGCCTCTTATACCTTCACTGCTCAACGTGTAATGAAGGCCACCATAGAAGAAGTCAAATGCAGTTCAATGAGGTGAAATAAATCTTCTGGATTTTCTGTAGAGATCCTTTCATGATCCCTCGGCATCATATTAGGCCACATATCATGTCAGCCAAAGGTTAGGAAGGTTGCATGTGTTGCTTTTTATAGCATACAGAGGTAAAAAAAAAAAAAAAAAAAAAATCCCCCCGGGGCTCTTGGATTCAGAACTTGTTTTACCCCAAAATAGACTCTTTTTCAGCATTTTGATAAAAAAAAATGTCATCTTCAGCAGAACCTTGTGTTTACTCAGCAGGATTTGACGATAAAAACTAAGTTCAGAAGTTCCTGGTTTGGGTTTCACCTTGATTTGTGCACTTGTTAAATACAGGGTGTCCACTGCGATTTAAATTAAAAAGTGCGAAATTAAGAATGCAAAATTTAATGGTCATTAAAAGCATTACATTTGGTCAAAGGGAATTAATTTTTAAATATCAGGTATTTTTTCCCCTATTGGACAATAAGGTGTTCCATTTTGATTAAATAAAAACATTTTACTTGTAAGGTTTGCATACGTTCATCGTTCACAGGTAGATTTCAAACTAATGTGTCTTACAAAGCTGTATAAAGCACTGTATTTGTTACGAGCTTGATGTTGACGTCGTTAGACATTTGACATCCTCTGCATGTGCACATAGCTGACTTAGCTGCAGCAACTTGGGAACTTGGCCCAGGTGTGCACTAAGGCCACACAGTCAAACTTACACTTGACCGAGTGCATTCACCTTGCTCCAGAAGTAGACCTGTTTTCAGCTGGTGAGCTTTTGGCGCAGTCTAAGTCAGCGAAACTGTCACTGTGCCAAGCTGAATCAGTGGTCACCTCCCACGACTGCACCGCCACAGCCATCTTGGCGGGCACACCGCAGTCTTGGCGGGCACACCACCCTGCGCCACGGTGGGAAACTAGAGCCCTCAGTGTCATGTTGGTTGTAAAAAATATAATCTGAAGGTAGTAAAAAAAAAGGTATTAAATGGTAGCATATTTAACTTAACCCTTATATTGTGTTAGGGTCCTCAGGGACCCATTTTGAAGTTTAAGTGTGTAAGAAGCATCATTTAAAGATTGCTGTCTATACCCTGAAATATACAATAGATGCAATGCACAAACATTTTGATTTGTACTTCTTACAGTGGACTAATAGAAACACTTTTGTCCGCTTGAAAAGTTGATTTTTCAAGGTCATTTGTGAAATACCTGATCTGCTCTCATACTTGAACAGAGGTGTTCTTCTGTAGACTGGATAGATGTGACCTCCAGAAACAATGTTTGGAACAGTATAACAAAACAATGATGAGACACAACAAAAGGCTGCTCTGAAATTAAAGGCTGGACCTGCAATAGACCAGAGTATGGGTATGTCTATTACAGTCGTTGGCAGGCATCCTAACATCCACAAATCCATCAAACACACGAAGCCCTTTTCTAGGAATGGGATTCCACATGCTGCCCTCCAGAACTCTGAACAACAAAAGCATCTGTGAGTATGTGACGGCTCTGACAGACCATCACTGAGGAGGTGAAATCCACACATCTAACTCACTGTCATTGTGACTTGAACAGATCATTTTTATTTTTTCCCAGTTTCTTATTTGAACATTTTATTTTTGAGAAAAAAACCTTATATGGCTATGGTAGATGAAGGGCTGTTTTGTTTTGTTTTTACAAAAATCAGGAATATTTACTTTGGTTCTGTTATCTGGTCAGGTCACAAATGTTGTTCTGCCTCTTCAGGGTACATCCTAGCCTAAGGCAAATTATGTGCAGAGGCTCAGGGGTCATACTGAAGGATATGCTACCCTAACTCAAATACGTCTTCCCCTTTAAATCTGACCTGCTTCAGAGTTTTTTTGTTTTCTTTTTTAGCATCATTAGACAACATGCCCTTAATTGCTGTTTTGCATATTTCAAAATAAGTGATCCAGGAGGACATGTGGTGTCTGCATCAACTCTTTGCCTGTGTTTTCAGGTCCTGTGATTTTCTATAATTACAGATATGGGGGGGGGGGGGGGGGGGGGGGTTAATATGTGATTGGCAGTTGTAATTATCAGTCACTAATAAGATTATGTCACATATGACCCAGATGGCATGTTCTTCATGGGTTTGCGTGGGTTCTCTCTGGGTTCTCCAGCTTCCTCCCACCTTCCAAAGACATGAATTGATATGTTACCTGTCAACCTAAAATTACCCAACCATTGCAAATAATTTGGTTCTCACCAAGATTAAAAAAAATATAAACCAACAGCTTATATTTAGAAGTGTTGGATAATTACTGGTGTGATGGAAATTTACCTAGTCACTGAATGTACAATGTATTATTAACTAAATAACTTAATAGAAAGTGTTTAACCAGTTTTACTGAAGTAGAAATAAGTAGTATTTTGGTGGCCAAGGACATATTTTGTGTAAAGGTGTCTCCATATGGTCTTTGTTTGTATAAAAATAATGGTGACAGAGATGTTGTTTTCAACTGTAAGCATTCTGTGATCTTCTGTAACTAAGTGAAAGGTTTCCAGTCAGCTATAAAACTTTCATGATGGGGTGAGGTGGAGATAGGAGTCAGGTGCTGAGGACTGAAGGGAGAAATAATTTAATACAACAAAACAAAATTCAGACAGAGACAGAAAATAAACAGGAACAAGATCAGCCAGAGTCCGTGGTGATGAAACAAATGTCCGCATTATGATAACAAGGGAGAATGTCCGGGTTATGTAGATGACCAGCTGAATAGTCCCACACAGACAACTGCAAGCCTCACTGCTTAAATAGTTGCAGATCAGCAACGACTTGCAGCTGCGCGGTGCGGGCCAGGTGAAACTGGAGTGGATCTGGGGGAAAGGTTGTGACATGAAACCACTGTTTCCTTACTTCATCTGATAACACCTTGTTCTGTGTGTTGTTCTCACTGCTACCAGTCTTAGAAAGTTCTGATTGTCTGATCAATAAATAATTATTTTAATTTGAAGAGTGTCTCCCCTTGTGGTGATTGAAAATTCCACAACACTGGACTGATTTAATTCTTTTGAAAATGTTTAAAATGTCTCATCTAATTCAATTCAATTCAATTTTATTTATAAAGCCCCACATCTCAACGTCATCTCACAGGGATTTACAGAAAACACAATCAACCACAGAAATAAATAAAAAGACCCAATCATCCCCTGTCCATAGACCCTCCTTCTCAGCAAGAAATAACTCCATAACCCATTTGGAAAGAAGAAATCTTGTGGAGAACCACACTGAAAGACTGATCCACTCCCATGGACAGACAGGCTATAGATGAACATCTATTTGTAGATAAAGAAGACAGATGAGGGTGAGGGAGGAGGTCTGGGGTCACAGGTCAACACAAGACACAAGTGAGTCACTGCAGATCCTGTTGTCTATGGCTCCTTATGTGGATACTGCTGAGAGAGAGGTGAAATGGGAAACAAGGTGACTAGCCATGAACAGACTTGGTATGTAAGATAGGTTTAAGTAAGTACAAATACAGACATGAGAGAGAGAGAAAGAGATAGAGAGAGAGAGAAAATATCTCAGTGCCTGATCTAAGAGACTACTTTAGTTCTAATAACTCGTGGTGGAAATTGGACTTCAGGTAAAACACACCACACTGTGGTAAGGTTGGTGACATGAATGTGTTTGGTGTGTTTACATGTGATCAGCTGTCGATGCCATCGCCAGACTTTTCAGTCGATTCAACATTTTCAATCAGCCACTACTTGTCCTTCATTTGGTCCAATGTGATTGGTAGAGGGATATCCCTTGACTAGTGAAGTTTCCATGTGAATCCAGCTATGCCAATGTACTATTATTACCCTGCCCCCTGAAAGGAGAGAGGAGTATTGTTTTTGGTTCAGATTTTTAATTTTTTTCTGTCTGTTTGTCAGCAAATGAACGCGAAAATGACTAACACATTTCCATGGAATGTTCAGGAAATAATCCAGAATACATCCTACTAACTGTTGGTGAATGTAGGGCAAATGTCAAGGTCACAGTCACCAAAAATGAGTTTTTGTAATGATAAGAGATAGGGCAAATCATGTAAAATGTGTCCTTGGGGGGCATGGTTTGTTGTGCCTGGCTCTACTTGTTTTCTTTTATAATAGGCCATGAACTGTTCATATTGTTTCTGAATGATTGCCAGTTGGTGTTGACCAACGGATTTACTGCAATTTATTTCATGAAGTCAATGCTGTATTGTTTGCATAATGAGATTTCTCCTCAGTTTTCACCTGTGAAATTGTTCTTCTTCCACAACAAAATGCCTGGGACCTGGCAACACTAGTATCTTCATACAATATAATTGGTCATTTGCTCAACGAGTACAATGACAACAGTTCTTGACAACTCAAAACATGTCTGTTAACAACGACTGATGACAGTGAGCTCTGTGTTTTGGCCTAGAGAGATGATCAGTCACTTCTGGGTTCTGGTGCAAGAACAGAATGTACGTTCCAGTCGATAACACTGGTCTACATGTAAAATGCTTCTGGAATAAAACTAATGAAATGTTACCACATTTGTGTTACTGATAAAGAAAACTCAAGTCTTAAATGATGTTTTGTTCAAGTTTCCAAGATAAGTCTTGGGTTAAAATGTGAAATTGTTAGGATGAATGATAGGGGGGTATATCTGTGGAATAATCTGGATCAGAATCTAAAAAAGTCATCTTCAAATTGTGTATTCAAAAGGATGTATAAAACAAGTATTATAACAAAATATAGAATATTATCTGAGTAGCTGAATATATGGTTATAAGGTAGAAGAAAAGGTGAATGAATCTTATATTGCAATAAAACTATCATGGTTAGGATATATCTATATATCTATGGATCATATCTATTAATTATTGTTTATGTAATTGTTTTGTGGTGAAACTGAATGTGCTTTCACCACAAACTAATGTTTTACCAATACTAGCACGTTAGTTGATCATATCAGATTATATGAAGTGAATTGTAAATAATGTGTATATAAATTTTTATGGATGTTTTTGTGGTAATAATAAAAAAAAGGACATAAAGTATATTGTTTGTTAACGCAGTATATTTGAATTTTAGTTTGTAAAAGAGGGTGGGAGCTTATAAGTTTTACTTCTTCCCACTCCTTTTCGAGTACAAGAAAAAAGAAAAGTTGACTATTTCATTGTTGTTTTGATGATTATTGTGTGCTCGAAATAAAACTGAACTGAACTGAACTGAACAACAGAATAGGTTTTAGTCCAAAATGAATATTGGTCTCAGATCTACTTCAAAACACTGTCTGCACATTATGATCCATTCACTTTACAGGTTCTTTCTAGTGGAATATTACTAATCCATTTTATACATGTACATAAAACACTATATATGTGCAATAACACCACACCAAAATTATAGAGCAGTGCAGATGTTCTGGTGTGTTCTTCACACTTTTCTGACTGTGTCGACTGTTCAGCTGGGCTTCCTTTTCTTGCAATGATTGGTAATCAGGTTGGTGTGTCTTCACCCTTATAAATGTGCAGGGCCAGTGGGCTGTGTGGGTGTTAATGCCATTTCACATGTTAGGGTCGTAAAGGGTGTGTGTCCCAGTGGGTACAGTAGGGTCGTTAGTGGGTATTGTGTGGTTGAAGAATTCATTTTTATTTTTAAGTAGACATTATTTCTAGATTTAACAAAGTTAATTCAAGAAATCTTGTGAAGTGAAATATTCTTGCTACATAGACACATATTCAATGTGCTTTGAGTATCTTTTTATTCAGATTTAGTGTTTTTATTTAGTTTTTAGACAGTCTAGATGGAATATGAGAGTGTTCAGTTCATCTTTATCAGCCATACCATGAGTCTTTAGCAACTACCGCAACCCAAGTAAAGAGAAAGCATGTTCAGAAGATGAATGAATGACCTGGATGTGATTTTACTGTTCAACTCTGTGACTTTACATTAGCTCGGAAAAGTGGCTTCACTTTTCCAGAAGGACATGAAATTATGTCAGATTCAATTACTTTTCATGTAACTTCTTTTTTTTTTAAATTTGGACTGAGATGAGAGAGCTTGTGTATTTACAGTAGAGCTGCAAACTATATTATTTGAGCATCAACACTAAAATTTACATGTGTGCAATATACACATTGTAGGTCCTGCAATTATTATTATTTTTTTAATATGTGTATATATATTCATTTATTTGTTTTAATTCACTCATTTTATTTATAATTTTATTTATTTACATTTTTTTGTATTTAATTTTATTTAAATAATTATGTATGTATGTATGTATGTATGTATGTATGTATGTATGTATGTATGTATGTATGTATGTATGTATGTATGTATGTATGTATGTATGTATGTATGTATGTATGTATGTATGTATGTATGTATGTATGTATGTATGTATGTATGTATTTTTAATCATTAATTTTATTTCATTATTTTGGCTACAAGTAGGAAACATATGTTTTGTGTCGACTACTAATCTGTTTGACTGTTTGCATCTGTAACACACAGGTGTTATATACTCCTGAATATTTTTTCATATCACAATATATATTGCAGGGTTAACAAAAATTGCAATGTCAGGTATTTCTTGCAACCCTTAGTTAAAGGTGTTGGGCCCTTAGGTACTGGTGTTTTCTCTCCCCAATTTATTTTCCTGTGCATTTTTCCATTTCAGATGATCATAAGGATATTTTTTGACACAGTAGAGTTAGTTTCATAAGAGCCATAATTTGTTTTTAATAAACAAACATCTCTGAAACCATCCACCTGCACACCTTCTGTTCACTACATGAATGAATGACTGTCAGACACAACGACTGCCCTGTGGTCATCTTCATCTTCATCTTCTTCTCTTCTGATTCTAGCTGTGACGCATGTACGCATGTATTAAACCAGTTCAGAGTGTGTGGAATATTGTCAGTGTGTAAATTTATTGGATAATAAAACCACAATATGACCTGATTTTACACTACACAGTTGATTGGTACTGAAGGGAAGTTAATTATTGACAGAACAGATGAGTTCTCGTTCTCCGATGAAAATGTGTCGAGACACAATTCAACCCACGGTCCAGACTCCATTTACAACTGAGTCCAGCAAATGAAAGTACATGACCCAGCATGGGAACTCTAACACTTTAACACTGCGAGGTTTTAAAGGATTTTATATGAATAAAAACAACATTTTAACTGCATACATATGGGATCATTGTTCAGCATGTGTTTGTGTTCTGACATGTTTCCTGCATTCACCACTGAACATCAGCTGATGTCTATAAGTAAAATGCTTCCGGAAGAAAATGAATGACATTTTACCACGTGTGTGTTACTAGTCAGCAGAAGGACAAATGGACACATCCCAACCTTCACATATGCACTAATGTAAATGGAATATTAATCATGCTGACAGAGCTATATAAGTTATATTGTGCTTACATTAAGTATGTAATATAAATTAATACTTTCAGCCAATGGCATGCTGTTGATTTTACTATTTGTTTTTTTTATGCTTCTTTTGTTTTGTTTTGAAAAGCAGGATAATATTTACTTGTGCTGTAACATCTGTTTCAGAATGACTTTGCACTTGCCTTGAATTTTATTCTGGTCACAGTCTCCCTAAAGTATTTGTTATGATATATCAATAGACATGGGTGCAAAAATGCTATTAATCTCTGAACAGAGCATCCCTACAAATGTTTGATTCATTTGAATGAATTCAGTTCATTTACAAAACAATATAATGCAGGATTTGAGACTCAAATACAAATCTCTTCTAGATTGTTTCATAACAGGACATATTTCCTGCATGCAGTCCCTTCCTGTATTCCCTCCTGTTTTACATCTTACAAAATAGATGACCCTCAATTCCCTTCCTGTTCTTTTCCCTGTTGTGTCCTCTTTATCTTCTGTGAGCTGCTGCTTGCCACCTCCACCAGACATGTTTATTTATAACAACGCCTTTTGTGCAAACAAGCTATTGGTGAGTTGAACAATGAGTAGCTGAGAAGAAAGTTCAGACATCAGACACAGTAAATCCTTAAAAAGCACAGTTTGCTGTAGCTCTTTAGATCCTACCCCAACCACTGGAAGGCTTGGATAATAAAACATTGCCCAGCAAGGGCCTCCGGGGATGGACCGCTGCCTGTGTGACTCATCCTCCGAGGCCCATCGTTTCCTGTCTTTTTCCATTAATAACCATCTAACACCAAGTGAACTGTAGATTCTAATAGTTTCACGCTCCCTACTTGGCCTAGAAAAGAAAAGTATCCACCTTAAATGCTGTAGCCCAAAGGCATGAACATGAAGCCATCCACTGTTTTACAGATTTATGGAAGTTTTAAGATATCTAATATGAATATGCTACTAACTATAGACCATGTTTGGATGGGACGTTTTAATACCACCATGTCCTCCAAATGCCTAAATAAGGGCATGTGTTGCATTCGAAAATTATACTGCACTGAGACCTCATGTACAAAGACTTACGTAGGTTTCATAGTGAAAGCTGGTGAACAGTCAAATGTGGAAAACTATGTACGAACAAAACCATCCAGAAAATCTGTCTGAATCCAAGCACTTTTCTCTTGTACTCCGCATTTAGCATGGACTTTACCGCATTTGTTGGAGAACCAGACTCCTCCCTCTCCATCCCTTCATTTGCATATGTAAATTAGTATAAACAGGGGCTGTAGGTGGAATTCCCCTGGGATTTTGCTCTGCACGATTAGATGATAACGTCAAATAGTGTATGCGAAGTGGAAGACTGTTCTGACAAAGTGAAGGAAAAACAGGCAGAAGGAAAGTCCCAACGAGATCTTAACATAATTTTTTTTTTAATGTAGTTTAAGGTCTGAAATCAGTCATCACCAAATGGTAAATAGTCTGCACTTATATTATATTATATATATGGTGCTCAAAGCGCTTTACATTAACTTCACATTCACCCATTCACACCCATTCTAAGGTCTGTCAGTCCTACTGGGAGACTGAGTCAAGGTTCAGTGTCTTGCTCAAGGACGCTTCGACACGTGGACAGCCAGAGCCAGGATGCAAACCACCAACCTCTCAGTCATTGGGTGACCCTCTCTACCAACTGCCCCAAATAATGCATGGACATCTGTAATCATGTCCACGTTCACTTCCAAAAATCAAACTAAGACATTAATAATGATTGATTGCAATTTTCGTCATGCAACTCTGATAAAGTTTGTGACCTCAAGTATTTTTGACCGTCCTGTGGGACTGAACACACACTGTGTGAGTGGACAAGCCTGTCAGTGTAAGCTGATTGATGCCCGTGTCATCACCGGAGTCACCAGAGGACATATTTAGGACAGTCTGTGGCATCAGTGAGCTTGGACAGACTTATAAATGTTCTCACAGACATTAACATTAAATACATTTAGCAACCAGTGACGTTTGTGTCTGTTGATGGTTGAATCTATGTGTTGCATTGCTGCTGCCTATCTTGGACAAGATTCCCTTGGAGATTGATTAATTTAATTTTATTTGACAATCTCAGTTCTTAAATAAAAGCCAATACAAGATTTTGTTTAAAATAAACCAAAACACATACTTAACTAAAATAATAATGATAAAAAAAACAGAGAGTCAGGATTTCACAATAAAGATTTAAGGCTTATTTCCATTGTGGTCCTTAGATGTTGAATGGCAGCACATATTAAAATATCAATATGTCTATATTATATATATATATATATATATATATATATATATATATAACAAGATTAACAAGACAATATACATACAAATTACAAAATCATATGCATACTAAAAGTGCCAGACCTATACTGACTGATCTATAATCCATGTTTTCAAAGCACATCTTTACATTACCTGGTAACTTATTCCACATACGTATTAGATGCAACATATACTGTAAGGAATATGTTATATTGAATATGTTGGTTTGCACTCTTAGAGGAACGAAATCAGTGGAACTCCCTCTAGTAGAGTAACTGTGAACATCCCTCTCTCTACTGAAAAAAATACTTAAATATTTAGGGACATCTCCATTTACAATCTTGAGGATAGAATCTTGAGTCACTCTATCCTCTACTGTAAACCATCCCATCCTCTCCATGTGTAGAGGATCAAGGTGAGTTCTTGGGGGCAGATCCAGTATGATCCTTATCCATTTATTTTGTGAGGTCTGAAGCCTATTCTTAGTTTACAATGCAAAATAGGTTCTTAATGTTAATGGGATATTTCTTGGTTAAATAAAGGTTGCATGAAAATAAAACAAATGATGACATTGGAATCGATGGGTTCAGGTGGTCTGCTTCATGGTCACATTTCACTGTTGTACAGTTTTTTTTAGAAAGCATCTGCTTCAGACATTAAATGTGCTAAATCTTACATATGAATCATAAAACAAATGACAAAAGTGCTGGTTAGTTGATGTTTTTAATATATATGATGGTGTGTTATTCCACATATATGGTGGTTTATGTACATGTATACAATGGATTTGTAAATATTACACTAGTAATATTTATAAAGTGAATGGATCATAATGTGCAGTCAGTGTTTTGAAGTAGATCTGAGACCAATATTCCTTTGGACTAAAACCTATTCTTTTGTTAATCATTTTACTTACAGACCAGTGTAATGGCAGTTTGCTGAAATGATTGTAAAGAGGGAATTGTATATTTACTTATTTGTAACAGGCTTTGACACAGGACTGTGAATGAAATAAGTCATAGCGTACGTTCTCTTCTGTAAAAAAAAACAAAAACGGCAGCATAAAGTCGGTGTATTTACATGATGCAGTGTAAACAAAAACCTTCCACAAGCTGTGAAATTGGATTTTTTTTCTCTCATTTGTTTTTGTTTTTTTCCCCTCCTTCTTGTTTTGCTGCCAGTTTGGAACAAAATGGAGAGGAGCAAAGGAGGATTCCCACATTGGTTGATGATGCCCATCGTCGCTGTCTATTTATGTCTGTGTGTGGGCAAATATTGAAATATTCTCCGTCTTATAGTTGTGTAGAGACCTGGGGCAATAACTATATGACTTGAATCTATATAACTATGACATCTATATAACTATAATTAGAATTATAATAACTGTATGACTAATGAGTCAATTCAATAACCATTCTGCAAAAAAGGGTAATTCCCAAAGCAGGTTATTGGGATCATAGTTACTCACTCTACCTACAGTCAAAATTATTAAAATTCACTGACTTTGTCAAAGTAAACTGCATTTGACACCTGATTTTCTCCCATGGGAGATTAATACAGTTTTAGGACTGTCAAATGATTAGAATTTTTTATCACAGGGTTCCTTTGGATTCATTTTGATTAATCATGATTAAAAGATTTTATGTTGGTCGACTGTTTTGTCTGGAGGGGATTTGTACCCAAATTTCCCACAGAATACATAAAAACACACTGTCTGTCTGTTTGCCTGTCTGTCTATAGCACAAATCATGTTCAAAGCTAAAAACAAGTTTTAGGTAAAGGGAGGAGGTCAACACTAGATCATATTCAGAATCGGGACAGAAGTAACAGACGCCCGTTGATACGCTTTGTAAATAATCACGTAAATTAATTAAAAGCCAAAATTAACATCAACAATGCAGCGGGCGAATGAAAACAGTGAAACATACTGACAAAACTGAATCCAACTGCAAAGACACGGTATGAGGAAAAAATACAGGGAATCAAAGGGCTGGATCACTATGAGGATAAGGACAAGTCCTCTGACATTAACCTGCTGCTGAACTTCCAACACCCAAATATTTCTAATTATATGATTTTAAATGTCAGTGCATACAAGTGTACAGTTTTTTTTTTGCACAATTCTTCCTTAATAAAGATAAAGGATGCAGAATTTATTCAGTCTTTGTGCATTTTATTTGGGATGGATAAAAAAACATAATATGTAACATGTATTGTTCCACATAATGTTAAGAAATCCATTGTATAAATGTACATAAACCTCCATATATGTGATAGTAAAACACAGTTTACTTTCATATATATATATATATATATATATATATATAATTTTATTTTTAAACTTTTGCTCGCAGACCCCTAACCCACCTTCCTCCCCTGACCCCTCTTAGCCCACCCTGAGCCAGTTGTGGTGCAATGCCACGGAGAAAATGCACCTGGTGGGACCACAAGCCAGACCCGCAGGGAGTTCCTGCAAGGGGATCCTTCCAGCACTGAGCGGTCTGGTTAGTTTATTTTCTTCCACTTAGTAATATAATTACTTTCAGCACGTCGTTTCTTCCGATCTGAGGCTTCGAGAGGCTCGACCCCCGGTACCCCCCTTTGAATGTGGCCCATCCGGGGATGGGTCTCATGCACTCAGTTTTACCTGACACCGGCTGGAGAGAGAACCGAACCCTGGTCCCAGATGCACCGCTGTACCATGCCCTCCCCTCGCACGCGGGCAGCAGAAAAGGCCACATGAACTGCACCATCTGAGAAAACTGTTGATTTTAAATGTTTATTTAATGAGTTGAGCCTCATTTATGTTATTCGTGTGGGAATGAGGGTCATAACATCCAATGCAAGCTTTTTTCTGTGAAAAAAAAAAATACCCCCCTCTGTTTTTTGATAAATCGTGCCCTGCTTACATGTATTCTGTGAATGCTCAAAATAAATCAATCAAAGTCACAGCCCATCAAACAACAATGGTGCCCCCCATGGATCATGAAGATTATTTATTAAAATAAAGTGTTTTTCTAATGTTAATTATCTGTAAATATTCTGCATAATCAGCAGCTGCTCTAACATTAACAAGTTTTCAGTCCATTGAGTGGAATATTAAATTAATACGAAGTGCATTTCCAAACAAAACCTAAAACTAACGTAACATAAAACTTAAAACAGCTTCTCTTACTCCCCCCCCCCCCATTTCCCTCAAATTACACTGATCTAAAAGTAATTTCCCAATTGTGGGATCAATAAAGTACTTCTATTCTACTCTTATTATGTATCTGGACTCTTATTGTCTCGTGTATTTTTGTCTGTTTGTCTTCCTGTGTCTTCTGTCTTTGTTTGAGTCTGGGGCTTTTATTTTGTTATGTGGTCAGTGTTAATTTTGTCACTTGGTTGGTTGTCACGAGTTTGTTTTGCCCTGGATGCGACGAATGAGCAGGTTTTCCCTGTCTTGGTAAATTCTCTGTACGACTGGTTTTAGTTTGGGATTTTTTTGGCTTTGTCAGATGTGTATTTGCTGGGTTGAGAGGCAAAAATCTACTTAAACTGCGTAAAAGTCCTGATGAGAAGACAGACACACAGGACATATATACTGAACAGAACAGGTGGACCACATTAGGAACAAATTAACACCAGTGACGGGACATAAAATAAGACAAAGTGAACACAAACAACATAACAAAATAAAAGCCCCAGACTAACAAAGACAGAAAACACAGGAAGACAGAAAAAAAAATAGAAGACAAAAATTTAGTCCAGATTCATTAGAATTCTATTCTTACCTCTTCATCTTCTCCTCACTAGGGTCACTGGGGTCACTGGGGGCCTAATCCAGCTACAACAGGCAAAAGCGGGGTACACCCTGTATGAGTCTCCAGTTCATCTCAGGGCTGAACATATATAGACAAACAAACACTCTCACATTCACACCTATGGACAATTTAGATTAACCAATTAACCTATCAGTGTATGTGATTGGATGGTGGGAGGAAACTGGAGAAAACCCACACAGAAAGGTCTGGTGTTGGTTTCAAACCAGGGTCCTTCTTGCTGTGAGTGTTAACCACTGCACCACCATGCAATTCTAAAATGCTTCTGGAATAAAAGTAATGAAATGTTACCACGTGTGTTATTGATAAAGAAAACTCAAGTCTTAAATTCTGGTTGGCTCAAGTTTCCAAGATAAGTCTTGAATTCTTAGAATTAATAAGAGAATAGTTTTTAGTCCAACTGAATATTAGTCTCAAATCTACTTCAAAACACTGTCTGCACATTATGATCCATTCACTTTACAGGTTCTTTCTAGTGGAATATTTACAAATCCATTGTATACATGTACATAAACCACCATATATGTGGATTAACACACCATCATATATATTAAAAACATGAACTAACCAACACTTTTGTCATTTGTTTTATGATTCATCTTATTAAAATATCTAAGATTTAGCACATTTAATGTCAGAAGCAGATACTTTCTAAAAATTGTAGAGCAGTGTTATTAAAGAACAAACACCCCTGGGATAGAAATAACAGTAAATGAATATAAGCTCAGTGTGGTCTGTCATGCTGATTTGTTTACATCCAGCTCCCACAATTCCTTGCGCTCTGGCAGTTTGGCACGACTTTCCTGGAACATTACAGAGTTGTGAATCGTGGTTTGAAGTCGTGATTTACGAGCTCAAAAACCTGCAGGAATGCAGCATTATATTAAATGTAGGCAGTTTGTGTGGAACACTGGAAAGTTTGGTTTCAAAAATCCTGCTCATACAAAACAATGCACTGTATGTGACATTACAGGAATCAAAACATGCACATTTACTTCCATAAACCTGGAATTAAAAATTTATACCTCTTCTCATTGAAATGACTGTGAGACAATGTGATTTATTTTTGATAGGTAAAATATAATTTGATTGTGTCTAGAAACATTATTCCAAATTCATGAGGAACAGTGTTTAATTTATTTTTTAAATCTTGTTTTGTTTTATCTTACAACTGAAGATACATTCTGTCATCAGGGGTGAGGTGGAAAGAGGACTCAGGGGTTGAAGGGAGCACAGATTAAATAACAAACAGAACAAAAAGAGACTAAAACAGAAACCAAAAAAACCTGGGGGTAGGTCAGCTAGAATCCATGGTGATAATTGAACGTCCAGGTTAAGGCTTGGGATGTGACTTTTGGTCCAAAACACTATTCGAATATTATTCAAAAATCGAATCTATTTCCACGACAGGTAGCTGTACTTTTTCTGACTCTGATACTGTATTTGTAATAAAAAGTAATGTAGACTATTAATATTTTTTATTATTTATTCAAATGCAGAAGGTTTTATTTGATTTATTTTCATATTTTATGGAAATTCTAGAAGGTCTTTCATTTATATATTCACATGGGTATTTTTCTCTGGTATTTCTACATCAAATAAGCAATATTGCAGGTCATGCATATATATATATATATTTTTTTTAAATCATTGACAATATTTTGTTAAATTACATTTTATATTATTTCAAGTGTTTTAAAAGCATGTTTTAGCAGCTGAAAGAGGCAGATGTTCATTCCACCATATATTCTTTGCGGAACTAATAGAATATGAGCAGGATCTGTAATGTTTGAAACACAATTTTATTTTATGTTTTATTTTATTTTTTGTTATATGTGTCTTTTTGCACTGGAAAAGCTGGATCTTAAAACTTTATACAAACTCTGCACTTTACAGCAGAAGGTTTTGGGATACAACATTAGATTTTGTTCTGATCAAATTAAAAATTATTTAGTATTTGTGCACATTTGTGGTATAATTCAATATTTTCAGAAAATGAAAAAGAAACAAAAAAAAAAAATCACCTTCTTAACTGTACCGGGATATATTGCGATATATCATATTGTGTGATCTTAGTATCGTGAGTTGTATTGCATCACCAGATTCTTGCCAATACAGTGTGCTAGCTGAGCCAATATTAACAGACTCATCTGTAACTGAGTTTGTATTGACAGCTGGAAGTTAAAATCAGCTCTAATGCAAATGAGCAAAACCTGTTTAATTCACACAAGACCAGTTCAAACGACTGCGCCCAGTTCCATTAACACCTGCAGAAAGCTGCTGTTAATCTCACTTCTCATCCACTGACTCTCAGTCATCAATCTTTTGAGTTTTTGAGGCATACATAATATTAAATTAAAATTTAATTTCATTCAAGTGTAACATTTTAAGTCAGATAGGGAAGGAATCAGGTTAGTGTGTACATGACCTCAGCATTAGGATCCTTAAACCATAAAGACCAAGAGGTACTTTTGTGGCACTTCCCAAAATGAATGTTCCAAAAATTTGTAATCTTTCTTTAGTAATTTTATATATATATATACATATATATATATATATATATATATATATATATATATATATATATATATATATATATATAGCTTTTAAAACTTCAATTTTAATTGGAGTAAGGCAGTATATATATATATATATATATATATATATATATATATATATATATATATATTAGGGCATCAACAGACTAGTCGAGACTCCCGTAGCACAAGTCGACTTAAATTTGGTGGAGTTGACAAATCGTATCTCTCTCTCTCTCTCTCTCTCTCTCTCTCTCTCTCTCTTTCTCTCTCTCTCTCTTGGCGCGTAAACACAGTCAGACCTAAACAAGACATGGCTGCTGCAGGTAAGACAGTTGTGGTGGACAGACACACATCACATGTGTGTCTGTCACTCTCTTTTACTTCACCTTACTTCACCTTAGATGAAAAAAACCACACAGCCATCTGAAGACGCATTCACTCGCTAATCTACGTGGTATAAGAAGCATCCACTAGCTAACCTGAGTGAGCAGTAGCGAAGGCGCGCTCATTTTATCCACACATGATGCGGACAGTGGTGTGCGGCTTAAACGCTGAATTAAACGTTCTGCACTTAATATGAGGACGTGTGACAGATGTGTGGACAGTCCGGTTTTAGAGCTGTGGGCCCAGACAAAATGTGGACATATGTTCACCTACTGATGTTCAATTAACAGGAAACTCTTTGCTAACGTTAGCCTTTGTTTTGTTGGTGTTAAAATGCATATGCTTGTGTCTTGTCAGTGGACATTGTTAGGTTGCAGTGAACTTTAATACAAGTTGCTCATTGCTGGACAGACGTGTGTCCATGTGTTGTTGTTGTTTTTTTTAGCCACGTGTCTGTGTTGTTCCAGCTGACAATGTCATGACGTCATCATGACAAGTCGACTGGACTCCGACTTTATTGACAGATAAGTTGACTTGAAAAAAGTCGTTAATGCCCTAACATATATATATATATATATATATATATATATATATATATATATATATATATATATATATATATATATATATATATCCACAGTATATGTATGTGTGTGTGTGTGTGTGTGCGTGTGTGTGATTTATTTAAAAAAACAGAGTGGTCACATTCAATAACAGTGCAACTTATAGTGTGGAAAATACAGTAATTCCATAATCTGTTTCAGTCTAATACAGGAATTCACTGTAAACAACTGGGTCAGGGTCCTAAATGGACATTAGTAAAAACACAGTAATGGTCTTTTCTGGTTCTTTGCTTTGTTTTCCAAGTACTTTTTGCAGTTACTGTACAAACACATTTGACAAAGAATGAGTTGAATGTTGCATAAAACACAAAAACTAATTTTCACCAAAAAATGCAGTTACTGCCTTTTTACTTTGTAGGGCAGAAGACCTCTTGCCTCCCCTTCAGTGGTACTAAAGGTTTCAACACTTATCAGCCCTACTGTATAATAGCATATGTACCTGATCTTTCCATCAGAAGCAAACACAGGTACTGTGGTTCAACTCCTGCTGGTGTGTGTTCATTGTAGTGCTGACCGTCCCCTGGGAGGAGGCAGTAGAGGAGGCATTTGAAAAGAAAAAGATGGAATATGTTGACCTGGCAGCAGAAGCCCAGGAACAAAGTTAGGAAACTTTAAGTTGGCCCAAATGAGGTGGATTGTCCGGATTTTTTCTCAGTTCCACCGCAAGGCTCCTGAGGGCAGTGGAGTCAGAAGACAAGCCCACAGGAAGGCAATTAAATGCATTGCAAAGGCTGCAGAAACACATAGTCATTGGCTGTGGCTGAAACAGAACAGAGGCCATCTGGACGTCCAAGTGACCATCTGGAGAATCACCACTGGACAAACACCCAGATTTGATCAGGCTGAGGTGGCCTGCATTGACCGTGGGTGTATTGGGATGAAAGGCTGCAATGCCCATTGATGTTAAAGCTATATAAGTGATGATCTGTTGTTATGGTTCCGAGGGTTCACTTCCAGTGAACAGCAGCATGGCAGGTGTATTGTAAGGCAGGCAAAGCAAAACATATATTTTTCAAAGGTTTATTTTATAGGTTTTATTTTATTCTTTCATTATTATTATTTTTTATTTAATTTAATAATTTTATTTGATTTCTTTTTCTATATTTAAAAAATTTATTTCTTTATTTTTTTTTTTAAAGATGTTTACTTTTTCCATGTATTTCATTTTTCTTATTCTCATTTCATTATGTATGTATAGATAGATAGATAGATAGATAGATAGATAGATAGATAGATAGATAGATAGATAGATAGATAGATAGATAGATAGATAGATAGATAGATAGATAGATAGATAGATAGATAGATAGATAGATAGATAGATAGATAGATAGATAGATAGATAGATAGATAGATAGATAGACCCTGGAGACCACATTAGACCTGAGATTGTTGACCGTCCTCACTCTAACTGTTGCTGTTACTGTCTTTTCTAAGCAGAAACAGTCACAAAAAATAATGCTGATGAATAACTACTATGAAACTGCTGCATGATGCAAGAGAAGAGGAGAGTCTTGAAAGCAATTTTTCCATTTGTGAAAAAAAGGATGGATATGTCTGTAGTCCTGCCCCTCTGGAGTTGTAGACTTTTGAGACACACTAGTTACACTACACTTCCTCTGTACATGATGCATGTGTGTAATACTGTGCTGGACTGTAAAAATGTGACATAAAACCCTTATTGTGTTGTTTTTCATCCATTACAGCTACCATGAGGTTTAGCCATGGAAACCTCACTGAATGTTTGATAACTTCATACATACTTTTACTTTTGTATTGCACCAGATGAAAACAGCAAAGAGAAATGAACTTTTCCTCTGAGGCAGACTCATACAAATGTGTAGAGTAAAGCGATGGATTGCGTATTTATACAATGCAGCTAACAACTGCTTTCACAATAAAGCAAATATATACACAAGGGGTCGCATTTACAAAATAATCATTTTTTCATGAGGATGTATTGAATTAAACGCAGTATACATTACATAAAGACCTAATACAGTACATCTGCAACATGTTTAAAACAGTTGCTAGGAAAATGTAACAGTAGGATTTTACCTGATAACACATAAAACACAGTTACTCATATGTACTGTTTAACTGTTTATAATATACTTAATGAAATACTCTGACATTCAATATTTCAACCTTAGTGTGTTGTTGGACACTGTCATCTATGTCTTTGCTGGTTGCCATGACAACAATCTCCCTCCTCTTGCCATGAAACATCCCAGCAGCACTCGCTAAAATGTAAGCACATCCAATAAAACAATTATCATTTTAAGGTCACTTCGTAAAGTGATAGCAATCACTCATTTTCAACTGTTACAGCTTCAAAATATCTATGAAATCACTGTTATAAAAAATAATGATTGGGATTGAGCCCATATTTAATGTTTGTAGAAATTACCAAAAAATAGTCACTTGCTAATATAGTCAGGTGTATTTTCCTCTACAGCCGCGGTCGTCTATAAAGTTGAGCCGTAGGAAGCACAACTGCTCCTACAATTAATTTCCTTCAGGCAACTTTGGTTGTGAGGTTGGCCATATTAATAGTTTGCTTCAATTAATTACACACAAAAAAAATTAAACATTCACATAATTAATCTCCTAACTTTTCTTTCTGATTAACTTCAATAAGCTGTGATCAAAGTAAATATGAAGTGGAAATGGTTAAGCAAAGCCTGCATGTTGCCCAGAGAGTAGTTAATATATACATTTAGTCTATAAGCATCTGAGAACTCAATGAATATATAATGAATAATACAGAGTGGAGCCGTTAATGTTTTCATACGGTTAGTGAAAAAAAAAAAAAGGATAATATTCCACGTACTGTAAGATGTTTACACAGTTATGTTGCTGTTTGCATGCTACCATACATACCTCATTAACCCTTTATCAGGCCAGTGACTATTTTTGGTAAATGTTGTAGACAATACAATACAAGACAGTAACAGTTTACATGCACACGTGATGTACAGGTCGATGTATAAATTACCCGCAACCGCCTACTTTTTTAACTAGCCTGCCCACAACTCGGACCGCAAGAAATATATTTGAAAAGGATGGACCCGACGCGTTTCTTGACCCGCATTTTTAAAAAGTAGTCAATGGTTTTTATGAACATCAAATGACCTTACTCACATACCTGCATTTATTTCTGTGTTAAAATCCCATGTCATTGCTTGCACACAGCATCTAAACCAGGGGTTGGAAACCTGTAACACCCAAAGAGACATTTAAACCTGGTTTCCACGGAAAAGAAAACACTGGGAGCCGCTCTTCACCTTTTAAAATCTCAGGGAATGTGTCCCAAACCTTACTGATATCAGTTGCTACCCATTTGTTACAATTGCATTCTGGGATTGACGTCTTGCCAGAAGGCATGGCATTGATATCCATTATTAACCTTAACCCCCTAACCCTGACCCGCGAGATGATACCTGCCCGTTTCCTCCCCATTCATGTGTGCTTATTGTTGTCGTCCCCCCCCCCCCCCCACACACACACACACACACACTATTAAAAAATTTTGAAACGTTTATCAGTGGCTCATTCTAAACTGATGGAATATGTATATATGTGATCATGCAATAATGAAAAAGCCTCTTAAAGCCTCATATACATACATTTATTCCCCTGTAGGCACGATAGTATCTTTTTAGTATTTAACTGCGGTAGTTTCAAATGACATTTTTCTTTCAAAATATACACATTAAAAATAAACTTGTATTCTCTCTTGTACTGTGCTAGCAGGATATATCCATTCATTCACATAGTGAGTTTCAGTATGAAAAACAGAATCAAAAAAACTAACTAACTAAAAAAACAGCGTGTAGTGACGCTAAAACCCATGGATCTTAAAATGAAACAAAATCCCACTTCCAAAAATATTCTGACACACATAAAACTGAATATAATTATTGGCAAATCACATGAAATCATATTTATTTGTAACAGAATAGAAAACAGATGAATTGTTTTATACTCAAAAAATGTATAAATAAAAAATACATATAAAAATAATAATATACCTGATGCTGAAGCAGTGCATCAGTCAAGACAACGGACAGATTTTTAATCTAATCACATACAAGGATTTTAGATAAGGCCCCTCCTTTGAAAATGGATCGGTTGCAGAAGGGTCCCAAATGGTATTGTGAAATACCACCTGGCGACAGTCAGGTTACCTTTGACCTGCATTCACCAAAATGTAATGGGATCTATTCTGGACCTCTTCGCACCTTTCCTGAAAATTTCATAGAACAATTGGTTCAGTAGATTTGATCCCAATTGTTATTCTATTCTATTCTATTCTATTCTATTCTATTCTATTCTATTCTATTCTAAGCTGCTTACAAACAAACAAACTAACTAACTCAAAAACAATACCCCTCTCCCCTGGGGGGGTGAAAATAAAGAATCTTGATGGGAGCAAGCTTTATTTATTTATTTTACACAGTGTCTGTGGCTTTTTTGGAATTGGGGTCATACAAATAGACTTTAGTTTAATGCCAGGTGTCGAGTAATTTTCCCATGATGATCTATGGAGGAGAGCAGATTTAGAAAGGTTGCATGGTACCTTTAAATGTCAACATGGAGCAGCAGAGGTGTTTTTATTATTACTTTATTTATTGCCAACATGCAGTGGCATGCTTGTTATTTTAAGACCAGTGAATCAGCAAAATGAGAAGTCTGGGGCCAAATCCCGAGCTGCAAAAGTTTGAAAAATCCTGATCTGGTGAGGGAAGCGCATCTCCCTTTACACCCATAATGGAGTGTGTTTACACTGTCACTCAGTTTTTCCAGTGCTTCTGGTGTTACTTCAGGGCAGGTATAAAAAGATTCTCCCACCCTGTCAAGGAAATCCAGTAGGACTATAAAAATGTTAAAATCCACTTGTGGAAAAACAGTAGCTGTGGCTCAGTGTCAGTATCAGACCTCCTGGGGCTGTGAGCTCACTGGAGTAGCTTGATTATGGAAGCAAATCTCTTTCATCAGATTTTGACTTTTAAAAACCATTGAATTTTTAACACTGAAAAATTTTTTTTTTTGCACTGAAATTAAATATGCAACTTTTTTTTGTCTCTGAATTCAACTATGTTCATAAATTTTGAATAAAAAAACTTCAGATCACACATCTGGGTCACCAAGGATAAGCAGCCGATTCTATCCTAACTGGAACCCACAGCCAGCCAATCACGTTGCATTCAGTCAGTCACGTGATACTGATGCAGGAAGACTGTCAACTACTAGTTTCCCGCTAGACATGACATTATAAATGGTGCATGTACTGTTTAAATAACCATATCAGGCTTAATTTTCAACTGATTATCAAATGGATTGCTTTGTCATAAGCAGCTGAATTTATTACAGCTGAATTTTTTTGCATCTAAATTTGTGTATTTCATTTCTTTTCAAGCTGATTATTTTTAATTCAAAATATATGAACATAGTTGAATTCAGGGACAGAACCATTCAGATATTGAATTTAGGTGCAAAAAAAAACCAGACACTTAATTTCGATGCATACATTTTTGCCTAAGATGTTCTTCCAATATTTCTTAAACTGTAAAATGTTTGCTGTTGGTCCTCTAAGGTGTCTATTTTACAAAACCTGTAGAGTATCTGCAAAGGTAAATACCTTAATAAACTATATTAAAACATATATTGATTTCAGTTAATTTAGATATTTGTAACCACTATCAAAAGAGGGACATAAGGTTTGGGCTATACACATTTACATTTATTCTGAATACTGTATAATGACATCTAAGTATTTTTTTTTTATTATTATTAAAAAAATCTTTCTTGGGCTGGACTTTAGAAGTAATTTATTTTCAAATATATGCTTTCCAAAGGTGATTTTAAATGTTTTTTTTTTTCTCTTATCTAAATGTTAATACCAGCTCCAAATACTTCTTGGATTTTATTTGTTTCACTTATGGGTATAAGGAACTAAATGTGGTCAGTTCACTGACCTTGATTTTCTACATGACAATAAAACATTTTTAAAATTTTCACAAAATTAATAGTCATATAACATCCTCTAATAACACACTAAGGTTGAAATTTAGAATTTTTGAGTATTTCTGAATGCTCTTTAGAGGGTTAATACAAGTGAAGGTACAGCCTTTAGACATATCCTGAACTCTATCAATATCAGCAATGTAAGAGAGGTGACAATGTCTCTAATTGCTATTGATTCTTCAATAAACATAGCATTGTACAAATAATTCCAATAGGCACGTCTAAATAGCTCTTTATTGAACGTGCTGTTAGTTATTAAAGTGGTCTCTGGTGTGGCTGAAGTTTAACGCCTCCAAGGATCAACACCACTTTTTCTCTGAGTCCACATGCAGCTCATTTTCAACTTTTAATCAAATTTATTAGCATTAATTCAAAAGTCAATAACTTGCAAAAGAAGTAGCGCATTACTCTCCATTAACTCACCTACCTGATGGACAGGAGGAAATACAGCATTTGTCATTCTAATATCGTTCCTTGCTACCTTGAGGGATCACAATTAAGGGTTTGGAGTGTCAGGATGAATAAAAGGGTGGATGTATCAAACAGACATGAAAATAAGCATTAGAGAGCAGCGAGCCATTGGTCTCGCTAATGAATCTGGTTCTCCGCTCAAAGATGACTTGAATAGACACGTGTGAGTCAATGTGTCAGTGTGTACAAAGGCGTAGGTGGCTGTTTGTCATGGATGGACTTGCAGCTGTCATGGTGTTTTCTCTTTGAAGCCAGATAGTAAATGAGCTGCAGCAGATGATGCTGCCACAAGTCATCACAGCGGGTCACCACTGCACACAGCGTCCAGTATAGACCACGGCCTTGACCCATATGAGATGATGAGCATCTTCGTGGATCACTCCGGAAAATACATTGCTGTAGACGCAATTGTCATTTGTGTTGTTTTATCACATTCATCAACTAAACTATGTGCATAACAAAACCTCACTTTTCATCTTCAGATACTGGTTTATACAAGGTATTAATGCCTCCTCAATGATGCGTCTGCTTAAAAACGAAGATTTTTACAGCTAAAAATAAATCTACTAGCAGTGAGCAGCGCTTGGTCTTCTCCGCCACAGCTTCCCCCAGCTCCGCCTCCAAATCCTCATTATCCAATATATACACATCTGTAGCCCCAGGGACCCAGACTTTCCTGGTTACCCCAGAAGTCGTTTGTAGTTGGCAAAGCTCTGATGCAAATAAATAAATGCACAAATAAATAAATAAAATCTGCATTTCACATGAGGATGCTTGCATTGCTTGACACAAATCCAAGTCAAATTCTTTGATTTTCCCAACAGATGACTTGCAGATAAAGATTGGGATTCTGGTGAAGTCTATTGAGAGACTCTTTTGCATTTTCAACTGCTTACCCGACCCCTCACTTCTCACCACCCCACTGGGAAAAAAATCGCAATACCCCGCTCAAGCTCTATGGATTTACATATATATCAGTCTTTTCTGGTACAATTTCAAAAGATTGATCTGTTTTTATATTCCTTTGCTGGTTTGAAAGGTGTTTCATCCCTTTTTTGTATGTGTAAACACATATATTTTTTCCCAAGGCCTCTAAGTAAATGACTCAAACATTGCAACCAGCTACCATTATGCCCTCATGAATATCATTGTAGATGATATACAAATACGGTGGTTTAGTCGAGGTCTTACATATAGGAAACAGAAAAACGTCAAGTAGTATGGCTGGTTTCAGCAGCCAGCAAATCAGTCAGTGAGGTTTTATCTTGAGTAGGGTTAGTTATGGTTCGTGTAACACAAGACTGCACAAAAAAATTGTTTGGTTTTAATTAGACGATATGAACCAATCCTTCCAGGCTACAGATTTGGTGAATAACTCATGTGGTGTTAAGAAACACTGAGCTAATTTTCTTTTCAAAGACTTAGTTTATACAGTGATGATGAAAACAGAAGATGCAAAAGTGGCGTCTCGTCTTCAGTTTTTCATCCGCGTTTAGACGAGATTTTTCAAGAAGAAATCCTTGTTTATACAAAGATGCAACAGTAGGTGAAAGATGATTGGATATATATGCCAGGCCGCTAGGTGGTACTGTAATAGAACACCAGCATGTCCTTTTCTGTTGTTGACGTATGTAATTGTACACCTGTCTGTTCCACGATGGTATGTGTGTAATTTCTGTACAATAGCTGAAACGACTCCTGTACATTTACTAGAGTTGCTAGTGCTAATGCTAATCCTAATGCTAATGCTAGTGCAGCTTGATGATCTGTGGGATCGAGGTTGTCCGACATGTTTCTTGCTTTACCTGTTCGGCGGATGAAGTGTATGCGACGTGAACATGTCTGTTTCTTGCCATTTAGACAGAGACACGACTCAGTGCATCTTTAAAACTCTAGAAGGAATCTGCTGATTTTTGTGTATTCACACCCCGATGGCACCGTGTAAACGAAAAGCAGTTCTACTAAAATATAAAGTTGTATTTAGCTGCTATCATCCTTGTGTAAATGGCTCCTTAATCGAAGTTAAAGTTTACAAACTTAACACACTATTAGCATCTGTTAAAACAGAAGAATGAAGGATAAAGCATTCAAGGAAATATTTTCTCACAGAAATTAGATAAAGTTCATCAATTAGACACAATCAAATAGTTCGGATCTACAGCAGGGGTCTTAAACATACAGCCTGGGGGCCAAATGTGGCCCACCAATGGTTCCAATGCGGCTCGTGGGATGAAGAGCATAATAACCTATTAAATGACTCCATAGTTTCTTCTCAGTTTTTTCTTTGCCTATAAATGAAATGTTATCATTGTTTAACTGCAAAAATAATATTAAATTCTGAAAATATTTACATTTACAAACTATCCTGTAACATGACGATATGAATAACATACACAAATGTGAGCAACTCTAAAGAAAATTTAACAAAATTAGTGTCTTCGTAGAACTGATCCATAAAACATATGGACAAATGATAAATTGAGGCAGAATATTGTTAAAATTGCCTTTATTTTCCTTGTGCAAGTTAACTTTTTTTTTATTTTAGTAGTATTAGTAGTACTGCTGTTAGTAGTAGTAATAGTATTTTCATAATTTAATGTTTTTTGCAATAAAACAATGACAAAAATTTGGAGTTGTCATTGTTTATAGATTATTATGTTTTAATTTTACTGCCCATTGGAGATCAAATCAGACTAAATCTGGCTCCTGAAGAAAGCGAGTTTGAGACCCCTGCTCTTCAGTATATGTATCCATGTATTTTTTTCATAAAGATTTAAAAGTAAGTTTCACCCCCCCCCCCCCCCCCTGCCCCCACCACCACCACACACACAGAGATACACAACACAGATGTGCTATAAATAGGTTTTCTACTGCATGTCTTCTTCCTCCTATACACCTTTTACACCACAAGATTAGTGTCAGAAAAAGGGCAATTAAATGACAGTTTCACAGGCAACAAAACACACAGGCCTCAGTGTGTGTTTGTGCAACTAGTTGTGGAAAAGCAGTCACAAAGTGAGAGTTAACTGTGAGATCGTATTTATGGGTTTTATTTCACACTAGGATGGAAAACATGGCAGAATAAAAACCCAGTGTTACAAGGTGTCATTAGCTGGTCGACCACCTCAGTGCCGCCTTGTCTGAGGATATTGGTTATGTCCACTATTATATCATATTATACAATCCCAACTCTGAAAAGCAATGGCATTAGATCATAGGACTGATTCAGTTACCACCCCTCCTCTTTTACTAAGAATGAGAATGGTATTAAGTCAATTTCAGCTGCCATAGAATTGTTTTTATGTTATTACCACAGACGAATGTCCAGAATCAAACTGAGGGAGAATGTTGGCCAAAACCGAGATCAAATCGAATTACTGTGGAGTGAGTGACCATTCAGAATAACCTTAGTCTACGCCGGGTACGTCTGGAAGTCTAAATGCACGGATATGACAGAGGAGCCATCTTGCATTTGTCTAATTAAAATGGAATATTATCCATATAAAAGCACAAGTTAATGGTCAGTTCTTTTTAACCCATAAAGACCTAGAATAATGTCTGTGGTGACTTTAAAATCCCTTATTCACTACATTTAACTCATTCTAAGTGATTTGCAGTGAGGTTTCTTCCAAAGCTCTTTCCAAACTGTAATTTAGGGATTTGGGACACACTTTGGAGCAAGGAGGGGTGCAATAAGACTGAAATAGGGTTATTAGTGTGTAAAAGTATCCATATCAAGCTACATGTTATGTCAGTAGCAAATTTCCCAGTACCTTTGGAGCCTTATCTTCAGTGGTAAGAACTTGTTTTGGAGGGGTGATGGACATGACAAGGTGGATAATGATGAGGTAAGGCGGCCATTATAAGGTAAGGAGGCTGAAAAAAAGCATCCCACCCCCTCACTACACTCCCTCCAAGCACACTTTTTTTTAATTTTAATATAATCTCACAGTAAATTCAACATTTCTATCAAAAAGTGACTTTTTCTATAAAATACATCATTACCTGGATCCAGAATGTAAAACTGCTGCCATTTTTTTTGCCTGCATGGGTTTTATTGGTTTTATTGGCAGTTTTACAGAAGATGATTGTATTTCCACCTTCACTAGCCTTTGAATGAACTAAAAATAACATGTGAAGTTAAAAAAAAAATAAATAAAATAAAATAAAAAAAAAAAAATATATATATATATATATATATATATATATATATATATATATATATATATATATATATATATATATATATATATATATTATCTGAATTATTTATCGATGATAGGAATCACTTGGATGCATAAATGTTTAAAAGTTATTGAACATTTTAGATTAGTAGAAGCTTTTAGTCGTCGTCAGCTTTTCAGGTCTTCAACTAAAGCAGGGAAATATATAATATACCGCCAACATGCAGAGACATGTAGTATTTCACTACAGATTTCTGTAGCTTTAACACCTGTGCAGTACATTGATGTTCATTAGTAGAGAGTGATGTGAGAATGAATTAACTGCAAGTTGATAAACATGAATAGGGGGCAAAAATGACTAGTTTTACAGTTTTAACCCTGTAAAACCTGAGCCAATAAAACATTGACAGAACATTCAACTCCTTTCAAACTGGAGCCTTTATTGGCCCTTCTGAACAACCCAAAATATTTTTTTAACATAGCAATTTCCATGTATGAGTTTTAATTTTATATCATATTTAATCTGGTCTCAATACTCAAATTGTATTATTTTCAGACAAACAAAATAGCACAAACCCGACTAACAAAATGGCAATTCCTTTTCAAAAGTGGCCAAGTTCTGCCATGATGTGTTTTGATTCCAAATTATTTATTCAGAATAAAATAATTTACAGCTATTTAAAGCTATTTCCTTCATGTTTACATGGACATGTTGATACCAGATAAAGGTTTACATGGGAAACAGGTGTATTCCACTCTAGTTAATTGGGCTTTAAAAGGCTTTAGAAGTATTGAGAAGCCTTTTAGAACCCCACCTAGGTCCCCCTGAAGCCTTTAAAAACCTTTTTAGCCTCTCTCTAGGCCCCTGCCTGTATTGCCTATATGTAGAGCTCAACTAGGGACCACTGTTGCCTTTAGAAGGCTTTAGAAGCCATTAGAACCCCACCTAGGTCCCTCTGAAGCCTTTAAAAGCGTTTAGAATTCTTTAGAAGCCTTCACAAATCATTTGAAGCTTTTTAGAAACCAACCTATGTCCCTCTGAAGCCTTTAGAAACCTTTAGAAACCCTTAGAAACCTTTAGAAGCCTTTATTGGCCTGGCTTTAGGCCCCCGCCTGTGTGGCCTATATGTAGAGCCCAACTAGGTACTACCTTAGCCTTTAAAAGGCTTTAGAAGGCTTTAGAAGCCCACCGAGGTCCCCCTGAAGCCTTTAAGAGCTGGAGGTACAGGAGGTTCTGATTGGACAGAACATTTAACACCTGGATGTCTAGTGGAGGAAAACAATCGTGTCCACTTCCTGTTTTGCATTTGTTTCAATTATCAACATGTTAGACCAGATACTACATGTGATGTTTGCATTTATTTTGGTGATAATTACGAAGCAGCAGCTCGACCGAATCAACTATGGGAATTAACAAACTAATTCCGGTAGCGCAGAATATGTGCGTCATTGCAACATGACCAGGAGCAAGTGGAGAACAACAGGAATAATGTTAAAGTGGAATGAACTGTTTATATGGCAGAGGAATTATCGACCAATGACTTTATTAGGAATTAAGTTTAATTCAGAATGATCATTTTCAACTTGATTTAGGTATTTACATGATCATATTAAAATGGAATCATCCTTTATTCAGGATTAAACAGGAATAATGAAAAAAAACTGTCATGTAATCATGGCAAGAATTGCGTGTCAGTGGAAAGACCTCAGGTTCCTCCCTCCTGGTGGACTATATGTGTATTGCATGTATCTAATTGTGCAAATATATATATATATACATATATATATATATATATATATATATATATATATATATATATATATATATATATATATATATATATATATATATATATATATATATATATATATATATATATATATATATATATATATATATATATATATATATATATATATATATATATATATATATGTATATATACTATGTTTTTAAATATCACACTTATCATGTAGAGATTTTCAAAACTCATGTATCAAATATGATATATTTAGTGTTATAGGCTTAAAACAACAAATATGGATACAAGAGAAGTTAATGCATGTGTTCTGATGCCAAGTGTTTATGAGAGAAATGACATTTTAAGTAGTATTTTTAGTGTTTAATGTCATCACAACTATTCCAGAGCTAAAACCACATGCATGTTACACTGATCAGCCTCAGAAATGTATTTATCTGTAAGGATGAGTTCTATTATGTTTAGTACAGACACTTTATTTCTAGATGTCAGATAATCATAGAAGAAAGACATCAGTTGAACAACTCAAAATACAGAAAGGGATGTGATGCCACTTAGTAACGATATTAATCTGAACAGGATATTTCCGTGAGTAGTGATGCTACTAATACTGTAAAGTCCACTCAATGATCAACAATCCCCCTAATCCTTGTGCTTCATGGCTATAAAGATAATAAGCTCCGGTTTGATGCTTTCTATATTAAGAAAAAATATCATCTCTAAGGCTCGCAGCTGCTTGTTAGTGTTGCTTGTAGAGACTAAATAAGCTGCAGAGGGGAAAATGGACAGAATATGAAGCTGCACTAATGAGCTTCATTATCAGTCAATGATTTTAAGAGGCTTTGTGAACACATCCACAAGGGAAATGAATTAGCAAAATTTAGATTAGCACACACTAGTGATTCACATTCAACACACTTTGATGCATTAGATTATTGAGTATCAGAAGAAACATAAAACAAAGGAAAGATAGAGGCCAAGATGTGAAGCTGTGAAAAAACTGCTCATTTTAATATGTTATGTGAAATGGAAAGGAACAAATTATCTGCTTCTGACAAACTACATCAAAGGTACATGAACATAAAGTGACACATGAGCGAGTCAAAAGAGCAAACGCATTGGTTTTTGACTGAGAAAAAAAAAAAAAGTAAGTTGAGGTCTGGAAAGTGGCTGCGTTGATCAGTGAGTCATACTCCCATTCCTGCACTCCTTCTTCTCTTTCCATCTCAGATCCTTTTGGCCCCTCCCACCCAGACCCCCCTGCTCCCCCCTCGCCTCTCTGTTTTCTCACCACGACAGTAGGTAGAGAGCGTTGGATCCCTGCTGCATTACAGGAGCCTTCTGATCTAATTGTTTTGTAATGCAGGGATTTTGCACAGGATGACTCATAACTTGAAGAAATAAAAGGGGGGGGGGGGGGGTGCACGTCACCCAAAATTTCAAGAAGTGCAAAATAATAAACAACAAACTCAAAGTAAATTACAATCCTATCCCATCCTATATTGCTGTCTCTAGCAAATGATATCCTTTTACTCAAATTTTCATCCTTCTCTCGGTGCAGGTTTTCAACTTCGTCCACATCATCTGAGCCAAGTTTTTCAGAGTAACTAACAGGATTAAAGCTTGCTGTTTACTCTGATTTGAAGGAGATAGGCATTAAAATAATCCTGAATTACCTTCATTCGTGTTTATTGAACATTCAGGTCACATTGGTACTGAACAGGTACAAACACTTGTCATCTCTTGTTAGTCTTAATCAAAGTGAACTATGATACTGTATGATCTGAAACTGTCCATTTTATTTTATTTATTTTACCACAGAACCAACCAGTATTAGGGTTTTGTAAAGCATTTAATGGATCCTTAACTCAATTGAGGCTAACTTATCTTTTGCTGTTGCAACATAATAACATTATACGCTTTGCAACGGCCAAAAATTGGTCCCATTTAAAGCCCTGTACAACATTGGCTGCAATAGATACTAATAATGTCCACTCTGACGGCTCGTGTAAAGAAGTGTAATAGGGGAAGCATCGTTTACATAGATCACAGCAGACTAGTGTTAGACCATGATGCATTGGGAGATTGTTTGCAGAGAAAAACAAGGCCTGTAATTTTAGGCAGGACACAAGAGAGTTAAAACATTACATTTGTTTGTGGTGGTGACTGTTCAAGAAGTGATGCGCTGGAACATCTGTGTGCAAGCATGACGCAGTATGACAGTAACCCCCCCCCCCCCATCCCCAAGAAAAGGCTGCATTTCACAAATCTCAATGAGCAACTAAAAGTATAATCAAAAATAATGAACCTAAAATTTTCCATTCATTCAGGCAGAGGTTGTGGAGGTGGGGGTGGGGGGGGGGGCTGGATGAATGAATTCAGCTTTTGTTATGAAATGTACCAATTACAGATAAAAGATGGATGGTAAAAGGCTTGTGATGAATTCTGGTTTTAAGTGCTTGAGGTTTTTTTTTTTTTTTTTTTTTTACTGCAAGGCTCAAAGAATTCAGATTTTCTGCAACACAATTTATCCTTAGCCCAGGGATCTTCTCTCTCTGTATATTCAAATACATACGACTGGTCAAATATAATGTAATGTTAATTATAGACAATTGTAATAAAAGTCCAATTAAAATGTATGACTCTCTCAGGTTAATATTTAATCTGGGTGTCAGGTACTATTTAACATGAAATAACTTTAGTCTTTAATTTTCAAGCTCTGTCCAGTGTAGAGAAGCAGTAATGTGTTTATTTTTAGCACTTCATCATATTTTCTGAGTCTGAAGATATTTTTTTTTTTTGTCACTTTTCACCTTCAACTGTTCACCTTGTTCTGCACTTGTCAAAAACCTCTTGTTACTTTTTAACACATTGGAATCTATCACAGTCAAGACTAAAGTGACTGACTACTCCGTTTAGTGGTTTAAAAATATTCACATCACTCCATCACTATATATATTTAGTGCACATCTGTACAATATACAATATCGTACTAACATCAGAACTGTACATTTGTATAATTTGATGTAAGTTTTAATATTAGTTATTACAAATATTACTTACTCCAACTCCTTTAAAATAAGCTCTAATATATTTTTCTATTACCAAATTATTAAATGCCTCATTTTATTCTCTCAAATCAGCAAAATGTCATAACAGTTAGAATGCTGTAATATAGAAATATCCAAAAATATTAATATATCACAATTTTTTTTAGTTTGGAAATATTTAGAACAGAAATGTGAAAGTCATTTTAGTTCAGGGGCCTTTTACAACTCCTCAAGATCAGTAAAATAAATAGAAAAATAGCCAATTAATACTGACAATTCACATTTTTCTTCTTATTTTTTCTCAAAAAAGTTACATTGAATTATGACAGTCTTAGAATGTTTATATTTACAAACATTACTATCTGTAAAAATTAATCAATAACCAGAAAAACTTGAAATTTCTTAAGAAAAAGACATGCAATTTTAACAATATGTCTCACCTTATCATTTATTAATATGTTACAGATGACATTGAATCTATAATATTGTCATTACTTATAGGTATTGTGCAATTATTTTATCTTTATTGTATCTGATTGACTGGGGTAAAAATAAGTGTAAAATCTTTGACTGTTAATATTTTTGAAATTTTTTTTGGCAAATTCTTGCAAAGTTTTGGTCCACAGGTTGTATGTTCGATGCCACTGATTCAGAGGTGTCAAAAGTACTCACATTCTGTACTTAAGTAGAAGCACAGTTACTGTTGTGAAAAAGTACTCTGGTAAAAGTACAGTAGAAGTACTGTTTCAACTTCTTTACTTAAGTAAAAGTAAAAAAGTACAACTTCTTAATTGTAATAAAGTAAAAACAGTAAAAAGTAAAACTGTATTTTTTTTTTTGCCATAAATGAAACAATACTTACTGAAGCACACAATATCATAAAAATATCCCAAAATAAAACCTTTAATAGCAAGTTACTTTGTAGATAATGTGTTTGATCAGGTCATTGAACTCAGTTTTGTGGGTATGGATGGGAAATTTAGGAAAAAATAATCACAATTGAGATTTAAAAAAAAAAAGGCATAAATATACAATTTTTAAAATTAAAAGTGAAAATTATGAAATAAAAAGTACAAAATATGAGACAAGAAATGCACAATTATGAGAAAAAGAGTCAAAATTATGAGGTAAAATGGCACACGTGAAATAAAGTCATAATTATGAGACAAAAAGTAAAAAAATAATAGTCATATAACTATAATATATAAAGACACAGTTTCTCTCCTCCACTTATTTTCCCTTTGAAGCCATTTATTTTTATACTGTCAAAGCTATTTAGTTGGAAAAAGTAATGAGTCTATTCTGAGAATGTAAAGAGTTTAAAGTACAGATATTAATGAACAAATGTAGGGAGTAAAAATAAAAATAAATACTCAAGTCAAGTACAGATAACTAGAAAAATCTACTTAAGTACAATAATGAAGTACTTTTACTGAGGTAATTTCCAACTCTGCCCTGATTTAAGAAGAAGACACTAAATTGACTGCTGAACATCGCTATAAACGGTAGACTGACTGATCAGTCGGCTCACGTCTCAAGAAATGTACAAAGAACACATCAACTGGACGTAAACATATGTTCTGTGTTTGCACAAGAGGCGGCACTAATCTGTGTAGTGGCCTTAAAAACCTAAAAAACAAGAAATGATGGAACATCTCTATAGCTGAAAACAGATCTTGCTGGTGTCAGTCATTGTTGTCAGAGAGTGTTGAGTTGTCAAGAAGAGTGAGCGTTGTACTCATGTAATAGACGGCTAGTAAAAAGAACATACTAGTGTTCATTCACTCAGTAGGTTTAGATGTGTAATGACTTAATTCCACTTAGTGGTGAACAGGCAAGCAGATTTACCACTACACACAGCAATCTGTATCAGGGACACCTAGTGGTTGGTACGACTTCAGATTCTAACAAATGCATTGGGCCTCGACCCTGCAGGTTCTGTCCCTAAATACAGGCTGCAATGTTACCTTAGCACCAGTAAGAGAGGATTGAGCCCATGGTAGGTTACTCAATGCACAGCACTGCACTAAAGATGTGAAAATTATATAATTACACAGCTAACGTGATGTTATGCTCAAGTAGGTGATAAACACATAGCACAGAGCTGAATGAGTTAAATTGGTTGTGTTAAATTGTTATTACACAATAGTTAGCAACTTACTGTAGCTCAAATGCTAAGCTAACATGTGCTAACTTCTTTTCCATAAAGCTATGAATGTGACGGTGACCAAACAGTGTGTATGCTGTTTTTACAATCAATAAAGTACATTAAAATACTAACTGTCAAGAGTATCAACCTTCATCCAAATGAGCAGACAGTGGTTACATGTGTACTTAGAGAAATTTGAATTATATATATATATATATATATATATATATATATCTTAATCGGAGTGGAATCGAACCAAATTGACCAAGTCATATAATACAATTGCATGTAATTCAACCCAACCTTGGCTCGATGAAGACTGGTCTGGACACGCCCCCTTCTGGAAATGACCAGAGTCACAGCATGACAACATATACATTATGCGTAATAATTCAAAGTGAACAGTACATATGAAATGTTCTGAGCTGCTGCATCATTCTCTGAGTGTTGTCTACAACATTGGCTTCAAATACGCCGCTTTTGTTACATTATTGTTGTTCTTCTATGGTGCCAACTGGAAGCATGCTAACGCAAAACAGTGTGTAGCACCACCTAGTGTGTGGGAGTCCAATGTACCTAACTCAATAATTCAAATTTCTCCGGTGCATGTAAACTGGGACTTCTGGGGACACACCAATTACAGGTGTCATTCTGCTGAAAACCACTTTTCCACGCCAATTTGGTGCCACATGCTGCCTTTGAAAGTGGTTTGTCACCTCCACTGGCTGCATACCGCTTTCACAGAAAACAATGAGAGGAACGAGGGACCCAGAAAAAGCCGATCCGTCAGATGGACTTTAGCATCACCCACATGGGGTTAAGCCCATCCCCATTGCAGCGAATCTGAAGTAGCATTAGCATTAGCATCTACAAGCTACAGTGCCACAGTAGCTGATGCACAAACTTGTTTTTTTCCCTGTATGTTTTCAGAACAACCACGGCACAAAACCTAGCTGGGTGATACTCTGGTAAAGATAAAAACACACAGAGGGGAGGGGGGGAGTGTTCCTTCATGCATTCTGAGCCAATCAGAGACACCTCATCACTGCATCATGGACATGTATGAGGACACTCTGTTGTTCTACCTCAAGTCATTTTCCTACCGTGCAAAAACAGCTGGAAACAAAGCAATCGGGACATTTTTTTTTTAAATAGAACCAACACGCAATGTCAATAACAATGGAGAACAATATTAATGAAATAACGATAGAATGACACCTTTAAGTTTTTAATGGGAGTAAGGCAATAATTCAAATTTCCTAGTGCATGCAAATGTACTGACTGCTTCATTAGTCAAGGGCCAATCCCTCCACCAATCAGATTGATCAGACTGACTGACTGTTAATGGCCCACTACACATTTTGAATTGGCTGAAAAAAATAGTGATGACAATAATGACGCACAGAACACACTTCGCCAGGCTGCCTGACGACATCCAACCTCTGAAAATTGGGTCGGTGTGTCATGGTTTGCTTCATTTAGTCCTAGCACCTCTGTTGATGTATGTTAAATAACGTGAATATTTACGTAACCAGATTGTCGTCAATCAGAGGAGTCCGTCATCAGCTCAAGGTACAGTACACCACTGGGTTAAAAATGGGAGGTTCTATTTGAAGGCTCTTAATTTGGAGACTGTGAAGTGCTGTAAGTCAGACAGCATGAATCTCACAACAGCAACGAGGTGTGAAGTAATTAAGAGTTAAAAATAAGTCTTTAATATTAACAGTTTTGTCAAAGTTGTAGGTGTTCATATCTTTTTTATTTCACCCTCTGCAGTATAAAGACACACTAAGATGCTGATGCAATCAGAAATAGCAAACCCCTCCTTTATCCAAGAGCCTTTCTGCCCTGGACATCTAATTATGCTAAATGGCTCCGTTGGTGTGAATGGTCCTTCCACAGGCTCCTCTGCTAATCAGGATGGGGGATGTTGGCTACTTGTTAGTTGACCTGCTCATTATTCTTTGGAGCTAACTTCTATCATGTCGAGATGTGCCTAATTGTTCGCAGCTAGCTGACAATATGCCTACGATGCTAACCCTGGTTCATACATTCCTTCAGGCTGTATGTTCCTGTCAGTCTTTACAGTGCTATAAAGTAGAAAAAGTAAACGTACTGTCATTAGGAAATAATATACTAGCGAACCACTGTAAATACCACATGCTGTTTGAAGGTTTTCATGTGAAGAGTTCCACAAATAGCACATATTTATGTCTTTTTTTTCTTTCATTTTCCGTATCATTTCGATAAACTGCAGTTAACCTAACCTGTTGATCATCTAAACCTCTCTGACAGCACATAAAAAACATGAACATATATATATATATATATATATATATATATATATATATATATGTCATTGAAATCTATCTCTCTCGCTGGTGTGTGTGTGTGTGTGTGTGTGTGTGTTTGTTGGTACGTTTGTATGTGCATCTACTTCTATAACATGACAAATGACATGTTAGTCACCTACATCCTAAACCACAGATTAATCTTACTTAGAACGTTCCACTCCCTGACAGGTCAGATTGAGAAAAATGTCTGTGAGGACAAAAGCACGCATGGTCACAGCTCAGCTAAATGTTTTGCCCCCCCCACCCCCAAAGTCCTTCTTTGGCTTATGGGCTTGTTCTGCACATCCTCAAGACCAGATGATAGGAAAGACTGTGATTTATAGGTTGTCCACGCTGGGCTGTGAGGTATGTGGGTATTTGTGGAGATAATTGAGCAGTGTTTTATTGGGGATGAAGTGTGATTGTATGTGTGTGTATGTGTGTGTCTTTGGATTCCTATCTTTGTGGGGACATTGATATATTCATACAGTCACATCATGGGGACCTCTGACACTATGTGGACTAAAATTCAGGTCCCCACAAGGGTTAAATGTAAATAAAGGTCCCCACTAGTAAAATAGAAATGATCCATTTGTTTTTTGTTTTTTTTCAGAAGTCCCCATAAAGCATGAGGGAAACATGTGCGAAGCGAAACATGTATTTTTTAAAAGGTTTGAAGATGTTTTTTTTAAAAATTTATATATTTTTGTGTATTTTTAAAAAATTATTTTTTCATGATTTATTTATTTATCTAAATATTATTTTTGATGTATTTTATTATTATTTATAAAACATTTTAAGAATATTATTCATGTATTTATTCATTCATTTATTTTATTATTTATTTTATTTTTTGTTATTTTTATTTTCAAACTTTTATCATTTTAATTTAATTTTATAAAAAAAAAACGTTTACGCTCAATACCCAATGCCTATATGATTACAAACATGGCATGTAAACGAGGATGTGTGTGTGTGTATGTGTTTGTGTGTCTGCAGTATACTTGTATTCCTATCTTTATGGGGACATTGATCCATTTACACAGTCCCAACATGGGGACCTCTGACACCATGTGGACTACAATTCAGGTCCCCACAATGGTTAAATATAAATGTTGAACCCAACTAGTAAAATATAAATCTGTGTGAAGTATGACAATTTACGCAAATGATAGGGCCCTGTTACATTGTTTTTGTTTTTGAAGTCCCCATAAAGCATGAGGGGAAAATGTGCAAAGCAAAACATATATTTTTAAAGGTTTAACGATATGTTTACCTTTTTATTAATATTTATTTTAATTATTTTTAAGATAGGTCTTCTGTTTTCCTTTTAACCCTTTAACTGCTGTTACGTCTTATTTTACTGATAGTTGTGTTAATGGAACTGATGTACAGCTGTGTGTGTGTGTGTGTGTATATATATATATATATATATATATATATATATATTTTTTTTTTTTTTTTTTTTTTTATTATTATTTTTTTTTTTTGTGTTATTTATTTTGTGAATATTTATTAGTTTCTGTTGATGTTGTTGCTTATTTTTGTTTTTTTCTCTACGTTTAATTTATTTATTTTATTATTTTTCTTCACTTGTGTTCTGTTAGTGTCTTACTTTGTTCATGTTACATATTATTTTGTTAGTTTAATATTCATTTTTGTTCATTTTACTGATCGTTTTGGGAGACTTTGTTCATTTTGTTGGAGTTAAAAGGTAAACAAATCTTTATTTATTATACTTTTTTTTTTAATTAATCTTTTGAAAAAAAAAAAAGTTGTGTTTACCCTCACTACCAAATGGCTACTTTACCTGCAAGTAATTATCACAAACTTGGTCCTCATGAGACATGGCAACCAGTGTGTGTGTGTGTGTGTGTGTGCGTGTGTGTGTGCGTGTTTGTGTGTGTGCAGGTTTTTCCACATATTTAGATATGCTGAAATATGCTGGCCATGTTTGTGACTGTTACCAATTAAATAACAAATCCGTGGCTCAGTAAGTTGCGTAAATTAAGCACTGTGCACATCACAAGGCAGCAAGAAGAGAATCAATGTATTTGGGGTTTTGCTTTTTTTTTTTTTTTTTTTTTAACCAGTGTTTCATTGAGTCACTTGATTTGCATGAAAACTTGAACCACTATTGTTTGAAAATTCATCCACTTATATGAATATGCAATTTACACGAGCAGTATTAAATTCAAATACACACATTAAGCATTTTTATGTCCAGCTAAATTACTCAGATGTTTACTAATATTGTGTGGATTTCAAAGCCCCACAGATCTTTTTATGTAGATTTGGTAGCTGCATCCCACTAGATATGTTCGACGATTGATGGCTAATTACACACCATATGAAAGTGAGCAGAGTTGCTCTTTGACATCCTTGCACCTCAGAGGAAACCAGCAGGAAAGTGAAGCCTGTTAGCGAGGACACAGTTAGCTCAGGTCTGGATCCTCTCAGCATGCATTATACTTTTCCAAGCAGCTGTTCTCTGAAACCCCATAGATTTCTGAAGTCATGCTGTAACAATGTTCTGAAGTATGTGAAGATGCAAAAGCAGCATCTGTCATCAGCATCTTCTGTTAACCTGTAAGAAACAAAAATAGAATTGGAATCTACTCCACAGAACAGTATATAAGCTACTCTGCATGAGCGCGTACTGTGCAACAGTATAGCACCATATAGCTGAAGAAACTCAGTAGTCTTTAATCTTAACTTTAATCTTCAATAAAACTGAACATCAAGTCGAGTTGTGCTCAGGTGTAGCTCTACTCCCACGTTCCATTAAAGCGCTTATGAAGATACAGGTGCTTTAACTAGTTTTAGATTGTCATCAAAGAAGCTTCTAAACCTGTTCATTTATTCTGAAATCCTGCCCACTGCAATAAATAATTTAAAGTATGTTCATTTCTCCATGTTTTACATCTGAAGAGAGACCCACTATAATCGTTAAATGTTGCAATTGCTCTGCTTCACTCCACTGAATATTAACTTTTATAAAAATGCATTTCCTCTGGGGGAGACACTGCATAACCATTATTATTTCATGTAAACATTCATGATACAATTTCTACGTTTACTCACAAAATTAAGTAGGTTTGTACGATGAACTAAACTTCATGAGTACAGCATGCAATGAGCCTAAACATTCAATCTTTCTTAGATAACCAACTTAGTATAAAAGTTGTAGGGCACTAATGCCTGATTTTTTTTTGACAAATTCTGAAATTGAGCTTGTTATTGCTTGCAGATTTTGATGTTTTATTCAGTCAATGCAATCAACACTTCAACTGTTTGCTCCAGGGTTTAGCTGGGAATAGTTAAATACTATTAACATAATGAACCTGGGTAATAATGCCTTATATTATGCCTCTTTAGTATTACTACAAATTTTTTGTATACACACAAGTCAACATGAAAGCTAAGCTAGGAGGCTAATCTGGAGCAGGTGTATAGCATTAACGACTTCAGTTTTCTTCAAGTCGACTTATTCGTCAATAGAATCAAGTCGACGTGTCATGATGACACAGACACACATCTGTTCTGTATTAAAGTTCACTGCAATGTAACAATGTCTACTGACACGACACAAACAACATTTTAACCCCAACAAAACAAAAGTTAGCAAAGAGTAGGGTGAGCATATGTCCACATTTAGGGCTCTAAAACCGGACTATCCAGACGTCTGTCACGCATCCTCACTTTTTATATTAAGTACAAAGATTTAAGGCAGCAGCCAAGATGCACACCACACTGTCCACATCATGTTTGGGAAAAAAAGTTTGTCGTCTTAATGCATGTTGTCTGTGCTGCTACTCACAGTCAGGTTAGCTAGTGAATGTCTCTTCAGATGGCCATGGGTTTTTTGTTTTTTTTTCATCTATGTCACTCTCTTTTGTTTTGTTAGACCACCACAAATGTGTGGAGTGTGGATGGTAGAGATGTTTGTGAGGGGTCATAGGCGAGCTAAACCTACAGAGTGACTTGATTTGTACAGATCTGTGGTATCTTTATGCACATGCAGCTCAACCAACAAACAATAGTCATAAGGTTATAGATGTCAGTATCGTGAAGATGGATGAACCAGACATGCACCAGTGTTGTGGTGAACGCTACATAATAAACTACACCTCAACAACCTGAGCTGAGACTAAAATAAAATGCAAAAATAAAGATTATTACCTATTATTGCAGCTCAGGTAACATCATGCCAGTCTAAAGCAGTGGTTCTAAACCTTTTTTGGCTCATGACCTCATTTTAAGATCACACATTTCTGGTGACCCCCACACATTCAAAACACTTGGCTGTACTATGTTGCAAATAAATGGTAATTTTAGACACCATTTACAGTAGGCTACATCAACCTTTTTGACTGAGGGACACATACAAAAACATATAGGAAGGGCTAGGCTACTTATTAGAAGTGAGGTATATAGCCTAACCTTTATTGTATTAAAATTAGAAAAAAAAAAAAATTAAAGGTTGTACAAATACAGTATGCTACGATGTTGAATATAATTACAGAAAAATCAACCTTTATTTTGCGTGTGCACAGCGATGTGTACTCTGTGTGTTAACCGTTTTGTCACCATAATGATAGATGTATTTATTAAAGCTTCTTCCCACTCCTTTTGGAGCACAAATTAATTTCATTTGTAGATCTTGTATATATTCTGTTGGGAGTGTTTGTATTGTGAGACATTGTCATATGCAAGCTATTTGTGTTGCTTAATCACTTGCTCGAAATAAATGAAAATGACATCAAATGAAAAGTGCTTGGTCTTTGATGTCTATTTTTATTTTTATTTTTTTGCAAATAAAAAAAAAAAGCCCTAAAGTTCAAATATGGACCATATCCACTTCTATTTATAACATTTCTTGTGAGCCAATTAAAAGTGGACTGCAGGCCGCAATTGACCTACGGGCCATAGTTTGGACGCCCTTGGCCTACATAATGTACAATAGTGACAAAAGAAGTTTTAGCACAACCTTAAAATTTTAGACAGTTTGAAATATTTGCAGAAAAATATGTATTTTGTTTCAAAAGATGTGGCTGCATCAGACAAACATGCAAATGATTTTTGTTTTTGTTTATTGTTTTTAAGACAAAATGTAAAAGTAAATTATTGACCGTTTCAACTGCTGAAACATGGAGTGTTGACCCTGACATATCAGAACATGTGCAGAAGGGAGCACGTGGGTTTGGAGAATGAAATACTACCTGGCTGATTTCAGTGACATAACAATGATTATTAATACAACTTAGCACAAATGCATGGTGTGTCCCAATATTATTCCACCACTGTATATTATTATACACAGAGACAGAAAAGACAGGTGTAGATTACTTTTAATTTAATTTAATTTTCCTTTGTCAGGATTTGTACAGTCAGTCCAGCTTGTCTTTACAAGACTGAACAAACAATAAGTCATTCAAGACAATATTTGGACTATATATTTTTTGGTTTTGATGCTTTTGTTGGAATATGACCATATTTGTTGGAATATTGTTCCCCTGTGGATAATTATGGGAGATAAAAGGTAAGTCATGGCATTTCTTGTTTGATTTTTGTTTGAACATATTTGAACAAATGAGTAATTTTTAGCTGCTGTGGTTAATTAATCTCAAAGTGTCTTATATCAGTCGATCCATGAGAATCTATGTTTTCAAAATATACTGAGTGTATGAGATGTCGAACCCACAGGCTCCGCTGGTTCCAGTTACATTCATGAACAACGACTCGGGCCCAGATGTGGGCCCTTGGACTGGCATGGGCGTCGCACCCGTCGGGGATGGCGGTGTTGTGACACCCCCACTTCTCCAACCAGATGATTTCATACCCCTCACTTTTTCCTGAGTTTATATATTGTATCTTTCACTGGATCCAGAAAGTGTTGGTCTCACCTACCTTTTTTTTTCAAGGATAAATGGTTACTGTCAGTCACAATCACACCAAACAAACAGCAACAACATTACGGACCTGTTACAATATCTATGGTTTAAAGTGTTTACCCGCCCGGACGACACGACAGCATATGTAAATGAAGCGCACCTCATGTAAAAAAAAAATGTAAACAGCTCTTCTTTGCGGTGTTAGTCAACCAGTAAGTAATGAGAAATGTTGTTAAACTAAGTTAACTAAACTATGTCTTGTTCTGTGACATATACCCTAAGACAGTGGTTCTCAAACTTTTTTCAGTGATGTTCCCCCTGAGAAACATATTTTTAGTCGTCTCCCCTGACATGGACAAAACATTTTTGTAAGAAAAAAGAAAACTGTAAAATCAGTGTCTGATTTTTTAAATCCTTTTTATCTCATAATTTTGACTTTTTATGTCATAATTTTTAATTGAATTGAGAAAAAACACATTTTTGTTATTATTTTAAGCCATACATTACTTTTTAAAAATACATTTTGTAATCTTTTGGAAAATTTTGCTCATGTGCCACAACCTAGAACACCCCCCCCCCACATTTTAAATGGCTGTGACGCTCTTGCATCCTGGTCACTACAGTGGATAGTTATTCTACAGTTGTTCTCTTATATCGTCATTGGTTTTGTTGTTTTAGTTCCATATCAGTCAGTACATATCATTACTGTAACTGGTCTGTTCTTAATACCTGATCTGCACTAACATGTTTATATGTAAATCAATTGGTTGCTGTTATTAGACTGTAATTAACTGTCTCTTCTTAAACAAAAATTGCCTTAATTTATTTTATTTTTTTTATCACAGTGTTCTGATATTGAATTTTAAATACATGTTTCTTTGCTTTAAAGCTTAAACACATTTTCCAGCTGAGTGGACATTTTTGTAACTCCATAAAATATTGGTTTATTTAAAATATTTCAATCACAATGCTTTTTTCAGGCCTAAAGACAAATAAAAACAATTGGGGATTAAAGTTCTTATAATGTGGTCAGGACATGTGACCAGTGCTGCCCATTATCTTATACATCTAAATGAAACAAAATCAATCAACACCTGTGTTTGTTCTTGCTATAACTTCCTGCAACATTAAATTGTGTGCATATTTTCTATCTAACTCCATAACTACTTCATAGTCTCAGCGTATATCACAGTTGTACAGCTACTCTCCGCCCAATTACCTTGTTAGTCATTGTCTTCCTCACCTTGTTCCATGAGAAAAGCTCACACAAACACCCCCTGAATAACTGTACAGACTTCTAATCCTAATTGGAGGAGTCCTTCCTCACTCTTTTTGGCACTTGCGTCAATTGGCATCAGAGGTTTACAGCCGCTGCCGGGTTTTGGACAACAGTTGGTCATTAACTGCCAAGTGGGACTGGATGAGACTGAAGTATTGGAACTCAGTGACAGTGACAAGGACAAGGTCAGCCAGAATGCTTTCATAACCACTGCCAAATCTGAGCCAAAACTACAAAGTAATTAACCATAATCATGAAATTATATTCACCGAGCTTAGGGTTATATGGTGTAAAAGTAATCAATCATAAGCCTCTCAGCGTTACTCCTGGTAGTGATTAATTGGAAAACATAATTAGATTTGGAACTAAAGGCTCAGCAGAACATATCTAATAAAAATTTGAAAGTGAAAAATGCTTCATTAATGTGAATATCTGAATGAAATGAATCCATTAGCAACTAAATAATGCTTTTAGGTTCAACCCTTCTTGTCTCAAAACACTTGAATAAGTCAGAGCGGGACAGTTGGGAAAAAAAAAAAAAACCCAAAAAGGATAGACACTGCATAACAACATCTGTCTCTTGTTCTTCCCACAGACTCTTGACATTTCTTTTGTGTCTTAAACAGACAGACTCAGACATGGGCGTACATACATATAAGGTGAACTGCACAGAAATAAATGTGTCTTGAGACCCCAAAAATGGCCAATATATATATATAAAAAAAAATCCTTCAAAAAGCTAAAAAGTGCACTTCTAAACCACAAGTGTTTATAAAGGGAACACGGACATGAATATAGGACACCAAAATATACAGTAAATATAAAGTTTTGGGAATTTTCTGAAGCTCAAAGAGTTCAGGGGCAGCGAATATACACCAATATTTAAGTTCAATTCACTACCATTTAATATTTGTTTTTACTACCTTTAGATTTATTTATTTATTTAACGACCATCACAACACTGAGTTGCAAGTGTTAATTAGAAACCTTTTGTGATATGGACACACATTTTGACATTCAACATTACATTACACTAAACATACAGTAGTTACAGTAACTGGTGCAACATGAGGTGGGGTACATGATCGCTAAAAGGTCAATTAAACCATGGAATGACATGGGATTAAAATTTGCAAACTTCCAAAGACAAAACAACTGCCAACCATTAGGTGGTGGCTAACACTACACAAAAATAGATTTAGAGAAATATTAGAAGGACCCTGCTTGGAATCCCACACCAGACCTTTCTGTGTGGAGTTTGCATGTTCTCCTTGTGTCTGCGTGGGTTTTCTCCAGGTACTCCAGTTTCCTCCCACCATCCAATCACATACACTGATAGGTTAATTGGTTAATCTAAATTGCCCATAGGTGTGAATGTGAGAGTGATTGTTTGTCTATATATGTTCAGCCCTGAGATGAACTGGAGACTCATACAGGGTGTAGCTGGATTAGGCCCCCAGTGACCCCAGTGACCCCAGTGACCCCAGTGACCCCAGTGACCCCAGTGAGGATAAAGCGGGTTTAGACAACGAGACGAGATTACACATTTATTTCTTTTTCTGACCTAACATTATCAAATGTAATGTATTCAATTTCTCAAAATTGATGTCATAAATACATTTCTTTAAATATTGTGTTCTCAATTGATCACTTTTTTAATACTTTTTAAAACCCTGCAGGCGTCCTGAACTATGGATTTGTAAATGTTGAACAAATGTTAAATGGAAAAGCATCATGACTGGTTCCTAATCTGCCTCCTACACACCTGTCTGTTAAGGTTGAGGAAGATGATTGTTCTTGCCTCTTTTCAACCACTTCTGCTGTGGTTCCCACTGAGCAGGTTGAGTATACGCTGTCCAAAAATACAACAACAACAAAAAACCCCACTCAGATGTATGGTCTCATCGATCCACCACTGACTCAATCAGAACAGTGCACACTCCTTTTGACCTTTTCATGTCTGATCCCTGCAACAGAGCCTAGATACATATCGATATTGTCTAACTGCTGTCTCCCAAAGCACAGCGGTTTGTCCTGTGTGACTACGTTGGTACTGGTTTTGAAAATGTACGTGATTCATTGTTTCTCACACACACACACACACACACACACACACTCGTTTCCATGTCTCGACCAACTTTGAAATCAAGTAACCATTTTGTAGTAAGTGTAAGCATCTTTTTTAAAAATAAAATAAATAGTAATAAATTAGAAAGCCAAATTTAATAATAATAATAATTTAAACAATAAAATTAAATAATAATATTTTAAAAATAAACAAATAAAAAAGGGAAAAAAATCCATTATAAAAAAAAAAAAAAAAAAAGGGAAAACATTTTCAAGTCTTTGAAAAAATATGTTTCACTTTACACCTGTTTCCCCCATGCTTTATGGGGACTTCCAGAAAAAAAAAATTATGTATTCATAGGCCCACATCATTTCTATTTTACTAATGGGGACCTTTATTTATATTTAAGCCTCGTGGGGACCTGAATTTTGGTCCCCATAGTATCAGAGGTCCCCATGGCATAACTGTGTAAACATACCAATGTCCCCATAAAGACAGGAACACAAGTGCACACACACACCCAGACACTGAAGTGAATCAGCAGTGGATTTCACCTGTCATGTTAGTAGCTACATCTTTTGTTGTGTTGAAGATTTCCCCCCTGAAGGTTTGTCTCTGAGGTTTTCGTCAGTCCGTCACAGCACGTGGACCCGTTTGATGTGAAGGATTCACAGTAACACCATCAGTGTGGTTCAGCAACTAAACCAGCAAATCCACACCAGGGAGTCAGTATCTGTTATGTTAACTGTAACTTGAACTGTTAAGGTATCATACAAATGTCAAAAAACAACAAGAATATTACTACTTCACTTCCTTTACACTTTAATAGGATTGTATTCAGTGTAAGAAAAACACTGTGTTTGAGGAGGGAGGATAGTCAGGAAAACTAGTTACTTTACATACTTAATACTAATAATATTAATACTAATACTACTACTACTAAAAATAATAATAATAATGAAGGTGATGATGATGATAATAATAATAATAATAATAATAATAATAATAATAATAATAATAATAATAATAATAATAATAATAATAATAATAATAATAATAATAATAATAATAATAATAATAATAATAATAATAATAATAATAATAATAATAATACAAACCCTGTCCCTCACACATATTGTAGTTTATTTTGGTATCGAGCCAGCTGTTTATTCTGTCCTACAAAGTAAAAAGGCAGTAACTGCACAGACACCAAACTGAGAAAAATGACCTTGTTGTTCAGCCCCAGTAGTTGTAGGTAGATTTTTGGACATGAGGCAGTATTGTTACTGCATATTAATTAGTCCTACAAAAACACAATGCACCTTATATGTGGATTCATTCTGGTAGTGTTTAGTAACTGGGAATTTAGACTTTATCTCATGATTTTTAACAAAAAAAAAACCCAACTCTAATCTTTTAGATTCTAATCTTTTAGATTCTACAATAGTATATTTTTTGAGCATCAACATCGCAATGTACATATGCGCAATAGTCTCATTGCAAGTCCTGCAATTATTTTTATTTTATTGAATGGATTTATTTATTTGTATAGATTTTTAATTTAGTTTTTAATTTATTTAATTGTATTTTTTTTTTAGTCATTGATTATTTTATGTATTTTTATTTATTATTTATTTATTACTTATTCATTTTTTGTTTATTTGTCTCTTTTATTAATTAGCCAATGTATTTATTTATTTTCATTTTATTTAAATTATTTATTTATTTATTTATTTATTTATATACATACATATATATATATATATACATATATATATATATATATATATGTATATATATATATATATATATATATATATATATATATATATATATATATATATATATATATATATATATATATATATATATATATATATATATATATATATATGTCAGTGCATGTAATATTATGATAATATATCCAGTATTGATTAAGTTATAGTGTGATATGTCTGTGGTTGGCACACACAAACAGTGTTACAGAAAATTTTGCGACATGTCACCTTTGACCTCCAGAGATCTCAAAAATGATTGGTCTTAAGTGATAACACTATATATGAGAATTCTAGCAATCTTTATTCTGCATCGTTTGGTACCGATCTGAATGTTCTGTGACCCTCTATTCTTGAGTTCTAACCAATAATGTGATATTAACCTTTTAGTTAATTGTGAACTTGACCTTTGACCTTTACTCAAATGGATCATTAAATCTGATGCACAGTACCTATATGTATATGCCCATGTAATTTCATGGTGATATCTCAAGGATTCATTGAGTTATAGCTTGATATGTCAGTGCGGACACACACAGACACATACTGATTACAATCATTTCTCCTAACCAATGTTGGGGCGAGATTAAAAACAATAGATTTTATAGCTGTTTAAGGGACTGTTTACACAAGGACAATTGCAGCTATCACCAATGCCTTTTATTTACATGACAATTGAGTTTTTATGAGTTGAAAACACAAAAATCTGAAGATGCATTTCAGAGTGGAAAACTTGAAAACTATCGGCTTTTGTGTTTTCATCTCATGGTCAAAAATGCTAAAATATTTCTGTTACACATGCGAGTTGACAAGGCAGTGTTGTATCACAGCACCATCTACAGTAACAGCATTGCATGCATATCCAATCCATTTCCACACACTCTTGTGTCTTTAATTGGATGTGGCTCAGTTGGTAGAGTGGGTCGCCCAATGACACCTACTGATGTATGAGTGTGTGTGAATGGGTGAATGTGAAGCTAATGTAAAGCACTTTGAGCACCAAGAAGGTGGAAAAGCACTGTATAAGAGCAGACCATTTACCGTTTAAGATTTCTAAATGATAATACTCGTGTAAATCCAGATAAAATGGTTAGAGACGCCAGTTTTGCGCTCTCTCTTCCGATCACCTAAGAGTAAAAGTAAATATATTACCATCTCTTTGTCCCCCACGGTTTGAGACTAAACTGCAGATCAGCTTTAAGAAAACCACATATCAGTGAAAAAAAAAAAAAAAAAAAAAAAAGGCTTTTATTCACAAGGGACTTAAAAGATTGGACTGGAGCAATAGACAAAGGTCATGTGTTCTGATGAGTCCAGATTGACCCTGTTCCAGAATGATGGACGCATCAGGGTGAGAATAGAGGAGGAGGGAGTGATTATTACCCACCACAGGTCACTACAGTCACCTGGGAATCTATGGGATGTGCTGCAGAAGACTTTAATACTTAAAAGACGAATGCAGCAGAACAACAGGGATATATTTAGTCACAGGACATAAACATTATAAAACAATACCATGGTGAATTTATGTTATAATGAAAACTAAAGGTGGCCCAGGTAAATATAAGATATAAGATGGGACTTTTATTTTGTCTGGGCTGTGTTTAATATAAGAGACAGACTTTTCATTTGGCTAAAAGGATGCTATTGCAGTTAGCTTGTTCAGTTCTAACCCTTTAACCCCTGATGCATCAACATTGACACATTGTGAATGGATGGTTTAGTTTAAAGTTAAGTATAACTGTCATCTGTTACCGAAATGATATAAATAATAAGAATTCTAATATATATATATTTCTTTTATTTAGGGTTTTATGGTGTGTCATAGTTCTTTGTTGTGTTTCTATTGAAGCTGGTTTCCAGGGGATATCATTTATGAATGGAAGTAATTTTAGTAATTTTTTTTTGTATAATACAACCAAAGGACAAAAGTTTGATTTTGGAGATACATCTTATTAAAATAGAAAATGAATGTAACAAAAAATATTTTATGTTTGTATGGGACCTAATTGGAATCTTGTTTTTTAAAGACATTTTCAGAAGAATGATGGGTTATTTATTTATTTATTGTTGTACTTCATTTCAGTATATTTGCAAATATTTTCACGCTACTTATTATTTAGTAAATATTTATTACTTTTTGTTAATTTAGTTGCTTATTTTGTTTATTTTTCTACATTTTTTTCCTTCAATTTTGTTCTGTTTGTGTCTTATTTTATTGGTTTATTGTTCATTTTTCTACATTTTATTGATTATTTTGGCTATGTCTGTTCATTGTGTTGTTATTTTATTCTTTTTTTTTTTTTTGCCTGTGGAACTGCTAAAGTCTCAGGAATCCAAGGGTTGATATCATGTGTATCTATGTTCATACATTATCTGCTTCCCACTAAAGTACAACAAAGCTCATTATCAACAAGTGATGATTTGATGATGATTTATGCGCTATCAGCTTCTTCCTCTTAAAAAAAAAAAATCCTCATTATTGAATCAACCATCAATCAACTTTAATGTTTATACCATACAATTCCTATAATTTATTTATCAAATCCAAGACTGATACACTAATTGCATGTGTACTGAAGCAGCATATTTGTTTTGCTTACCACGCAACAAATACATATTAATGTTTTCCAATTAGTATTCACAAAACACATTCATTGTTTTTTTTTATGAATTAACCAAGTATAAACACATTTCTAATGTCTGACTTGCATATATTGACAATTCAGATCCTTTAATCATCATTTTGATTGCAGTATTAGATAAATATAGAGAAATAAAGTGTACATTTAATGCTTCCATATGAGCTCCAGCTATAATATGCATACAGAGCATTCAGTGTTTAGTTAGGGTTCATTGTCTTGAATCATAAATATAACAGGTACCATTTTGAATACAGAATTACTTCTTGGGAGGTGTGACTAATGAATGGCCTTTGTTGTTGCATATTAAAACAGAAATCCAGTCTTGCTGCTGATATGACACTAACCGTGTGTTACCTGCTTCTTCATTTAACTAATGAGTAATGAGGAAGCCCTTTAATTAGCTAATGGTAACATGGCCTTTGTTATGTTTACACTGACATTAGTGCTGAATTATCATGTTCATTTGATTAGTGTAGCTGATGAGCTCCGTGGATTAGATGTGAGATTCTACCTTACACGTGCAAAAACCCAAGATGTAGAACCAGATTCCAAGATAGACAGATGTGCATCCTTTCTATCCCGAGGACTCGGTCTGTGCCAACATGGCTGACTATTGGCTGTCGTTGCAGGTATGACTCACTCTCCCACTGCAGTGCACATTCACACACTTTTGCAGCATGCAGGACTCTCTCTGACTTTGTTTGCAGCAGTGGGGGAGCCACGCTGGTTTCACAGTAATTATGGTCAGAAGTAGAAGTAGATAAGATTGCTTTTGCTAATATATTTAGATAAGTTTACATCATATATTTATGGCTTTACTTTGCACTACGCAGTTATTCTGTACTGACGCTTTAACCCTTTGATTCATCCTGGTCACTTCAGTGGACAGTTATTGTACAGTTGTTCTCTTGTATATTCATATTTTTTGTTGTTTTTGTTCAATATCAGTCAGTTTATATCATTACTGTAATTTGGCTGTTGTTAATAATACCTGATCTGCACTAACATGTTTATGTGTAAAACAATTGCTTGTGGTTATTAAACTGTATTTTATTTTTTATTTTATTTAACCTTTACTTAACCAGGCAAGTCATTAGGAACAAACTCTTATTTACATTGACGGCCTGCCAAGAGATCAGAGGCATCTGAAGGGAAAGGCTGCAAACATTTTTACATAGAATTATGTTTTTAAAAAAAAACATGCAACAGGCAACAAACACTTCGGAAGATCCAGTGATATAAAACACAGCAGACAGCAACATATAGCACTCATACTGGAGGACGGGGTCTTGGGGGGGGGGGGGGGGGGGGGTCACATAATAATAATAATAATAATAATAATAATAATAATAATAATAATAATAAATTTTATTTGTAAAAATGCACTTTACATTTCGGGAGAAATCTCAAAGTGCTACAGAGAGCCAATAAAAACAATACATAAATACAATGCAAAAAAAAAAAAAAAAAAAAAAAAGACATGTTACATAGGATTTAAAACAGTCAAACAAATAGATAAATAATCAAAAAGTAGCAGAGGTACAGACATCCATAATCCAAGATCAAAACAGAGAGCCGCGCCAGGGTCAAAAACCGGGGGGGCAGGGGAAGTGTGTGTTTGGGGGGGGGGGGGGGGGGGGGGGGGGGGTTAGGGGTTATTGTGCTGAGATGAGACAGCTGTAATAGAGTTTTTAAAGGTGGATCTGGGGACAAAAGATTCCAGTTTGAGTGTTTTTTGTAAATTGTAATTAACAGGCTTCTTAAACAAACAAAAAAAAAGCATTAAAATGTTTTATTTCATAGTGTTCTGATACTGGATTTGAAATACATGTTTCTTTGGTTCAAAGCTTAAGCCAAGTGAACATTTTTGTAACTTCATAAAAATAAAATCTCAATCACGTTACAGGTCTAAAGAGGAATAAAAACAGTTGAAGTAAGGTTCTCATAATTCATACATCAAAGGGTTAATATGGCATTGAACCTTACCTTTTTAGCACCTTACTTATATGTTTAACCCTGCACTACAAAAATCAACTTTTTTTTTTTGCTTTTTCCACCTCACTACTATACTATTAGACTATTATAACATAAAACATAGATGTTTTTACTGACCCTAAATTTAACAAAAGTATTAAAACTTAAACACTATTCCTTCACCAATCTTACCAACATAATTTGTGACTTGGGTCAAATTTGATGTATTGTGTTTGTATCATTAGTGATTAGCATAAGCATTAGCATTACATGACCCTTTACTATCATCTCTACTGTTTAGTTGAGGATGTTTTCAAAAAAAATTACATGAATACCAAAGTATTTTTGAAACATGAGAATTATTTATGTAAAATACACTCTGTAACAGTTAATAAAATGAAAAAATCGTACTTACCTGCAATTTTGTGTCCAAACAAAAAGATCATAGCAGAGGTGTTGTCACGGTTATGATCTTCTTCCTTGGTGGTATACTAGCATGAGCTCAATATATCATTGAAAGTGCCACTCAGTGTTGTTTTTGTGCATTACATGCTTCTTACAAAAGGGGGAGACTGCCCAAGAAGTTTGGTGTTAAATGACTTAAATTTAGAATAGATATCAGGGTTCAAAGTTACCTCTACCAAACGGTTGAGCTGACCAACAAAGGGTTTAATGCCGCTTTTGTCGCAAAACAATTTCCCTATTATGGGGATCAATAAAGTATTTCTATTCTATTCTATTCTATTCTATTCTATTCTATTCTATACTATTTTGTTCTATACTATTTTGTTCTATACTATACTATACTATACTATACTATACTATACTATTCTATACTATTCTATACTATACTATACTATACTATACTATACTATACTATACTATACTATACTATACTATTCTATACTATTCTATACTATACTATACTATACTATACTATACTATACTATACTATACTATACTATACTATTCTATACTATTCTATACTATACTATACTATACTATACTATACTATACTATACTATACTATACTATACTATACTATACTATTCTATTCTTATGTTCCTCATATATTATATTCCTCGCACCGACATGCGAGCCTTGAAGCGAGGACCTTATTTGTTTTTACTCTCTGACACACACAGACACACACACACGCCCAGGCACTGGCTGTATACAGACTAAACACATATATAACCCTTTCCCCAGGTGATTGGCTGCTCACAAATGGCACCGTCAGTGTAATAATTCCAACATAAAGCTCAACTCTGACAACTGTCAAAATGAGACACCTTCATCAACAGGCTTCATGTTTCTGCTTTTTTCAGCTCTCTCTAAAGCATGATGGGAAGTCAAATAAGACAATAAAACTCATCCATAGGATCTATATATTTAGTAAATAAAGCTGTTTGCTTATTTAGTATGTTTTTGTCTCAGTGAAGTTTTCTATTCAGACTTCCAAACCAACTTTACAATTATGCAAACCATAACTGAAATGTCAGTAGTATTTGTGACAGGAAGAGCTGTTGCTTTTTGTTGTTCCTCAAAAGCCAGGAGATGATTGGAACAGATGTACCGCACTTCATGTTTTATCCAACAGAGACTGGAGGTCACATGTTGAGCCCAATTCCTATTAAGTTTGCGGCAAGAAACAGAAGGTGAAAAAAATTGTGATGAGTAATTTTTCTCACTTTTCTAATTTTTTTTTCTTTTCTACCTGCTCATAAACCCAACCATAAAAGGACCAAAAACATACATATACATAATTTCTCTTTTCAAATACTATAATGCATATCAATAAAGAATCATAGTTTTGCCTTTTTTAACTTTGTTTTTGTTAACATTTTTTATTTTGTGTTTACAAGTGGTGCCAGACTAGGGTTAGGTACCAAAAGGGTTTCATTCGATGCCGTTTTTCAAACTTATAGATATGTAATTTCAAAATGGTATTAGTTCTTAAACAGTATAAATCGGCAATTTCAAAAAATATATTAAATTATAGCCAGAGACATACGTGATTGAATTGTAACATCAAAATTTAACCTGTCGGAGAGAATACCATGCTGCTTTTTACACCATCTAAAGTGACACAGAGTGGTGTAAAATATGATGTTTTAAAGAGCCATAAGACGGGACCTTTTTACAATGTTCTTCAAACATAAAATAACAGTGTAAAAAAATTTTATTTTGCAGGATATTATATTATTTGGTATTGTACAGTATACAGTGTTGGCCAAGTTAGTCAAAAACTGTAATACACTGATTATTACTTGTTACTGTCATTTTAAAGTTATACCTTGCATTACAATATTACATTATTTATAAAGTAAGGCTTTCCACTACTTTTGCATTACTTTAGTTACTCCCACAGAAATGACTAGAAATAAGGATGTGTCAATCTACAGTACAGTGGAAATGTGTCATGTGACCTGACTTTCACCTGCCATCCAGGAGGTATTTTGTGAGCCTACAGAATGAAAACCAACATGTTCAGGAATTACTTCTTACCCACCTATACCAAAACATGAATTGTCCTTTCCCTTCTTGTCACACCTTTCTGCCCCACCCTTTCCTTTCCTGGCTAATTTCATGGTACTATGACACCTCCGCAAGTGCTTCATCAAATTGCTTGTACTGTTTTTCGATGTGGAAAGAGGATTGGGATTCACACAGTGTGCATTTAAAACATTTAGGTGAGATTTAGACAAAAATGACTGGAAGTTTAAATGGTTAACTAAACTGTTCTTGGAGTCCTTATTCTGAAGGAAGTGAACGTGGTGTGTGTATATGCCCATGTTGAAAAGTCTGATTGTTCTGGTTGTACCATCCTTCTGTCAATCTGCCAGTTTGAGATGAAGTCTGACTTAAGACTTTCATATCACTAGTTGATAGAATATAGAATGTTCTGTGTGGACTGACCAAAAGCCTGTGTAGAAAACTAAAACCCACAAAAACGAAGCAGGTAAAAAAAAAAAAATGCATTGTAACGTACATGACTGGCAGTATATATGACAGTTTTTCTTCCCTGTAATGTCTTACATTATTGAGTTACACCAAAAAGTCATTAATTACTTTGGTAACACATTAGTCCCAACACTGATTATATACTTGAACACCACATTTTACAGTGTTTTAATGGTTTGGACGGTGTTTTTTTTTACGGTGTTCTATGAATAGATGTGTCGCAGGTGTGGCAAAATGTGATAGAGTTGGCCTACCATAGTAAACAATGAACAGAACGTGTAATTAAACAACAGCTACATATATGTGTGGTACGGAAATACACATTAGATTTTAATCTAGTTACTACTCTTAGTGTTTGACCCAGTTCTGTACCTATACCGACTTTTGGTACCAACCTTGTGCCAGGCATAACAAACCCCGCCCCTCGCACATATTGTATTTTATTTTGGCATCAATCCAAACATGTCATGATGTCAATGCATGTGTTGATGTTAGCGTATCAATTGTCTTTATATATGTGCCAAGTTTGAAGTAAATTGAAACAAAATTAATGTTTTATAGCCATGGGGAATTGCACCCATTATAAGTACGGTAAATCGGTATTTTTTAAATCATAAAAAAAAAAAAATTACTTTTACCTTTTACCAAAATGTAATGATTTTCGTGGGTGACTTGTAGTCTATAAAAGTTAGTATGAATTTAACCAACAATTTTGCTGCTGTAGACATTTGGAACCCCCCCCCCCCACACACACCCGATTCAAATTCAATGGGGATTTTTTGTTTTTTAATTCATGAAAAATTTCAACTTTGATATATTTTCCCCAAGATATAACATCTATTCTGGGTCACTGACAATATGTACATCCAATTTGATATGAATTCAACAAAGACTTTTGCTGCTAGAGTGTTATCAATCAATCAAACAAACCAAACCAAAAACAATATAAATGAGATATAAATGTTGGAACAATCCATTGGACAGAATATAAAACATAGAACACACAGATCCCTTCAGGTGCAGAATGAGCTACTTTGCATAAGCAGTTGTGGAGTTTAAACCATCTTATATTTAGTCCATCTTTTTCCAGGCTTGTATAGAAAAGCATGGATCTTTTCCCATCTGTGGATTCTGAATGGAATGATTTTATTCTAATTTCCTTTATACACTTTGACTTGTTTTCACCAATAAAACTAAAGCGAATGGCAAATTTATTGAACTACTGCAGTGCATATATGAGGCAGTTCAGTGTGGCTTACATAAAACAGAATGCTTAAATAATTTAATACAGAAATATCAAGAATATAATTAAAAACGACTGAAGATTGCACAGAATAATAAAAGAGAATAATTAAATTAAAGCATTAAAAGATGGTAGTTGAGAATTCTAGTGCATTTTTATTCCGCTCATATATGTATATGATGGAGTAATACTACAATTAGAATACCAAACACAGCGGGTAATTCCAGCTGATTGCTTAAATTACCATCCCTGCTCAGATCACACCCTCCTATGTAATAAAAGCACAAACCTCTAGATGAACTCCAGTGGAATAGAGAAATGGGAAAAGCCCTCCATCATGTCACCTGTACTCTTAGAGGGAATCCACACCATGTGTCTCCAGCAACACTTCCCTTTTATCAGCTCCTCCCAGGAGGCGAGCAGCCACCATAACCTTTATCCAGCACCAGTTCAGACCTGCGCTCGCAGACACAATCACTTCTTGAGACAACCTTTAAATGAAGACAGATCTGCCTGGCTGTCTCACAGTACACTTGCAAAATTGTCTATTGTATCCATTGCCTGTTGCACCCCCCCCCCCCCACCCCCTACCCACTACCTGTTATGTTTCAATATTGCCATCTTCTCAAAACATGTTAGCTCAGTGTCAAAGAGTATACAGCTAAATCGCCTGCAGGCAATTTGTTGAAATTTACCAAGAGATATAGTAGAGGTTCCATGCAGTGTTTTTTTTTTTTTTTTTTAAGGTACCCTTCATACATTTTGCACAACATGTGGTCTTGGTCTCTTCCATTTCCCCTCACACTGACCTCTACGTAGTTCACACGTGAATAACAATCACCAATATTGAGCGTTTCATTATGCCGATGTCAGCCTGAATCATTTGCATCTACTCCAGCCTCACATTAAGAATTTCAGGGATTTAAAAACTATGCGCAACACCGCAATTTATCTGCACCCAGTGTTTGGACGTGGGAACTGATTACAACATCAATACTTCTACATTTTATTACCAATTCATAGGCCAGGGTGGCTGAAATAATAGGGTTCTGTTAACAGGCATGAGGACTGAAAATCATCCTAATGGTGCCATAGATATAAAGTTAAACAGCACCACACAAACCAGTAATGGTGTGACTGTAATGGTGAGTGAGTAATGGCAACAACAAGTGTTCCAAATGACTATTTGATTCTCTAGTTTATATAGATTCCTTATTGTTCTCTACAATGTTTACTTGATATGTATCACACAGCATGATAATAATGGTTTGCTTTGTGTTTCTCAATTTCATTTCATTTAATTCCAACATTATTAAGGACGCTGTAAGTAGGTCCATATGATAAAGGAAAAAGAAAAATCAGACGTGGGAAGTAACTATGTATAAGTACTTTGTTGCAGATTTTTTTTTAGGTATTTGTACTTTATTTGAGTATTTTTTTGGACAACCTTTTACTTTTACTCCCTACATTTGTTCATGAATATCTATACTTTATACTTCTTACAGAATAGACAGAATGCTAAAACCCTAAAACACTAACAAGGGAAACATCAGTGAAGGGAAATTGTGACTTTTTATGTAATAACTAAGACTTTTTTATCTCAGAATTATGTATTTATTATCTCATATGTATTAGTTTTTATCTCATTTGTGCCATCTTGTCTCAATTTCCACTCTATTTCTCATAATTATGCATGTTTTAAATCCCATATTTCTGATTTTTTTTTTTTTAAATCTCTTAATGATGGCTTTTTTTTTATGTCAGTTGTGATTACCAATAACTATACCCAATCAACTATATTATCTAAAACACAGTAACTCATTTTTAAAGGCTTTACTTTTGGATCATTTTGAAACTTTTCTGATTTTATTATTTCACTATTGTATTATTTTTTATTATTTTATGATTTAATCCGTGAAAAATGCAGCTTTACTATTTTTTACTTCATTACAATTCAGAAGTTGTACTTTTTTTAAAATACTTTTTCACACTAATAGCTTTATTTCTACTTTTATCACCTCTATAAATATCTGACTGACACTATAATTTTTTATAACCCTCAGCAGTATCCACGTTGAATAATTATAAGCAACAAGCAGTTTGATATTAACATTGTGATTTTTGTTTAGGGGATCTGAGGGTTGAGTTATAAAAGTTGTTATTTATCGATAAATAATAAAAAGTTATTTGGTCAATCTTCCATTCACTCAATCAATCCATGCTAACTGCATTTCTTTTCTTAAGAGACAGTTAAACTGGCAAATAATGCCAAACAATATTAGATTTTGATTAGTTTTTTTTTCAGAAATACACAGAGGTGTACAATTCAAAACCCATTCAAATCCAAACATGCCCCTATAGTGTATTAGCATAAAGTTGTGAGCAAGAAAAGCAACATTATGAAAACTAATTAGCTCCACTTTTTTCCTCCTTAGACATTTGGTATTTCCTTATGTTAACCTTTGAGATAAAAGTAGCACATTTCTTCCTAATGGTGATTCATATTGTTATGTTTCATAAATATAGCACGTCATCAGTGTATGTGCACATGGTGAAGTTGTGATGGGTGTATTAATATTAAATTTTTTAAGCCTTTATTAACAACACCAAGTGACAAACAAACAAAAAAAGTTACATATAATACTAATCAATCTTTACAGTTAGTCATCATAGTGTGGGGGTGAGGCTGTTGACGTACAAAAAGCATTAAAATGTGTAACTAAGTAAACCTGAACATTCAGAATAATTAAATATATTAAGTTGTGAATACTTGTTCTGCAGTCTGCAACTTTAATCAGAGCTTTAAACACACATTTTTATGATTAGTAAATTAAATACAGGAAAATACTTGATTTATACTCATACAAATATAACATACAGAGGATAATGTTATAATAAATGAACATAAATGACTAAGAAAGGTTAGATATAAAGACAGTTTTATTTGGGCACTAACACAAAAGCAGTGCTGGGTCTTTATGGGTTAAAATAATAATAAACCCCTGCACAAAAATAACATAAGAATAGATTGAATTTAAGCAATAAAAACCCAAACTTCCAACATGAACCAAAATCATCTACTAATACTATTTACTATTTAATATCAGCTATCAATATTGAAATAATTAAGTTAAAAAACAGTTCATCAGCATTTCATGGTCATCAGATATGAACCATTTGTACGTTCAGAGTTCTGTAGTTACACTGTAAACCCAAATGTTCAGAATAATGTATTAAGTTGTGAATACTCAAAGTTTCAGAAATAGTACTTATAATTGAAATATAACTGTAACTGTCACTGTAACATGTTCTTCTGTTTAAGCCATTTTTTTTTATTAAGGGGAACTATTGTGGATATAAGTGAACATAACTTAACAATATATGAGGTACAACTGAGTGGAATTAAGTCATTAAATGCTGTGAATGATATTGTACTGTTATTTCTATTGTTTCAAATAAGGATGATTGAAAAAAACAAACTTAACTGATGTAGTAGATGATGAAATATAATTTCAGAGCACTCCAAATAACCACCAATATCTATTACACCAAAAAAAATTACAATCACAAAACACAGTGATTTTATTCAGGGGTGGCTGTGGTTCAGTTGGTAGAGTGGGTCGTCCAATGACTGAAGGGTCAGAGGTTTGTGTCCCATCTCTGTCTGTCCACATGTCCAAGTGTCCTTGGACAAAAACACTGAACCCTGACTTAGGCCCCGTCCCATTTCTCCCCCTTAAAACTTCCACTTGGTTTTAAGTGCCCTAAAAAGTAAATTCCACTCATCAAGGGGAAATGATTCCCCCTGAAAATGAGACACCACTCGCGAAGTGAACGTAACAAACGTGCTCACGTCACACGCTGACATGTCTACCCCGCCAAATATGAAACCACCCCTCCGCGAGACTGACAGCAGCTGACTACTATTTACACGGAGGACAAATGCAGGTCCCAGTTGTGTTACCTGTTGTGTTGGCTCTGTTTATTTACCTTCGGGATGCGCAGAGAAGAAATGCGGCAAACAGAAGACGCATTCACCGTCTACTTTGCCTTTCAGTCTTGTCTCAGGTATGTTGATTTATTTAAATATTTTGATGTATTTTTTCTTCAATAGTTGGTGATTTATAACATTAACGTTAGCATTACCGCTAGCTTGACAAGGTAACATTACCGGTCATAGCCTCTGTGGGTAATTTCATCTTCCACTCAAAACGAAGTCCGCAACCAACCTCACTACATTTTGAGGGTTCATTTTAAGGGCAAAATCACACTCCCACTTGCTCCCCTAGGTAATGGGACACCCTACCCCTACACATGAACGCGCAAAATCTAGGGTTAGGGGAAATTTTAGGGTTAGGGGGAGAAATGGGACAGGGCCTTAGTCTCCCAGTAGGACTGACAGAACCTTAGAAACCTACTGGTGAATATGAGGCTAATGTCGTTTTTAGCACCATAAATGTGGAAAAGTGCTATAAAAGTGCAGACGTGTTGGGACTTTCACAAGGAACAAATGATTAGATTTTGATGATAATCCGGAAGAGATCCTGGATTCTGGATCACTTTGAAATTTATTCTCCATTTACCGCAATGTAAAATTTCAAAGCGATCCAGAATCCAGGATCTTTTCTGGATCATCATCAAAATCTAATCATTTGTTCTTTGTGACACTCCAACATGTCATGAAATTTTCCTCAAGAGCCATCCATAACTTTTTGAGTTATCTTACTAACTAACAACCAAACAAACAGACTCCAGCAAAAACACCTGGACCTCTCTTTATTTGGAGGGGGGATGTCTGCCTTGGCGGCGGATTGCACTGTCAGAGTGATTTTCTAGTTATTATTATTTGTATTATTATTATATTTAATTAGTTAGTTAGTTTTTCTTTCTTTTTTTCTCTCTTCTCTACCAAATGTAGGTATTTGTTTTTTTCCTTCTTAGCCAGTTGGTATTTCCTTATGTTAACCTTTAAGATAAAAATAGCCCTCTTCTTCATATGGTGATTCATATTTTCATGTTTCATAAATATAGTACACCGTTAGTGTATCTGCACACACTGGAGTTGTCATGGGTGTCTTAATATTTCAATACGTGACAGGTAGAGAGGTCACAACCGTTTTTTTGCGTCACAAAAGGCCTGACATGCATTGATTAGTCACTGTGTGAAAGGATGGGCTGCTCAGATGAGATACTTTGTCCGTGTCAGAAAGACTCATGGGAAAAAGAGCCATAGTACGCGTGACCTTTCAATGCGTTGTTGCTGTGACTCTTTTAGATTAAATCTCACCTTTCCCCAACGACATGTCACCTCACACTTGTGAAATCTCTTCTTGCAAATGGCTTTTTTTTCTCCCTTCAGATTTTTTTTACAATGCTGCCTCTGACAGTGGTAAAATTCTTGGTTTATAATTATAATAATAAGAAGAAGAAGAATGGATTATATTTCTATAGTGTTTTCCAAAGTGCTTTACATTATTAATCTCGCCCAACATTGTTTGGGAGAGATTACAATATTCTAATCTCATGCTATAACTCAATGAATACTTGAGTTGGAATTACATGGACATATATATATATATATATATATATATATATATATATATATATATATATATATAGTTAATGTGCAACAGATGCAATGATCCATTTGAGTAAAGGTCAAAGGTCAAGGTCGTATTTATCAAAAAGGTCAAAATCGCATTATTGGCTCTAATTCAAGAACAGGTTACCATAGAAACTTGAGATTGGCTCAAAATAGGGGCGAGATTATAACCTGACTCACACCAGATGTACAGTATGGAGGCTTCACATGGCTGCTAGCATCTTACATCTGGGAAGGTACCATTAGCTTCTCTTTGTTAAGGTGGGATTGCCAATCACAATCATTCACCCTGGTTGGAGAAACCAGGTGCTTGTCATTTTGAATGACGTACTACTTCAGTGAATCACATTGAAAGCAACATGTAACATAGATGATAGAAGTAGAAGCTCTTACCATACCTTTTTGGGAGCCATAACATCTTTGCCACCAATAAATTCTTTCAAAACTGTTCTCTGTTCATCTTGTAAAGAATCAGTAAATGGTAGTTTCAACAACACCATTGAAATTGCACAATTGAAGCCGAGTTCAGTCTCCTCCATGCTAGCCGCCATGTTTTTCAAAGCTACTGTATCGAGAATCTTCCTGTATTCTCCCTGGCTGCGTTATGATTGCGTCATAACTGTTAAGATCACACCCAGTGATCCTGATTAGTCCGCCCACGATTTTGCTTGAACAACTGAATGTCTACAGTGGTTTACCAGACTTTTGTGTGAGCTCACGAAGCTGAGCGGAAACACACAAAGGTCAGCGAAAGCCAAGCTAGCGAGATTAGGCATTCTCTGTTTGCGTCCTGGCTCTGGCTGTTCACATATCAAAGTATCCTTGGGCAAGATACTGAACCTTAAGTTGCTCCCAGTAGGGTCAGGGAGCACCTTTGTATTGGCAGCAGCCGTGAGTGGGTGTGTGAATGGGTGAATGTGAGGCATTGTAAAGCGCTTTGGGCACCCACTGGTGTATAATATGCACTGTGGTGGTAAACTACATTTGTAGTCACAGTTGTCCTGGGACAGACTGACAAAAGCATGGCTGCCAGTTTGCGCCTATGGTCTCTTTGACCACCACCAAATATTCATACACATTCATACACCAGTGTGAGTGGTGAAGTTTCTTGCCCAAGGACAGAGTGGGATTTGAACCACCAACCCTTTGGTTAATGGGTGACACACTCTTTCTCCTGAGCCATGACCACCCCAATTTTTAATGGTGTTGTCCTGTCAAACAACCCAAAAAAAAATGAACTCAAACTTTAAAGTGGTTTTCATTAACGGGTAAGTTTGTGGAATCGGCTGAGATTACCAATTCAGATAGAGCCTCACATCTTGCTCCATATGCCTGTGCCTAAACCCATCTGGAAGGACCAGATGGCAAAAGACCTGAGATATACTTGAGTCCTCATCTGTCCTCTGGTCTTTCTTAGTGCTTTGTACCTGGGATTCCTCTTTTCTTGATACTCCTCCCTGAAAGCTGTGTCTTATTAAAATAATGGAGGGCGGGGGGGGGGCGTTCTTTCCTCTTGAAGTGACCGATGAAACACTTGAGAATAAGTTGCACCTGTGCTATCTTAACAAACAGGATGCTAATGAAATGTGTTCTGTCATCTGAGTGCACTCACATACAGCGTAGTCTAGATGCAAAAAAAAAAGAGGACTTTTCTTTTGCCCTTCCTTATAGAGGTCATCTGTTACAAGGCTCTCATGTATTTTTCATCACTAGCAGCATTTCTTGATTCATCTCCCCATAACCCTGGCATCAAACGGTAGATATTATCACAGTCCACAGGGAGCTGGGGACACAGAGAAGCAAGTTCAGAAACCCTGACACAGTAATGAGTTATTGAAACATTTCTGATCTTGACACATTAGCTAACACTCGTAGCTGATGATGACAAGAGTGATAGTGGCTGTGGTTTCCTCATGCACAGAATGCTTTGGGAAATAACATAAGGAATTGTCATTAATACATTATATAATAACATAAAGAGCTTTGCAGCAATGGTTTCTGTCTGAGCGACTTTCTGTGCCCGAAGATTAAAACCTACCATTTCGACTCATGTAAGTCCAATCCAGTCCAATCAAATCCATTTGTTCTAAAGTGTTGTACAATAAAATAAACAGAAGTAAAAAAGCACACAGAGAGCGCAGACTCCACCAAGGCAGATCATCCTCTCGTCCATTGAGCACCATCAAACTTTTACCACTTGTTTTTTGTGCCAGTGTCAACATTTGATGAAAATTTCAGCCCAATTTATCCAAAACCTTTTGAGTTATCTTGCTAAGAATCACACATATGCCCCCCCCCCCACACCCCCCACACCCCCACGTACCTCCACCAATCACCACCAACATTTAATCATTGGTTCCTTTATCCTATATCAGCATTTTGAGTCATGTTGCATACAGACAGACAGACAAACATATAAATGCCAGCAAAAACAGAACTCCGCCAATCCTTTGGGTATTAATAACACACAATAAAACATAATAAATAAATAAATAAATTCACTGTCCACCCCAGATATATCTGTACACATAAAATCAACATGTGGTATAGGAAGCCAAGGAAAAAAGGTGAGTGATAACTGATCCCTGTACAGTATATTACTCCTCATGATGGGAAGTCGATTCTTTTTAGTAACTCAATACTTTCAGTTTGTTCATCAATTCTGATTCATTTCATTTACCAATTAAAAAAAAAAAAAAAAAACACGTCTAGTGGGCATTGGCTACATACTGGCTGTGCCAAATTGCAATGCATAGGCTTTAATCCACTTGACAAGCAGTAGTGATAACAGGCCTACCCTTCAATATCTCAAATTCTGTTCATATATGAATAAAATAATCACAAAATGACAAAAATTAATAAGCATTTTGAAGAGTTTGGTTCCAAAAGGTGATGAACGCGAAATCTAAAAATGTAAAAATGTTACTGTTACAAATTCCCCTACATTGTTGGCTCATTGTACTATAATGAGTGTGTTACAACGTAAGATATCTACTCTTAATTTCCTGGACTGTAAATGTTATTTTGTTCCAAAATGTGACAAGTGACCAAACTGTTCCATTGTTATTCCTCAAAATGAGACGTATCGGTTCAACCAATCAAAGGCTGCAAATGTTATGATGTATTCAACTCAGTATTCCTGTAGAGTGTTTCCTATAGGATAGTAACTTTACAGTACCTGGTTGTCATGAAGCGTGTATCTCTGAATCATCTGCTGATAAACTCACTCATTTCGTGTTGTCTCATCCAAATTTTTACAGCGGCCAGTAAAAACTGAATCTCCTAGACCGACCATGGTGAAGTATTATGGGCTGTCATCTTGTGGATTAATGTACCAATATATTTACTATCATCTTCCACATCTATATTTTATGAACAGAGACAACTGTCAGACCAATTAGTGTCAACAGGGTTTAAACATCAGCTTTGAGTATTGCTTAGAACCTCAGCGGAGACGATACCAAAAATCTAGTAGTGGGTACTCAATATACAGATAAAGTATAATTGTGTGGGTTTTTTTTTTTTTTTTTTTGCCATGAATACTTATTTAACCAGGAAAAATCTGAAAAAGTTTCAAAAGTTTCCAAAATAAAGCCTTAAAAAGTGAGTTACTGTATAGATCATGTTTGATCAGGTCACAGTTACTCAGTTTTGTGGGTATGTGCAGGGAAAAAAAAGCATATTTTTAAGAGAAAAAGACAAAATTATGAGATAATAGTGGCATAACTAAAATATACAGTATAAAATCAAAGTTTCTCTCCTCTACTAATTTTCCCTCTTAAGTGATTCTACCTATCTATCTATCTATCTATCTATCTATCTATCTATCTATCTATCTATCTATCTATCTATCTATCTATCTATCTATCTATCTATCTATCTATCTATCTATCTATCTATCTATCTATCTATCTATCTATCTATCTATCTATCTATCTATATCTATCTATATCTATCTATCTATCTATCTATCTATCTATCTATCTATCTATCTATCTATCTATCTATCTATCTATCTATCTATCTATCTATCTATCTATCTATCTATCTATCTATCTATCTATCTATCTATCTATTTATCTATCTATCTATCTATCTATCTATCTATCTATCTACTTAGTCCTACTCAGCCACTCTTCTATTCAGTGGTTCATTACATTGGTATGACCCGTCCATCACCAGTAATTCATCTTGTGATTCAATCAGACATCTTGCCATAGAGACTAGTTGCAGCACAATGCACCATACAACACTTCCACCTCTGTCGTAATGACAAAATATTAGCAAAATGCTGCTTAATTGATTCAGTGAGCAGTAATCAGCTTTAATATTCTGACCTCCTACTGGTGAAGTGGTATTAATGTTGATCATTTCATTACAAAAGTACCTTTCAGTGTGACATATTAAGCAGCGAGCAGGGATGGAGTGACTAATTGGGAGATTCAGGAGGACATCCAGTGGGTTGAGCTCATGTCCGTCTGGAGTTTTTGCTGTATGGAAAATAATCTATTGTTGTTTTGAGCAGTAATCAAACCCTAGTCCCCAGTGTCACCCCAGTGTATTACCTGTTGAGCTACGTGTCTGATGATCAGTAGTTGACCTATTTGTTATCCCACTGCCTTGGTACTTTTCAGACTGTGACATTTATAATTAAGCTTCAGGGTTAATAAAGATTAAAATGCATATTGTGTGTGAACCATGAGTAGCATGTTCTGTAAACAAAGCAAACAGGAAATGACAACTCATAAATATATGTGCACCCCCTCCCCCACACAAGGACCAAGTACAAGTACAATATTAATTTTCGTTTCCCTCATGCATTATGGGGAAAAACTAGGTAATGTGTTTATAGTTGGGCTGTTTAATCAGATTAATCACAGGGTTTCTTTGGATTCGTTTTGATGAATCATAATTAAAACATTTCATATCGGTCGATTGTTTTGTGCCAGTTGGGGGGGGGGTTGTACTTAAATTTCCCACAAAATACACTAAAAAACACAAAAAATTGCTGAGAAAGAAATATACAAAACATGTTAAATCCACTAAAATTAAAAAAATAAACTAACACAATCCAAAACATATTCAAAAACTATTCTAAAATACAAAAAAAAAAAAAACACCAAAAATTTTGTAAAATATCTATATCAATATAAAATATGTTCCATTTAATTGCTCTATTTTTTTTAAAATCAGACTAATCATTATGATTGATTAATCTGTGTTAATACGTTAATTTTGACATGTCTAATTTTTAGTGGATATTATTGGCATACATTTTCATACTTCACATAGGTTTCTAATTTACTAGTGGGGACCTTTATTTATATTTAACATTTTTGACTGCCTTAACAGATCTGTGTCCCCATACAGATAGAAATACAAGAATACACACACTTGATTTTTTTTTCTAGATCCATCACTACCTTACGGGGCACCTATACGGTAAGAAGAAAAATGCAGTTTCAATTTAAAAAAAAAAGAAAAAGTTGCTCTGTTTAAAAGAACTTGGAGAAATACTTTTAAAACTGTAACATTTGTGTGTGTGTGTGTGTGTGTGTGTGTGTGTGTGGGAGGGGGGGTGATCATTTTGGTGGAGTCCAGTCTTTAGGTCAGAGCCAGATTTTGACAACAGGTGGTAATAAGCTTATATTCCCACAGAGGCTCCACTGGATTAAGACCAATTTGTCATTTTATTAAACAGTGTAGAGTTTATGATATTCTCTGACCTTGTCCTTCCCATTTCACTGCTTCCAACACATTAATATCAATGTCTAGACCAGTAGTTAACTTATTGGCTAATAATCCAATCACTGACAACTGACATTATAGTGAAAAAATAAAAAATGATCTTTTCACCTGTCAATTATTAGAATGTTGTGGTTAATGTATGATGATATATGATGAAACTGCTCTGTTTATGTTGTTAAAGTACAGTGGGAAAATGGTTTATCACAATCAGAAAAAATATATATCACAGATACAAATCTGATATTGATCTTGCTTTGCATAGGGTTAAAATTCCCTAACTCCAATGATCCTTTTGTTTTCTAAAATTAATACTAATGGAACTAATGGAACTAAAGCACATGCCTATTTGTTATAAACTCACTTCCGGAATAAAACTATTGAACTAGTGTGTTACTGATAAAGAAAATGCAAGTCTTAAATGCTGATTGGTTCAAGTTTACAAGATAAGTCTGGGGTCAAAATCTGAAATTCTTAGAATTAACAAGAGAATAGGTTTTAGTCCAAAGGAATATTGGTCTCAGATCTACTTGAAAACACTGTCTGCACATTATGATCCATTCACTTTACAGGTTCTTTCTAGTGGAATATTTACTAATCCATTGTTTACATGTACATAAACCACCATATATGTGGAATAACACACCATATACATTAAAAAATGAACTAACCAGCACTAAAGTAATTTGTTTCATGATGATATAATTTGTTTCTTTGCTAAATATGTACAGTAAGATTTAGCACATTTAATGTCTGACACAGATGGGTCACTGGGGGCCTAATCCAGCTACAATGGGTGAAGGTGGGGTTCACCCTGTATGAGTTCTAAAAAAAATTGTATAGCAGTGTAATCACTCTTATACATTGTTGGTGTGTGTTCTACTGATGCTATATAACCATTTTGGATTACACTTCCTTTCTAAAGAATGTGTCTTGGTGCTTATGTGCAGTTGTGTGCTGAAGTCATTCCCATAGTAAAACATGATCATAACCATAGCTGCAGTCCACAGTCTTACATAGTGACGCTCAAGACCGGCAGATTTTCTGTGTAATCAATAGAACATAGGAATTAATTTAGAAAAAAAAAAAAAAAAAAAAAAGCCTATGATCTTTTCTACTGATTAAAATGCCAGCATGTCTCTAGCTGCAGCCATCTGATAGACATAACCTTTAAGTGGGCCATTAGGAATATATTAAAAAAGACTCATTTCCTGGGGACATGTCACTGATGAATTATTAAAACATCCAAAATGGGGCAAACCATTCCCCTTCTCTTCCCCCTCCCAATCCAAAAAAAAAAAAAAAAAGACCCCACCATTTATAAAGAGTTAACCCGTTAAACGATGAGCGCATGGATTGAAACACAAATTCCCATGTACAGGATGTGGGTGCAGCCAAAGACCAGACCACAGATGACAAGGCGGGCTCTTTGATATAATTTTCATATCGATTTAGGGTTGTGTCCTGCTGACTTTCCTGGAGTGCACCTCTGCTCTCGCCCATCAGTATGCACTCGAAATCAATGGACAAAGTAAACACACAAGGGTAAAGACAAGACCTTTTAATTGTGCAGCTACTACTGAAGAATCAAATGCTACCCTTTAATTCACAGTAAACAAACCTAGTCTATACTTACAGATGACGACTTTTGTTGCAACTTCAGTGAAGTGGAATGAAATAAATACAGGAAAGATTAGTTGTGACAGCCAAGAGACTAAAGATCCCAAATGAAAGAGGATGAAATATGCAGATGAAATTCAATTTCACTGTCAGGTTTGATGACTCATACTAGCACTGTAATCTGCATTATCTGACTCCAGATCCAATAAGACTTAGAAAATTGTTTGTCCTTGTTTAAATAAACCACTTACACCTATAACAAAATTGGATACTAACAAGTAAAAGGCTTTATTTTTGTCATGTATGTACAATAGATACCAATTTGGTTTAGCTTTTTGAGGAGTTATAGTATGTTTCAGCTTAATATTTTTCCAAAGTTTTCTTTTTCTTTCTTTTTTTTCCTGATGAGAACTATATTAAAATGCTAAAGATTGCAACCCACTTTGTCATAGTCCTTATATGTAAGTTATAAGAGGTGTGGGTTTGTGCATTAATGTTCTTGCCTTTTGTTCCTGCACCAACTGATACCAAGTAAAATTTTGGCTGGTATCGATGATACACTTAATATCTGGAAAATCTAAAAAAAAAAAAAAAAAACATCACAACTTCATAAATAATACCAAACATTTGAGTAATTATTGTTTAGTTATTAAAACTATTATAAAATGAAAACTTGCATATGAATCCATATTGCATGAAAGTAAAATACTGAACATGTAACTTTCCCTCACAACTTTTCGGTAATATTTTTTATTTATTTATTTATTTTCATTTTTTATTTGCATGTCTAGTTCATTTATGAAATAGGAAATACATTATTGTTTTGTTGTTTTGTTTTTCCCCTTGAGTCATTTCTGTTTATTGCTCAGAACCCCTCCTTCCTTTGAAAAGACTCTGCTTGTGAATTCTTGGTGATCTTACAGCTGACTGAGAAACGTGACGCACTACACACTTATCATTGCAGAAGAAGAAGAAGTAGTCTGCACCAATCACATATAATTTGGGCAAGAGCGCAATAGTTTAGATACTTTCAGTGGGTTGCTGACATGCATTACCTATAATGGCTGAAGTATCAAATTGAAAATATTCAAGATCTCAATATTTCAGCATCGTTCTGCACATCACTAGTACCTTATTACCGCTTATTTTTGTTCTTACCGTTTGACCAAGAAATGCAACTGTAGTAAAGAACTAACTGTCACTATTCTCATTCATATTTAATGGTTTACAAATAGTTTGAGCTACAAAAAGCTTGGATTTCTATCAGATATAAAAATAGTGTTGCTATAGAAACAGCGGCCCATCATCTGGCTGCACTGATGTCATAAATCTTGTCATGGATCTTTGGTCACAGCTGGGCTTTAACAAGTGGTATTTATGTTGACATTTTGTTCCACATAAATTATTTTATCACTTCTCCTTGGTGGACAAATGTATCAGCAGTACTTCTTCTAAATAGCAGCAAATGTTTGTTTCCTTAAACCTTATTTATTAGCAGTGATATCATATATATGATAAGCTATCATTTCACTTTAGTATGTCTGCAGTAGAAAAACCAAGCTGTTTTTTTTTTGAGAATAGTCAGTGCAGTTTTTTTTTTCCACCTCCTTCAGTATGACCTTATGTGACGCTGCATTATGTTCACATCATAGTGTGATGGTGTAAAGCTGAACTCAAAAGAAAATCCTCTTTTTCCAACTACTAGCATGAACAAGATGGCCACATATTCAGGACACACTGTGCTTTTCCCTCTGTTTCTTCTTTCACACTGTCATTCACATGCTCCGATTTGCACAGACTTAGATAGGTGCGTGTTGTCCTCCAAATGTGTGCACTGCAGGGGCTCAGTTTGCGTGGGCATGCTGTGGAGTTAACTGATGTCTGTCACTTTACAGGCTGAGGAGGCAGGCAGGCATGCAGGAAGTCAGGCAAACAAGCTGAAGGGTAGAAGCAGAGAGAGGAGTGAAGGAGGTAGCTGCCTGGCTGTGATGGCTGCAGAAGGATTATTACTAGAGCATCGTGCCTGAGCAGCTTGGGCTGAGGGAGCGTGAGAGAGGCCAGCCATTGGCCCATGGGGCCCACAGATGGAGCCTCTAGATGTGGAGTGGACGAACCTGATCTGGTGTTTCCGTGGAGTTGTGGATGACTCACAAGCCCTCAGAACCTCATATGCCTACTTATGGAGTCCTTGGTGCAGGTTTCATGGTCAGGTTATGTTTCATTTCATTTCATTTCATTTATTAAGATCCCCATCAGCAACTAACGATTCAGTTGCTATTCTTCCTGGGTTCTCCTCCATATTACATTACAAATTTTATAATTTACATTAATCTTTACATGTAAATAATATGTTCACTGAAGGGGAATAAGACAAAATGAAAAAGGAAGTATTTTCTTGGAGTGACTCAGTGTTAGGATGTTGATTGACTTGTATGGAGTAATAGTTTTTGAATCAAAATAATTCAATTACGTCATTAGTTCAAGACATACTGACAGAAACTAAAATAAAACCTGTGTCTAGAGAACAAAAGAATAAGAATAAGAATAAGAATAAGAATAAGAATAAGAATAAGAATAAGAATAAGAATAAGAATAAGAATAAGAATAAGAATAAGAATAAGAATAAGAATAAGAATAAGAATAAGAATAAGAATAATGGAGTAAATTTCTATAGCACATTTCAAAGCACCCAAAGTGCTTTACATGATTGATCCATTATTCATTCACTCTCACATTCTCCCTCTGCTGGTGGTAAACTACATTAGCCACAGTTGCCCTGGAGCAGACTGACTGACCACCACCGAACATTCATATGCATTTATACACCAGTGTGAGAGACACATAAACATTACAATGATGACTCCTGCTGTAGATTGATATCAGTGTCTATATAGACTCCTATACTACATACAGTGGAGACAATAAAATACTTAGATAAATACAATTAAGTGTATTTTTAGAATAGAAATTAATCAGACAACTGACTCATTCACTGCCATTGATGTGTGTTGACGTCAATTCAAATCCAAATGAACAGTCAACACTCTTTTTTGATGGGTGCCATACTTATGTAGACCCATGTAGTCTTAGAGTCTTTTATTACCCATATATTTACCATATATACCCATATATATCTATATATATATATATATATATATATATATATATATATATATATATATATATATATATATATATATATACCTGAAAAACAACAAAACTATCGAGCTTGTAGTAGCTTCACCTCACAAACAGGATATGATTACTGGCTATTATTCTTTCATATTCATTTTAAGAGCCCATACTCCTCAATTTTAACTCATTGAATGCTTAAAGGTGGGGTAGGAGATCTTTTTTGGAGAATTTTTTACCATGTTACTTGAAAACCACTTCACGATCCCATAGCACTGAAATAGAACATCTGCAAAAAAAAAGTCAATGTTTTAGTCCAGTCTAGAGGGTGGAACCAGAGGAAAACTCTGGCCAATCATTGTACTGATCATCTTTACAATGATTGACTGCTGATACGTCCATCAAATATATGTGCACTGCTTCCCACCCCTCCCTCCCCCTTCTGCACATTCACATAACCAGCGATGGCAGAAAAGACAACAACCGGCAGCAAAACTAAAGTCAAAACTGTGCTTCATGAGGAATCTGAGCAAAAAACAGAACAGGACAAGGGTGGTAATGGCTATGGCCTTCCAGCACTGGTGTCGCCTGAAAAAGGAAAGAGGCTTGAAATTGATGCTAACGTGACCATGTTTTTACTCGATAGGTAAGATGATACTATTGTGATTATATAATATTTTGACATACTAATTGGTTAAAAGACACTGTGTTCACCTTGTCAGTGAGAAAATGAAAGATGTTGATGAAAATAGCCACTGTGGTGTGGCTCGTTGGCTAATCGATGTGAGTTCTAATGAATGGTCGTTAAGTTCCATGACCGCTGATACAGCGGTCATGTTCATGTATTTGTGAATCGTGAAGGTGTGGTTTCGAGGGGTGGGCTGAAGAAGAGGAGGGAGTGTATATTTTCAAAATGTCACTTGTGTTATAATAATAATAATAATAATAATAATAATAATAATAATAATAATAATAATAATAATAATAATAATAATAATAATAATAATAAATTATATTCATCAGTGCTTTTTAAAAACTCTCAAGGTGCTTAACAAAGTATATAAACAGGTCTAAAAACAAAGAGTACATGGATAAAAACAGGTGGCTGTGGCAGAAAGATAAATAAATAAGATGAAATAAATGGAAAGAGCAAAGAAAAGTTGGCTTATGGAGAGTATGCTATTTGGGAGAGGTGAGTTTTGAGCATTTTGAATTGCTGGACCGTTTTATTTTTTTTTTTCAACATCTCCCAACCCACCTTTAAATTAAATAATAATAAATCAATAAATAAATAAAAAATAAAATAATAAATAATTTAAATAAATAAAGTATTTGGCAGAACTTGAACTGGTGTTTGACCGTCTGACCTGATCAAATTTTTTATGTTTTTTTCCCCCCATGTCAACACTATTAGACATTTGTGTGAAAATGTCCTAGCTGACCATTACCAGCCTACCTTAGCTAATCTTTTGATGGCTGAATGATATTTACTTCATCAGTCCTGGTGAATCTCTGCACAAAATAAGAAGAAATTCTTTCAAGGTATTCAAAAGACACCACACTCACGAGAACAGGACAGACTGACAGAAACCTGTCATGACGTACAACAGACGTGGTAGTTATAACACAAAGCAAGGAGTGCTTTTTGCAGGGGGAGTGAGAAAACCTTGACTGTTTAGTGAAAATTCAGGAGATGTTACATTGATTTTAGCATCACAACTGCTGGTAAGTGGTCACTGGTGTGGTGTTTTGCCCCTCACTTTGAAAGGACCTCATAATCATAGCAGCAGACTCTATACAACCTGCAGTATCAGAAGTGTCAAAATTAATCAAAATCATCTAAAATGGCCTGAAATGTGTCATTAAGTATGTAAAACTGGGATACCACACATGAAATAAAAGTGAGTCTTTGACAGATTTTGCATTAACCACTTGGGAAATGACTCATAATAAATACCATTACAACTTCCCTCTCATGTGGAAAATAATATTACAAACAAGCTGTTCTTTATATGAGGACACTTTATAGGTTACAGCTATTATGCTTGAAATTTCTTTGCATAACCAATCAGATGTTAGTGTCTATTGATGAAAAATAAAATGAATTCATTGTGGAATTCTTAGAAATAATTAATTAAATTGAGAAATACTTATAAACACTGAAAGGAGACCTACAGTATTATGCCCAACTGTGTTTTTCTACAAACATACAATGTTATAATGTCAATGTCGACTGCAATTTTACATTTGTACATTATTGCAATTCAGAAGTTGTACCTTTGTCCTGAATTGAATCTTTTACACGGTATTTTTTTCCACACAAGTAGCAAAGGAGACCTATTATTCCAATGCATGTTTTTCTACACAAGTACAATGTTATAATGTCAGATGTCGATCGCAAACCTCAGTAAAGTTACAAAACATGAGCTACAGTGTTTATGTCATAATCCTGCAACGTGGTTTCCTGTCACTCTAAACAGCCTGTTGCGAGATGTTCGTGAGATTTGTACAAAACCTGACGTCAGGTTGAAGCGTCCAATTGGGACCATGCCTCAACAGTGTGGACCTGACTTCAAAACACACACCCACCCGGCATATAATTAAAACTTTCTCGGGAGTTGCGTTTCCAACCAGAAGAAGATGAAAAGAGAAGATACCTCCCAAAACCATCTGTCGTTGTTTTTACAACTGTGAAGGAAAATAACTTTTTTCCTTTACGAAAGATGTCCCAACCATAAAATGATGGCGGATTTTCATCTTGTCTTTCATTGTCTGGGTCACATTTGGGGTCCGACACATACGGAAGCACATCAAAGTTGGACATGTTTATAGTGCTGTAATGTAACATAACGTGCTTGAGTGCTCCCTGTTTTGATTTATAAAAAAGAAAAAGGAATGGATGGGTTGGAGTTTACTTTAAAAAAATCGTTATTTACAATCCTATTTGAACACTGGAATTTATCTTCGATGTTCTTGAAAAGGGTGTAAGAATTTTCATGTTTCGTTCTGTTCAGTGTATACCACGCAAGCTACCGTAGTCAGGAAGTGTATGGTAAACCAGTGCAGTTCACGTACTATGAACATCCTCCTTCTGATATTGTTACTGCTGTTTTTTTTTATATATGTTTAAGGTAGCATCGTTGGTACGTACTATTTTATTTCTTATTTTTACACGCTATGTCTTAATATAATTGTGTTATTGTGCAGAGTTAGTCGTTAGCTCGTGGGTCTTATTAGGTCACACGATGTATGAACGTTGGCTTTGAGTTAAATGATGGCGACAGTGTGTGTACTCAAGTGCTAATGTTTATTCTTGTTTCATCTATGTATGTTTCAGTTTCACACTTCTTTACGTCAATAAACCTGTGGATGGCGAAACAGTCTTCAGAGTGCTTGATGTTCAGGAAGTGTTTAACGGGCTGTTAAGATAAGCTATACTGAAGACAGCACACTCCCAGTTCAATAGTGAGAGCCGTGTGCCAGAGAAATTTATATTAAGACCGAAAAGCATGTGACTTGATAGCTCTGTGTACAGTAGCCTATGTTAGCCTACCGGTATCACACAGTAAAAAAAATACACATGTGAGGGTGGAGCCAAAACCTCGGTATGCCTTTCACTCTGCCCACTGTTCTGACCAATCAGAGAACAGCGAGATTGACCAGAAACCAAAACCGAGCATTTCAGGCAGAGGCAGAAATCAGCTTGGATCAAGACTTTTGTGAACGCTTGTGTGAGATAACTATGGAGTTTTTTTAAGCAGGAAATCATACAAAGCTACTCTGTAGGTGCTAAAAACTCACATAATGATAGTTACACACAGTTGAAACACTTAAGTAATTATTGACAGTTGTATTTAGTTGTTTAATTTATCCATTCCTTAATTTCAATTATAAAATGACACATTTTTAAATAATGTATTGAATTTTGGCATCTCTCATGTTCCATGTTTTCTCTCAAGTGAGTGTTTGACAGATTTTGCAGTAACCTCTTGGGAAATGACTCATAGATACCATTACAACTTCCCTCTCATGTGGAAAATAAAATGACAAACAAGCTGTTCTTTATATGAGGATATTTTATAGGCTACAGCTTTTATGCTCAAAATGTCTTTCTTGTAACATTGTGAGAGTGTCGCTTCACCCTTTGAGACTGTTCCAGGAAAGTACTCAAGACTATAAGTTGTTCCTGGAGTGCAATGAGGTCTATGCAAAATACATTTTTGAGAGGAATTAAACTTCAAGACACCACCAGGACTTATCTTCTTAGAGGTACTGTCTGGAGCAAATGTAAAAGCTTTAATAAAATACAAAGGAGGTTGAATCAGTTTTGTGTTTGCCCAATCTGTGAGTGTCTCAAAAGGAAATTCTGCCTTGAAAATTATTTTACTGAGCATGATGAGAGGACAAGATTGAAAATGAAAAAAAAAGAGAAAAAAAAATCCCTTCTTAAGTCTCAGAAGCCCATTTGTACAGTGTGGTAATACATTAATGCACATAGTGATAGATTTTTTTTTTTTTCCCTCCTATCTGGAGAAAAAATATGGTAATCTTGAACAAGGTGCACAGACAGACAAGAGAGACCCTTAATATCATTTTCTACACACTGCATTCAAATATTCACCATTATGACCGTAATCTCCTTAGATAATCCTCCGTCTCTGAGCTGAACCTCTACATATAATGTGTCTGTTTCTCTTGGCTTATTCAATTCAGCATCACTGTACTTTTCAGAACATTGTGAACCACGTTTTCAGCGTCAGAAACTGTTACTCTGTGCAGGTCACGCAATAGGAGTCAGTTACTCTAGAAATAAACCAGGATCCTGACACACAAACCCCACTCTCGTCTTGTACTATTTGTGTTTTTTTTTTTTGCCCTTTGTGGTCCGCTGTCACATGTTTGTACGATTCAGACTGCAGCAAAGAGACATCAACATTTTTTTATAGACACGTCATACATATTTGAAGACTGCATTTGGGCCATAAATAGCACCGTGGGTAAATTATTTAAGCATTTGCTGAAATGTATGATCAGAGTAGTGTGAGTGGATATAAGGCGCTTTGTGTGGGATTGGCTCCGTGTAGTGTATTTTTAAGATTGGATGATTTTACAGCAGGATGTATGATCTTCCATCAGTTTGATTGACACATCAGATCAGAGGTTGTTGTTGTTATACTGACAACAAAAGTTGAAATTTCGTCTCCAGATCCCATAGGCATCCAGTGCATGTATATATTAAATAAATTCTGTCAATGGTTGTGGCACTAACATTAATTTTTCATGATTTGATCTCAAGTGGGTGGTTGAATGTGTGTTTGTTCAGATCTATATTAGCTTGTTTTTTTGTTTTGTGTGTTTTTCTCACTAACCTGATCAAGTGAAAGTGAACATCAACATGGAAAATGCATTTGCACACATTATTTATGAAGTGGATTCTTTTTTTTTTTTTTTTTGTTAAATATCTCTATTTTATGGAACTGTTGTACTTTTTAAAATACCTATAGGGTCATTCTGTGGCTGAGTATCCAGACGTTCCCAGATGAAAATCTGAGAGAATTATAAAAATAAATCATATGTTCCTCTTATGGACTAATACCAAGTTTTAGATCAATATCCCTAATAGTTTTGAAGTGAAATGTGGGTTTGTTTGTTTTTTTTCAGACAAAGTTGCGTTTCGTCCAACTTTGAGCTTCCACTGCTTCTCTATCATTTAACCCACATATTCAATTTTTGGTCTGCTATGCTACCTTTTCCCCTAGAATTAGAAACTATACTCAGATTATGTCTATCTACCTTGGTTGCTAAACAGAAAAGCCAAAAATTGCAAAATTGTGATACTTTTTAAATGCCACAGATCATAATGTTTAAGGAGTTGAAGCTTTAAACTTGTTTGTGATTATTCCTGAAAGCTTATGTCCACATGGTGCAGAGCACGGATTTCACATTTCATCTGGAAATGTTATTTACCAAAAATTTGGTTAGCACTCGTGCCTCACAACAATCTGGCACTGGGAGGTTAATTTGTTTAAACTTCTGCTCAATTTCGCCGAAATGTCTTAATAAAGTAAATTAACTACTGTTGTTTGTTCATTTTAATAACATGTAGTTGGTGTTTGATTATATTATAAATGAAAATATTAAGATGAAAACTGAGATATTGGCGTCAGGTTCTGTTAAATGATGCAATAGATAAAACATTTGTGGATATTTATTGATGTTCTGATGTGTTTTTGGGCAATTTTTTGTGTTTGTTTTGGATGTTTTTGTTGGACTATGACTGTGTTTGTTGGAATATGGTTCCTCTGTGGATATTTATGAGATAAAGGTTCAGATCTGCTGTTTGACATTTGGAGTTTGAACAAATGAATGATTGTACCTGCTGTGAATGTTTTATTCTATATCTACCAATCTCCGTTGTCTAACTAGATTAGGTCATGTGACATTTGAGACAGGTTTGGATGGTTTGATTAACATTTTTGAGTGACTATCTCTGGCCTATATGTGGACCCTTGGAAGTTTAAAGGGTTAATTGATTATTCCGAAATTGCCCATAGGTGTGAATGTGAGAGTGATTGATATGTTCAACCCTGCGATGAACTGGTAACATGTCCAGAGTGAACTCCACCTTCACCCGTAGGTAATTGGGATACGCTCCAGTGACCCCCATGCAAGGACACCACTAGCAATTATGGGCCTTACGGAAATTACTCTAGACAAAGTCGGTACGCTGTCAATATGTCGAAATGGGGGGTTGTACCTAGGGTGAGATCCATTCATAGTGATCAATTCATAGTGTCACATCAAAACCAATCCATTTTATTTATAGAGCACAAATGTAAAGAACACAAGAGTTCCAAAGTGCTGCAAAATGAAATAAACAAGATAAAAAGCTAAATCTACTAAGATAAAAAAAAAAACAATACAACATAATAAAAGCTAAAAATATTAAGATAGAAACACAATAAAACATAATAAATAAGTAAATACACTGTCCACCCTAGATAAAATATTTGTGCACATAAACTCAATATCTATCATACAATAATATGAAAACAAAATTTAAACCTACTATACTTTCAACGTTCGCCTCCCAACTCATATTCTTTTATACAGCTGATCACACGCATGTTTACAATTTCAGACCAGCATCTACTGGGCCCCTCTCCACTTGTCTATGGCCCCCCCAAAAAACATTGGGTAAATGAATAATGTTAAAGTGCTTATAAATACCTACTTAAATATGTATAATGCATATATAGACGTTACTCTGCTTACATGAAAAACATATTGAACACCAAATGTATCCACATGTTATTGCTTGATGGAATCCCATATGCAAATAAATAAATCTAAAACTAAAGCTACCACATGCTCTCAGTTCCTACAAGCTGAAATATTTCTTTGCAGATGTAATCTGCTGTGCACTGTGCAGACTACTGGCTGTTTTCTTGCCTGTTACTCAATGCATGATTGGATGCTGAGAATCAATACAACTTAAATGTCAGTGCGGCGCTTGCTTTATTGGCTGTCCTACCTGTCATGCCTTTTAGTGATGACTGAATCTCTAAGCGTGTAAGACATTGTGAATTTATGCCTGTCGTACACACTGGAAAAGTGTTGGAGTGTCATCCAGGTGCACTTTAACATAGTGAAAAACTTTCCCTGTTTGATAAAGCCTATGGTCAGACAGCATCCACAGTTTGGTCAAATACTGGAGGAAGTGTAGACACTGAGTCTTAATACCTGTCTCTGTCTCTCATCTGTGTTTATAATTTAAAAAAAATCTACTTTACATATCACGTCTGTTCAGAACTATTCGTCCAGTGTCCTCTTTCCCCACTCCCACAAGGGGAAAGGGGCAATTAATGTGACAAAAAGGTATTTAACACCTATGTGTATGTACTATTGTCTATTAACAAATAATAAGGTTACATCAGTGGTCTTTACAAATATGGTTAATACTTCATGTCATCTACTGGGGGGAATGTAATCACTTTTAGAAAACAGTAATCTTGCTTCTTTTGGGGCGATGAGGTACCCAGAATATCTAAATCCAGTGAGAAGACCTTGTCAGTGGCCTCCACTGGTTTGGCACAATTTTACCCAATCTCCATTCAATCCAGCCGCCACAGGAGCCAAGGACAGAGATGATATGTAGAGTTGTAGAGTATATGTAGTATCTGCATAAGGAACCATAGACAACAGGATCTGCAGTGACTCACCTGTGCCCTGTCTTGACCTGTGACCCCAGACCTCCTCCCCCACCCTCACCCTTGTGATGGATGGACCCCCCACCCCCATCCCTTTCATCTGCAAATGGCCGTTCATCTATAGCCTGTCCGTCCATGGGAGGGGATCAGTCCTTCATTGTGGTTCTACCCAAGGTTTCTCCTCTCCCACCGGGTTTTGGAGTTTTTCCTGCTGAGGAGGGTCTAAGGACAGGGGTGGGGGGGTTTCTCACCAAAACAGCAAAGCGCTATGGGATGACCTTGTTGTAATTTGGGGCTCTACAAATAAAATTAAATTGAATTAAATTAAATAAATCAGCTGAGGTCCCCAGAATCCCCAGAATGCATCTGTGTTCACATTGCTGAACCAATGAGCACATGGATACACTAATCATTATCTGTTATCTCCAGAGGTGGTAAAATTACTCTCATTCCGTATTCAGAAGTACAGATAATTGAAATAGTGAACAAGGACGTCTCCCTTCCACCCACTGCAGCTAGCATTCTTATGATGTGCTAGCACCCCACGCTACGTCTTGATGTTTCTGCCAGAGCCAAACTCTTGCCTTCTCTGCCTCCTCAAACAGCTCCCTGATAAACTGCATTTGTAGCTACAGCTGCTCTGGGGCAGACTGACAGAAATGTGGCTGTTAATTTGACCACCATCGAAAATTCATACATCAGTGTGAGTGACACTGGAGGTGAGGACGGTAAAGTGTCTGTAAAGTGTCACAACGAACTGACTAGGACAGAACAGGATTCAAACCGCCAACCCTTCAGTTATTGGATGACCCAGTCTACCAACTGAGCCATGGCCGCCCTATAACTGTTATAACACTACAGTGATTCAGAGAGATTTTATAGACATTTTGATGTTGTAAATAGTGAATATTTCTGATTGTTTCTAGTTTATGACATTATAACAGTTATATTATAGCATGGGTTTTACTTTTTTAGTAAATGTTGCTGTGATTTTTTATGGTAAGAGTAGGGAGACTGTTGTCATGGCAACCAACAAGGGGGTAGATGACACTGTTAAAGAACTCTTTTCAATTTAGATTGAGGTTATAAAACAAACTCTAACCTTAACTTTAACCCTAACCCTTTTCTGACTAACACCCCCGCCCCTATATTAAGGATTGAGTGGACGTAAACTCATCAGATCTGATTATTGCTCCTAGCAGTTGGATTTTTATGGTGATGTAAACAGACATATGCTTCTCCTTTTGGATGCATCCTTACACACACCCACACTCATTCATTACAGAAGCCCACCCCACATCAAATCACTCAGTGTACATGTTAAATATATGAACCAAGTCCAGATGTTCAGGCTAAAAGCTCATACTATGATCTGTTGAAGTAGAATCATCATCCCTGATCTGAATCACAATAATCCGACCATCAGATTATAATTTTCTGTGCATCTGTTTAAAGGAACTGAATGAAAGGACTCCAGCATGTTGTTGTTGTCATGTGATTAGAACGTTTTTATGTAATTCTGGATAGAAATAAAGACAATATTAACAAGATTCATTATAATTGTATGAATTATGATTATAGTAGATTAATTTGTTCCATTGGAATTTTATAACAAATCAGAAATATTTTCATTAAATAAATCAGATTCTCTCATGGAATTCAAATGTGTGACTCCTGGCTGACAGATTTGGTGTAATTCTTCATCATTATTTCTTTAATAGCAGCAATAGAAAACATTACAAATTCTAGTTAATGACAACTAAACCAACGTTTAGTGCACACGGATGATAAACTTTGTCTCTAAAGTGTAAAGCTACAAATCCACAGGTTAGTGCAACAGTAATTACACTGTGAAATCAAATGTTAGCTGACCAGAGAACTTTCAACCATATATTATTTAGGTCTTTAATTTAGATCTTTATTAAAGCAACATATATGATCTATCTGAAAACTAAATCTTGCAGCAAAGTAAATGTAGTAAGAATCAATAATGTTCAAACCTAGTGTTAAATCAAGAGTGTTATAGATTCAGAGTCACAGGCTCATAATCCCTAAAAAAAAATTATTATAATTATTATAATTATTATAATTATTATTATTATTATTATTATTATTATTATTATTATTATTATTATTATTATTATTATTATTATTATTATTATTATTATTATTATTATTATTATTATTATTATTATTATTATTATTATTATTATTATTATTATTCAAGACTTTACATGCAAGGCATAAGAAGGAAGGCTTATTTCCACACAATAGAAGACACCAACAGTTGCAGTGAAAACAGTGAGTCAACAATCTGAGATTTAATGTGGACTACAGGGTGTGTAAGGGCCATTTCTGCATAATAATAATAATGGATTAAAGTGCTTTTCTAAGATTTACATTATTGACCCATTATGCATTCACTCTCACATTCTCTCTCTGGTTGTGACAAACTACATATGTAGCCACAGTTGCCCTGGGGCAGACAGACAGAAGTGTGGCTCCCAATTTGCCCCTCTGACCAAGTGCGCAAGTTTATGCTCAACATTGGGGGGGGTTAAGATATATATATATATATATATATATATATATATATATATATATATATATATATATATAAATTTGTTCAAGTATATATATATATATATATATATATATATATACTTGGGAAAAAAATGGTGGATCAAACTGGTTCATGTGCTCACACATAGAGCGATAGGAGAGGGGGGAGTGTGTTTTCATGCATTCAGAGCCAATCAGAGACACCTCATCACCGTGTCATGGACATGTATGAAGAAGTACTGGACGTTTTTGGACACACAATGTATTCCATAACAAAGGAGAACACAGAAATATTAATGAAATAACCATGGAATGACATCTTTAAATAAAAGATGGCTTTGCTAATTAATTTTTTAAATTGAAATATACTAACATTTTAGATGAATGCCTTTATATATTTATTTATTTTCTTTCTGTATGTTGTATGATTTAGTAAATCTCAAGGGAAACTTTCTCATGGTCACATTAAATATTCTTCCAACTTTCTTTCACAGACTTGTGTAACAAATTCAGAGAGTCAAACTTGCAACTCTACAGTCAGATACTCTCTTCTCTAACCCTAAAATTGCTGCCAGCTCTGTGTGATGTATGGACCATTTTATATTTCCACCTCACTGCAGGCCATTCCAAATCCTGAAGAAGATAACACATCTTCTGTGAAAAAGAGAGTACAGTAATAGAAGGCATGATTTTATTGCATTGTGTTTCAGCGCACAAGGGCCAGATGAGGTCCAGGTCTCTTTCTTATACATAGAGAGAAATGAGTCCAACATTGGAATGAATTTTTTACTGCACATACACAGCCAAGAATGGAAATGCAACTCCTGTGCATCTTCACAATTCACTTTCTCACTTTCCCTCTCTTTTTATTTCTTGCCTGCTTGACACGCACATTGTATCTGCTCAGACACACACACACACACACACACACACACACACACACACACACATACACAGAAGCGTGTGCACATACACGTATGAATTCAGCTGACAGCACTGAATAATTGAGAAGGTGCAATAAAACGAATGTTGCACATTAGAGTGAGGGATGGCTGTGGAAGGAGATGAAGCCGAGGGAATGCCTGCAGGTGCGAGTTAACATGTGAATCATCACGTATGTTAGGTGAACACCACACATTAGGAGTATCATGACAGCTGGATTCATGGTCTTTTTTATTTTTTTTTATTCTTCCTCTGTTTGGTGCACTCACGCACTCGGTAGAGTTCAGTGCACAGCGAACAAGTCAAATGAAGTAGAACAAATTTAACTTGAGGGCCTTTTCACTGCACCCAAGATTACAGTGTCATGAAATATGAATATACAAATATTGAACTAATACGTAACAAAAAAAAAAAAAAAGGATTCAAGTAGTGTAGTTACACAATATATGTTGAAATACAGTGGGAAATGATGAAAAAGAATTATGCAACCAAAACTAGGGCCATTGAAAGAGTGATATGTTGCTTTTTTTTTTTTTCTAAATTGGAATTATGCATTTTCAAACATTTCCCTGTGGTCCACATCAGCTGTTAAAGCTTAGGTCTGAATTCTTCATTAATTCAACTCCACAGGTCCATCTTCAACCATATTTCTGAATAATGACACCAGAAAGGTCATTTTGAGCGCTGGTCCTTTAAATCCACATAACCCCACCCCCTCCAGATTATTGGCTGTGCTTCTCTGTACCATTCAAACAACGACTGAACATTTTAGTTAATCTGCTCTAAGTGTGGACATATTTTTAAGTGTTACTGACAAACAATTATGTTGTATTCTGAGAAATATGTTTTACAAGTTTTTCCTTTACTTTCATATGTACTCTTTGGATTTTTATTTACTTTTTTTTGCCACATACTGTATGGGTAAGTAACCAAATATAGTAACTTCATTAACCTTGATTTTCTACATAATACAATTTTTTTTTAACTTTCACAAAATAACATTTTATTATATTCTCCAGAAACACACTAAAGTTGAAATCTAGAATGACTGTGATTTCTAACAACAACTGAATATGTTAAATAATCGCCTCAAACTTTGGACATATTTTCAATTACTGCTGACAAACAATTATGTTTTACTCTGAAAAATGAAGAAGTTTTGACCTTATATGTGTAAATATCAGGATGCAACTAGTTATAGATGTAACAAATTAAGGATAAATTAACACAGGTTGTAGAATACTAGCCCGCCTCTAGTGGCAAAAAATATTTTTGCCTGAATCGTTGGTCTAGTGACGCTCCATAGAGCCTCAGTCAGCCAATCGCAATGCTCCATTTGTGTAGCGAGATTGTAGGGCGGGCTTAGCACAGACGACAGGGTTGAAGAAGTACGAACTAATATACAGTCTATGATCGGATAAGCAGCATGTAAATGACCCTGGTTGAAAATGTTTCCTCCACTGTTACCGTTATGTTAGCGTTAATTAGCCTAGCCTATAGGATGTTAAAACAACAGAAAGACACTAAATTAAACTTATTTTTGTTTCTTTGTATGCATCACATTGTTCGCTGCTCTGATTGGTCATAGCACTGGCCTATTACATGCAGAGCAGTTTGAAAGAGAGCCGTTGATGCCACCAGCTCAGTCTATGGATCGTATCCAGACTATGAATTCATCATAGTTTGGCTTAATAGGCTATAAATGCACTCAGTTTTTGCCTAAATATAAAGGTAACTTTACAGTAAAATGTAATATATTGTAGAAGAGATGTTTTCTTTCACAGATATATGTGGTAGCACAGATGTTTTAAACACATAAAGAGAGAAAGAGAGAGAGAGAGAGAGAGAGAGAGAGAGAGAGAAAAGAGGGAGAGAGAGAGAGATCTACTTTAAAAACAGGAAGTGTCATGTCAGTTTCTACATTCATTGTCACTAATATTGATGTATGTTAAGTTATGTAAGTACATTTACAATCCCCCAAACCATGTTCTACTGCTCACTGTCTAAATAAACATGTATTTATATGTACTTTAACATCTGAAAGATTGTCGACTACTGTATCAGTGGTCGACATGGATTCAGATTCTTTCTTTAAAGAGTCACTGTTGCCCATAAAGTTGGATTTTTTTCCCCCTTTTTTCTCATAAAATTGTTGTGGCAATGTGTTATATTATTAATAAAGTGTAACTGCACCAAGTCAAAGGTGATTATGTATGTGTTTAACCTTCTGAGACCCAGTAATGCATTTTTGTCCTCTGTAGGGGGACAAATGTTTCACAGTTTTACTTTAAAATTCTGTCTGTTGTAAATTACACTCCATTAAAAAATAAATTATGAATGAATACAAATATTTTATTTTTTTAAATGTCTTTGAAAAAAACTGCTGAATTATGCAGTAATTATTTAATGGAAAAAAGCTAAACCTTTCACTTTCTTGGGTGTCAGGAGGATAAATGGGAATAAAAAGAGGAATGTGTCTGAAAATAAACAGTTTTTAAAACACTTTAAAATGTGTGTTTTTTCTGCTTTGGCCAGAGAGCCAGTTATTTGACACTGGACAGTTTAATGATCCTGCATACTGATAACAATCACATCCTCTACTGTATATACATTATATACTGATGGCCCTTGGCAGAAGTATATATTTGTTTTTCAGTTACATGAACAGCATGTCCTCATAGATCATATATCAGTAATAGATAGTGTAGAGAATGTCTTGCAATGGATCAAGTATTGCACAATCACTGTAACATGATACCATCATTTTTGTGGGAAATATAAACATAATGTATGTTATTCCACTCCACACAAAAAAACAATATGCAATGCTTGTTATTGTTCCGATCTCATGTCAAATCGGCTTTTTCGTGCTCAACAACCCTTTATAAATCTGAAATTAAGATGGATTTTTTTCTTTTTATCAGGAAAAACTAAGTCAATATGCACTTTATCATACTTTTTTATACTTTATCATCATTGTTTTTCTCTCTTGGCAATTCAGTGACCATATCATAACTAAGATTATGAGAGAAATGATACAGAATTAGTATTGACTGGGATTATTTTTACTGTTATTAGATGAAAATAACTGAGTTCAACCCACAAAGACGCAGTGCTCCTTTTGTGGCAGTTACCAGATTACTTTTTAATCTCCATTTAAATGTTTACTTAAATTACATTTCATGACAGTATTTATCATAATATTACACTCTGCATTTTATATTCTCTACTGTACATCATGAATTTCCCTATATTTATTTATTTATTAAATTGAGTTTTCATGAAAAAAGAGTAAATGTAAAGGTTACTATAACGAAACAACAAATATATATATATTGTTAGGTGATGTGCACTATTTTCTCTCTTACTGTGAATTTGTCAAAATGTGAGTTTGCTCAGGCCACGGTTACATACTTGGGTAAAGTTGTTGGTGGGGGTCATGTGCGCCCTGTACAGGCGAAAGTTGAAAGTATTGTGTCTTTCCCTGTCCCAACCACTCGCACTGAGCTTCGGCACTACCTGGCCATGGTTGGTTATTACAGGGGGTTCTGTAAGAACTTTTCTGCGGTAGCTTCACCCTTAACTGACCTGTTGAGCCCAAAGGTGTGTTTTGTTTGGACTCAGCTTTGCCAGACTCCTTTTGTGCAAACGAAGCGCTTGTTGTTGTGTGCTCCGGTTCTCGCTGCGCCTTCGTTCGACAAACCATTTAAGCTGGCTGTGGACGCCAGTGATACGGGGGTGGGCTCGGTGCTGCTGCAAGAGGGCCGTGATGGCGTTGATCATCCGGTGTCGTATTTCTCTAAGAAGTTAGACCGCCATCAGAAATGGTATTCGACTATAGAGAAGGAAACTCTGGCCCTGGTGCTGTCTTTAGAGCACTTTCAGGTATATGTCGGTTCTGGAGTCTTCGCCTGCAGGAGTTTAATGTCGAGTTGCATCATATTAGTGGCAAGCATAACATTTTGGCAGATGCGTTGTTTTTTTGTTTTTTTTTCTCCCTCAACCATTGTCCAGTATTTTGGGGTGGGGGTGTTCGGTGCTGTGCACTATTTTCATTAGTCATTTCCTTTTTGACTTTGCTCGTTTTGTCTATTTTCGAATGAACATTTGTGCATATATTTTGTTTAATAAATTACGTTTTTTTTTTGGATCGATAATTTGTGGTCTATTGTATTCGATCTAAATTTTAGGTTTAAACGTAATTAGTTTGGCGCCACTCGCCCTATTTATACGAGCACCGGTAGGGGCATTTTTTTTTTGGTTTTCTCTTTCTTTCTGATGGTCTCCTCCTCAGGTCCCAGCGTTCCGTGGGAGCGCGCATGTCGAGACGTATCCGCTCCACTCCACGCGGGATCCTCCAGGCGTGCTGAGTTTCTTTGTCAGCCTTTTTTGTTAGCCTGTTCCTTTTTTGTTTGGCCTGTTTTCGGTTTTCTTTCGTTAGGACTTATTTTGATGGTTTATTCCTTTGATAGGGTAGCGGTGCACTGGCAGCTCCTACGGCCCTGTACAGGGTTGGCCTGTTTAGCACACCATCTTTATGTTTATTTAGCCGGTCCACTCTGGTCTTTTTCCTTTATTGCTTTGGCACTGGGTTTAAAGGGGTTGAACTGGGGGGAACCTGAACAGCTCGTTTCAACCAGGAAGCTGAAGAACAGCGAAGATCCTCCAGTAGATTTGTTAAATAAATACAATGTGTAAATCTAATTATACCCTTTGACTCTGGTGTCCTTTCAAAAATATGTTTCACCTTTCAGGTCGTAACAATATATATATATATATATATATATATATATATATATATATATATATATATATATATATATACAAACATACATTTCTATTCATTGGCATTAATCTTCCTCCATGGGTTTTACTGCTGAATGAATGTTGTTGAAGATGATGATGTTTCCATGTTCAAAATAAAGCCTCATCTAAATGACTCATATCTGATGACCATGAAAAGCAGAAAAATGGCATTTTATTATAATTATTTACACGTATAGCTAGGATTAGTGGATTACCAGGTATTAATCCATAAAGTCCCAGTGCCGTTTTTGTGCCACTTACCAAGTGATTTAAATACCATTGTCTGTATTTTGCATTTTTCAGTGAAAATAAGGTACTTTCCTATATCTAATTTAGTGATCATGTACTTTAGTCATTATGCTGTGATTACATTTGTGGATAATTATTTATTTATTTAAAGGACAAACCTGAAAAAATTTAACTTTTTCTGGTCAAATCTATCATGAACTGAACAGAAACCAAATGTGTCCATTCACTATCATTGACTAAAGTACATGGGTTTTACTGATGAATTAATGTTGCAGAGGATGACGGTGTGTAGTAACTCATGACGTAATAACAGCTCATAATGTAATAACTTAAATGTAATAAAAGTTCACAATGTTATTATTATTATTATTATTATTATTCATAACGTAATAAAGTAAGAACATATTACATTATGAGCTCAGCTATATAGCAACTCATAATATAATAGCACTTTCTTTCACTCTCACATTCGCCCTCTGATGGTGGTAAACTACAGTTGTCCTGGGGCAGACTGACAGAAGTTTGGCTGCCATTTTGCGCCTACAGCCCCTGCGACCACCACCAAACATTCATACACCAGTGTGAGTAGCAGCACTGGAGGGTCAAGGATCTTGCCCGAGGAGTTTTTCAGTATCTGGGATCATTATTGGAACAACTTACCAAGTGAAATAAAAACACAAACTGAGTCTAAAACATTTAATAGAAAAGTAAAACAGTGGCTGAAGGAAAACCAAAAATGCAACCATGACAACAGGCAATAGACAATATGCACACACAACATACAGTATATTGCCCAAATACACATGTTGTATTGTTTTTCTTTTTACATAAAGGTTTTAAGCTATAGGAAGCATCTTTTTTTAGATCAAATGTATTTGTATATTTTATGTTTTATGTAATATTTGTATTAGACTAGTTAGTCTGATCAGGGATTGGAATTGCAAATAAACCTCCTAGTTTTTAATAATCTTGACCCTGCTAAATAAACTACAAATAAAAGACTCAACAGACTGACTAGGACAGAGTGGGATTTGAACCACCAACCCTTCCATTATTGGACAACCCACTCTACTAACTGAGCCATGGCTGCCTATTGTTGATTTAGATCACTCTGCTATTCTCTTTAAGTTTTAAAGTAAATATATTGAATTGTGATTTATTTTTTGGTACTGTCTTTTGTAATTGGGAATAGGGAGAACAGTAACTTAGTAACCCCTTGGCTTGGACGTAACAATAGGTTAAGAGAAAAATGTGTAAATGCTGTAAAAACAGACCACCTGCAATAATGGTGGAGGTTCAGTTTTAAAACGTATGGTCAACATGGTCATTGAAATGAGTGATGGAAATGAACTGCATATGTTTTTTTTTCGTATTGTATGATTGTTAAATGAGGGGTAGGATCTTTAATAAGTTCTTTGAACTTCAATCTACACCTTTTGAGTGGTGATGCCTTATTTTGTCCTTTGCTCTCTGTTCTGTATTTTATTTCTTTTTTTTAATGTATTTTTATTTCTTTTTTTATTTATATATATTCTTTTTTTTCATGATGAACTGCTCAAATAAAAAAAAGAACTGAACTGAACTAATATCCTGCAGCCAGAGAGTGATGTTTTAATGCTCTGAATACAAAGCTTGATTTTTTTTATAGCAACAGATACAATGGAGTGATGTGTCCATGATCCAGAATACTTTACATACACTCCAAGATTAATAAATAAAGGAATGAATATGAAATGGAGAGCCATACGAGACTAGGACAGCCCCAAAGTAATCTACAAGTTGATTTTAACAGTAATTACTTCCCCACAGAGGCATGCCATCTAAGAAGCAAATGCAAAGTGATGGCTTTGAGATGAACCCCTCTATGATGTATGTATTGTGAAGGACAAATTACATTTACAGAGAGGAATGCACTCATGTCTCCTAGTGTATTTTAATATGACACAAACAGAAAGTGATAAATAAAACATTATTTCACAGCTCTTATTATACCCTCACATGTATGGAATAAATACAGCTACGGAAATATCTTTTCTTTCAGGTTTTAGTTTATTATTATTCAGAAATAGTGAAGTGTGAATCACTATTGCGACACTTCTATTTTAACTTTACTGTACCTGCTCTTTGTCTTTGATCATAGCTGCCATGACAATAGGGTGCCAGGCTGTGATGTGCTGCTATTTATAAGCAGCTATTCTTTCTGAATAAGAAATAGGAACTGAAAAACACTGCAGAATGGGTCACCTTTGTACTCATTTGAATCAAGTTCTTCTAGATTTCAATTAAAGTCTGCAGAAGATCTTTTAACTCAAGGTAGAAAAAGTGGAATGTGGATTAGTGACACAGGGGATGACCTTTGAGTAAAAGCTTAACACACCACATTTGACTCATGTATTACAATGTCTGGTGTTATTTAAAAGAGTGACTGATGTTCCTCTGTGCTCCTCTCAGCCTGATCATTAGTATGACATAAGTCTGTGTGAATATTTGCCAGAAATGCAGGTCAGAGGTGGTTTCTCACACAGAAGTGTAAAAGTTCAAAAATAATGTTTTGCATATCACTGAGCAGGCTAAAGATGATTAAAACCTGTTATTTTAATGAAAAGTGTGTTTTACTCAGTTAATTTTATTTTCTTAGTTTCAGTACTCATTAATAATTAACATGATTTATTTCCAACAACTTTTAACAGCCATGTGTCAGCTCTGGTTTTCAATTTATAATGAAATATTCATCATTTTTAACTGTTTTTTTTTTTTTGGAAGAGCCTTGAGTTTTGTTGTCTAATAAAATATATTTTATTTATTGGAAATTAAATACTGTCCGGATAAATAAATTCATATTCTTTTAAAGAAGTTTTGTTTGGGTCTTTTTCATCATAAAATATTTTAATAGCCTGTCTCATGATTATATTAGTTTAAGTGCATCTTAAAAATAAACCTCACAAATATGATATCAGTGTTTCCTCAGTCATACATTACAGGTGTAATTTTTAGTATATGAAAATCCAACTTTATCAGAGTATTGCCACATTTCATTTATTACTAGATGTGATGTTTCTCCCATTTTTGATGTGCACTGCATCTTATTTTTTTGTCCCAAGTCACTAAAGGAAGTACTTCAAGCATCTTTATATCACAGCAGGTTATCATTGGTGAACCACACCTGCCTCTGGCATATGCACACCCTGCAGGTTACTCCAGGTGAGTGAACTGGCGCTGACATAAACACACACACAACATAAAGGCTCAATATAATTACCTGCACTGCATTACAACAGCTATGCATCACTTACTTTACTTTACTTTACTTTAATAGACATAACTTGAGAGTAAGTTTACATGCTATATTTGTATTTTAAAGCTTACACTGCTCTACAATTTTTACCCCGCCCCCTGAAGGTGAGAGGGGTATTTGTTTTTGTTTGTTTTTAATCAGCTTTATGCAAAAACTACCAGACCAATTGCCATGAAATTTTCAGGAAAGGTGCGAGGTGGTCCAGAATAGATCCCATTAAATTTTGGTGAATATAGGTCAAAGATGGGTTTTCACAATGATAAGACATTGGGCAAATCAGGTAAAATGTGTGCAAGGGGGCGTGGCCTCCCGATGCCATCATTTTGTTCTGATACTTTCTTCATATTCAGATACGTTGTTGGGTCAGACATAATTAGTTTTTACTCTGTAGTGAAACAGGTTGGTATAGATAGTGTGACCAACAATGAGTTTGTTTGTGAATCATTGGTTGTGAATAAAACACATTTTTTGTGTTTGTGAGTTTTGGCAGAAATGTCACCCCATACACAACACACCGAGGAGAGCGCAAGTTACTGTGAGGACGAGGGTGAAGCTGACCACAGCACTGAAAGTGCAACAGCATCAGCAGACATCAATTGGAACTTTGCAACATCTAAATCTAATTTAAATGATGTGATCATATAATCTAAATAATTTAAATAGCCCTAAAATTTACATTATCAAATCATACAGTATTTACATTCACTATTTTATTATTATTGATTTATTTACATTTGTAGGGCTATGTTTATTTGTGTGGCATCATTTGATTAATATTGAGATCAGGATTTGAAGACATTTGAAGTGCAGCTTCATTATTATCCTATCGTTAAACTTCCCACGTCTCCACATTCAACAACATTAGGTTTATTTTTAGATAAGATTTGTATGTGTATTGCATACTTAATGATATTTGATTAAATATCAAATATATATTAATAGACTATTAAATACTTGAATAACATTCATTTGACAAGCTTGGAAATTCACATGTTTTTTATTGATAGCGCAGCCTCATCTGGTGAGGTCCTAACCCCAAGTTTGAAAAACATAGCTTTACACCCCAACTTCAAAGACAACTTCATATATACCTGGTGCAATGGGCCAGTGGACAAACATGTACATAAACACACTTCATTCCTGTGTGTCTGTTTCGTTCTCTGCCTCTGAATGAAAGGAGCCACTGGGGTTTTGGCAGCACATATATTTAGCTGCTGCAGTCCTCTTTCGGTGTAGTGACGTCTCCCACGGTCTCCCCCAGCTGTTTTTATCAAGTCAGTCTGTCAGGCAGGCAACCCCGCATTGCTACATTATTCATACTCTGCTATGAAGACTGGGGAATCGGAAGTCCCGACCAGCACTTTGATGACATGCAAAGATGAGGGGGAAAGACTCTGCGCCGCTTACATTTGCTGTCACCGGTGCTTTCCCAGCTGCTGTGATCATCAAATTCAGCACATGAATCACAAATGAGTCTGTACGAGTGTGTAGAGGAACAATTGTGCTGGAGTGGGTGAAATTTGTGTGGGTAAATAGGTGTTTACATGTCTGAGTGTGGTGGATATTTGTGTCTGTGAAATCAGGTGCGGCACGTGTTAACTAATTCTTTCATCCATGTGTGCATCAAAGTCCAAATTTCCCTTCATGCTATTTTTATCCAGGTTTTCCCTCTGGAATTACCTTTATGCAATATGTTCATTAAAGCCATTCATCATCTTCATGGCTGGGGGTCTCCCTTTTACAGCAACAAAAGAAAAAAAAATCACAGTATCCCTCAGTACTATAAATACCTTCCATTGGTGTAACAGCATCCTAAGATAAATCTAAGTACCAGCTTGGGAAAAATATATCTTAATACATTATTACATAATCTGAACATTTTGACAGGGTGACAGATGTGCTGGGAGAGTGAAAAATGTATATGCCGTATGCATATATTTCTCAAAATCTTGGCAGAGCTTAGATTTGATTGAGATGTGGGCTGTAAGGAATCCACAATCACATTTATTTCCAGTCTAGAAATACAGTAGAACAGAACCACAGGCTTGTACACACACATCACTCACTGCTAATGCCACAGGAATCTGTGAATATCTGATCTAAATGTATGCAAGTAATGGTATGGTGTATTCTGATGTTTGCAGACTTGTGTGTTTGCATAAATAGATGAGCCTGATTGACAGTGTTCCTGACTTCCTGTGTTGACTCAGTATGATTGAGTTGGGGATATGAGTGCACTCTGCTGGCTGCGCTCTCCATTTGTCACCATCTTGAGCTTTGAGATGGGCCGGCAGGCGCCTGTCGGGCCGGAGAGCTCCTGTCTGCCTCTATGTAATCCCATTCTTAGCATGTACAGGCACGCCTGTGGCCCCCAAGAACACCCATCTCAAGGAAACTAATCCATTGATCCTTCTCTGTGTGTCAGTCACAAAAGCAGTTAGAGCTATGAGCTACAGAGTGATGCTATGTCAAGTGTGGCCCTTGAAGCTCACAAATCGATGATGTGAAAGTAATTTGGGATGCAAATGGTCAAATGATGGCTTTGTGTATATGCGATTCAGAGTAAATGGATCTGCAGTTGAAAAAGACAGTTTGGAATTTATACCCAAATTATCTTCATCACATTATGTAGCCTATGTAAAATTACAAACTGTGACGAAAACATAATACATAAGTCACGTTATAATACCAACACATAATTCACTATGTATTAACCATTTGTTGCCTATTTATAAATGGTTTGTTCATTATGTATTGACCATTTGTTACCTATTTATAAATGGTTTGTTCATTATGTATTAACCATTTGTTACCTATTTGTTAATTTCTTGTAAAGGTTCATACTGTCTTCCAAAGATAATTGTAAAATTTGATTATTTTTTTAAAGTGTTAGTTCGACATTTTACACATAAAGCGCTGTTTTCAGGTTGTCTGGGATAACTGTTCTGATTACAATTTTGACATTTGGTGCTGAACTGAGCATTTTTGGTTTCAAAAGTACAGCCTCCCTTTTAAGTCCAATAGGCACTCAGAAATCATTCATAAAACAGCATTACACTTTTGTTTGCAAATACATGAAACTCACTGTGTGGTTAGGGATGGACAGCAATATGTTAACCTTAACCTGTTGTGAAGTATGTCTTCTAACATTTGATTCAGCATTTGGTGATTCTATTTTTCCCGGATGCATCATAAACGTATATTCTTCCATGGTATAGTACCTTGCACTATGTGTCCTAGTGCTTGGCGGAATAGTACTAGCTAAACCAAAATAATATTTCTGTCCACCCCTGACCACACAGTGTTTTTCATGTCTCTCCCCCAAAGTTCAAGGTCATAGTCACTAACAATGTGGTTTTGCAATGATAAGAGATAGGGCACCACTTGTTTTTCTCTACATTGCCTTTAGTTTTGCTCATACCGACTCTTCGCTACAACAACTGCAGCCAGTTTTGTGCAGAGGGGTGCCAGTTAAAACCTGTATTTCACACCTGTTAAATATAGGCATAAAATCAGCCTCTACAATCAGTTTCACATTTTGCATATTAAATAAATATCAGGATCTAAACCTACTGATAATTTTGCACATTCGAGCAGAAACACCCAGATTATACATTCATCAAACACTAAATGCATTTCAAAAAATATTTTGCCCATTTGAGAGACGCAACCCTCGATCTGTTTTTCTCATACACAGTCAAGTTCGTGCATGTTTTTACACACGCAAACCTTTAGTAAATGAGGCGGTTAGTCCTAATTTATAGCCATGCTTCCATTAAAGATTTACAGATATGTCACAGCCCCTTTTGAGGACTCAGCAGTATGTCAGTATCTATGTTGATACCAAACACAGCGGTACTTTTTATCCAGTACTGTAATTTCTCTGCATGAAACGCAGTAGGAAAAGACATTATCAGTGACTTCTAAATAATGTCTCAAATAACATGTTTCTCAAAGTCGAGGATGGTTCCCTTGGTGATCATGTCCTTTATGGTTCAGGTAAGAGTCTTTCCTACAGACCCAGAATAAATAATCAATGTACTGAACAAGTTTGACGGTTATATCATTAAAATAGTCCAGAAATGTCATGGTTCAGTAATTCATATGTTATATTTGTCAGGATAAATGAAAGCACAAATGACTAGTAGAGGTTTGTATGTAGGTAATTATTACAGTTATAGTGACAGTTGAGTTAAAACTGATAACTAATGAATTTAGAACGACAATTTAGTCATATTTCAGCAAAAACAAAACATGAAAACAAGTCCTGAGGCAACAATAAAAAACAATAAAAATAACCACAAATGAAAAACACGTAGTCCTATTCAGCCAGCATCAGTTCCTTTTCATTTATTAGTATTTTTGATAGATTTGTTCATGCCATAGTGACTGCTTAACCCTTAAATACCCACAGCTGTTTTTGTAATAACTTCCAAATGATAATTTTTGTTTCAGAAGTGACTTATCACCATTCCTTATAATAGCTACTGTCCTCTGCATTGTGCATTTTAATGATATTTGAAGTAAATTCAAAGGTTATTATATTAAAACCTAGTAAGTAGAAGAATAACTGACTTTTTCAGCTATATAATAGTGACTGAACATAAAATGAGCATATACAACTTGTGCTGTCTTCAAAATAAGGAGTCCAAAGAATAAGGTGAACTTTTTTGTATAAGAGGTTCTCTTTTTCTTTGATTTTCTTTATGAATTTGTAACTACAACATACAGAACATATAGAACTTAAGTTACTAAAACATTCGCTACACATAATCCATTGACACTGCTAGCTTAAATAGCATTAACGTTAGCTCATTCTCTCACAAAACTCATACATAACTAACATCCAGCCATATTGCACATTAGAGATGGGATTATTGGCTCTTTTGGGAGATCCGGATCTTTATAGCTTGTTCCTTTTAAAGATCTGTTAAAAAAAAAAAAAAAGCTGGCTCTTTTTTTAAAGAAGTATTTTAGTCTTAAACTGGGTCCCCAGCATTTTGCCTTGGTTCCCCCCTCTAGATTAAAATGGATCCAGACACTACTCATTTTCCTTTGCCTCTGGCTCATTTTAAATTATAAATATTTCTTTCAATCTCTGAACAAACAAACGTGCTGGAAAGTTGTGTGATTTAACTAAATGACTTTTGATCTTCCCTCCGTTGAGATGTTGAACCCCCTCCCAACTGCCGGACCCTTGCTGCGCTGTGATTGGTCAAATCAAGGTTCTAGGGCGGAGAATACTCGCATGTATTTTCATTTGTCATGATTCCCCGCCCTGGAATGTTGATTGACCAATCACAGCGCAGTAAGGGTCCGACAGTGGGAGGGGGTTCTGCATGACTCTCTCTTTCTCTCTCTCGCTGTAGGGGGACAAAGGTGGAGCTTTTGTGTGTGCGTGTGTGTGAAATCTGACACCATGGGGGGTGACAAAGAGAACGACTCTCGCTCAGCCACGACTCGGCTCCTGTCGTTCATTGTAAAGAGCCGTTGGAAAGAATCGGCTCACAACACAATTGCACATGAATCTGTCCACTCACAAAGACGAAAAGTGTCTAAGGTTCAAAGTGATGGAGTGCATACAACGTGAAGAATGAGTTGTAAGAAGAAACAGACAAGAAACAAAGAAACCAAAAAATAGGGCAAAGCTCAACTCTAGAGAAGAGCGCTCACTCTCCATAGCGCACAGCGACCACAAAGATTTTCAGATGACATCTCACTCATTCTTAAATCAACTACATTTAACTAATTTAAAATAAAGTAATTTTTTACAACATGTGAAGTTATGTCTTTGACCCAAAGACATCACACAACCACTGTCATTTATTAATTATGGTGAATCAGTGCTGTCGAAGATGAGAGTGTAAGTGTTTCCATGTTCACTAAGGAACCTCTGCACATGAAAAGACGATAAACAGCCTTATACCTGAATTATTTTAAATTATAGGCTTAGTGAATAAAAAGAAATTTCAGATGAGTAAATCTGTTTGGTGAGCGGAGAATGTTTGGGTCTTTATGAATGAAGAATGAAAGAAGATGCACAGAAGTAACCATGGAAAGTCTGCATAAAAAAGGCTCATCCTTGGTCATGTCAGCAGTTCAGCACTGTTTTGTGACATGCTATAATGGAAATATAATCGTTAATGATCCTCTGTTTACTCTGAAAAGGAACCAATCACAATTCAGCCACAGCCTTATTCCATCAGATCACTTCCTGTGAGTCAGATGTTCTTACCAACTGACGAATCCACACAGCCTTGTATAGTCACTCCAAATCAGTGGATGCAAAAACATTTGCGTTTTAGCTCCTTTTGGAGACAAGTTTACTTCATATTATCGTGACAGTTATATGGAAATGTGGCTTATGACAAAGTATGAGTAATGGATCCATAAATTACCAACTGGAACGTACATTAATCATCCATGTATTTGCAGAATGTAAAGACAATTTTGCCGATTATACATACATAAATAGCACATCGGGGAATAAAAACCAAATTTAAAGCGATATAAAGTGATTTATGAAACAGGCACATTGGAGAGTCGGGCAATGAAAATGCCATCCGCCTGAAAATCTAATAAGCATCCTCTCTGAATTGGCAAATGAGGCGGTGGCATGTACAGGAAGCCTTTCACAGGGTGATCATGTATTAAACAGACTTCCCCTCCTCAAATATTCATGGGTAGAGATTTACTCATTAATCTTTCATTATCTTCTATCTTTCTATTTTGCATACATCAAGAGCTTTGAGCTGTTATTTGTTGCATTCACCTCCATCCACACTTTAATGCTTGAGGTTTTGTGTAGATTACAATGTTTATATCTGCTGCACATAATGAGACGAGTGAATATTTTGAGCTTCTTATTTTGCCGTTGTTTATCTGTCTGTTCTTGGAAGTGCTTTTTTTAAATTGTTTAGTGAACATGTCAAACACTGAATTTTTCTAACAAGGGCTGAAAAAGCGAAGGCTCTGTGACCACATCAGGCTTACTGAGGGTTAACAGGATCTCACGATCCACACAGATGTTTGAGTTTTTCCCTCACGTTTTCCAGCTGCAGATGAACATCTATCCATCTATCTGTCCATCATATGTTCTTGTTCATCCTTTACTGGGCTAAAGACAATCCCATCTGTCAGGAAGGGACCCGGGACATTTCCCCTACTTCATCCTGGGGCTTACACATGAGCAAACATCAGTCCAACATGAACAAACATCTGAAACTTCAGTCTGTATCATAGAAGTGCAATTACAGGACAGGATCTGTAATGTTTTTAGATCACCACTCAAGTCTTTGAATTCCTGTTTTGCTTTTTTTTTTCCTCTATCGTGACGTGACATGGATGATGTGCTTTAAATTAGACATTGGGGGAGAAAAAGTATAAAATGTAGCCCTGAGATGAAAGAAGTTAGTAGTCCATGCAGGTCAGCGGTTCACTGTTCAGACTGCGTACTCCCAGAACCACCCCCAGTGTGATTAAGAATGTGCTGTGATGTGATCCCAGTGATTACCATAGATGACTGTAAGAAAGCAAAGCCAGGAGATGGTGTGTAGGACTAAATCGGGGCACTGGTGGGCAGGGGCTTTATCGACTCGCTCCCTTGGAATGCAGTTAATAATATACAGGGACTTAATACACCTACACATATGGACAATGTGCAGATACTGACATGCACATGATGGACAGAAGCAAACAAAGAAACCGGAAGGCATCTGAACAAAGCAACTGGTTCTGTAAATATTGCACAGATGCAGCCAAAGAAAGAATTGCCTCAAATCGTTTGCAAGTCATAAACAATTTTAACCCTTTGATACATACTGCTCACTACAGTGGACAGTTATTCTACAGTTGTTCTCTTCTATATTCATGGGTTTTGTTGTTTTAGTTCCATATCAGTCAGTTCATACCATTACTGTAACTTTTCTGTTCTTAATATTTAATCTACAGTAAAATGTTTACATGTAAATCAGTTGCTTGTTATTATTAGACTGTAATTAACAGTCTTCTTAAACAAAAACTGCATTAAATAGGTTTTATTTCATAATGTTCTGATATTGTTTTAAGTATTCTTAAATGTTCTTTTCCATCTTTAATGTTCAAATAAATCAAATAATTTTCTTGTCATCTGAACCAGCTTTATCCTCACTAGGGTCACGGGGGTCACTGGGGGTCTAATCCAGCTACAATGGGTGAAGGCGGGGTACACCCTGTATGAGTCTCCAGTTCATTTCAGGGCTGAACATATATAGACAAACAATCACTCTTACATTCACACCTATGGACAATTTAGAATAACCAATTAAGCTATCAGTGCATGTGTTTGGATGGTGGGAGGAAACCAGACTACCTGGAGAAAACCCACGCAGACACAGGGAGAACATGCAAACTCCACACGGAAAGGTCTAGTGTGGGAATTGAACCAGGGTCCTTCTTGCTGTGAAACACGAGTGCTAACCACTGCACCACTGTGCAGCCCATCATATAAATTAAAATCAAATATGTATGTTTTGTATCTCCATCAAAAGTAGGTTCATTAAAAATATTTCAACCACGTTGCTTTTTTCAGGCCTAAATAAGAATAAAAAACACTTGGGGAAAAACATCTCGACAGGTTCTAATAATTCATGCATCAAAGGGTTAAATGAAGAAAACCCAGATGCCACTGCTCATAATGACTTTTCTCACTGCTGTTCCAGCCTCTCTGTAGCCATGGTAATGACAACATCTGGTCTTCATTTTCTGACTTAGTGATAAAAATGAAATTGCACAGAAACATTTGTGGCAAAGCAGAAACCCAAAAAGGATATATTTATTTACAAAACTGTTCAATTATTATAGAATACATAAAACTGTGGGGTGATAATAAACTAGTGAATACCTCCGTCTATTTCATGGAACACACTCCACTCTTATTCTGATCATTTCTTTATCATGTACCTATTTGCTTTTATTCAAGTCCACCCATATGACTAATATCTTAATGAATCAGTGTTGTGCAGATCCCAGTCAGACTCATGCTGTTCCCACTGGTCATCCGGCTTTGAAGAGGTATGCAGTCTGCCATCTGTTGTTATTTGAGCACCCGCTGGCATCACACAATGATACATTGATTCATATGCATTGATAGGGCTGGTAATTTATTCAGTACTGCCCCAGTTTAAAATAGAGATGACGGGATGTGCAATACTAAAAAATTAAATAAAGATAATTAAATACCTAACTTAAAAGACTCATACCAAACCAAATATACTATAGCTAATTGTAGGGAAGTTGAAGAATATACATATTTTGTGGATATGATTAAGATCATTTAGAAAGAATGAATTATACAGGTTGATTCACATTTACAGATATCAATATTGCTCAGTCCTGTCACTCATGATTTATGCATCTCATCAGAGGACATGGATGCAGGAGTAGAATAAGATATTCATGATTATGTTTTCATTAGCATATAATCACTTAATATAAGACCTGTTGTGTTTTAGAATTGGTTGTTTATATCTGCAGAGGAAGCCTTCACTGTAGAGGATAAATCATGGATGCCTTCCATTGGGAGTTTGAGCAGAAGGAGACCCCAGGGTAAACACACTAGAAGGGTGGATGTGTCTGAGATGGAAGGGGAACCTCACTGTCCCTCCCAGAAATGCTGGTGGGGGTGGGCAGGAAAAGGGATGGATGGATGGATGGATGGATGGACGGACGGACGGACGGACGGACGGACGGACGGACGGATGGATGGATGGACGGATGGATGGATGGATGGATGGATGGATGGATGGATGGATGGCCAACAGAGTGAAGGGGTATTTTATAGATTACAATGTACGATGTCATTAAAGCTTACAGGCTTGAGCAGTTATTACATTTTATTTTGTGCAAATAATTTTAAAATATGAATTTAGAATGTCTAATTTCACATCAAATCAAAGTAATATACTTATATATAACATATAACTTGAGAGGAAGTTTACATGCGATATTTACATTCAAAGGGTTTCACTGGTCTACTTTTTTTTTTCTTTTAGAACGTATCTGCTTCAAACATTAAATGTGCTAAATCTTACACATTGAATAAGATGAAAACAAAAGACAAAAGTGCAGGTTAGCTCATGTTTTTAATATATATGAGGGTGTGTTATTCCACACATGCTGGTTTATGTACATGTATACAAAGGATTTGTAAATATTCCACTAGAAAGAACCTGTAAAGTGAATGGATCATAATGTACAGACAGTGTTTTTGAAGTAGATCTGGTAGATCTGAGAACAATATTCCTGTGGACTAAAACCTATTCGCTTGTTAATTCTAAGAATTTTACATTTTGACCCAAGACTTATCTTGGAAATTTGAGCCAACCAGCATTTAAGAGTTGAGTTTTCTTTATCAGTAACACACATGTGGCAACATTTCATTAGTTTTATTCCGGAAGCATTTTACTTGTAGACCAGTATATATAAAATAGAATAGATACATATACGTACTTGTAGTATGTATATGCGTATGTGTATACACTCACATAAATAAATGTACAGTAGGGGTATAAATCTGTACCCTAAGGTACAATAAAGACCAATGTACCCCCAAACGTTAATGCTGTATTTGGACCTTAAGGTACAGATATGTACATTTTCAGCTCTGCAAAATGTTACAAAAAGGTTACAAACTAGTTGTTGAACAGTGAAAGGTACAAATTTGTACCTTTTCAGTGGTATCAGGGGCGTTCCTTGCATGTGCCTGTATTGACGGTTGGGCACACGCAGCTTTTATCATTCCATGTTGCTGCAGTGGGAGAAGGCCAAATGTGGGGCGGCTGTAGCTCAGTTGGTAGAGTGGGTTTTTCAGTGACTGAAGGTCAGTGGTTCAAATCCTGACTCTGGCTGCACACATGGCAGCAGCCACCTAGTGGTGTGTGAATGTGAGGTTAATGTAAAGTGCTTTGGATAGAAGCGTTACATTTTAACTAGAGTACCTTCACTATTTGTACCATACAAGGTACCTATGTTCCAGCACAGAGTACAAATAGTAAAAGTACAAATATGTACCCTGCTTAAAAGGGACAATTATATAACTTTGAGGGAACTGCTGGTGCAACAAATCTTTGTACCCCAAGAAGTACAATTCTGTACCTTCTTTATGTACTATATATATATATGTATATATATGTATATATATATATATATATATATATATATATATATATATATATATATATATATATATATATATATATATATATATATGTGTGTGTGTGTGTGTGTGTGTGTGTGTGTGTAAATAATATAACAGTAAGACCTGAGTATGGAATCATTAGGGAAATGTGTGACTAGACTAACTAAAATACTCATTTGTGTTTTTTTCTTTTTTATGTCATGTAAAACATGACAAAATGTGACAAAACTAATGCCTTCAACCTGAGCTGAATAGGTTTTATTCCCAGCGGTCCATGGCACAATATTGCAGAGTGTCACGTAATCACAACTCACACACCCCCTATTGTTTCTCTCCTCCCACTTCAGATCACATCTACGAAATATACAATAAAAACTCTTTTGTGTGTGCTGTGAAAATGTCAGTTCACCACTGCTGAGCATCGTAAGCTGTCATGAAATGAGAGCCTAAGTTGCCTCTCAGCGCTCAGACGTCTGTGTGTCCTCTGTGACCTGCACGATGTGATAGTTTATAGCTGAAGTTAATTCCAAAGACGAAATGACAGAGCACACAGAAAGATTTCAAAAAGTTAACTTTACAGCATGGTATGCATTTAGTCTATCCTGACTTGGGTGATGAGAACTAAGGGCGAGTCCTGAAATTTACAGAGAAAACAATGATTCAGATTCAGACAGCATACTGTCAACGCTACAGCTCCAGCTGAGACAGATGGGTACAAGAAACAGCTGTGTGTCTAAATTAATAGGGTGTGCAGCATCAAGCTGACAGCATGTCTCAGTGGACACCCTGTTAGTTACCAATAAAGAATGTAATCAGATTACAAACACCTGAAAAGCTAAATGACTTCTAGACAAATTAAAAGTGACATTAAAAAACATCTTTCCTGAAGTGAAAGATGCAGCCTCCACTGAGTGGAATGCAATCATTTTTATATTACATTGTTCATCAGGACTCTATGCACTTGGAACTGGACCCAGTACCTGATCTCGGCCAAGCATCAGATCATAACAGTAAACACAACATGTCACATTGATATTGTGACCATTTTAATGTAAGACATAGAGACTGTGACATTGTTAGGTATTTCAACATTATGGGACAAAATATTATAATTACTTTTCTACATTTTTAAGTTCAATTTGTCTGAGGTCTCTGTGTTCATAGAATAGAATAGAATAGAATAGAACAGCCCTTATTATCATTGTAAATACAGTGAAATTAGAAAAAAAAAAATACACTAAAAAGTATCTAAAAATGTGTGTATAAACAATGTCAGATCTCAGATACCTCACACTTTTCAACCAAAATATATTTACATCACATGTTCAAAATGTGCAAAGTAACAGAATTAACATTTTGTTATGATTCTTTTCAGGATTCTGATTGGTTAGTGGTCATCTAACTACACTACCGTCTATCTACAGGCTTGGAATACTCTTGACGGTGTAGATATACGGTGCTGTGTAAACAAAGATGTTTCTGAAAATGGTCACGTATACACAAGTTTGTTTGTTTTTTAAAGTGGGAAATACAGAATTATTTATTCTGAATAAAATAATTCTCAATTCAAGCTAATTCCTTCATGTTTACATGGAAATAGTCATTCTGAATAAAAATTTCAATAGGAAATGCATGTATTCCGCTCTAGTTAATTTGGCTTTCATAGCTGGAGATACAAAGGGTTCTGATTGGACAGAATGGCCTGGATGTCTACTGGAAGAAAATAATCGCATCCACTTCCTGTTTTGCTTCCGTTTCAACTATCAACATGGAAGGACAGATTGTACATGCCATTTTTTCATTTATTTTTGCAATAATTATGAAGCAGCAGTTCGAGTGAATCAACACACTAATGTTGGCAGTGCAGAATATGTGTCATC